>CM069449.1:31644258-31791486 GCA_035610835.1 Ophiura sarsii
AGCAAGTCTGACTCGGACTCAATGGATGAGTCCTAGTATGGACTCATACTCATACCCATTGGACTCGGACTCAAGCCTTGTGGACTCGGACTCGAACCCGAGTCCGTCGGACTCGAACCCGAGTCCAGTCAAACATGGCAAATTTCAAACAAGCCTCTTTTTTTAGGCCTAAGTTACACATGATTGTACAAGATACTGCTATACATGTGAGGGCAGTATATTGTGGACAGTTGACGTGTATTATAATGACCTAATTGAGACACTTTTATTTCCAAGTTATTCAGTATTTGGACTTATATATTAAAAGTTGAAATTTGCCATGTTTGACTGGACTCGGGTTCGAGTCCGACGGACTCGGGTTCGAGTCCGACGGACTCGGGTTCGAGTCCGAGTCCACAAGGCTTGAGTCCGAGTCCAATGGGTATGAGTATGAGTCCATACTAGGACTCATCCATTGAGTCCGAGTCAGACTTGCTCCAACACTGCCTTTAACCTGTTTAGGGTCCTGTATAGCTGAGCTTGCATAACTGGTCATCCAATTACATTTAATACTATATAGTAACAGTGCCTTTTCTCCAAACGCCGTTTGTAAATCTTTGAACAATGATTGTTCAAAGATTTACAAACGGCGTACCATGGTACGCCGTTTGTAAATCTTTGAAAGTTCAAATATTTACAAACGGCGTTCCATGGTACGCCGTTTGTAAATCTTTGAACAATGATTGTTCAAATGTTTACAAACGGCGTACCATGGTACGCCGTTTGTAAATCTTTGAAAGTTCAAATGTTTACAAACGGCGTTCCATGGTACGCCGTTTGTAAATCTTTGAACAATGATTGTTCAAATGTTTACAAACGGCGTACCATGGTACGCCGTTTGTAAATCTTTGAAAGTTCAAATGTTTACAAACGGCGTTCCATGGTACGCCGTTTGTAAATCTTTGAACAATGATTGTTCAAATGTTTACAAACGGCGTACCATGGTACGCCGTTTGTAAATCTTTGAAAGTTCAAATGTTTACAAACGGCGTTCCATGGTACGCCGTTTGTAAATCTTTGAACAATCATAATTTGTGTGTGCACAACCAATAATATACACACAAATGTTACATATACACACACAAGTTATGATTGTTCAAATGTTTACAAACGGCGTTCCATAGTTTTAGGATAAATCCTGGAGTTTAGAGCTATGCTTCCGCCTGAATCAATAGTGGAGAACCGCAACGAAATTATTACCACCATACACAGAGCACAGCCTTACGGGAGTTACAGCGCGGGTATGCTGGCCCGGTTTTCAACTTGATGTTTTCTATTCTACATGAAGGGTCATCCTTAAAATAGTTGTATTCCAAAAGTTTAAGTTGTATAACTCCAATTTTCCTTTAAAGCACAAGGTGACACGAAATTTGCCTATTGAGTAGTACACAAACTGGACAAGTGGTTAAACACCTTCGGCGGTAATTCACTGCATTTTGGCCTATAACGTCTAAAGGTGATCGGAACATCCACCTTTAAAGATATCCCATTGAATTGTGTAACATAATTTGATCAAAGCAATCGGGCAGTTGTTTTTGCTCTAGATTGCACAATACTGGAGATTGTTACAGACATGATTGACAGAGTCTGGTTGTATTGCATAGGCCTATATATTTTATCACAAAATGCAATAAGATTTCTCAACGGAACAAAACAATAATTGTCGAGATAAGCCACACAAAGGTGTGTACTGCAAGACTGTATAAGCACCTAATTGGATTTATGCCACGAGGGAGTTCCCATACATCCTAGGCCTTTCTATCCCATATATCTGATGTGTGTCGATAGTGAATACAAATATAAAAGGATTTCAAGAATTTCTTTTGGTTGCATACAATGTTATAAAATCAAGATCTTCTTTTAAACTTGTATCATTTTAGTAGAAAAAAGCACCTAACATATAAAATCAAATCCCCCAAGAATATCTAGATAATTTTCTAACCATAGGCTACTTTTTTTTTTAAATATCCCGCTTTTAAGCTAAAATCTGGGTACGACTGTTGGTTGGTGCAGATGAATTAAACGGAAAGTATTTTTTGATTAGCGGAATACAAAGGATAAAGGTATATGATCATTGTAGGCTTAAAACGGAGTTAACGTCTGCAGATGGCAGTTCCAAAATTTCACAAAATGTTTAAAACAAATTCACAAGTATTGAATTTTATCAGCATGTTTGGACTCACCATGAGAAATGCATTAAATGTTGTACAAACATGCCAAGTATTGGTTCAGTAATCCTTGAAATAGACTTTTGGAAAAGCTGGGAAAGGTTTCTGAAAAAGCTGTTTTGTATATAAGGTAAAACGAATAGCCGCGTGGAAAGTGTTAAAGGCAAAGGTCCACTTTGGCTAGTTCACCATGTTCATTTGATGTCAGATGGAATAGAGTCACTTGATGAAAAAAATCTCAACCTTGAGATATTCCCAAAAGATCTGGCTGGTAAAGAGTGGACCTAAGGTTTTAAATTACCCGTCTAATTCGATTCTTGATTTGTTGTTGTTACCCACTAATTTGGTGCTATGATCAATGAGGGAATCCATGATGATATCTAAGGAAATGAACTATGCAGATAAACATGATAAAGGTAAAGTTAGAAAGCCTAGGGCATATAGACTGACTACACTTCGTTCGTCTACTTGAAAACCCGTAGCTAGCAGATAAACATAGGCCCCATAAAGCAATGTAGTCATACAGCCAAAGTCTGCGTAAGTAAAACTCAATCCAATTACTACGCTTTGATATGCCATACAATATTATTTATATAATTACACGATTATAACGTTAATAGCATAAGCCCACGAGCTCCAATAACATTTGTATAACACATGGGACTCGTCACGTGACTTGGACAATTTTACTGCCCATAATTTATTAGGCATTGGAGCCCAACGCACGGTTTAAAAGTCTTTATAATGGTATTATATTATACTTTATGTCCTCTAATTTTTGTTTGATGAATGAGGCTTTTAACCCATACCAACCATTCTGATACAGCTAAAAATGTGTATGCAATTCTCATTGGTTCTCATATAAATCGTCGGTATTTATATTAGACAACGTAACACGGCATACATGAATTACTTTAGCTTGACCACCTTTGCACAGTGCGTGGTACTATAGTTTTCATCTATAACGCGCACTTCTGCAGTGCGTCTACTGCGGGTTTCCTGCGTGCTTATGCGGCGCATTATGCCGACACATGGCGTACTTAAACCGCACGGGGTTGGATGCAATGTGTTTGGGTTATTCGAAACTAACAGTTTACAAATGCGGGCAATTCAAATTCAAATTTTGATTAAACAAATGTCTTAATTATGACTGTGTAATGATGAGAATAAATGTATTGTTTTTAGACCGTACTCGTGTTATATTGTGTGACATAAATGCGTTTGGTAGTAAAAACATTACCTTTATTCTCTAAATACAAACTTAGATATCGTCTCGTATCAATATACTTCTAATGGTATGTGTGGAAATATTATTAGCTTAATAGTGAAACCTATGTTATTGAATTAGCCTACTACTATTATTATAATATTGTTACAATGTAGTCAATGTTTTCTGCTGAGTGATTTAAAAAATAAAATAATGCAGGACAAGGTCAAACTATATTTTTGTATTACAAAGGGTTCCAGGTAACACTGAAATAGCTTCACTTTAGTTAGTATTTTTAGCAACTGCATATATTTTGTTGAGTCCTTACACTGCAAGGTTAATTGCATGTCAAGCATACGATACACACACATACAACAACAACAATTGCAAAGACAAATGCAAACGGAATGTCTTCTGTGTCATCACCGTATACTACTCCATGCGGATAAAATAACTGTTATAATTTTGATTGAAATACGGAGGTCC
The DNA here is from genome assembly GCA_035610835.1 of Ophiura sarsii. NCBI lineage: Eukaryota > Metazoa > Echinodermata > Ophiuroidea > Amphilepidida > Ophiuridae > Ophiura > Ophiura sarsii. The sequence continues at coordinate 31,648,159 of CM069449.1, forward strand.
AGTTTTCGCTGACCTACTTTGGAAGGAGTTAAAGGCATATTATGTGATTATTTCCAGAGAGCGCCCTCTATTCATAATATTTTTTAGAAAGTAGATTTTCTTGCAGATTTACATTTCTGATCATAAATCATACATACATTCCAAGTTACAGAGCGATACGATTCCTAATTACTTCAAAATCATGGTTTTAGAGTGAAAATAAACTGTCGGATATCCGACAACTTATTTTATTCTAGTCTAAATTCACTCTAAAACCATGATTTTGAGGTAATTAGGAATCGTATCGCTCTGTAACTTGGAATGTATGTACGATTTATGATCAGAAATGTAAATCTGCAAGAAAATCTACTTTCTAAAAAAAATCATGAATAGAGGGCGCTCTCTGGAAAAGATCACATAATATGCCTTTAACTCACCTGTACAGGTTTATTTTTTTACAGATCTGTACAATATTAAACTTGCACATTATTGATTTATCATCATATAGATCTTGATGGTTAAAATCGGAAACCGGTGAAATAACGCCTGATTTTGATCGATTGATAAGTTTATAGACGTCACAGAAGGAAATAGGACGCGTTGTGAGGCAGTTACGCGGGTCACCAGATGAGGATGAAATCTTGATTGAGATTTTGTAAAAGAAAAGATAGCTTGGGCGATGTACGGACGCGCTTGTGAAATCGATTTGATGGACTATAATTTGTAATATTGAAGTGTACTCCCAGGTGTATGGATGAGCACTAGGATATAATGATATATGAATAAACGTAAAGAAAAGCAATATACTTTAAATCAAAATAAATTTGTTTAGAAAAAGTAAAATTAATAACAGCCGTACAATTATCTGTACCATGCAGCTGTAATATACATAAGATTTTCTTTGAAGAGGATCAATCTGTTTTATATTACCAGTTAAAGATATGCATGATATGAAACACATAAATGGAACACAGTTTCACGTAAATCTATGGCACGCTGTTTGGTTCAAAATTTAAAAAAACGACACGTCAAAACACACATTGAACACGTATTGAACCAAACATGATGGCATAGGCACACCGTTTGGTTCAAAATTTAAAATAAAAAGGACACGTACAAACACAAATTGATATACAAAAAATTCCCACATGTAAAACCCAGATTTATATACAAAAACAATGTTACTTTTAAACCAAACGACGTGCCATATAAATCCATGTAATCGCAACATTTATGTGTAACGCCACGTTAATTAATAACGTATCAGGTTACCGAATACTAAGTCAGAAATTATTAAGCGCAGAGAGCTTTATAATCAGGTGTTGTAACTAACCGTTTTTCTTTGTAGTTACGGTAGCATTCAATCCTAATGCAAATCTCACAGCTGTGCATCTGTGCATAGTGCTAGAGGGAATCTCAATATTATAAAATTTGAAAGCCATAGACATGACAGAAGATCATGCATGAATAGTATTAGTCCAACAATGAGTCTATAATGCAGAGAAAGTCAAATGTTTGGTATGGTTATGTACATACACTGATGGTCACTGTGTTTGGACCCGTGTCACTGGAACTGTCTTATACAGACCTAATGCAATTGATTACTATTAGTGTTACTATGAGTGAACGCTACACAAATACTGCAGCATGAATGATATAACTTAAGCTGATGTATATAACTCACAATATTAAAATATTGCTTTATAGTTAGAGAGAGAATAAAGGTATTGTTTTAAGACCGAAACAAAACCTTTATTCTCATTCTTAAACAGTCATATTTTAGAATTGTATTGAATCAAAATTGTTACTTTAATTGCCCACATCTGTCAACTTTTACCCCTGTTAGTATCGAATAACCCCAAAACATTCCATCCAATCCCGTGCGGTGAGTACACCACGCGTCGGCGTAATGCGCCGCATAAGCACGCATGAATATCGCATTAGACGCTTTTGAAATACAATGGCCAATACTTTTCAACATGAAAATATGTCATGGATTTAGACATTCCACCATTCTACACAATAAACAGCATGTCTATTGAGAAAAAGGCAATTCGAATAGGGCCTCAAAGCCCGACCGCCATTGGAATGCGCATAACAATAGTAACCGAATGGCAAACACCTGTCCATTGTCAGCTAGCTGAAGATTATATAATCTTGTAGCTATGACATATCTCAGTACCCTATGCGTTGTGTTCGTGGAACTTGAAGCTGCATATAATGGACAACATTGAGGGTTTATAACTGGCTATGCTGTTAAGGTAACAACCTTTGTTTGAATAAGATTCAATAGTAGTAAAATTCGTCAATATATGTATCGACAACGTTACGCAGTCACAGTTTAGCTACCCATACCATCGGTACACATCGGGTTCAAATCGTCAGCGGTGAGACTGAACCAGGGATACAATTAATGTTGGGCTAAGGAAGTCCTATACTGCGCATACGTACATAACAGGTCGCGTTTTTAAACAATAATAATGAGCTTTAGATCGTCATTTGACGTCATTTCTATAGCGCCAAAAAAATATGCTACCCAGGAAAAAATAAGGTTATGTGTGCAGATTTAAGCGCTGATTCGTCACTTGAACTGCCTTCCGAAAATATGCAAGGTATTTATGGTGTATAATAAAATAAAGGAAAGTGACACAATGAAGTCAAAATGTAGGCCTATAACACAAACAATTGTACGTGAATTACTCATAAATCAGGCTTATAAAAACCCTCCGGCACCTAAGTTTTATCATAATTTTCGATACCGCACAATTTTGTGTTGACTGTGATCTGGATATCAAAAGCTGCAGCATTGTTTTCTCTCACAAGAGTAATTCATTACGTGTGAACCCCATTTCTGCAAAATAGGTAACTTCGCAACAATTCAGGGTAAATAAATAGAGCCATACCTGTCGTATGACATAATATGCCCGTAGACTTGTTAGGTGTGTCGGCAGTCGAGACATAGAATTTGACACATTTCGGAAGCAATTGTCTCTTCTCACCATGAAATGATCACGACTGTGATCTGAATATCGAAAGCTGCAGCATTGTTCTATAGCGCCAAAAAAAATGGTTATTGGAAGAAATGACGATCTAAAGCTCATTGTTATTGTTTAAAAACGCGACCTGTTATGTACGTATGCGCAGTATAGGACTTTCCTAGCCCAACATTAATTGTATCCCCATAGTTTTCTCTCACAAGAATAATTCATTACGAGTGAACCCCACTTCTGCAAAATAGGTAACTTCGCATCAATTCAGGGTAAATAAATAGAACCATATATACCAGTCGTATGACATAATATGCCCGTAGACTTGTTAGGTGTGTCGGCAGTCGAGACATAGAATTTGACACATTTCGGAAGCAATTGTCTATTCTCACCATGAAATGATCACGTTTTTGATTCTACGTCTATAGTTGGCAAGATGTGTACGTGTTTGCCGTCAAACGTGTTCGTTTGTATCAATGAACACCTATACCTGTAATTGGACTATAAACGGCATACAAATGCATTTGAGAGTGCATCCCCTATTGGTCGTATATGGCACAGTCCCCAGTTAAAGGTGTATGTTCTGATTATTTTTGGGGGCTATGATTTTTTTTCACATCAAGATATTTTAATATCAGAAGATCCCCATATTTTTTCTCATTATGTCTGTAAAATCTTAGGGGCCAGAAATGTTCCATTTAGAAATTATAGGCTAACATGTGGTGAATTACTGCCAAAGGTAGTTATAACCACCAGCCAGTTTGTGTACTACTCAATGGGCCAATTTCTTGTATCCTGGTGCTTCTAAAATTAGTTTGAGTTATGCAACTCAAACTTTGGAATGTGACAATTTTAAGGATGACCTTCCATGTCAAATAGAAAACATCAAGTTGAAAATCGGGCCACCAATCAGAACAACTACCTTAATATTACACATTTCTAATGACGTCTAATATGAAAATATAAAAACTTGTGAGAACGACAATTTCACGAATCCATGCCAGTCACAAATTGTTCATACACGTGGATATTTCGTGCATTTTTCGCAACTTTGACCATTTGAAAGCACACACCATGTAACTGACCCTCTGAGCTTGGTGGTGTGAGTAACTAACTAGCTCAATAGCTTAACCGCCAACAGCGCCCCACGTGTTATTGGGGCTGACGAAAGGCAAGCGAGTTGCTAACAGAAAGCTACCCCAGAGGTAAGCTTATTTACTGTTGTGAGAAATAATAATCTCAAAATTATAACTAACTATCATGTTTAATTATGAAATAATAGTATCTGAGACCACAATTGAAATGTGTTTAAAAAAATTTTAAAAATAAATTAAAACGTCTATTTTTGTTCATGCTGCTCCTTCAACCATTAACTATTTGCGTGATAATATTTGACTTAAAATCTAAGAGCAACGTTGTATCAACATAATCTCAAGTATTGTGTTCTATTCAAGATTGTTTTTATTTCGTGACATCGAACATTATTTATAGGGATTTACAACTCCATATACAGTTGACTCATTGAATTTGGGAATCGTTTGCGAATGGCAGGTGGCACATTGCCATTATAGACGTGACATATTCCGTGGGTAGTGAATGGTCTCCGAATCGACGGAAGCAAAAAAAAAACACCCTCTGAAGTTAGAGACCCTCACATAAACTGAATTTAAATTGGGTTAACACATGACAATATTGTTGACATTTTACTATCAGAATAATCGAAGAAGTCGGTCACATCAATTGTTTTTGTGTTGTTGTTGAGAATGTGGTCTACTTTGAAATATTGACACAATTAAAGTGAATTGTTTGTATATTTTCGCGTTTGTTAACATTTCAAAATTACAAGTCAAATCGTAAAACCCTTTTTGTTTGTTCAGTATGAAATGAAAGGCAAGGCTCGTTTTTATAAGCACGTTAAAATACTCCCACGTGCGGGGTGCGTCTTTTGATAACAAAATGTGTGCCTGGCATCATTATAGGCATTAGTAAATTGCGCTCTATATTTGCGCCTTTCTTCAGTTAGAACGCGTCTATTCCTTTAACAATGTTCAGTGACGTCAGAGCGTATGCTAGCGATCGACGCAGCAAATTACACGCTTACGCCAGGATTGCGATAACGTGGTCCCATTATTGTTACGATATGACTTTCGCACAGAGTTAAACTATTGAAGTGTAGCTCAACTTCCTATTGCAATGCACTGCATGTCGTCTACTGCTTTCTACACGCTATAGATGTAACTACAACATTAAGTTCAGTGTTGAATGAACTATTAGTTAGCGTTGAAAAACAGAAATAACATTGCCTGTAATTGTTTCTATAGTTTGAACTGTTCCAAATTGGCGAAGCCTCCGTACAGCAGCGAATGAATACAGAAGGACGCGGGCGCGCATGAAGGCAGCAAGCGAACTGTGCATCATATGTGTGACGCGTGCGTGCTGCCAAATCCAAGTGCATGTTGCCATAACCGCACGCGTACGCTTGGATTACCTTTTCGCGCGCGAAGATGAAACACCAAATATTTCGCGTCAAATCGGAACTGATTAAATTTATACAATAAATCACGTGACGTCGGAAGAGAAAATAGCTTGACGTGGATATTCCACAGAACATTTTATCCAATTGTGTAGGTAAAAATCAAATGGTCCCCGTTTGAAAGTGCTCTTTCAGGTGTTTTTTCTGTCTCTCATATTTTCGCTTTTGCTACGTGTGTGTGATGATGTATTTGCACGACTTAATTCTGATAATTTGCAGGCCTTTACATAACAAATCCCTAAAACCTTGAAAGAATATCAATTTGTTATAAAATATTCATACTGCACATGAAAAATGTACGATACCTAACGGGTAAAATTGCACATTTTAAAATATTCAGTAGCTGTGTGCTACCTGCTTGCAAATACCAGGGATGAATTAAAATGTAATCCGACATTGGATGCAATTTTGTATCGGAACACGGTTCGATAGATGAGTGATTTGTTTTTTGTGTCCAAAGCATGTAAATTCATGTTCGTTGATCTTTTTTTAATACAATTTTGTTAAACGGATGAAAAGCTCGATGTTTTTATCTGAATATGAAATCGATCCAAACACAACAAATATAGACACAACTGAGATAGGACGTTTTTTATCAGGAAAGGAAACATTACCTCCGTGTTAATAACAAATGATAACAATTGACATTAATTTAATGATGATTTTCATGTTGCAGCTGTGAACCATGTTTGTTTGCAATTAGACTTGGTTCTAATAGGTCTTAGTATTTTTGAATGTTTGCAGTTTTTTTCAACTTCATCTTAAATGACCTTTGACCTTTATATGTGACCTTTGACCTTATCGAAAAATGACATTGCCCATGTTGCATGTATGATCCAAGTTTGGTTGCAATCGGTCCTTATACGAACAGAAATGTATTTTTCCGATGTTTTCAGCTTATTTTACACATTTGCCTCAGATGACCTTTAACCTTGATATGTGACCTTTGACCTCATTGACATATGAAGGTTCCCATGATACGAGCACCCATTAGTGTAGTGATTTGTAGTGTGGTGAAGAAGGTTAGGGTTACTAATGTCAATGTATGTTACCGGATGATTACACTATACCCACCTGGCTCTCAAGATGGGTACTCTCGGGAGAGATTTTGACACTTTCCACGCGGCTATTAGTTTTACCATTACAAAACACATTTTTCAAAAACCTTTCGTGCAACTTTCAAAGACTATCCCAAGAATTACTGAACCCAATACTAGGCATGTTTGTACTTATTTTAATACATTTCTCATGGTGATTCCAAATATGGCAATGACATTAAATATTTGTGAAATTTTTGAAACATGTTGTGCAATTTTAGAATGTCGTCTGCCGCATGGAAAGTGTTATATGACCAGATCTAGGTTGTACGTTATTCGAATGTAATGTAATTATAAGCCCGTCTTATTTATCCGCGGTTTAATGACAATACGTGACCCCTTTTGTAATGCATTATTGCAAACGACCTACCTATATTATCAGTGCAATCAAACATGATCGTGTTAATAATATTTGATATGAATCGTAATTTGAAAAGTTCTCGCATAAAGGGGTTGATACTGAAACATTGATTATATCTCACTCTCAGCGATTTAACATCTTAAACTCTTTGACATACTTCAGATGAAAATACATTAATTTCTGTGTCATTTTGATTGATGATTTTGCAAGCGATATCTGCACCTGTATAAGAAAGTGAACGTGTTCGAGCTTGTGCTAATATGACTTTGCGTTGGATGATTTATTTCGTGTTACGTAGAAAGACACATTTTTTGGTTTTTTTTCCTAACACCTATATCTGCTATATCTATCTGTCTGGCTATCGATAAATGTAAAACATTCATATCGGTTATGATGAAAACATTAAAGGTAGATGTTCCGATTTCCAACTTGATGTTTTCTATTCTACATGAAGGGTCATCTTTAAAATAGTCATATTGCTAAGTTTGAGTTATGTTAGAAGCACAAGGTAACATGAGATGTGCTAACTTTGGCGGTAATTCCTTTGATGTTTTTGGCCTATAACGTCTAAATGGAACATATCTTGCGCCTACGATTTTACAGAAATATTGAGACAAATATGGGTTTCTTTTAATATCAAAATAGTTTGATGCGAACAAAAAAATCCAAAGTGGTCGGAACGTACACCACAACCAAATATTGACAATTCACTTCAACAATGCTCAGTGTATTTCACAGATGATTACAATTACGCCTCCCCTCCCCCTGATGCCCCCCCCCCCCCCCCCCTGAAATGGAAAATTCGTTTGTATATTGTGAAACTAATAGCTTCGTGGACAGTGTTAATATCGCCATATCTAGGTTATATGTTGTTTGAATTCAATTAATGTAATTATAAACCGTTCTAATCTGTGGTGTGATGAAATTACGTGATCCCATTCTCATGCTGTTAACTTATGTCCGACCTACCTACAATATTAGCGAAGTCAAACATGAAGTAAGGAAGCGCTGCAAAACTAGTACGTGTGACCCATACGTATAAGTGACTTGTACGTAATACATATACGATAGATAGACGCCAAAGTAATTGCAGTATGGCCTAATCGTTCTAATATTATTACAAATCTGAATCAAAAAAATGAAAATTTCTTGCGTAAAAAGGATGATACAGAGAAATGTTGTAAAATTGATTATGTCTCACTCTCAGCGGATTAATATATTAACTCTTTAATTCTTTCACAGACGACATTCCAATTTTTTACAAAATGTTTCAAAAATGTCAACATTATTGAATTTCATTACCATATTTGGAATTACCATGAGAAATGCATTGAAATAAGTACAAACATGCCTAGTATTGGTTCAGTAATCCGTGAGGTAGACCATGAAAGTTGGGAAAGGATTTTGAAAAATATGTTTTGTATTATGGTAAAAATTATAGCCGCGTTGAAAATGTTAACATGCTTCAGATACAATATATGCCGTCTGTGTTATTTTGATTGATGTGTTTGAAAGCGATATCTACACCTGTATAAGAAAAGTGGACACGTTCGAGCCTGTGCTGTCATGACTTAATCAGCTTTGGGATGCTTTCTTTCTATGTTTATAAATAATGGTCATATAATTTGACAAAACACCGGGGCCGAGTGTTGGGAAATATGAATTACGCCGCTGAAATGTTCACTGCTTTATTTATTCATTTTATTTTGATTCATGCGAACGTTATCAATTATCAATCATGACGTCCGCCTCCGCAACGAATATTATATTTTGTTTATTTTTTATACATCAGTTTGGCTTTGTGAATACCTTTGGCTTTTAATGATTGCATAACTCTTTCGATCATTTATGGTGGTTATTTTCTATATTTTCGTTATCAGAATTACATTATATTTTCGAAGGCATGTAGATGTTTATCAAACGAAAGATTTGTATAATTCTTTTGGAATTGCAACTCAAATTCAAGTTTAATGTTCTACACTAATTACACACGTGGGATTATATACTATTAAGACTACACATAAACAGTTTGATACTAACCACAGTGTGCGAACAAAGTATGGGATTTTAATATCGCAATATAAGGGAATTCCTGCTAATCTGGCAACACTTGTTTGTACCGCGCGGGTAACATTGTACTGCTATGGTGAATCGAGCACTAAGCAGACGACAGTTTGCAATTGCAGTGGAAATGCCTGAGGGAATGCAGTGGCTAAGATAAGAAACCATTTCCAATGCTTTTGTAAATTACACAAGAGGTGGACGGGTCCCTCGTCCAAAGCAGTGTGCACGAACAATGTAGAATTAGCAATGGGCAATATGTAGAGGCTTTTTTATACGCAGCAATAATAATATTACTTGAATTGCATGCAACGATAATAGGCATGAATACAACTTGGTCCATGCTCGTGTCTGCCGTTTGATTTATAACCTGGCATATCAGCCATCTTTATCTGTCCTAAAGTATGTGTGTACTAACTCCGAATGTGTTATTCCTTTTGCGACTACTACTACTTATGACTGATAGTTGAGTCGTGCATATAGTTGAGGAACCCCGAAAAGAAGAAAATAAAATAAAATAAATACAAAAATGAAAAAAGTCTTATCAATTTTGAAAGACCAGTTATGAATCCTGGTTGATCTAAATAACGAATTTTATGACAGAATAATTCACACCTTTCCCTCCAAGAAACATCATTTCATCATTAAATATAAACCAAACCCTAGTAGATCTGAACATCTAGTGTCTGACATGACTATAAATTACCCTGGAAATGCACTTTCGTAATTAATATCTTATATCAACAACATCCTGGCTAACCCCTACTTTCAACTCTTACTCTCAACACGTCAAGTACTGTCATGCTCTCAAAGAGTCAATATTCCACCACGACGCAAATTGAATTTTGACAACACGACTTGTAAAAGTGCACTTCATCATCATAATCTTACTGATCACGGTTAGGGTATATAAAGAGGTTTTAAGGTATTAGCGCTCGTGTTTGTCATGTCGGAGAGGACTTGATGCGGATTATATCACTTGCGGGGTGATGCTGGGAAGGGCAAATGCACTTTACTTTCCTGGAAATAACAGCAGGTGCCTGACACGCATGATATGTCATGTTAACGCCCTGAGAACTACCGGACGATTGGTCAGGAAGATGGATACATCATTTATTGCACCAATCAGAGACAATGTTAGAATAATTGTATTCCTGATAAAGATTGGAGTGAAATATTTTACCAGCTGCATTTTAATTGGCTATTCAAATGAGTATATATTGCAATAAACCAATCAGAACCACTGTAAGATAGGCCGGTAGTGCCCAGGGGGTTGAATATCAAGTCTACAACGTAATGTTTATAAATATGGCATATATTTTGACCAAACATTGGGGCCGGGTGTGAGAAATTTGAATTACGCAACTGAAATATTCCCTGTTTTATTCATTTCTGTTTTGCTTTGTATTTATGTTATCGATTAACAGTCATGACAACCACGCAACAATTATATTTGGTTAGTTGTGATTGTGTTCATATTTTGTTGCCTGTGTTTTATAGATCAGTTTGGCTTTATCTCGAAGAAATATAGCAGGTGAAATGACATGTCTTGTTAAGAACCAGTCTACAACGATATCGTCCGAATTGGTGAGCGTATAGAGCATATTTTTGCGCTCATTTATAATACCATGAGTTTTTGAGTGGTATCTAATTCAGCTTTAGATGATTAAATAAGCCGCATTATCACAAATCCTTCTTGTGAAATATTATTACCAATTTGAGCACTTTAATTAGCATTGGGGTTTTAACACTATCATATACCTCGTGCTTGTATACTCCAACACGAGCACGGAAAGTCGAGTGTTGTTACCATTCTTATAGACATGGCGTTTATTGTCTTTTAAAGCAATTGATACTTATTTCTTTAAATCAGCCCGAATTCGGTTGGTTAGGGGTTGTATAATTATAACATTGCATGTATGAAACAGATTGTGCTTAAAATCGTTTTCAAATACAAAGCAAATGCTTACATTTTATTTTCTGAAATTATGATCCTACGTTTTTAATCCACAAGTTTTGAATGAAAGGTTAGATATTAATAAATGCAAATGTCTTTCAAACAAAGCTCTAATAGACCTGCGTGATACACAACTTGAAGCAAAATAACGTTTCACGGCCATTAAACTTTTTAAAAGTGGCTCTTGATTCATAGAAAACAGGATGTGCAAATACGCTTGAATTATATTGACAGACATTTGCTATAATTGTAAGATTATAGGAATATCACCGCATGCTGTCAGTACTGAGAAAAATAATAATTCAGTAAATGTGTGAGGTAATAAATAAGATTAGCGAAAGACTTAGTATTGAAGGTAACGGACCTTTATTTTTGAGCATCGCTATTGCTTTCTTAAATCTAAAGACTTGCATGGAATTTTAAAACTGAAGTGACTTATCTAACAGGTAAGATTAAGATATTGTTTTCAAATTGGATTAAAAAAAGTCTAATCTTCCAGCCCTAGACATCTATATCTAGTAAATGATAATCATTCTAGGTATTGCCGGTAAGGTTATCCTAGAGTGTTGCCAAGTAATACCTTTAGAGCCCAATCCAATTTAAAAATGTTCAAAAATGTATTATCTGACATTAACTGGGAATGAAAGAAAATTGGACTTTTAAAAGTCCATTTTAACATGAGAGGCTGTTTTTAGTTTAAAGACAATTAAAACGTTATGGATACCATCAACTTCGCTTTATAATCGGTCAAAAGTCACTCTCTAAGCATGTACATAATATGAAAATAAGATATAACCTATGATTCTATCAATCCAATATAATACCATCGGATATCGGATATAACATCAAACACACGAACATACCTCGGAAAACCCGATTAAAGCTTAAAAAGTCAAAACGACTTTTCCTTCTACGATTTAGCGTCAGCGTTAGCTAAATACGTATATCTTACAGTGCGTGATCCACGCACTGGTTCGATGAGCGCGCAGTCTTCCATAAGCTCCGCCTACGCGAACTGAATCGGTGGCTTTTACCTTAATTTATTAGAGTGGCGCTTTCTCATTTTTGGTGTGTTATGTGGGTTTTGAATTGAACCGTGTCTCGTAAGAGCTAGCCATGTCTGTTTATTATGTTCTTGAACTCACTGCCATCTAACTGTCAACCGACATGCCATCAAGTGACGAATCAACTGTTCCTTCGAGATTCGCAATGACATCAACACGTGCTCAGCCAATCTGCAGGCTAGACTTCTATACTCCTTCTTCTCTAACAATCAAACGTGCCATTCACAGTTTAGTAACATGAGGTGTCAGTATTTCAGGGCGCGTTTATCGCCCAGTATGTTTCCAGTCATTTATAAATATAGTTTATTGATCTTCATCAAATAAACAGAACAGAACAATACCTGAAAGTTGACAACAGGCGATGTATTTTAGGACGAAGTACTACTCGCCTTCACTCAAACTACTGCTTTTAGAACGGCAACTATTATATACATGTATATTTTATTACGGTACCAAGTACAGTATGACCTAGATTTTTTAGAAAAAGAGTGATCTTTTTTCCCAGTCTATGCTCTAATTACATTAATTTTACTATATATTTGCCGATGTAACCGTGAACAGTTATTAGTAACTTGATTTAAATTATCGTGTATATTATTATCAAGATGTAGTGTTGCCGATTGCCATTATACTAGCTAGCAGATCAATATCATTAACGATTTTTTTATAGCCAGATACATGTATTGATTTCGTAGTGTTGTTGTTCTCTTCATATATGGCACTACAACATTAAAGTGGCTAATGCCAAGGTTTCTCAACATAGATTACAGATCATTTGCTGTTTTCAACTCACTATGACTAACGTTTCACATTGTGTCAGTGCACATCATTGAGGCTAGTTTAATCTTGTTCAGTTTATCAGTAATCTTGTTCAGTGCTTGCCATTTAAAGACAGATTTTATTTTGAATTCAAATTTAATAATTAAGTCTTGAATTTGGTGCATACAATAAGCCCTTGTTAGTTTTCAACTACCGATGAATATCTTCTTCAACATTGTCGTCTACACGCAACAATTTGGAATGTATTCATTGTGATATATCAAAGAGGTCAAACCTATTCATCGTGTAAACAAAAATAAAAATGTCAGTTGTTTCTATTGAGTACATTCAGTGCCACGCATAAGCAATTTAGCGTCTTCAACTCCCTGTGAATTACTTATATTTTTCAGCACCCTATATTAATCTATTCACACAATCAATGCTAGCACTGCTTCGCACCGCAAATGGTACAAATTTCGTTGTCAGCACGCGGCGTAAGAATGGTCAACAAACTAATGAAATATTTTGTACAGTGTAGAATTTGTGCTGATCTAAAGCTTCATTTCTAAGCAGGGTAGTTGATGATACCCAAGTATAATAGGGTAAGCAAGCGAAAAGTATCGATTTATTTTGCACTCTATACCATGATACTATGAGCTCCTATATTGGTCTGGACTTGTCCACTGACCGCCAATGGTCTAATGTGACTAATATGTCATCCATGCGGAGTGCTCTAACACCGATTGCACTACATTGTAGCCATTACAGGACACCTCGAAAACGATGGGCCGAGTCTTTGCATTTAGATTGCTGCATTTAGCGACACGGTGGTTATCGGGGTATTTCTTCTATGTAGATTTTAAATCGACGGATGCGATAGGCCGTGTTAAGAGGCCAAGGAAAATATGAAGAAAAAAAACAACATTGGGAAGTGTTTTGATTCGAGTACAAGAAAGTTACGTAGTATATTTAAGACCATTATGGTAGTACAATAATGTCACCAATGAACTTTATAAATTTAAATTAAAATATCGATCTCAACACAAGATATTAAACTTCTTAACAATTAATGGTCCTATTCAGGAACCTTTAAGGTATTTCTGAAGATTTTCAGGTATTATTATTTACTGAGGATTACCTGACACAAATAGAAAACTAATTGTAACCACTAACTAAAAAGAAGGTGTTTACATCGTGCATCATCAGTTTCTTATTTTGTTTAAAATAAGAAAGACAAAACCATATCCAAAAAAGCTAGGACAGTCAGTTATAGTGACCGTCGAAATCCTCACACCGGTTTAAGCGAACCTTCCAATGTGTATTATCTACTATCAGTCAATGATAATAAATGCTACGCCCAGGACACCTGGATGACTTAAGGAATTCCGCTTATTAAGATTCTCCTTATATCACTTAACACTTTGCACTCGGCTATTGGTTCTACCAAACACAAAACAGATTTTCAGAAACCTTTTCCAACTTTCAAGGTCTATCTCAAGAATTATTGAACCAATACTAGGCATGTTTGTACTTATCTTAATGCATTTCTCAGGATGATTCAATTTATGGTAATAACACTTAATGATTTTGACATTTTTTAAACATTTTGTAAATTGTTGGAGTGTCGTCTGCAGAAATGTCAAGCTTTGTCTTTATCGGCAATAGCTGCCTCGTGAATTTTTTGTTTATTCTCAATACGTTATTCATTCTGATCTTAAAATATAGCTATGTCACATGTTATATAGCTGCTGTTTGCGATTCCCTGTTGTGGTCACCAAGAGCTCTGCATACCCGTTTATTCCAATAGCAAATGGCAGCTATTTAATGCGAGACATTGCTGTAATAAACCCTTGATTTGTCACGCTTGTCAAGAATGTACTACTGCACACGAAGGGACAATGTAAAAAAATGGCGCTCTTACTAGCTGTAGCTAGATTTAGAAAAAAACTAGGTTATTGGCGTATTGTGTAGTACTCTATCTGTCACACTACTAATGCATTATATAATGGGAAATGTCCATTTGGTTAATAGGCATCATCTGTAAGGCGTGAGAACATCTCCTGTTACAATTTATGCTATGTTACTTTAGGAACCGTTTGTGAATACATTGCATAAAATACACTGGACATCGCGGGCTACTTATTTGATCTATATCAAAAGTAAAATGATTTTTACAATAGATATCAGAGAGGTAAATCATCGTTAAATATCTGCTATACCTAGGGATTAATTTTTGTGGGCGTATTAAAAGTTAGTACTGCATTCGTATTTCTACAAATGTAGTATTATATGCGCGTGTGCTCAGTTGTGTAATATGCTGATCTCGACGGTCACAATTTAATATATCCGGGCGGCCCCTTTGAAACGACTACCTATAAGCGCTATATCTTTAACACTTTCCACGCGGCTATTATATTTACCATACACAAAACAGATTTTCCCGAAACCTTTCACAATTTTCAAAGTCTATCTCAAGGATTACTGAATCAATACTAGGCATGTTTGTACTTATATCAATGCATTTCATGTGGTGTTTCAAAAAATGGTTATGAAATTTAACAATTTTGACATTTTTGAAACATTTTGTGACATTTTGGAATGTCGTCTGCAGCTGCCTGCCGCGTGGAAAGTGTTAACCCAGATGAAGGAAGCGCAGTCGTATACAACAGTGCTTTAGAGGATTGACAAAAACAAGACCAGTCTGACCGATCCTATATAATGTAGAGTAAATATACCTAATGGTGAATTACTGTATGAGAGTCTCATATAGTTTGCGAAGTCACGATTTAAAAGACCATTGGGGAGATTTTCAATAATGGCTAAGAGGTCTCCGTCATGTCCAGAATGAAAACAACGTGTACGACGGAAATTTGTTTTTGAAAGGTGAATGTATTCCTAGATGGCCCAGTATTTAACGTTTTATGGCTATTGCGAGTCGAAATTAAACTCGTAAACGCAATTACATATCAAGAATGTGCGATCATTTATTAGGTTAACCCATTTTAGCCCGTATGCCCTAACAGTGAAATCTGAATTTGGTTGTCTCTGCAAAGCTCCACCATAGCTCGATATAACTAGAATAAGGAAACACAATGTTACTTTTTACAATGAAAAGACTGTACAGCAAAATTAAAATTAAACAAAATCAAACTCAGTTTGATATATTCTTAACTAAAAGTGATCCATGTTATTCCTCAACAAATCTCAACAAATTATAATTATTTTACATATAAATCTTATATACCTTTTTGTTTAAACAAAATCCTCCTTCCATTCATGCCTTTCTTTAGCCTTTCAATTATGCTCTCTTATCCTCTTAACAGTCTTGTATTCTTATTGATTCTTACATGACACTAATCCACTTAAGTTGTCTTATTGTCAGCTCTTATCCACTCACCTACTTCCTGCTCTATTTTTTACTAGGCATGTTTGTACTTATGTCAATGCATAATTGGTGATGGTGATTCCAAATTATGGTAATGAAATTCAACAATTTTGACATTTTTGAAATATGTAATGACATTTTGGAATGTCGTCTGCAGAAATTTACCGCGTGAAAAGTGTTAAACCCCTCTTTTGTTTTGCGTTTTGTCTTTTGTTTTCTTTGTCTTTTACAATTTTACAAATTATAATGATTTTAACAACAGGATAAAATAAATAATTTATTTGTCCAAATTATAGGTATAACCTTTTGAATTATATAAACAAAGGAGTACTATTTGGTAATTGTATGATTCTTGTTTTCTTTTCTTTAGAAAAGATTTAATACATGACTTCTCTTCATTGATGATCTATTCAAGGCACATCTCATCTGAATCTGTAAAAGTCAGTGAAAGTACATTTCCTCATTTGCAATCCAAACATCGTTACTGTAAAACAAAAGGTAAAGGAGAGGTTGTAACTCCGCAGAGTATATTTCAAAAAATCTATACCAATCAATTAGAAGTAACCATGGTAACGGCGTCTGAATTTCAAGCTATCAAGGCGTTTTCCAATATAACATTTTATTCTGATAATTTCTGAGGGTAATCCAAGTCTAACATCAATACGGAGGAAGATATCGTGGATGTCAAATACGTAACATTTGGCGTCCTACAGCAGTCACTATATCTTACGATAACATATGCATATTCCTGCTTCGGGACGGCGTAGCAATATCAACATTTCTATAGTCCCTTCTGCTCAAAATAGCCGGGCGACGGGCACTATTCATACATTCTACGCAGACACTAACTTAGGGACGATTTTTAATTAACCTAATCAAAAAAAATTGAAATATTGACAACAAAGTGAAAAAAAATTTACAAAAATTAAAAAAACACTTTTTTTGCACTTTTTTGGTCAAAATTTCAAAATATTATTAGTTTAGGTTTAAAAAACGGTAATATGGGTGTAAACATGATAAAGCAGTTTCTGAAATTAGTTCTGGTTCTACCGAGCGCTATCAATGCTGAAATAAAGACCTGATAGTCGTCGCAGGATTATACTTAAAGTTCATTCATACTTATTGGGTTATTAGGGGCTTTGAATCAGTTTGGAGTCAGATAATGTGACTTTATGATAATATTCGAGTTGTACATGCACTTTGTGTGGTTTTTGTCGCGAAACATGTTGAATTCACTTACCAATCCATGTCTCCCTACAATGTTTTAAATCCGAACATGGCGGTACCTCACTCAAATGTAGAGTTCGTTTAATGATTAGGCTGTTATTAACTATACTCAATTCGTTTTAATTGAAGTATATCGTTCAAGCACAAGCTAATTACTATAAACGTTATAGACAATTTGGAGAAAACAAAATATCACGTCATTTACACTGTGCTTCGTGTAAGCATGAATAATCCTTACTCAACAATTAGGCGAATTGGATAACAAAACGATACCTTACCATTCAAAAAGGTTTTATGGTGTAATGAAATATCCTTTAAACTATTTTTTCATAATATCAACTATAATTGGAGCTGTTTAATATTTCACTCTGAAAATATAATGGGCCTCTCCGATTTCCAAAGTACATGTTGGGATCGTCACTATATCCGTGAGATATGATGTCAGCACGCCTTAATATAACGTTAATAATATGAAATGCGCTCGCGGGGCCTTTAATATTTCATACCTGAAGTTTACCCTGGGTAGGCTAGCTCTGATATGAACATCCTGATTCAAATTGTTCATGCAACTGGGGGTCTCCAGGTAGTTGCAGACGAGAGACCAAATTGCACATGTATTTATTATAAAGTGTGCATATACTTTGCTAAGCGACGTATATACCAGTCGACGAGGTATATCTTTATATAAGCAAAGAGGCCTCTCAATAAGGGGTATTTAGGAAATATGTAGTTGGTAAATTTGACGGAGGCAAAGATTTGTTGGTCATTTGTATTGTACTAGATTGTTCAATTTAGCATTTTAGGAAGTAAGCTATGCCAAAGCATTTTTGACCCCATCGTCTGCTCTTTCAGTCAATTAAAACTTTCCATGCGGCAGGCGTCAGCAGACGACATTTCAAAGTCACAAAAAAAATTAAAAATGAAAAACAAGAATCATAAAATTACCAACTAAGTCTCCTTTTTTTAAATAATTCAAAAGGTTATACCGATAATTTGGAAAAATAAAATATTTATTTAATCCTTTTGTTAAAATCATTATAATTTGTAAAATTGTAAATGTTGTGCCTGAGTGTTCGATCCTGGCAGAATCTGTTTCAATGGCAGAATGAGACAAGATACACACAAACACTAGGCACCTAGGGAGAAAAACAAACAAAACAAAAGACAAAACGCAAAACAATAGAGGGGTTTAACACTTTTCACGCGGCAGATTTCTGCAGACGACATTCCAAAATGTCATAACATATTTCAAAAATGTCAACATTATTAAATTTCATTCCCATATTTGGAATCACCATGGGAAATGCATTGCAATAACTACAAACATGCCTAGTATTGGTCTAGTAATCCTTGAAATAGGTCCTGAAAGTTTGGAAAGGTTTCTGAGAAAAAAAATCTGTTTTGTTTATGGTAAAACTAAGTAATAGCCGCATGGAAAGTGTTAAAACAGACCGAATTTAAAACATAAAACGGATACAACTCTGTCTTTTGTGTCTGTTCTCAGAATGTCTAAATATGTGAAGTTATATGTATAAGTAATGTTAGGAAGATGTGTTTACTCTCAAAGCTTCTGGAGCAAGTAAATATATTGCACGGTATTTGCTTTGAAAATATATTTAGGAAACTTATTAAATAAATTGTGTTTAGATGAAAATATCCAAAAGTGGACATTACAGCCTTATAGCAATTCGAAATGTTTTATATAAAGAGCTATAACATGATGATAGATCGGAATCGAAATGGCAAGACATCGGGGATTGACTGACCGTAATCCTCTAGGCTATTTAGCGCAAACATATATGGCGGCGTCCACAGAGCATGGGCATTCGGGAGGAATTAATATAATATAACAGCATTGACTGAGAGCTATGTAAGGTATTCAGAGCTGTCCCAATGCAATTTGTTAGACACCCACCCAACATGCTAAAATGGCGTAGGTAGGTAGGTATGGTCATTGCTATGTCAAGTCGTCATCATTTCGAACTATTAATGCTTCAGGGTCTCTGGCGACCTAAAGCAAGCAGATATCCAGCTCTATTAAGCTAAAAGCATGTCAAATAAGAGGTCGTAGATTCCGAGCGTAAGTTCTGCTCACATTAACGAATATTTCGGCGGCGCGTATTAATGGCCAGTCAAGCCGGATAGACTAGTCGTATTAGATGATATATCCTCTATCAAAGGCGATAGGATTGAGACGAATTTCTAGAAACCCGATTACAGTAGGAATGATAGATGGATCGATTCAGGAAAAGATAAGCTTTTTTTCTGAGGTGCTAAAAATATATTAAGAAGAGGGCAGGCTGGCACATAGACCTTTAGAATAACCTGACCTAGTTTCAGTTTATTGTTAATTGTATGAGTGAGAGGAGGACACGGTTGTTCGTATTTGATATTGATGCAAGATTCGCCACCCTAGAGTGGTAATTCTAGAACGGAAATAATCTCAGAGGGACCGTTTCAAATTGATGTGTAAATAAATTTGTTTTACAAGTATTAATGGTACAACAATTGTTTCTCTTCTTGAATGTATCCAATGTCATATATATGACCTAATTGTTACTCATTGATCCATTAAAGGTATAGTATGTGATCTTTTCCAAGGGACGCCCTCAATCCTCGAAAAAAAATTGGAAGCAGATTTTCTTGCAGATTTACTTTTCTGATCATAAATCATAAATATATTCCAGTTACAGAGCGATACGATTCCTAATAACCTCAACATCATGGTTTCAGAGTGAATTTAGAGTAAAATTTGAAAAATAGATTGTACCGGAGCAGTACAATCTATTTTCAAACCATGATTTTGAAGTAATTAGGAATCGTATCGATCTGTAACTTAGAGGCTCTTTATGATTTATGATCAAAAATGCAAATCTGCAAGAAAATCTGCTTTCAGAGTAAAAATCAATGATAGAAGGCGCTACTTGGAAAAGATCACATAATATGCCTTTAAGTATATCCATGGAATTATTAGAAAGAGAACTAAAAATGCCATGGTATATCATATGGACACCTATTTATGATACGCCAAATAGTAAAGATCAACAATGACATTTGATATAAAAAAAGTTTGATCAATGAAGACATTATCTAACAATATCAACCTTCTTTGGAAGCATCTTGTGGCTAAACCATTTATTTCATGTTTCATTTATCTAGACTACGTGATATTAAGATCAGCAATGTATTTAATTAGTTCAAGTAATGTACCGGGTCTCTTATAATCGGATCTGAATAAAAGGAATCATATTTTAAAACATTCCTGACTACGATACAAAATACCCTTATTATAACTGAGCATTTTATGTTGTATTTTGTTCTCTCGAATTAAGAAATGTACATGCTAGCATCGTGCTTTTTTTTGATAATGGCAAATAAAATGATCAATTTATAATATCTATTCAATCCAGGGGGAATATAAACATATTCATATCAGTTCACTCTTTTCAATTAGTGAACTGTCTCCATATCGCTAAGAAAATACTCTGAATCTCACATGTCTCAAAAGAAGGAAACTTGTTAATGGAACTATATACGGACCCATTGTTGGATTCCACCTGCGTGTGTTTTCAACACTGTGCAGTAGTGTATCGTGTCGACAGGTATGACATTTGGGAACTTGGAAAATCTGTTATCAATGGCGGGATGACGAGACAACATTGTGCTACATAACGAAGAAAAGGAACTAAGGAAGCTACAATGAAGAGCATGGATGTGATCATAAGGACAATTGGAGTGAACAGGATACAAAGGTTGATCATTTTAGTGATTACATGGAGCCAAAGGTTATGCAACATGCATAGGAACAGGACAATAAATCTATAATCGATGAACGCATCGATCAATATATGAAAAACAGGGGAAAACAGGCAAAAAAGGCAAAACATCAGCAGCTGTATTAATAACTTCACTCATGCGTTATTCAATAATGCGTAAAGTAATAATAACACTTTGAAAATTCTTCATTTGTTATCGTCAATTTCCATGAATTCTGTATAACTGCCGATATTTATAAAAGTATACTGAGTTTCTTGGTTGAGAAGGACATGAACTTTTATAATCCTGGGCTCAAGAGATATCCGGTATTAATATATATTGGTCCCTTCTCATATCTGAATGTAAGAGTTTGCAACATGTCGTATGTTTAAAAAGATCCTTAAGATGATAATCGAATACAATGTTATACAACTTTCTTAAATGGCGTTATATTGGCACACATACACCTGTTATAAGAAGCTATTGTGGACTTCTTGTCCGTCTTCAAGCACAAAATACAACGTAGTTAAATTGAATACATCACTGTCAATGTACATGCCAATGGTTTAAATAGCTTTATCCTTAAAGCCCATTGCTTCCTACCTGAGTGTCAATAGTGTCGTGTGCAACTTGAAATGCCAATACACCTGCCGATAATATTGCTCTTTTACCTGACACTCCTGGCAGGTTGCTTTTGAAGCCGCTATATCTATTATTTTCAGTTAAGGTGTGGAGATTGGTGTGTCTGAAAATGTGCATCCGGTATCGGCTTGTCCGACCACTGTCGGACAGATTCAGGAACCAGCTTGAATCAAAACAATTAACTATCATGACTATAGACGTAGAAACTTGCATCTTTAGATTTGTTAAATCTAGTCTATATTTTCATGCTTAAGGAATATGGTACCATTCTGTGCAGTGAGTGTAATGACTGGCCATTGCTAACAAAACTCTTGTTGTTGCAATTAATTGTGTGTTTTCGTGAAAAGGTCAGTAGAATGTTACCGTTCTGCGCAGTGAGTGCACCGACTGGCCATTGCTAACAAAACAGTTGTTGTTGCAATTTATTGTGTGTTTTCGTGAAAAGGTCAGTTGAA
This sequence comes from Ophiura sarsii, assembly GCA_035610835.1. NCBI lineage: Eukaryota > Metazoa > Echinodermata > Ophiuroidea > Amphilepidida > Ophiuridae > Ophiura > Ophiura sarsii. The sequence goes on from CM069449.1 coordinate 31,670,422, forward strand.
TTTGTTTCTCGGTGTAGTTTCTGCATCTGCATCGGACACACATAACAACTGAAAGCATAAAATACTCCCAGGAGGATATGCATGAAACAGTATTTACAGTAAGATGTACAAGTACTTGTAAACAATGGTGTTATCTGAATACAGTCATCAACAAAAGTAACTGTACAGGTAATAAATGGGTTTCTACCTCTAAAAATATATTTACCTACCTAAAAATATTAAATTATAAAATTGTTAGAAATCTTCTTTAATATGAGATATTGCACGCTAGGATCGGTTGATTATTGAGGAAGTGACACTCCAAAATGTAAGGTGAAGTCCGATTTTCATTGTCACGTTTTTTTGTTTTCTACACGCGGACCCATCTACGGGTAGTCTACTCGTATGCCTTGTATAATTTCACTGTCACACAATCGAACAACACCCCCTGATACTTCCCATCCGAGAAACGACCAAATACAAGGTCTACTGGCATTGGATTTACAAAAGAACTGTGCTTGAGCACACTAGGGAATACTAGGGACGATGCTTTTTATGCGTCACGATAGTATCACACCCCTTCATAACGCGCTAATATTGAATTTGCTGTTTGTACATCTAGAAACGCGTGAAGGGGGTATTTCTGTGGCTGTGTAAGAGTCTCTAGTTATCGTAAACAATGATCAAATTAGTTGTCTCTGTTTAAACGTAAAAAGGTTTTTTATTACACGATATTGAAAGATAGGAAATAGCATGGAAATAGTCACATATGCGGAAATGTAGCTATATATCTGAGGAACATATTTTGGGCGAGGACCAATGTCAAAGATAACTCCTAAAGTGTGATTTTAGACCGAAACGGCGGCTATACAGTGCCAGAAAATCGACATTTTGAATTTATCAAGTGAGCAAGATTCGTCTCTCTGCGAAGACGTATATAAATATTCATATACTTCGTATTTATCATGTCTGCCATTGGTTAATTTTGAACCCCACGCGAACAAATTGCTCATTACGTATGCGTCCAATTTTTGGACGAGCACTAATGTAAAAGTATACGGAGGTCAACGAGGTCAATCCAATGCAAGTATACCTTTTTTTTCCCGAGGTGAGATCAGAGGATGGGGAGCGGTCCATGGGGAGTGAGCCCTCTATCGGTACAAGGAAAAAGGTATACTAAAGCAGACTAATCTACGGGTAGCTTATCGATTACCGGTAGTAGTGAATTGGGGGATGCATGCGCAGGTTGGACAGTCGGCCGTATTATTCCGATGGATAAATACGCCACACACACGCTACCTGTCATACCCTTCCCAGTGTTGAAATGTAAAATGTGAAAATGAAACTGTGACTTTACCTTACATTTTGGATTGTCACTTCTTCAATATTCAACCGATCCTAGCGTGCAATATCTCATATTAAAGAAAGAAGATAATTTTCTCAATAACTTTATGATTTAATATATTTAGGTAGTTTATATATATTTTAGAGTTAAAAGTTCATTTATAACCTGTAAAGTTTCTTTTTTTGATAATTCCATGTATATGATTCCATGTACATTACGGAGAATTAAATACATGTAAGAATAATCATCAACTGAATAACCCTTTAGAGAAATATATACATTGGTTGCAGTAATGCTAAGTCAGTCTTACCATTGCTTACGGTATGTTAAAAAACATTCACTCACTAAGGAAGGGTTAACTGATTGACTTACACATTAAAATTGATCAGATTTTTTTGCCGGTTTTGGGACAACCACATCGTTTCCCCCCCCCCCCCCCCCCCCCCCCCCCCCCCCCCCCCCCCCCCCCACTTAGCAGAATTTCACGAGCTGACGGCAAAAAAATTGGGGACCTTTTACGATTTTTTGGGTTTCAGCCCCCCGTAAATTTTAATCCTGGATCCGCCACTGATAATACACCCATTTAATTGAATTTAGTTATCGAGAATGTATAAATGCATGAAACTGGTCAATGTTTTCGTCGCCTAGTTAAACGAATTATACGTCTGGGCGGCATCGGGACACCTGGGATCACATTCCGGAAGTCAGACTAGTCACGTGACGTATTCGAGTAGTGTTGGGAGATATCCGTTGCATTTCCGAAGGCATTATATAGCCGATACCAACAACGGTGATTGGTTGAAATATAGACACTTGATTTGGTTAAGATTATTGGATATTTTTCTCAATTATTGTATACATTGCCATCATACTGTAATATACATTATGATCAACTGGTTGTCTTATCCGACTTAATTAGATTTTCAGTACAAATTACCTAAATTTCTTCGTCATTTCCTTACCGTTTTGTTTACTTAAATTTTCAATACAAATGTTGTTTGTTTTTAATTATCTCCAGATCATTTCAATTGAATACTATTATGTAATATGAAGCGTTATGAGTTAACATATTGCACTGATGACAAAAGACATAAGATATCGTGTATGCGGTAATTAATAGTGATAATTACGTCGTTATGCTTCTACGTACATGTTTATGATAAAAGTAAGTTCTTGCACCATCTCGTTGGATGCCTATGGATACTGAAATATTATGGAGAGATCTGGTAGTCTCTGGTGTGTGGTGGTGTGGGGGGGGGGGGGGGGGGGGGGTGGAGGGCACAGTTTAATATAGTCTGATACCGGAAGAGTAGAAACCTTGTAACCAAAATAAAGTTACGAAAAAGTCCCTGTTTTGAAACTTCGGTGATTTAATTACGCTGAAAATATGTTGGCAAAGATAGCTATACAGATCATGATCCAGTGTTCAACGTTCCTCAACATTGTAAGCCTTATCATATGGCTCCATGTTTCTCAATGTTTAAAGAAGTAGAATGGGCATCCAGTGATAACAAGATGGTTTGATTGTTTACAAAGCAATCTGGTAAATTTGAAGAAAGATGCCCCCTTCTAAAGAAATAAACACTCAAGAGTATTTATATTGTAAGTAAACACTCATAGTGTTTATATTATATAGATGAAGAATTGACTGAACCCGATACGCCACCAAACATAATTATAGGCATGATGGCGCCATTTGGCTTGCGGCTTCGTCGTGCGTACAAAGTAATGGGCTGTGAACCTAATCTACGGTATATCAACTCCATCATTATTATTAAACTGCGAGCCACTCAAGATGGTTCAGATTGATTGCGTGTACGTGCCCCTGTCTGACATACGCCCAATTAATCATTTATATACTTTCACACTTTTGCATATTAACGGTCGATGGACACTGGCAACGAAAATCCTATATGCAATTAATCTCTTCCACAAATCAAATGCATGAAGCAAACACTGACCAGTCTCAAGATTACTGTAGGACGTACTGCTAATAAACCATTTTTGGTTAAAGAGACATGGTCACTATTTACTCTATGAGATTTCCCATCCCTTTTAAAAGGATCTACAATATAATTAGGAATCAGAAATAATTTATCATCATTAACGAATAATTCTCTTTATGTGGACCCTACGTGATCTGACAATCATGAACATTGTCCGAACAATATTTAAGCCGTTTCAGGGTGCTTTGTTTCATGAGGATAACTGCGAAGGACGTTTGTGTCAAACTCAAAATAAATATTCTGACTATATGTTTCAAATGTAATTGCTTTTAAATTCAAATGTGAAAGTTAAAAAAAATGTCGAACAAGTTTAACTTCTAGTTCAATAAACGCACCTGTAAAATATGTAAGCGAAATTGCTCTTACTTCGCAGGTTAACATGGCGCTCATACTTCAAATCTTCAGCCCTATTCCAGCCGATACCGAATCAAATGTATTTGTATTTAGAGAAATATAGTTTTGATTATGTGATGATTTCAAGGTATTTACCCTATTAGCATGTGATTGCAAACACTTACACATTTAGGTCTTTCTAGACATAAGCGGGGGCCGCCATGTTTGTAGTCTTTAAAAATTACATGTACCTATGCAGTTTATTTTAACAGTCCTGCAGTCTGTGATGGAGTCAAAGCTATATTTGTTTAGTTGATGCATAGATGGTTGATGATTCAATCAGAGAGATGTTTTTTTAGACTCCCAACAGAGAGACATAGCTTATCTTGTTTGACTAAGGAGAAATCTCCCAATTGTTGTGGGGTTGTCTAATAAGTGGTTAGTTGTGGATGTTTGAGTTTCGGGTTATATATATAATAATAATTCCTGGGTCGATTTAATGAAATGTCAATATGGATAACCGTGATCGCGGAATGCCATTTTTAATTAGTATAGCAATTCCTGGACCAACGTTTAAGACAAAGTACAATGTCATGCATACCTAGATTGTTCTTTAGACGGTATTCCCCCTCCATGCACACAAATCAACTGTATTGGTTTCCTGTACTATTTTTAGACTGTTGTGTTTTAATTTTTTAATTTAATTTTTTGGTTTGAATTATGGAAAATACATACACCATTTCCCCAGTATTTTGGTATGTAACAGTCGGCCGTAATTTGGCAAAACAGCGTAAGTCAAAATATTGACTTTTTGAGTTAAATGCATTTTTGGGGAAATCGAGGGCGCTCTTTTCATTTGTGATAGTCTCAAAAGCCCTCGACGCACCGTTTTAAAGATAACATAGCGTATCTCAGCCTTATTTTGGAACCGTTAGCATTTTTATATGGTAAAACAGCGTAACTCAAATTACGTGTTTCAAAAGCTAGTCATTTCTTGGCAAAGCAGCGTATCTCTAAGTTACGCGCCTTTGCCAAACAGCGATTTTGCTACGAGATACGCGGGTTTGGCGAAAAATAGTAACCAAAGAATTACACGTAAATTGAGTTACGCTGTTTTGCAAGATTACTCTGCGTATAATTATATGTCGATTTGGCAAACCCGCGTATCTGGTTAAAATCAGCTGTATCTTTAGTAAAAACAGTTTATTTTACTTAAGATTTTAAAAATAAAGAAAATGTAACATCATGTACCATTTTCCTTTTAAATGAACCTACTCTGTAAATATTTTTTAAAAAAGCAAACACTCAAACTTGAAAGTGCTCATATCTCAAAAACGTCATTTTCGAGTTACGCTGATTTGCCAAATTATTGCTTCATAAAATGGTTACAAAACATGCTTCTTTCTCTTGGATCGCCCCCATTCCATTTCAATTGAATTTTTATATTGCATAACCCTGGACGAGCGCTCGCCTGTAGGAAAGTATCTCCCTAGACAATTATTGCTAAAGTGTTTATGTGTTAAAGAATTAACAATACAACTTGACCGTTTGAATGTTTTCTTTATATTACTGCTTTCTTTTACGGTCAACCTGTAATCCCCTGGGCCCTCAAGAGCTTGAAGTGCCATACAAGTCCAAATTAATAGCTAGAAATCAACGTTTATTAGATATTGACTATGCGTACTGCAGAGCGGATTCACAGGTCGGTTCACATGACCGACCTCCTTCCTAGAAGTTTTGAATTGGTTTATTTTGTTTAAATACAAATACGTGGATGATCACATCTAAAATATCGTCCTTTTCCTTTTTTGTTTAAGTAACCATGTTTAAGGAACCATTTTGGAGCATTAGTTACACACAGCTCGTCTCTTTCTTTTGTCATCGCTTTTGATAGGTGAGCAATTGTGCGCATTGACTTGCGTTAACTCATGGCAAGCACAGGTTCAGTTATCTATAGCTCTCTTCTAATTCTTAATGTATTTGATCTTATTCTACATCACTAAAGAGAAATACTAGTTATATATATAAACGATTCATCAACGCCGTGGTTCATCATATTATCAAAATGGCGCCAGGTAGAATTTCTTTGAGGGTATCTAATGACCTGCTTCAAAAAGAATATTCCAATATCGGCATTAACACTTTACACGCGGCTATTAGTTTTACCATATATAAACAGATAAGTCAGAAACCTTCTCCAACTTTCAAAGTCTATCTCAAGAATTACTGTACCAATACTAGGCATGTTTGTACTTCTTTAAATGCATTTATTATGGTAGATCTAAATATTGCAATGGAATTCAATAATTTCGACATATCTGAAATATTTTGTTAACTTTTGGGATGTCGTCTGCAAACGCCTGCCGCGTGGAAAAAGACGTTCCATATTTTCTTTTAGATTATTGATAGCCATATTGTGCTGTCAACAGGTTAATCCCTGCAACCCAGGAATGAAGAGCTTTGATGACACGCTACACGTTGAAAATAGACAAGTTTAAAATAAAAATATAATGAGCATTGAATACATGCCTGTAGTACATGTAATACCGAAATGATAAACAGGTGTTTTCAGAGGATCGACCCATTCTTCCGAGAATCTGTAATGTAGTTCACGTATGTTTTCAAATTCTTAAAATAATTCGTTTCTTTACTCATGCGTGTTCTCTTCAGATAAGCATCCCTTATATCTCATTCTTGAAAATTGGTGAACTGGTTACGATCGACATCTCTCTCCCTAAAGTAGTTTGATTATTAATTACAATGCCTACTTGCGCTCTAATTCATAAATGAGGAATACAAACACCTGTAGAGTTATTGATAATGAAAGCTTAAGGTCAATGCTTAAAGTCTTCAAATAAAAACAACTTAAAAATAAAAAAGTCTTAATTCGAGGTCAATTTTAATAATACCTTAGGCCCTTACCTGCTTACAACGAATCAAATCAATTTAATATAAGTGTATTTCCAGAGAGATCCCGTAGAAAGATTCCCATGATTGACATTTACATTCTGGACAAAACAATATGCTGAACACGTTGTCAGTGTCTCCAAATACCTTAAAAATAATTGTTTAAGTATCCATGTTGTTAGAGACTACCTAGAAAAGGTGATCATCTAGGGAAGTCTGGAAGGGAAACGTAAGAGTGACCAACCAAAGATCTGATGGACTGATGGCATTAAAGACGCACCAGGGGTCTTCTCTCAATGCTGCTCACCGCATGTCACAAAATAGACGAATAAGGCGCTCCATCATCGATAGGTTTACACGGAATCAGCCATGATTCGCATGACAACAACGACGACGACCCTGTCACTTTATGCTATAAGATCAGTGAAACATACTAACTTCATCAGCTACCATACCAGGCAAATGCTACGTATAAGGAAAGACGGTTCATTCTATCATTTATCTCTAGACGAATAATCGATTGAAGTCAATGAATTCATTCTTGTCCTACGAGAATAACACCTTAACTCAACTAAGGGAAACTACCCATTCAGGTAGATAATTAGACCGACTTTTGAAACACGAATCATGGTGTATTTTTAATATTTGTTTCTAAATTAAAATGATATTGGGTTACCTGCATTACATGATCGTTAATGCTACGCAAATGCCATGCTACACGAGTACTTGGGTAACATTTAAACATTTGCACTTTCTATTGTATCATAATTATATCAATACATTTCCCGTAATATTTTATTTCCTAATTTACACTAATCGCGTCACATTTTGTTTCTTTCTAATCGACACTGATCGTCAAAATGTCAAGGTTATAGTATATTTCAGAAGTGTTATTATTTTATAATTATACAGTAACAATGTTGGCATCATGCCAATACTCTTTTGCTGTTTGAACACAGCATGGATTCTAAATAACGATGGCGTATTGCTAACTAAAATTTAAATAAAAAAGCTATTACTCTGGTCCGTATTGTTCAACTATTTGTATTGCCATCATCTGTAAGAAGATGGATAACCACACACGGCAGCCATGGCTGCAAACCATAACCATACCGTTGAATTGGCTGGCAATCGGGCTGGCAATGTCCTTCTGAACCTACTAATGCATCTTCCTGCTTGGCACTTAATAGCAATACTAGCCTTAACAAGTGGGGGGTTAGTATGGCAAGTAATAGCGTGGTTAATGTACACAGGCTTAAAGCTGATACTATACATGCACGGACCTGCTTTATCATTGAATTCCATTGACACCTGGCTCAAATTGTCTGGATTGAGAGCTGTAAGTTGTTCGATGTGACTTTCACATGATCAATGAATAAACGCGATGGGTAGTTAATTGATACTCATACATTTAGAGGGTTAATAACTCATGAATTTCTAATTGATCTACTCTAATCATCAAAATGTCAAGATAATAATATTTCAAAAGTGTTATTATGTAAAAATTATCCAGTTGAGCCAATATTATGTTATTAACCAAACTGATTGTAATACACACAGTATCACCAGTAGCAATATTGGCATCATGCCAATTCTCATCTTGCTGCCTGAACACCGCATGGATTCAAAAATGTCGATGGCGTATTGCCAACTAAAATACAAAATGCAGCTATTATATTTGGTACGTATTGCGCAACTGTTCGTATTGCCATATTGCTATAAGAAGATGGATAGTCACACACGGCAGCTATGGCTGCACATCATCATAACCTCATGACCATACCGTTGAATTGGCTGACAATGTCCTTCTGAACCTACTAATGCATCTTCCTGCTTGACACTTAATAGAAATAATAGTCTTAACAAGTGGGGATATTATGGCAAGTAATAGCGTGGTTAATGTACAGCGTGTCCCAAAAAAACTGGGTTCAAAAACTGCAGAGCTTATAACTTAAAAAGTGAGAAACGAGCTGCTTCATATTTTAGGAATAATAAAGGTAAATATACCTGACCTTAATTGGCGAAATTGTGAGACCAATTGAATGGCATCTTACTGAAATACAAAGCTTTTAATAGAGCGTGGTCAAAACCCGTATTTTCCGAATTTAACAATAAAACACCCATAAGGTTGCATATCTGTGCATTGTGTGCAAGTTTTCCCTGCATTGTGTTTATTCTCCGGAATAACTTTATGTTTTAAATTACAGGTATCAATATTCAGCGATAGAAATACCCATTGCAGTAACCTCGTTATTATAAATGTACAAAAACAGAGCACCTATCATGCCTATATAGCGCCCTGATATACCATGCCTCTAATTCTTTTGAAGAGATGAATGTCTTAATAGCTTGTTTCCAAATCCAAGGAAACGGTTTTTGAACTGCTACACAGAATGGCAGTGTCTCTGAAGGTTATTTATTGATTGTTCTAAAACTTTTCATTAGGTATTTACACTTTTTAATCCCACTTATGACAAAGATAAATTGTCTAAGCAAGTTAATGTAAGGGATAAAGTCAAAGGCAACACTTTGATAACGTCAACATAACGATGGGCAAAATCAGAAAAGACGGATCTGACCACGCTGTATACAAAGCTCTGTATTTCAAAAACCTTACTCTGATCACTGATTGGTCTCTTAATTTCACCAATTAGTGGCAGACATATTTACCTTTATATCCCTAAATATGTAGTAGCTATGTTTCCTACATTGTTAGTCATGACCTCTTCGTTTTGTGGACACAGTTATTTATGGACACGCTGTACACAGACTTAAAGCTGATACTATACTATAATACATGCACGGACCTGCCTCGCCGTTGAATTCCATTGACACTTTAGATAAAATCGTCTGGATAGAGAGCTGTAAGTTGTTAGATGTTATTTTCATGACTAATGAATCAACGTGTGAGTAGTTAATTGACTCACAAATTTACAGGTTATAAAATAATGCATTTCACATGAACTTGCGGGTAGGTTCTGTCATTGATTGAATATGTTGTTTCAGCTGGTATCGACTATCGAGCCAATTAATATGAACCTGTTTTACACCATTTTTTACCTGTTTGTGTTTCTGTTCCTTTTTAAACGTAACATTGTAGAAATATCCAACCTTTTCTGATCCATGTTGAATAAATGCATGAAATCATAAAATATCAAAACACTTACGGGGAACCACTAATAGCATATGATAGTGAATCAACACACCGTAAAATTATTATTTCCACGTTTATTTGTAATTTTTTTTTTAGCTTGGATCACACGATTATTCATAAATCATTTTGTTTGACTCAGTGAATCGTTGCTATGCCTTTTCGATTGTAGTTCAATAATGCATAACTGCTTCGCACAATGACAGACATCTTATGGATTACTTGAGTTCAATAGTGATGGATTTTGTCAGGTGTTTAGATGAATTCGGAACTGATAATCAAAAGTCAAACACACCCCAACACCCCCTCTCCACGTAGCTGATTGTTTTACCCCTCAGTTGCATTTGTAATGGCATTTTTTTATCCTCAGGTTTTCACAGCACTGAATGATTTTGCATAATGATAAACCGTAAATCACCCACTAATGTCCATGAAATATTGCACACATTATACAAATTTCTAATAACGCAAGAATTATTAATCACGAGCTCTTTTCTTTTGAAACCAAACCCAACACTATAGTTTGATCAGTTCCAAATCGGCGAAGCCTTCTAACAGCAGCGAATTAATACAGGAGGACGCGGGCGAGATGAAGACAACACGCGCACTGTGTATCATAATATACGAAACGCGTGCGTGCGGCCAAAACCTGCATGTGGTCATAATTACGCGCGTACGCTTGGATTACTTTTACGCGTTGAGACATGAAAACCGAATATTTCTCGCCAATTTGGGACTGATCAAACTATAGAAATGGTAATATGGTGCCCCGTACTATTATCACGAGAGTTTGCAATCACTCTTGGGATCGTGTAATTTGCATTTACATTCTTAGTTCATGTTTATAGCGCTGCGAATATTTCTTATGCAGCATTATTTTGTTTAGATACGCTTTATGGAGACAGTTTCGCTACATTCACAACTTTGTGGCATGTTTGGGCAACTTTTAAAGGGCAAAAAGTGCTCTAGAAATGCATCATTGGCAAATTGGGCTTCCACTTCTCCGCCTCATGCCCCACTGAAATCAGCCTAAATCAGCCTAGGTTTTACCAATGTTGGGCTACTTGTCCCATTGGAAACACATTACGAAGACGTGTCATTGCAACATAGTAGCGTTTGATACATGCTTAAAGCTTATCATTATTAGATGAACAGTATGTAAATGGATATTCAGAATAACTCATGTATATAGTGAGATTTACCGAAGGCACGTTTTATGTTTCGTATACAGTAATACATTATATTTGAAAAAAATATTTCATAACAATATACATTATATTTGAAAAAAATACCCAGTCCATGCATTGCTTTTAATCATGTTTTGATATAGTTTTAACGCTTAATACTATATAACCGGCTATTATAATGTTTGTTCTATTTACCTACATAGATTAATCGCATTAAGACACAAATTACAATTGTGATTGCAATTGTGAAAGATTGTAAATTATCTCCAAGAATCATTACTAGATCTCTAAGTCACCAAATACCTTTTTTTATTCCTTTGGGAAGTATATGTAAGAATCGATGGAGGCTGAGACCAAAATATAACTTAAATTGAAAATGAAACACAGAGGGTTTACCTTACATTTTATGCATGCAAAGTTTCTAAAAAACCGACCCAGATCGACATCGAGATACCCTCCAGCGTTGATACAGCAAGCTGATTATTTCGATTTGAGAAACAAGACAGCCAGCGATCTGCATGCGGATGATTCTTAGAGAGAGCATCCGTCTTAACTGTTTATCATTTGACAACGTGCTTTGCCTTTCCGAGTTTTGTCAAATATTTGTGCGAAGAGAATTGACGGATAGCTTATTTTATAAAAGAGATGTTTCCTGCGCATTCAGCAACTATTCTTTTCTCAAGTCCGAAGGCTGACTGCAAAATGGCTAACTTTATTTGTTGAAAGTTGTTCTTTTTTACTTCATTCTTTCTTCCATCTTTTCTTCCTACTTTCATTTCATTCAGCCAGCATACTTATATAGGCTTTTTAAAGCCTTCAGATGGTAGTAAGTATAATATGCTTAAGTATAACGTAGATGCAAAAAAAACCTGATTTCCAGAAAAATCTCACAGTGCCCCGTTAAGGATTTATTTTGATATTTCGTAGCTTCTGGTTTGCTTAGTTACAGTTGACCAACTCTCGCATTTCTCCCTTTAATAAATCATAATCTACAACCACAACGGTAGCACTGCAAATCTGGTACGTACGGCAGATACGTATAAGTGACTTGTACGTTAGATAGTCGCCAACGTAATACTTTGCATGCACACCAGCCTTACCCCTAAAGTTATTGTTATATTATTCTCTGTATCGTTAAAGACCGTAAACGTATAGGGATACTAAACATGCTAAAATTGAATGCTTAGCATGAGCTTGGGTTGACATGCTAAAATTGATTGCTTAGCATGAGCTTGGGTTGACATGCTAAAATTGATTGCTTAGCATGAGCTTGGGTTGACTTTTGCCTGTGTTTTACAAAACATTGCAGTCGATTTCTGGTTGAGAAATAAATAGCTTGATTCGATCGCGATTTAGAGTCTCTGTGCGTTTGTTTCTGATACAATGAAAGCTAAATGCACCTTGTAATGTCAAATGCAGGATGTATAATGTGACATTACATATACGTATGTTCATTGACTTAAATTATAATTATTAGTTATGTCAAGGATATAATAAGGATAATAATTGAAAAGCCCTTATGAATGTTTAAATCAAAATGTGTGTATAACATTACGAAAAGCTTGATCGTATACGAGGAATATTAAACATAAGGCACGCCGGATAAAAATGATTGACCTGATATCCTTATATGACCCAAACTGTCATATTACATTTGCATAAGAACCGGCTTAAGGCAAGGAGAAAAAAACTGTTTTACAGGCCCGACAGACCGCCTTTTTTGTGTTATTCAAGAATTTTTTTTTCTTTTTTTTTTTCTCAAATCATGTAAAATCAACCGTATTTGGGCCTAAAATCTGTCGACATTTTTGTTCTTACAAATTCCTCAAAAAAGTCCTGATTTTTGCAGAATTTTGTGATATTTTAGGTAACAAACAAAAAACAACCCGACCGACCCTACTTGACAGGTCCGTCCGTCCGGAAAACACGGTGTTTCTTTGTTCGTCGTCTAAAGTGACAATTGAAACAAAAAGAGACGTTTTGGTAATACGTCTAGCGTTGATTGATCTAGATTTACGTGGAGCAATTTATACAGCGATTAGGCTATTCAAGGTATCCAATTAGCCTACCGTCCATTTAGAATAGAGGCTATATCGTTAAACCTATTACCATTTTCATCAAATTAGCTAGTCGATATACGTCTCGTCTCCAGTCAATTGAAACTGAATAGTAAAGGGTTTTCTCGAGATATTAAGATGATTGCGTCGAAATAAGCGTATAAGAATGCATCGAAGCTGCACGGAATGCGATAAGAATAGTCGCTCCTCCTCGTGCCTTAAACTGAGTAAAATAATCCTTTTTGATTTTATCAAATCATATGTGTGATCGGCTGTTAGACAAAATTATGATTGAATAGTGTAGCGTGTGAGAAATATAAAAGTATTTTGAAGGGAAAATATGCATTGAATTATATTACGTGAGAAAAATCCAATCGTGGTGTCTAAGTTAAGAAGGGCTTTTTAAATTCATACCTGATTTATTTTAACTAAATTGAGAACCTTAAGAAGAGGGTATATTTAAACAATGGAGTGGATTTGTCTACAGACTAAGGCGATTGCATTGGACTAAAACACAAAATGGATTGAGGTTGAAAGTAATGCGATATAAACAGTTGCCCCTCCTTATCGCGTAAACTGAGTAAATTAATCCTTTTTTCAATCGTTTTATTAAATTATGTGTGTGAATAATAAGACGTCGAATCGAATAATGGTGGAATTCCTGTTGGTGTGTGTGGATGTATAATTGGCACGACTCATGTAACATAATGATACGTCATAAAACGAGTAGAAACTATGAAGGATGGACGTGTTATTAGAATAGGAAAAATATAATGTATTTGAATCCATATTTAGGTTATCAAGCCACCGCGTAAAATTGTTATTGTATTGTCCAGCCTTAAACTAAGAATGTCTTGCATTTTATAAATTAAGCCATAATTCCGGAGGCAGAATATTCCTGCTTTTTTAGAATTTAAATGCCACGGCTTACTTTCTACCATGTCTATAAAAAAAAAATGATTATAGAATGCATAACGTAATTACGTGTCAAAGCATTTTGAATATAGTTTGATCAGTTCCAAATTGGCGAAGCCTCATAACAGGAGCGAATTAAGGTTGGTGTCAACCCTGTTTGGCGCCAAATTATCAAGCACTGTAACTTTTAAATTATAAATGTGATGTACATAAAAGTATACATTTTTTGTAATGAAATGAGTCAGAGAATCCATTTTTGGTATCAAATTTTACTCAAATTAGTGTTTTTTACATTTTTGCCCAAAAATCACCTTTTTGGCGTCAAAATTTTTCAGACAACCTAACAATGTCAGTTTTTGATTAAAAATTCCAAAATTTCACCAAAATCATCTAAAGTCAATTATCTAGGAGCGAATTTTTTGTTTTGGCTTAAAAATTGTTTGTTTTGAAAATATTGACCAAAAAGTGCCAAAAATGAGATTTTTGAGATAACAAACATTTTGTTGGCACTTTTTGGTCAATATTTTCAAAACAAACACATTTTAAGCAAAAAAAAAAAAATCGTTCCTAGATAATTGACTTTAGATGATTTTGGTGAAATTTTGGAATTTTTAATCAAAAACTGATATTGTTAGGTTGTCTGAAAATTTTTGACGCCAAAAAGGTGATTTTTGGGCAAAAATGTAAAATCACTAATTTTAGTAAAATTTGATACCAAAAATGGATTCTCTGACTCATTTCATTACAAAAAATGTATACTTTTATGTACATCACATTTATAATTTAAAAGTTACAGTGCTTGATAAATTTGGCGCCAAACAGGGTTGACACCAACCTTAATACAGAAGGACACACGGGCGCACATGAAGACAACAAGCGCACTGTGCACCATGCGTTACATCTTCAACCATGTGCGTGACAACCATGTGCGTGTGGCCATACTCGTGCGCGTACACTTGGATTATTTTTGCGCGCGGAGAGATAAAAAACGAATATTTTTTGCCAGTTTGGCACTATTTGAGCTATACAGCGTGTCCCAAAAAACTGGGTTCAAATGTTTGCGAGTTTATAACTAAAAAAGTACGAAACACGGATAGTTCATATTTAGGGATATCGAACAAAATATAGCTGACCTTAATTGTGTAAACTCTACGAATAATGCAATATAAACTTTTTGAAATACAAAGATTTTAATAGAGCGTGGTCAAAACCCATTTGTCCCACTTTTCAAGGAACCTCCCTACGTTTTGCAATTGCGCATTGTCGTGACTTTATCAAAGTTTTGCATTTGCATTCATTCTTTACAAAGACTAAGGCAGTAAACAAAATTATCTTGGTCATATTGCAATAATACAAGTTCATTATTTACATAAACATTAAAACAAAATGTTCTTTGCTATAGTCCGATTTATTGTTAAGTTCCTTCGGAGAATAAACCCCATGTCGGGAATACTGCACATAGCGCACAGTTTCATGCAACGCATGGATGGTTTATTCCTTAAATCGGGACAAATGGGTTCTGACCACGCTTTATTCAAATCTTTGTATTTCAAAAAGTGTACATTGGATTGGTCTCCGAATTTAGCACATTAAGGTCAGGATTATTTTGATTGATATCCATAAATATGAACTATCTATGTTTCCCACTTATTTCGTTATAAGCTCGCAAACTTTTGAACCCAGTTTTTTGGGACACACTGTAGCTATTAGTTATATTTAATTGCGGATACAATATGTATTAGAAAAACCCATGGTAATGTCACGGGGTTAATGTACTCATAATAAAAATGGGTATGGGTTTGTTTGTCAACATAATCAGCTTTAAGCCCTACGGAGATTTTAGCATTGGAGGTCAACATACACATTACGGTTCCACCGTCTTTACAACGTCATAAGCTATGACTATCGATTCGTTATACATACTTAACTGCCAGCAGATATATTGCCTGATACGGACACTGCAGTGGTCGCCAAGTATCTGGGAGCCTGTTTAAATCATCCCAACAATTGATTTGTAATTCTTATTATGAGTTGAATACAAATTGAAACTGTGAAACCGACAAAAACGTCGAACGTTGTACCTGATTGCATATACATGTATATCGATATAATTTTGATTGGAGAACTATTTCAACTCGAATCATCAAAGTTATTTTGTTTGATAGTCATTCTCGTCTCCCGATTGTTCGGTGTGAATCCGCTCCGAGTGATAATTTTGAATTGGACAAAAAGTGTCGCAATTCAGCTTTTATAAGTTTGTGTAACACATTTCAGTTACATTATGCATTCGAGGCTATTGTAAACAGCCACGAACCGGGTAATTTAAAATAGTTATCAATGAATATTCATAATGCTCTCAATAGATTCGCGCCAAAAAGATTCATTTGGTGTTAAGATAAGAGATCAAATCTATATGCTAAGTGTTTGTATTCGGAAGACAATCTGAAATTACATACAAAATACTCTTGGTAGTTAAGTACCACATCCATCGATATTATTTTGTCAGTAATGATAGGAGTCACGGATTGAATTTATATACATATAACGTTGAATGTAAGATCACGAGTACCACCCAATTTTTCTTACCAGCTATAAGTATGTATATAATGCAGTGTAATTCATTCAATTAGTTAATGATGGATAACGAGCGTGGAAAACTGCTGGCATCTGAGATCCTTTATTGCCCTCATAGTGAATGACATGTTCCTTTTATCTAATTTAGTGAGTACTTTAATTAACTGTGAATGATTAAACTTAGATTATATCGTATCAAAATACTTTCAAGCCAGCTGTTACAAATTTCCACAAGGAAGTAAAATATTTTGATTGTCATTATACCATGCTCCGTTGGCAGAACATCTTCTGTGAAAAGATTAAAGAATTATTCAGCATTACTCCATAACCATGTTAAGTCATCTTACTCGTTCTTACTGATAAATATCTTTCGCAAAGTATACATCACGCCACGCATTACGAATTATTCCGTTATAATTATGCCATTCAACTTTTCAACAACAACCTCGTTCGTTAACGGAAGCGAATATACAATCATCCGATATTGTCACAGGTTTGTACCACGCATAAAGATCCAACAGATTATGCATTTGAAGTTATAGCAACCCATTTTCACTCACCAGCCACGGGAATATGGGCTTCTAAAATAACTCAATGAATATACATGCGCTCTATCTCTCGCTAGATTCCCGGCAAATAGACGCATTTTGTGTTAAGATGAGAGATGTTGAGTATATGTTCCCGTAAGACAATTGCGATAATATACAAGTCAAGTTAAGTAGTTTCCATTTGAATGATTTGTTCAATGATCATTGAAGTCAGGGCTTGAATTTATATATAGCAAGGGGAATTAAGATCACGCGCCAAACCGCTTCCATTAACATCTAAATTGGGTATATTTTCAACTCTCCTCGGTGAGCGGGCGCGGGGAATGTCACAGGTCTCCTTGGTGTAATGTTTCAAGAGTTCAGTTTATTATATGAATGCCAATAATTTATGATTTATAATCCTAACATTTGATTAAGGTATTAAAACTTTCCACGCGGCTATGATTAGTTTTACCATTTACAAAACAGATTTTACAGAAACCTTTTCCCAATTTTCACAGTCTATCTCAAGGATAACTGAACCACTACTAGGCATGTTTGTACTTATTTCAATGCAATTCTCATGATGATTCCACATATGGTAATGAAATTAAATAAATTTGACATTTTTGAACATGTTTGTGATATTTTGGAATGTCGTCTGCAGACACCTGCCGCGTGGAAAGTGTTAAGAAGGTAGGATTTCAAAGGCCCATCTAATATGTATGTGTTTATACTGCACACGTGCAGTTACTTTCTCAGCATTATCTACAACATTTTCCCCTTTAATATTCCACAATCTATGCAATCTAGGACGATCTGCTAGGAGACCGTCACAATTCTCACACCGGATCTCAACTCTTCACAGATCGACGTCCTCCTTACTACACTGTACATGTACTATGTGAAAGCAGGTCACATCATTAAGCCGTTTACGAGACCAAGACAATAATTGTCAATCATTTTGTCAATATAAAGTACTACATAATAAGTAAGGCGGTCGAAACCGATCGTCTGATTAACAATGCTAATGAATTCACAAATTGTCGTCGAGGGCGTGATCAGGTGTAAATATGAACCCCACAGGTGGGTCACTACATCTACCCCCTACTTAAGCATTCAGGGCAAACTACCTCTCTAACAACCTAAATTTCGGGCAATTCTGGGCACAATATCAACTAGTAGCCATATCACAATAAAAAATAAAAAAACGTATTATCTATCTATTCAGTATGGAGTTGTGAGGGAAAAAAATTGAGCTCGTGTATGTCAATGTACTCGGTGGTCATTGCTCAGAGCGTATTTAAGTGACGTGTCTTGAGCCATTCTCCAATCTCAGGCCTAGAGGACAGAAAACCAGGTCGAATGGTTTCGGTCACGGACCCTAGCTGCATGCACTTTACTTTGGAGAGAATAATCATTACGCAGAAAATGCGCATGCGCCCTAGCCGTTTGATCTGTTATTGAAGATGGCCCTCCAAGCAACTAAAAATAACAGCCACCTCTTCCTATGTTGTGATTGAAATGATATGAGGCTTTCCGTTAATTTTCACCTGGTCGAAGCAATATGAGCACCGTAGCGAGATCGCAATTACTGATCAGTTATCTGCGAACTCTTTTTCAAAATTAATAAATTCGTAATAAAAGCATCGCAAATTCTTAAGGGCACGCTTATATTTAGAAATACCATTTACCGTCAATGCTCTGTATGTTGTTCAATGGATAGTATCTTACAATTTTTCTCTCAATCAATGTCCAATGACAGATGTAAACATGACCGTTTCTTATACATTATGGAGATTGAACACTTGAAATCAATGCATACAAAACCCAACACATGCGAATGAACGTTATCCAATATATACAGAAAATAACATAGAGGAATATTAAATAAATAAAATGGACATATTTACGGTATTCAAATTTGAAATATTTTTTTGTCCTAAATTGAAATCACTTCCGTACTTCGGATGTAACACGGCCACGTCACACCGTATTGGCGACAGTACGGATGAGCGTTTGCCCTCGGCGATATTCATTTTTATTTTACCCGTGACTATTTCTGCAATCGACTACTTTACCATGCCCCCTGCTTGAACCACTATGCCCATGCCTACCTGCTTTAATATCATGTATATGAAAATGAATTATACACACGGTCAGCTGGGGAGGCGCGTACACATTTGTACAGAAGAAAATTGCTTCAATGAAGCACTCATGGCGAAAGATATAATTTATTTAAAAATTAAGCCAATCAATATATGCGTGTGTTGTTGTTACCGAGTGAGCAGAAATTGCAGAGGAAATTAATTTAATTTCTTCGCTGGCAAACCGAAAATGAAAAACATATGTAGCTATAATAGCTGCCCTGTGTTGACAATGCAGCCGTGTACTACAAATCTGTTTGCAATGACAACTGTGATAAACAGTGTGTGCAGTTGGCAGCCACGTATCAGCTGAAAAACATTGCACTGAATACAGTAGCTGCCGTGTGCAGCTGTTAATGTGAAAAGCTTACCTATCACTAACTACGTGTATATATTTTGACACAAGGCAGCCACTGTCACTTGGACTAGTGGTCATCGTAACCAGGTGAAATGCAGGTACATGTATATATTCTCTTATCCATTATACGCACTTCGAATGCTAATTAGATACCCTTTGATACGGCATGTATTTATATCACAAGATTTAAATTTATCTGACAGAACAGAAAACACATAAAAGGTCAAGTTTTGCTCTAATTTCCCGGAACGAGGTTTTTTTGATATCTATATTCTCGCGAGTTAAACGGTGTATATTAAATACTCTCGCGATATTTTGTGTTTTGTTGTATTAAAAACTCGCGAGAATATTTTTTCCACGTTAAAATCCTATCAACGAAATAACTTTGATTGTGAGAGTATTACCGATCAGCATTTCATGTATGTTTTGAATTTGAACTGTAAATGGGATTTAGATATGGGGAGGGGGATGTTCATGTTTTTATTTAGACACTAAGACGGCTACCATAAGTGTTTCACGTCATATTTAGCCATACAATCTAGCCACGATGCATATGTAATAATATAAATTCAGTACCACTTCCATTATAAGTATGTGGACAATTCTGCTTTATTAATAATTATTACCCAATAACAACAATACTTGACGATAATAATTCAATATGAAGGTAGGTATACAATTACTATTTCAGATCAATATCAATTATATGCTTCATTAATCACGTCTATAACTCGTTCACGGCAGCTGAATGTTTACAAACGTTTAATTTAGTGAAACTATACCCAGTTTATTTACACGCAATATCGGGCAAGCGTATCGCTCGATCATCACTCGCAACATTGGCTTCTCTCATGGACATCTTTCAAGCGTTACAAAACAGCGTTGCTAGAAATATATCAGATCAAGTTGCTTAATTCATGAATTAAAGAAGCGCCCAATTATTGTAATTAGCAATTGTTTTGTTTGAGCAGTAAATATCTAGAACAGTTTCATGATCTTTAAAGATAGTCTAATTGGGCTAGAAAATCGCGATTGTAGCAATATTGTAAGTATGGCGCTATTAAAACAGCAGCCACGACTCGTTGGGTCCCCTGGTACTGGCAAGTCCAGAGTGAAGCTATTTCAAAAGCTCCATAAGGTGCCATTAAATGGAGTGCTGTATACAATTTGAGCTCAACATACGAGCTAAGCATCGGGGTTTTGTTCTATGAAGAACTATTATGAAAACGTCGCACCCTGTGGAATTATTCAATTCATTGGATTTTCAACGTATGACAATCATCTGTGCTCCCTCGAAACATTAGCAGTATATGCAGTATACGTACGCTAGAGTGAGAAAGAGAGAGTACAACGCAATCGTGCCGATCGTGTATTCAACCTTAATAATTGGTTACGGTACATCAATAAAGACTCACGTTGCCTTGGTTACTGATTTACATTGGACTGTGTTTTTATGGCCAATTTTACAGCATCTTTAATTTTTGCATTTTATTGTAGTGATGCAACCACAGTGACTAAACGATGCGAGCAAAAGGCCAACAACAATAACAATAACAGCACCAGTATTGTATATTCAGGGTAATGGGACCAGTACAATTGAATTAATCAGAAAATATTTTCGGTAATTATACTATTTAGTCGCTTAATAAATATAAATATGAGTGATATATTACAAGAATAGATGTCGTTGATTTACTACCAAATTCACAGTATTTTTCTCGACGATTATATTTTCGAAGGACAAATGGTAATTGCTATGATATGTTGTTCACATTATTTACCAATATATATCTTTAATAACAAATCATCAATATACCTTTTTCACGAAACTAAAAACATCTATTTGTGACAATTGTAAGCCATCCCTTTGATTATATCTATGTTGTGTAGACTTTTAAAAGCGTATTACTAACCTATCCTTGATGTGCCTCCTTGAAAGGAGAGAATAACAGAGGCGCGACAATATATTATTGCCATCATCAGTCATTTTTTAAACAGCAATACAAAGCTTTACGCCTCCATACCGTACCCGTTTAAGTAACAAATGTAACACATTCACATATTGCTTGGATCGATGCACGGGATGGTAGGTGTTGGGAATCACGATGGCAATAACGCAGCAACACGTTAAGAAAACAAATATCCTTGAAGACAAATCGTTGTAATCAACCGAAATGAACTTTAAAATTGCTTTTCATTAGCAGACGTGTTAAGAGACACCGCGTAATTGGTAGTGCTTTGAGAGTTCGTCATCTCTGGTTAAAATTCAGAGGCATACAATTTAAAATAAAACGGTACCATCTGATGTACAGACAGTTTACCAAACAGTACTGTCTTTAGTTTAATCACTGACATTCATTTTTGTAAATTATTTGTTTATTCCAGTTGTTAAACATAGAGAGCAATCAAAATCATTACTTTAAATCAAATCCCCATTCTATCATTGAAAACAAATATTGAAACAAAGGACCAACCACTTTCTAGGACATTAAAGAAGGGGTTTCGTTATAGTCACAAATTAAAACAAGATACGATATGCATAGTAAGGAGAACATGACTCTAATATATATTTTAAACGAAGTGATCGTAAGGACAAAGGCGCCCCTCATCACAGTATCAATATATAAAACATATTCTTACACATGTAAATGTAACAGTGTTTAACGTTTCATTTGATGTAAATAAATACAACAACATCATCCTACGCTGCCTTTAAGCGAGAAACGAGCATGCGCAGATCACAGGATATTCATGAGAGAAAAAGGAACCTCTAAACAAAAGGATGATTGACAAGTCAGGAAGAAAAATGCGATCCAGCCTGTTTTATTATCACAGCACAGGTGCACATCGCGTCGCACAGGAATATATCATCATTGTTAATCTAATAACGTGATACAACTCAACACAGATACCCAGATTCTTTTTTTCTTTCCTTGATTTCTAATTCAGGGGCCCAAAATGTCACATGTGCAAAACTATTTATTTCATTAGAGAATTTATTGCAAAGTTGTTATTCCCAAAAGGTTTAACTTTATCTAAGCAAAGAAGAATATCTGTTTTACAAATTTAAACAAAATGAAATACAAATTCAATATATGAAAAGAAACTGCAAACAATATGTAATTTATGAAATAAAAACCAAATATATAATTTATTTTAAATAAGAAAAGAAGATAAATAAAATAAATTGAAAACAGAGTAGAGTTTATCGGATTAATATATAGAAATGTAATGGCTAGTATATCAATTTAGTAATTTGTTTATCAATACTAACTTGTATTGAAGGAGAAGGACGCCCAGCGTTACGGTAATATACATAATAAACCCCTGTGTGTATGTGACTATACCTATTTGCGACATTTCAATCTTTATATCTTTACCAAATAAATGCGACAACACCATTCTAAGTTGCCTTTAAACAGGAACATGCATACACGATATCCATGGGAAAAGAAGGATCCTCAAAACAAAAGGATGATTGACACCCGGGGATTGACAAGTCAGGAAAGAAGAATGCAACACAACCTGTTCTGTAAATCACAGCTCATGTGCAATGCGCATCACGCAGGAATATCCCACCATTGTTAATCTAATAACGTGATATAGCTCAGCACAGATACCCAGATTTCTTTTTCTTTCCGGTATTTCTATATACTTTAAGGGTTTTTGTTTTATCATGAAGTGAAAGAAAGCCCCCAACTGCAATATACGTCAGGTGTGCACACATACAGTAACCCACACGGGGCCTGGAAAAGTAACCCTGGGCGGCCGTTGCATGCAGAAAGGTCTTTGTCCCCACAAGCAACTCCATATAACCCATGATGAACTAAGCTTAGTATATCGATGCATAAACTTCGGCGATCTTCCTCAAGGGCTAAATCTGAATATTGTTTACTTGAAGTACAGGTTGAGGCAGGCATGTGGGTAGATGGGGACGTGTTTTAAAAATGGCGTCCGTTATATTATTTACAATTGAACTCGACTAATCTTCTATCTGTACCACAGTTCGGGTTTATATTGTTCAATATTCTTTTCAGAAAACGAATATAAAACAGATTGTTTACTTTATTACTGGAAATAGTTTTACCAATAAAAATATAGGTTAACGTGTATTCCTTTATTCCTTAATAAAAAGATGAGACCAGATGTTACAAGGCACGTACTGCTAACCTTTTATGGACCATTGCAGTAACAAGTAGTTGTTAACACCAATGTTAATTTTTATCTGTGTGTGCAAACTGAAGCCCACGTGATATCTCTTGTGTATTATATTACCCCATTAAACCCAATATATAAACGGATGGTACATTCGACATGTATATTTCAAATATTGCCTAACACGTGTTTTACCTCTGTAACAAACAAAAATATAATGTAGCCTATACCATTTGCATCATTTTCCAGTGAGTGAGTTTACACAAAAAAAATGTGCACACTAAATACTTCCAATGAACATTAATTATATATTACCTATGTCGCGATATGGTATTTTGAGGGTGTATTCATCGCACATTTGATATGAAACTTTATTATGAAAAAATGATAGATGTGGATGTTAGTACATGGATAACTTTTCTGACTTCTGGTGTTGTGTGTCAATGCATTAGTTTATGGTACCATTACAATCCATTTGAAACACACGTGACGCCCATGTGCTACTCAAGTTGTACCCATGTGATACCCGCGTGCGATTCATGTGGTGGTGATACCCATCTGTTTATCCCACGTTAACATTCACAAACAGAGGCAATATTATATATTAGGGGTGGGGGAGGGGCAATGTGTTATGTGTATAGTATTCCGTTTTATCAAATATATTCTAGTGCAGGGATGATAATCTCTATTGAAATGTCGTTAAGAACTTATACTATGTGTGTTTCATAGCACCTGTATGTTTAAATAGCGCGGCCCTTGTAGTGGCTGTTGTGACATAAAACTAACATTAACAAAGAGACACGGTGAAAGTGTAAATACTTCTAACAATTTCAAGATATTAAATAATCACATACATTCACCGTGTCCGATTGACGCAACTATATTTTTGATAATTGAACATCTCCACCATAGAAATAAACTCGAACCCACGCGCGCATGGATAATGCGTGCATTATGTTCAGATCGATACTAGTAGATGCAGTGCTGAGATATTTCATGTCAGGGCTAGATATTACACACGGTCTTTATCTTTGTCCCAAACACACCCCGCTTCAAACGACTTGGCGCACGTAAGTATCCCTGTACTAGAAATGCATTGGTTTGATAAAAGTATGAGAGATGGGAGATTGTTAGAACACGAGGTTAGATGGCACATTGGGATTTATTTGAAGCATATACTTCATTTATAAAGTACTACCATTCAAGTCAGTGTACCAAGTAGCTGTCATCCACTGTAGCCAGCTGCCAACAGGTGAACTACAATGGTAGTAAACACTGCACAACAAGAAAGTAACCACTTTTTTTCGAGGCGCCCTGTGTTTCATTCAACAAGTGAGAAAGAACAGGCATTTCCTCCCGCATTTGTCACAATAGCACCAATATTGATGAAATAGTTAATTAAAAATTAAACATTTGTATAACACCTTGATGCATTTTCCATTGTTGCACTGAACCCTATATCCATGTAAAGAGCGTAAACAAAACAGTTAATCTAAAGTAAACAATCTGTGAATTTGTTAAGGGTCCTAACAAATTAAACATAGGTCGCCTCGAAAAAAGTGGATACTATCTTTTTGTGCATTGTTTGTTTCATAAACTGATTGTACGACAATCCTCATTGGTATAACTGAAAGAAATGTCAATGTTACAACTGAACTCGTGTGCCAATCCCTCCAATCTGTCTCTCCTAAATGTGCCTGCCTGTTAATTAGGGTTCAGGAAAGCAATGAGGGCGTGTGCATACATACAAAGGTAGGTGGCTTGAAGGCCGTAGACTATTTGATCTCAAAAATACATTTGTTGAACATTTTCAAAAGTAATCCCATTTAGTGCCCGTATTCTGCCAGATAGTTGGTTGGTATCGAGTGCAGGAAACAGCTAGCAAGGCTCAGCAGGAGTCGAAAACCAACACAGCAAGTGTTTCTATTTCAATTTTCAATTTTTCGAAAACAATCCATTGATTGCACGTATCAAAATAAAGCTTCAAATCCCGGTTTAGAGATAAGTCTTTGCAGATTCAACATTCAGTGTAGGTGTCATTAAATCAGAAAATCTTCGAGATAATGTATTTAATGCATTTAGTTCTTGTCCATTTTCCGTCATTGTAATTTGAGAGTATTACTATAGCTACAAAGTTGTTAAAACTTTTAAAAAAAACTTTAAAAAAGAAGAAGCTTCTTATGCAAAATTAGACAGTATAGGAAGATCAGTGGTCAACTGAAAGTGTTTTAAAACATCACTAAATGGAAGCGTGACGCAGTTTAATGTTTACAAGTTGGGTCTCCCTATAACCAACGAAGTGTAGGCGCCCAATTGCGCTGTATTTTGATAACAAATCTTGTACGAGAACAACAAATGTAGATGAATTGGGCTACTTTGTAACTATTCCGGATTTACAAACTATATTTTTCTAAGGTACTTATATGATATCAATCATTTTGTTTTTGAATGGATAATTTTGCACAGAACAACATAACTTTGAACTTAAATTTAAATATTATATTTTTAAATGTGGTGATTTGAGACGTGTATTTATATCTGACAATTGAAAGTTTTCTATAGTATCGGATAAACATTTGTTCTTCAAATTTGCCGGAATACGTAGCAAGGATTTAGAAATGTTATGAACGTTTCCGAAGAACATTTTATTAAAACAGTAGGGAGAAACAAACCTTTAGTCTAAGTGAACATTTAATAAGGCCTTTTTAATTTTGCAGCGCAAAGAAAACTGTTAAAACTGTAAAACAAATTTCGTATATTCTATATAATTCCAAAGAAATGCAAACCATAAAAAAACTGACCTGAATTGCGTTCTTAATCTGCAGATAACAAGCGCAAGCAAGGGTTTCAAATATTGTCTCCCAAACGAGAGGTCGTAGTTTTCCGGTGTACACGTAATCCAGCATATTATCAAAGCTATCCGCGGTTACATCCTTGGACTGTATGATCACTTCAGTTTTGCATCCTTCTGACGGTTGATGATCCATCTGGCTAAACAAAGTCCTGAAGTATCCACATCCGGCGGCAAGAATGGCTTTATGGGCCTTGAACCTGCGACCGTCGACGGTAACAATCACATCGCACAAAACGCCTTTGGTACGGAGGGTTCCAAGCACGTTAATAAGTTCCCGAAGTTGACCGAGTTCTCTTCTGTCTTCGCATTCCTTTCTCTTAGCAGCTTCTGCCGCTAGGGTTCTGGCGCAAACAAGTTCATGGCCGGTGCCAAAACATCCCTTCTGATCTCCACTAGGTGTAGTAGCACCATCGTTCAAGTTCTTTATCTCCTTCTCTTTGGCGTCTTTCAACGCTTCTTTCTCTTTTGCCTCTTTAGCATTCTCCGCTTTCACAATATCTGCTTTTGCATTTTCCGGTTTTGAATTTTCCGCTTTGCAGTTTTCTTTAGCTACGGCACGGGCTTTCTCCGCCGGCCCTCCGCTGACTCCACCATCCGCAGTATCCGCCATTTTATCTAGTTATATTGCGCATCTAATTCCAACAGTTCTTCACTGGGCATCACATCACGCAGATATGCTTCAGTCAAAACAGCTCGGCCAAGAGCAAATGGAAAAATATTATAATTTATAATGCACGTCACGTATGCACAGTAGTAGTAGAAGAGCGCCCCAAATCGGCATGACGCATGACTCAGAACATCGTACTCACGGGGCAGTCCGTAATCATTATATGCGTTACAATACAAACGTGACACGTTGACGGAGTATTAAAGCAACGAGATTGAATATTTTTTCCTGTGTTATTATTGCTGATCGGCCCTGCGTATTCTGTGCAAATTGTGGTTAATTTCAGTAATGGTATGTACACCAAGCATCCTCACCAATTACCACTACTAGGTACATTCCAGTACACAGGTACATGTAGAGCCACTACAGTTTATGCTTTGGCACCGTATATGTTATTGCGTTTCAACCCACTTGCAAATTAACCCTGGGTGGTTTTGATCTAAATTCGAAGAGAAATCAATTTTAATTTCCTAGCCGTAGCAAGGTGTCAGTACGATTTGCTAGCGCGTTACAGTGCTAAATGGAGCCTGTCGCAACCAGCTGCAATTCAACTCCTGTGCGTACCCAGTAAGTAATCCATTAGGCAAAGTCAAATAGAAAAAGATAATGTTTAGGGTAACCGTCATCGTCCTATTTGTTTTGATGACATTATTTTTGAATTTATTAAACGTTTCAGGGAGAACAATTTCAGATGATTGGAAACAGCTTTAACAATGTCAATCGACGACCACTCTATATTTTAAGCATTTTTAAACCCAAGAACATTTGAAAATGATAAGAACCTCTATACATAATTCATTTTTAAAAATTCCACACGCTAAATAGAATTTTAGTCAGTCACCCTCAACCACTTGAAAAATCGCTGGTGTGTGCTTTGTCGATATAAAACAAAACGGACGATCGACGAAATTGAATTAGGCTTAAAAGTAAGACCGTACTGTATTTTTTAAAAAAATTAATGAGATTTATATTATGTAATGTTATACTACCCTCATGTATATGATTTCAGTTAATGTGTTGAGATCCTTTCAGATATTGAATTACTAATAGCATTATTAAATTAAAGACTCAATAACTCTAAGGATCTAAACGCCTGCATATTGATTTCATATCTGGAAATAGAGCATGATTATAACTGCTATGATATAAGTAATGTAATATTTCTGAAGGACCCGGATCTTATATTCTTTTGACTACACGAGAATAGACATTTACAAATTTGTTCAGACTAGATTTTGTGGTGATCTAATTTAAACCGCAAAGGTTTGAGTGGTACACATTAGATGACCGGTGTTATAATGAAATTCGAAAAATGTAACAGACATTAGCCACATTCGCTGACCCTCCTCCGGCGTTAATATTTGAGACACTAAAAAAAATAGCATTTTTGTAAACCCAAGACCATTTGAAAACGATAAGAACCTCTATACTTAAATTCATTTTTAAAAATGCCACACGCTAAATAGAATTTCAGTCAGTCACCCTCAACTACTCGAAAATCGCCGGTGTGTGCTTTGTCGATATAAAACAAAACGGACGATCGACGAAATTGAATTAGGCTTAAAAGTAAGACCGTACTGTATTTTTTAAAAAAAATAATGAGATTTATATTTTGTAATGTTATACTACCCTCATGTATATGATTTCAGTTAATGTGTTGAGATCCTTTCAGATATTGAATTACTAATAACATTATTAAATTAAAGACTCAATAACTCTAAGGATCTAAACGCCTGCAGATTGATTTCATATCTGGAAATAGAGCATGATTATAACTGTTATGATATAAGTAATGCAATATTTCTAAAGGACCCGGATCTTATATTCTTTTGACTACACGAGAATAGACGTTTACAAATTTGACCAAAAAAATATTAGATGACCGGTGTTATGACATTCGAAAATGTAACAGACATTAGCCACATTTGCTGACCCTCCTCCGGCGTTAATATTTAAGACACTATTTTAGATTTATCGACATCTTAAGGCAACCCCTTTAAGCGTTTATTTATTTGATTTGACGACACACATTTCTTCATACAATTCTTGGCGGATCAGCCAATTGTTAACAAAACAGTTCTAAGAAACCTAATTTTCGGAATAAATTATATGGCACACACAAACACTAAACCAATGACCTTATTTGTTGTGTGTGTCTAATTACCAAAAAGAATCTTCATATCCATTTTCAGGTACAATGTTGTATACAATAAATTTAAATTTGATTTGCTGAAGTAAAAACAACAAATACATTAAATTACAAGGCATAGTCAGTCAGAGAGATGATAACAAATATAACCGAAGCGAAAACCACTTGACCTACAGTTTGCTTTACATAGTGGCGCATGGTAAACTTATGGTCGTTTTGCGATGTATGACCTATTTTGAAAGATAGTGGTTTTTTTAAAGTATTTTTACTATTGCCCAATACCGAAAATTGATTAGTTTTAGTAGTAAAATATTTGGGGATGAATCGGATGGCACACACTTACAAGGACAACATAAACTCATTTAGTGTGTTTCTATTGAGACTGGTATCCGGAATGATTCGGAATGATTCGGTATAATAGCTTAATAGAAACTGACCCACTCCGCTTAATGCGGATTATAGCGGAGCGACTTCCCTCCGGTATTTATCCTACTTCTGTAAGGATAATACCGTAGGCACGATCCGGATTGCGTTAGTAGAAACTCACTTCGTTCCGATACAGTGCGTAAGCAGTATAGAAACAGGAAGTAAGCATCGTTTTGATGTGCACGTTTCGTTAGAAATATCGAATGAAAGTAGTCATAAAACCTATATTTTTCGTACTAAATGCAGACAAAATGTTTTGTACAATGTTGAAATTAATAAATTAATCGGCGGTTTTAAAAGAGTTAGTTTGGTCGTCCGAAAGCAGGTACCCCTGGTACCCTCCCGCTCTTTTGTAATGTTTGATATAGTAACCCGGTGTGTTCCACAGGTGATTCTTTTGGATGTGTTTACATTTCCGAGGTCATGACTGCCATACTTGAGGTTTTGGGAGGGGTGGGGGATAGTATTGACGCACATATCTGATGGTATGTGGGCAGGCAATCCCTCGTTGTAGGTCTTTCCATCAGAATTCAATCTTGAATTCCAACTCTTTTTAACTTTTAAACTTACTAAGTTCAGTAGGTTTTTGGAAATAGAGACTAAGTTTCCACCACCGATTTTCAGCAGATAGTTGTAATAGAAAAAAACTCAAGAAAGAGTTTTCATCACAGAACAGGCAACTATCAACTTATTCGACATTTGATTCTTCGAGCTCTTCTTTCTCTACTTATTGAAGTAGAACACGCATTTCCCGACATTAGTAATAACTTTACTGATGGTTGTTTGAACCAAGAAAGGTTCATTTTTGTTTGGCATCTTTTCATGATTGACTAGTTAGTCAAATTCAAGGTCTTGAATATACATCCTAGCCAGGATTTTTCAACATAAATAGATAGTTTTCTATTTAATTTTAGAAAAAGTAATAGATAGTTTTCTATTATTTTATATTATTACAAATGGAGGCGCAAATGTGCACGAGTTGTACATGTGATCAACGTGACTGGTAGGGATACCAGGCCTTTCATCTTTTATGACTACGCTAAGTGGCATCCTTTGTTTGCTTCGGATCGCCTACGGCATTGTCGACGGCCGCTTGCTCTCACTGTCCAGCGTAGGACGGAGAACATGGTCGCCATTTTGTTAACCAAGAAGTGGTTTAACTATTGGGAATTGAACATGGAAAACATTCATTACAGTTTCAGGCTTTTGCCAAACTGTATGATAGGCTTAATAGCGGCAGTTTGTCCGCGACTAAATGTTAGGGTCCGAGTATGGTTCCGATCAGCGAAAGTTATCTCGCTCGTTGCATAACATTTTTTATATCTGTTAGTAATATAGGCAAGTTTTGCCCTGTACTTACTTATAGATTGAAACTTGTGTATGTAGGCACAGGTCAGTTGACCTACTAGCAGCCCGTGCTACTGATGAGACTCACGGAGAGTCGAAACGCGTCTAGCTACTCTGCATGCCGTCACCATTGTTTTATCTTAAACATGGTGGGCCTTTACTCTATAGGACATTCTCAACTTATCGTCTCCTCCCTAGTAGTTTAAACTCAAGGGAGAGGACATTTTAAGTTGGGAATGTTAAGAAGACATATACAAAGCTCATTGTATATAAGTCACTCTAAGTCTAGAATGGCATTCGGTTTTCCGTATTAGTCCATTGGATTAATTTTGTTCTTTCCCAGAGTCATCTTAGTTACGAAAGCAAGCTAGCTTTCTTTTAGCAAACAGTTTCATAAACCTGAAGTTTCATAGTCATGAATTACCGGGTGAATTACAACAAGTCGCCTCCATCGATCATCGTTTAAAGAACGGCAAGACATGCCTTCTGTCATCGTTTTAAATAACTATCATTAAGCCAGTTCGCTTTTTGATTTATCGTAAGATAAATAGACCTACTGCCTTCTCATATAAGTTTAATATGAGCTATACATGCCGCGTGTCTTTTAGTCCAATACGGAATAAAGCACATTAGGCCTACACAACATTCAGCAAGACATTTAATTGTCAGATTTTAATAAGATATACTTTCCTAGTTTGGAAATTTATCATTTTAAATGTCGGAAAAAGAGCCAGCGTTTATCGTGTTTCATTCGGAAGCTTTTACCGTGTGACATAGAATCAAATATATTTTGTGAGATAAGACAAAATAGGAATTTCAAGTTTAGAAATTCAATGTTGTTTGTTTTAACAACACATCATCTAATAAGTTTTGCCACGACAAAGATTTTGTCGGACACGTTGCTTTCAGTTGATTTTCTTTTAAATCATCTTCATCAAAGTTTTCTGTTTTGGAATGCTACTTATTTTAGATTTTCTAGTTTGAACTTCTATTATAGCATTTTACAATCGGCGGTTTTAAAAGAGTTAGTTTGGTCGTCCGAAAGCAGGTACCCCTGGTACCCTCCCGCTCTTTTGTAAGATAGTGTTTTTTTTTATTGTAAGTTTGTGTTGTGTTAGTCAAAAATTTACCAACACATTTTTTTTAAATTTTTTTTAAATTGTCATATTATACTTTTTCTAAAACCCAAAATATATGTGATATACAATTATTACTAGATTTATTTGTCACTGTGTCAGAGAGATGATCAGAAATCTAAACGGCAGGAAAACAATTTGACCTACATTTACTATAACTCGATTCGACCCTAATCCCAAGTGGTTTACCGAACGAAACAGTAGTTAACACAAACAAGCAAATAAACATACCGGGTAGACGCCTGAACATGTAACTAGAGCAAGCGAGATAACGATATACGAGAATTGTAGTACAACAAGGAGTTCAACGTGGTCAAAATGAAAATAGGATGCGATATAGTATAATGGGGAATTATAACTATTATAGACATTGTAGGAGATTAAGCAGTTTAAGATATAGAACAAATGTTTTATTTTAAGACCGTACCCGTGTTATGTTGTTTGACATAAATGCGGACGTGTAGCACGGGTACGGTCTAAACACAATACCTTTATTGTCTCATTTGTGCTATTTTTCTACAACCCATATTGAATTGTGATTTGATAAAAATAAAAATAAACTAATAGAATGACAGACAATTATACTAGATATATTTGTCACTGTGTCAGAGAGATGGTCAGGAATCAAAACGGCACGAAAACAATTTGACCTACATTTACTATAACTCGATTCGATCCTAATCCCATGCGGTTTACCGAACGAAGCAGTAGTTCACACAGACAAGCAAATACACATACCGAATAGACGCCTGAACTTATGTAACTAGAGCAAGCGAGATAACGATAGGCGAGAATTGTTGTACACCTAGGACGTGGTCAAAATAAAAATAGGGTGCGATATGATATAGCAGAATGTGAATATTAACAAGACATTGTAGGAGATTAAACAGTTTAAGATAGAGAATAAAGATATTATTTTTAGACCGTACCCGTGTTATATTAGGGAGCTTTCGATTTGGACGACGGACGCTTCTACGACGGTAAGATGACACCTCAAGTCATGTGCGCATGCGTCGACTTAGCAATCCGTCGTTCGTCCAATTACTGGGACCTGTCTTCGACCTTTCTTAGGGAGCTTTCGATTTGCACGACGGATGAATCTAGGACGGTTGAATGACACTTCATGTCATGTGCACATGCGTCAGTTTTGTCATCCGTTGGTCCTCTAAATGTTACAACGCGTAAAGGGACTAACAACCGTCGTGGTGACGACGGCAACGTTTTGTTTACCGTCGTAAAAGCGTCTGTCGAGCAAATCGAAAGCTGAAGACAGGTCCCAGAAATTGGACGAACGACGGATTGCTAAGTCGACGCATGCGCACATAACTCGAGGTGTCATCTTACCGTCGGGAGTAGAAGCGTCCGTCGTCCAAATCGAAAGCTCCCTATTGTTTGACAAAAATGCGGACGTGTAGCACAGGTACGTTCTAAAACAATTCCTTTATCCTCCCATTTGCGATATTTTTCTACAACCCATATTGAAATGTGATTTTGAAAAAATAAAACAAACACCAATATAATGACAGTCAATTATTCTAGATTTATTTGTCACTGTGATGATCAGAAATCAAAACGGCGCGAAAAAAGTGACCTACATTTATGCCTTGATTTACTATAATTCGATTCGATCCTAATCCCTTGTGGTTTACCGAACGAAACAGTGCACAGCAGATAAACATACCGGGTAGACGCCTGAACATGTAACTAGAGCAAGCAAGATAACGATAGGCGAGAAGTGTTGTGTAACAAGAACGTCGACGTGGTCAATATGAAAATAGGGTGCGATATAGCAAAATGTGAATATTAAAGGGAGACGAGGTAGTGTTGAAGATTTGTTTTATTTAATATAATTTACTTCAGAATTCAAGATTTGTGATATTTTTCTATAACCCGTATATGAATGTGATTTTTTTAAAGAAAAACCAACTAATAGACAATTATACTAAACTGCTCACAAAAAGTAAGGAAACTTTTTTTCATCAAGTATATTTTTATTATTTATTACCCTCTTTGTATATGTGATATATCAATGGAAAACTGAAGTGTTCTTCTTTAAAATTATACCACATTTGCAATGATTACATGTTGCTGAACTTGGCCACATGAATGAGAATGAGGCAAAGTCACAAATCAAATGTGCCAAAATTACCGTTATCTGTGCTAAACAGTCAATAATGATCAATAATCAACCCGGTCATGCTTGAGAACCATGAATGGTTTAGACAAAGATTTGCACCAGTGAGCACAACACACAGAAGTTAACCTACATCTCTTTAGAAAACCATTGTTTGGGTATTTGCAACACTGGGTTAACAGGTCGAAGGTCATGAAGGTAAGTGATGAAAGGTTTAGGCCTACAACTTGTACATTTTTCTGAGACACGGTAAACGTTTTGAAGATTCAATATGCCGCGTTTCACAGATTGACAACGCTTGTTTAGCACAGATATCGGTAATTTTGGCACATTTGATTTGTGACTTTGCCTCATTCTCATTAATGTGACCAAGTCCAGCAACATGTCATCATTGCACATTTGGTATCATTTTAAAGAAGAACACTTCAGCTTTCCATTGATATGCAACATAATACAAGAGGGTAATAAATGATAAAAAATACACTTGATTAACAAAAGTGTCCTAACTTTTTGTGAGCAGTTTAGATATATGTGTCACTGTGTCAGAGAGATGATTAGAAATCAAAACGGCACGAAAACAATTTGACCTACATTTACTATAACTCGATTCGATCCTAATCCCATGCGGTTTACCAAACGAAGCAGTAGTTCACACGGAGAGGCAAATACGCATACCGAATAGACGCCTGAACATGTAACTAGAGCAAGCGAGATAACGATAGGCGAGAATTGTTGTGTAACATGAACGTCGGGGTGGTCAATATGAAAATAGGGTGCGATATAGTAAAATGTGAATATTAAAGGTAGATGTTCCGATTTTCCACTTGAAGTTTTCTATTCGACATGAAAGGTCATCCTCAAAAAGGTCATATTCCAAAGTTTGAGTTCCATAACTCTAATGGTTCTTATTTTAGACGCACAAGATGCCGTGAAATGTGCCCATAGAGTTGTACACACACTATATTGGTGGTTACCACTTTTCGCGGTAATTCGATGTTATTTCACCGATTTCTTCGTAATCATACTGATTTGGACCGTCAAATTTTCAGTATGTTAATCAGAAAAATATGATCTTTCATATGATATGAAAATCTCTATATGTTTAAGAAAAATCGGTGCTATGAAAATGTGATCGGGTCTTCTACCTTTTAAAGGGAGACGAAGAATTCAATTTATGACTGTTTATAGAGCTATATCTGGGGAGCGCACATGGTTTTGAAACACACTGAAACACATGTGACCTTCCACTCTAAATCAAGGTCATGGTCAATCAACCACCAATGTTGCCAAGGATGTCCACCTACAATCCTGGACAAAAGTCTTGGAACACTTGCGTGTGATTGACGGAAAATTGTCACCCCACTCCGACGTATAATATTGATCAAGGCCAGTGGCTCCTGTAGCTTACCAGAGCGTCTTGTCCCAACCTTGATCGATGGAGGGAGAGGGCGAGGGGGGGGGGGGGGGGGGGGGGGGGGGGGGGGGACGACAAATCTCATTGAACAATTTCCTTTTTTAACAGAAGGCACTAAGTATCAATACATGCACACAATATACCCAATACAGGTGTATGTTCATACATGAAATACAATTGTAAAACTGTACAAATCTCAGTTTTTATCAACATTGAGGGCGCAGCCTCCCACACATCTCTTCATGTCCTTTTAACTCGAAATTGTAGGAGATAATGGGGTTATAAATACAAAATACGGGTATTTGATAGCCTGTAAGTGTATGTAATAGGTTCTTGCAGCATAATTAGGTAGTTGATGTTTCTTATGCTGATAAGAATATTAAGATAATATCACAGTGAACTTCACTTCAAGTAATGTGCATCGTTACAACTACACGTTGCACTTTATTTCGTCAAAGAACCGATGCATGGAATGATGGATGGGACCTTAAGTACACTGTTTCCGAATAATCTTTTATACAAAGGTAAAGAAATAATAATTTAAATCTTATTTTCTTTGAAAAATCAATTGATGATTGAATATCCTGATAATGTAAGCATCATATAGAGATATACTATATGTTCGTTTGTTATGCGCATCTCTCGGATATACAGATTGTTGTTCCCTACACCAATCAGTTGGGACTAGTTTCGTATACTTCAAGTTATTGTGTTCATATTATTATTTTATTCCTTCAGTAATAATAAGATTTTCGATTTTCTTTAAAACAAATAATAGCAAAGCCTCCGCTCGTGTCTCAACCATCATGACCCCTATGAACCAGTCTATGCTTCTTATTTACAATGCTAAAACTCACAAGTTAAACTATTTGAATAAATTCCCCGTCATCCCGGAGAATAGTCTGCTAAAGGTACGCCCTCTACGTACATACCACCACAGGAAAGAGAGTAACTTTACGTCCTCGCACTTCTTTTTCTACCTACATCCAATATGTGGCTTTATCTAGTTCTTATATTCGCTGAGCATACTCCACTACGCTCAAACTCTTTGCGCTTTCACACATGCGTAGTAGTTCCACCACAACAAAATGACGCAGTCTGATTGGTAAACGATGCTCAACGCTTGCGCTCACTTCGCACAATGTCACGCATTAATGCTGTGCGCTGGGTTACAATTGTGTATTAGCGTAAAGCTTGTTTCGATCTATTCGGGTGATTATAGAAAACATTTCCCAAAACGTACCAGGTTGTAATTAATGAAGGGATGATTCAAGAACGAAGCATTGTCATTCTTTATTTTCTAACATCTATGAATGAATACATTCTACCGGTTGTCTGATTTTGACCTAAGGCACAAGGATGATGTAGGTGTTAAAAGAGAGAACTGCGTAATGAGTACGTATGGCATATTATACGTATAAGTGACTTGTACGTTTGTTCTTACAAGAGGTACATTGTGGGTGTGAATTCAAGTATAAAGCTACATTGTGGGCGTTTTCCGGCCTGTGGGGGTACCCCCACAATGCAGACTTTGCCAGATGGTTATAAATGGCCTCTAGAGGGGGTGGGCCTAAGTAAGTCTTGAGGACTGACCTTCCGTAAAACATACCGCAACAAAAACACTAGTAAGAATAGTTTTCCGATCCTTTTCATAACCTTTCATAACTTTATCAAGATATAATTCATATGAAAAGATTAACAACTGGAATGTCACCGGGTCATTCATGGTAAGAAATACAAAATACGAAATTGACCTATATTAAATAGAATTCGATTCTATCTATTGATCCAAGCGGTACAGTAGTTCATATAAAAATACAAACTGGCGTACAAGGAGATATTCGAGCATGTAACTTTAGAGCAAACGACACAAATACATAAAATAGTGCCATCACTAAGACTAAGAAGATATCTTTATGTGTTAAATTATACGTTACAGTAGACTTCATGTGTGATAACCTATATTCATTTTAGTTCCCGGCTGAAGTCGTAGTTATTTTTTTGATTGGATCAAAATGTTTATAAGCAGTTTTATGCTTTTCAATGATATTTCTATATTATGAATTGGTATTATTTTATAATATGGAGTTTTTAATGATAATATTTTCTATTGCCCTATGATTAAAGCAAATACCTTTGTTGTGATTATCGCATGAATTGACTGGACACAGTATTTTGGATCTAAACGGGAAAAGGATCTTTTATATACTCCCAAAGTCGGGTGTTATTTTCGTTCGGTTTTTTAAAAAGGACCAAATACAGGTATGGATTCTTGATTTTTTTTTTATTAAGGTTTTTACATTTTGTCGCTTTCAAAGTTAGGCTGCTATCTACTTCTCGCCACGTAGTGAGAAGCAAAGTCAGATGTATTCATATTTCCTAGTAAATATCATCATTCAAACAATACAATATTACTGACATAAAACGCCATTATCATAATTATTAATTAGGTCACGACAGAACAACACTGGCAATATCCAATACTGCATAAACAGAACACTATAATGTCAGCAGCAAGCAGCAGTGAATGACCTTAGGTCTGTAGTTTATGTTATGGCCTTACATGTTTGTTAAATGAACCTTACTCGAGCAGGTGCCGTTGAAACGAAATCAATACAATTCCGCCAAGCTACCATTATCCATTACCATACTAGTTATAAGTACATTATGTCACTTGGCTGCATAACGAGGACCATGGAATTAATGTTTGATCAAGATCATCACGAAATATTCGTCACGTGTGTTTATGATAGCTGTATTTGAAAGCGTAACTACATGAATGGATTTGATTTATCTATACGTTTAAGCTAGAAATGTGTATTATATTGTGTTGAATAAATTATCCAAACAATGCCCTTTACTACACAGAACAGAATATCTTTTCAGTAAATGATTTTAAATTAGGTATGTAGTATACGGAATGTAATGGCCTTACAAGTTTGTTAAATGAACCTACTTCAACCAGCTGCCGTGAAAGCGAAATCAATGCAATTTCGCCGAGCTACCACTATTCATTACCAGACTAGTTATAAGTACATTACGGTATGTCACTTGGCTGCCTAGCGTGGACCTTGGAATACATTGTTGATCATGATTATCATGAAATATTTGTCCCGTGTGTTTATGATAGCTGTATTTGAAAGCGTAACTATATGAATGGATTTAACTATACGTTTAAGCTAGAAATGTGTATTATATTGTGTTGAATAAATTATCCAAACAATGCCCTTCACTACATAGAACAGAATTTCTTTATGTAGAATACGGAATGTTACGGCCTTACAAGTTTGTTAAATGAACCTTACTCAACCAGCTGCCGTGAAAGCGAAATCAATGCAATTTCGCCAAGCTACCATTATTCATTACCGGACTAGTTATAAGTAAATTATGTCACTTGGCAGTCTAACGTGGGCCATGGCTTGTAACATCATCAAATTATATTTTGATCAAGATTATAATAACTGTATTTGAAAGTGCAACCACGGGAATGGGTTTGATTTAACTAATATGCGTTTGAGCAAAACATGTGTATTATTTTGTTTGGAATAACTCATCCAAACAATGCCCTTCACTGCATAGAATAAGAATAGACCAGGTTTTGTAACGGTTAACCACAATCCAAAATGTCAGTGAATGACCTTAAATTAGGTCTGAAGAATACGGTATGTTACGGCCTTACACGTTTGTTAAATGAACCTTACTCGAGCAGGTGCCGTGGAAGCGAATTCGAAGCCATTCCGCCGAGCTACCATTATCCATTACCAGACTAGTTATCAGTACACTATGTCACTTGGCTGCCTAACGTGGACCATGGAATACATTTTTTATCAAGATTATCACGAAATATTCGTCCCTTGTGTTTATGATAGCTATATTTGAAAGTGTAAATACAGGAATGGGTTTGATTTAACTATAATTCTGAGCTAAAAAATGTAGTATACTGTGTTGAATAACTCATCAAAACAATGCCGTTTACTGCATAGAATAAGAATAGACCAGGTTTTGTAACGGTTAACCACAATCTAAAATGTCAGTGAATGACCTTAAATTAGGTATGTAGTATGCGGAATGTTATGGCCTTACACGTCTGTTAAATGAACCTTACTCGAGCAGGTGCCGTGGACTCGAAATCAATGCAATTCCGCCGAGCTACCATTATCCATTACCAGACTAGTTATCAGTATATTATAACACTTGGTTGCCTAATGTTGACCATGGCTTGTAACATTAGCGAACTCGTAATTTTGATCAAAGATTATCGAGAACTATAAATAATTAGTCACCTGTTTTTATGATAACTGTATTTTAAAGTGCAATCATAGGAATGTATACGTTTGAGCAAAAAAATGCGTATTATGTTCTGTTTTTCAAAATACATAATCGAAACATATTACTTCTGTGTTAAAACGAATATATGAATTGTTCGGAATAGAATAACATAGTATTCGTGCTTTTAGTGTACAAATTAGCACGCTCTTACGTATCTATTCATGTAACCTTTCGACCAATACTTCGTTTTGCGTCGTTTGTTGTGACGAGTCAATATTACATTTACGAACGATCAAAGAACGATCAAAAAAAAAGTAACCAAAGTATCATACTAACACTTGACTTTGATTTATTTGTTTTCTAGATATTGGAGGTTAGGTGGAAACTGGGTACTTACGAATAAGGTAGCAATAGCCACTAACGCGGATAACGTACTTCACTTCATAGAACAGCACATGCTAAACATAATCGAAAATACCAGTGAATGACCTTAAATTAGCTCCGTAGTTTTTGATATGGTCTTACAAGTTTTGTAGATGAACCTTACTCAATAAAACAGCTGCTGTGATAGCGAAATCAAAGCAATTCTGCTTCCACATCCAGAGCAGTTATAAGTACATTATAGTGTGTTAAATATTCGAGTGTCATTTTCGACTTTCGACTTTCAACTTTCGAGTTTCGAGTATCGAGTATCGAGTATCGAGTTTCGAGTATCGAGTTTCGAGTATCGAGTTTCGAGTATCGAGTTTCGAGTATCGAGTTTCGAGTATCGAGTTTCGAGTATCGAGTTTCGAGTATGGAGTTTCGAGTATCGAGTTTCGAGTATGGAGTTTCGAGTATCGAGTTTCGAGTATCGAGTTTCGAGTATCGAGTTTCGAGTATCGAGTTTCGAGTATCGAGCTTCGAGTATCGAGTTTCGAGTATCGAGTTTCGAGTATCGAGTTTCGAGTATCGAGTTTCGAGTATCGAGTTTCGAGTATCGAGTTTCGAGTATCGAGTTTCGAGTATCGAGTTTCGAGTATCGAGTTTCGAGTATCGAGTTTCGAGTATCGAGTTTCGAGTATCGAGTTTCGAGTATCGAGTTTCGAGTATCGAGTTTCGAGTATCGAGTTTCGAGTATCGAGTTTCGAGTATCGAGTTTCGAGTATCGAGTTTCGAGTATCGAGTTTCGAGTATCGAGTTTCGAGTTTAACATTTTGAGTTTCGAGAATTTTACAGCTTTAATAAGTCACATTACTCCGTAATATAAGAGGTCACCTAACAAGTAATCACAGCTTTCATCGCATGAAGAGATTCACGTGAAACACTGGCAATACTCGCAAATAAAGGAAATGTGATAGAAATATAATATGCGCACATTTAATCATATTAATGCTTCTTCAAAGTTTGAACAAAAATCCGAAAGGTAGTTTTGTGAAGAAAAAAGAAAGTCGTCGTTTAAAAAATGATTAAACATGTAATAATATGAAAAATAAAAACTTATTTAAGGTGGTTCAATATTTTCGTCATATGCGGTAACCAACAAAAAAGTTTTTTCAACCGAAATGCCACTCAAAAACCTTCTAAAACCCCCTATAGACTCCTCCCCGGCCCGCTCCCTTAATATCTAAATGGTGCATATCTAAAAGGCCGCTCTTTCTTATAATCGACGTCCTTCCCATTACAGTCTTTACATTTAGCTTAATTACAACTTTTACATTAATTCAGTGCATTGTTTTTACAGTCATTGCCACGCGAGTGTTGTCAGGCAGGTAATCGTCAGGAAAGTCGTATAGTATTTCGCATCCTGCACATTTAACACTTTCCACGCGGCAATCGTCTGCAGACGACATTCAAAATGTTCAAAAGATTCAAAAATGTCAAAACTATTGAATATCACTACCATATATCGAATCAGCATGAAAAAGGCATTAACATCAGTACCAACATGACTAGTATTGGTTAAGTAATTCTTGAGATAGAGTTGAAAGTTGGGAAAGGTTTCTGAACAAATATGTTTTGTGTATGGCAATACTCGCGTGGAAAGTGTTAATCGGGTGGCAGCGCACATGTTTTGCCTCTGATATTACATAATGTTCATGATTAACCTAGTTCTAATATTACCAACTGTTGGTGCTCCATTTCTCAACAGTTCTTGTATTAGAAGACGTTTTTAAATATGTCAGGAATTTGGATTTCTTTTTGCATTCCATACAACCCCATGTGTTAGGGACTTTTAACGAAAGGTCTATACGCGCAAATACACACGAGAAAGTGAATACTGATATATATAACAATGACTATGATAAAAACAAATATAAATTTCAAAATTCAAGATTCAAATTGGTACCTTGTCTTTCAAACTAATGTACAGCATCCTAGTGTAGCATCCATCTAAAGTTTTCTTGAGTCTGTCGGCGATGGTCCATGTCTCGGCTCCATACCGTAGGACACTTCGAACAGTAGCTTGGAAAAGGCAGATTTTGATTTTTCGACAGAGGCTGGATTCACACTTTGTTTAGAGCATTACAGGCCTTCCAAGCAAATACTCTACTTATTTTATGTCATGCTGGCTACTACCTTCCCAAGCTCCCAGGTATTTGAAGTCCTCTACGTTGTCTAGGTTACTTCTATCAGAGGTGTTTAGCTGTACCGCTTGTGTCAGGTGAAATACCATGTATTTGGTTTTATTGGCATTTGTGTGGAGCTCAGTTATGAGTGCCTTCAACACATTTCAGCAGCTTCTGTGCCTGCTCCTTAGTGTCAGAAAGTAACGCTGTGTAATCTGCAAAGTCAAGATCTGTGACTTTCTTTGGCCCTATTCTTTAACTTTGTCTAGGCTTGATGGTGTATCCTAGACTCCTAGTTCCGCTTCTCTCCCACTGATAGTATTCTTAAGCAATAATCGAGGATGATTGTGAATAGGTAGGGGGCAAGGGTATCTCCTTGGAGTACTCCTGCTAGGATGTCTAACAGTATGTTGCCATCACTTGATATAACTTTGGCTCTTGTGTTTCTGTAGGTTTCATCAATTGCATTTGTTATAACTTGGGGGATACCATATGCTTTGAGTATCTAGATCATCTTCCCACGATGAATGGTGTCGAATGCCTTTTTGACGTCAATGATGACTGCAGAGAGATAATTTTAATGTATACCTTTGATGATTCTTCTGAGCCCAAGAATGTGTGTGGTAGTGCCTCTTTCCTCTCGGAAGCCATTATGGTTAGTTCGAAGTAGTTCATCTAGGTGAGGTCTTATTCTGTTGAGAACCATTCTGTTATAATGCCTTGGCCACAATGGAATTCAGACATATGCCTCTTTAGTTTACTGCTTGACTTATGTCACCATATTTTGGGACTGGAAACAGGTTCAATAATGCCCACCGGTCAGGTATTTGTTTTTCTAGAAGAGTGTTATTACAGATGTCCATTATTATATCATCAAGGTTGCATCTTGTTAGGAGTTCAGGTGAAATGTTGTCTCTCCAAAACTGTTCCCCTCCTTGCTAGATTTATTGGCTTTCTGGTATTCAGTGTTAATGAAGGCAGTACACTTAATTGGTACTTCTTGGAAAATCTTTGGGATGTCTTCACCTTCATCAGTCACTACCGATAGATTTCCTAGGAGTTAAGCTAAAGAACCT
This sequence comes from Ophiura sarsii, assembly GCA_035610835.1. Lineage (NCBI taxonomy): Eukaryota > Metazoa > Echinodermata > Ophiuroidea > Amphilepidida > Ophiuridae > Ophiura > Ophiura sarsii. The sequence continues at coordinate 31,714,084 of CM069449.1, forward strand.
ACCAATAACTGACCATTGAATCTGGACATTCGATATTTCGCAATGTTGTGGATTAAGATCGCGCCATGTGTTTGGAAAAAATACTTCGATTAACTCTACGTATGCCATGTTTTTAACAGTGTTGTCGACTCGCAGTAATCCTTTAATGTGCATCTCGAGGCCACCGACCTACGTATCTAAGCCCTCTTTAGAAAGTGCCATTTTGATAATATTACTATTTTAAACCGCTTTAAGTTTAATAATCAAATGGTATCAGGCGTCCTTTACGTTCCCTCTGAAGGAAAAGGTCCTTTCATGTTTTATTAGTCTATCAAAGTAACGGATAACCAATCGTTGTCAAATTGCAGTGTGAATATTCAAACAACTCACCGATATGAACTAGCAACCAAAAGTATTATGACACCTTTCAAGCTGAAAATTGAGTGAAAACACTGGAAATTTATTGAGCTACTGTGTTAACCGTTTGGTATTCTAGGGTTATAATCCGTGCAATCGACTCTCTCACTTGTTTCAAATCTGTGCTTAAGACATTCTTGTTCTACTGATGTCGATGAGTAATTGTTAATACCGTAGCAGATCTTAAAAAATTGAACTATTGATTTTATTTTTTCATTTCCTGCATCTGTATACTATCCTTGCAGGTTTTTATGTAGAGTATTATAATTTGTTTCTAAGGTGTATTGGCGTATAACTTGTTGTAGTTTATGACATTTTTCTATTGTACAGCGCCTTAAGGTGTATTCGTAAGACACTTTAAAATTCGTTTTTATTATTATTATCATTATAAGATTCATGGACAGTTCTAAAAGGTTTGTTTATAGGAATTTGAAATATTATTATGTAAACGGAAAACATTTATAATTGTATTTCAGTGATTTAAGTTTTTCGCACTTTATGCATTTAGTAGGGTTTACCCCGGCAATTATCATTTTTTTAAATTGAAGACGCGCAAACTTAAATTACTTGCGCTTCCATCATTGCAAATGTTTATTTATGGTAATGACATTTTGTAATCATTGTCTTTTAATGAGTAAACTCTTTTGTTAAAGAATACTAGACATCAATTTTGAACTATTCCTTGCATTTATGGATAGTACAGGGCGTGTCAGAAATGATGTACAGTTTTTGTAAGTGTCACGCTATCAAGTGCTCAACTTTAAGGACGTCTTTCCCCTTCCGGGCATCCCCTGCATGACTCATTGTACCACACGCATTGTATTCTTTGGTATAGTTTTGTTTGAGGACAAATCGTCGTTTACTAAAATAACATCAACATTTTTATGCTTCATAAAATGTCCGATATTTTGCATACTGTTCTTCGTTAGTGATGTCTAGGTGTGTAGCTTTGTAGGAGATACTTACACGGTTTAGGTAAACTTTATATGTTATCTTTTAATGTTAACGCGTGTCTTTTTCATGGACGAGGTAGATCAAATGTCAGTTTGCACTTCATGTGAGCTTCGCGCACATTCTTTAATGTCAAATACGGTATATTTTTTTCAGAAATGGATGTGTTTATATACTTGTAGAAGTGTATCCAGTCCCTTCTCAGATAGGAATACATCATGATTTTAAGACTTAAAAAACAAATAATAAATATGTAACCATTTTGTCCATGTATGACAGGTTTTTGAACAGGATGTTGTTAATTGTTTTAAACATGTGCGTTATTAAAAACATAACGAAAACGTAGTGCAGTACATAACCGTAATGTGTAACTATTTCTTCTTACTCAAATCTTGCAACTAAAATTCAGATTAAATATTCTCAATGCGCGCTGAAAAACACCTATATGAATCATATTAAAAACAATGTCGGAAAATACAGAATTCGAAAATTTAAACCATCAGTTATGAATATTAAGGACGTTTTACCCCTTCCAGGCGTCCCCTGCATGACTCATTGTACCACATGTATTGTATTTTTTGGCATATAGTTCAGTTTGAGGACAGCGCGTCATTTAACAAAATAACATCAACGTGTCAATGCTTAGTAAATGTCCGATATATATAATCTAAAACAGGCCTTCACCCGTAATGTTTAGACCAAACTTAGTCCGTCTTCAGCAGGGGGAAGCTGATTTGCGTTTTCTCTTGTGATGATAGCTTTTTTCATAAAGGGCGCTGTTGATGCTTTGATCAAGGAGTTATACATCCTAGAAATGTCCTTGCCCGTCCATGTTAAGAGAGGGGCTACGATGTCGCATACAGGTCTTGTTTTAATGTTTTCAGGATTTGTCAAATCTATTAAACCAGATGCGTGAGTGATATTTACGTTATTAGTTAAATCTAAGGCTACCAGGAGAAGCAAATAGCATATGTATCAAACATCCCATATGAACGTGGATTGTAACATCTCACAATGTCGCCTGAAAACCTGTAGGCACATCCACTTTAACATGACCTACTTTGGTCCATATGTCTTCCATACTATTTGTATTCATGAAATACGTGATGGTTTTTCATTAATCATAGTAACTCAGACAAAAGCCTTGGAGCGACTCAAGAGACATTCCCGCTGGATTTGCTTAGCCCCGTTGTTTAAAAAAATACATACAATGTACCGTAGGTATGTGAACCTTAAACCTTCGTTAGTGGATAGTGGGTGTGTAGGGTAGTGGGAGAAACTATCACTTACACGGTTTGGGTGAAATGTAGATGTTATGCTTTCATGTCATCGCATGTCACACTTTCTTCATTGATTGGTAGAACATGTTCATGTTGCAATGTGAGCTTGCCGCACATACTTAATGTCAATGAAATTTCCGAAATAGGGTAGATTTATGGGGAATGATTATTGTTTTAGGTATACGTCATGACGTTGTTTTATAGTGAGTTGTTGGCAGCATTAATACGATTATAATAGTATATAAAAGTAAGCAAGCATACATAATGAAAATGAAAAACAGCAACAACCATCATTGAAGATTAAAACAAATCATAATTGTATGGCCTATAATTTGTCCTCACATGAAAGTGATTTCAAAATAATTCAGCAAATCGACATAAAAGGTGAATCCTTAATACCATAACGAAAACGTGATATCGTACATGTTGCAAGGTACGCTGGCAACTACTCGAATATAGCTATTCCTTACTTCTTCGACACCCCTGCAGCTCAAGTAAATTAATATCGCTATATGCGCACTGCATAGCATTTATATGAACAATACTATTAAGATAATAGTAAAAAATACAGTCATTGAAAAAATGAAAGGTTAATTACATTCTATTTCGAGGTTGGTACGTTTGACGAAGGCTTTAATTTAGTATAAATTAAAAAGAAATATCGAGATTGACATACACCAGCAATTGTCAAACAAGTTATAATTTATATATTTATCCATGACTCATGTCCAGTATCGAGGCATCTGTTGTGCCATAATCATAATCAGATGTACCTAGTTGATATGAACACACTTGACATTTTTAACATTCTAAAAAACAAAGAATACACTTGTAGGTTATAGTTGTTGGCATAATCAATCTATTATAGCCATGCTACAATTATTTCAGCTCGTTGGAAATTGATTGAAATGTATGAAGAAGTTTGGTACTTGAACTTATAGTATACTATTTGATGATACTAACTGATCAAATATTCTATGGCAACAGAATTGGCAATAAGACAATCGATAACAAGTTAAATATATCGAATATTATAAGAGCCATGTTACATTATGAGCCTGTGCCATTGACTGTCGTACTGCATTACACCAATAATCTAAACTGTTGATCGACAGGGGGCGCTATTACACTACATTTGTGTAATACCACCCGTTTATTATTACAGGCTCATGGTATGTTCTTTTCAATAAACGGGATTCATTCGCTGATTTATGAAAACCGTATCATCACTAACCCCGAATTCATTGAGAATCATTGTCGCAGGCTTTTCAAGAAAAGAATTGCAAGTGATGTGTTATAGATTTATTTAGTCAAAGAATGCTTACTTATCCAAATATCAGGCGATGTGTATGACTAAATAAAAAGTCCTTTTGATTTTACGTTGACTTATTGTAAAGATTTCTTTGTATTTACACAAACATTAGAATGGAATCTATTAGCGTTATCTTGTTCCGTCGCCATGAATCTTCTTAATATGAGCAAATATTGTCGTAAAGCAATGTAGGTTATATTATATTTGTCTTAATCAATCCCCTTTCGATCAATTACTAAATCTAAGTCATTGATGCAAATAACCAATTGTGTCTTTCTTCACTCGTTATACAGGGTGCATCATAAATATCGCAACACTTTCGTATGATACCTATATCATTACAATGAAAGAGTTTTGAATGCGGATGAGATAGATTCCTGCGAAGGTCACAAGTCGAAGACATTTTGCAAGGGAGGAGGAATGTAGATATACATAAAAATATACCAACAAGTCAGGCTATGCCCTTTATATCACGTTTAACATAATAAACACTCAGTTTAATTATGATTTGAATGTTTAAAGCATAATGTATCATAAACTAACACATAAAGGGACACTAACATTTGCACTGTCATCATTATAAGTGAATTCTCGATTTGTTTTATACTATCAATATAGCTAACATGAATGAAATCGTCATGAAGTGTCCTGTGTCATTACCCACAGCAAATAGAAACAAACGTGTATGGTCACCGTACAGGTGTCATGTTTCATACAAATCCTAAAAGGAAATGTACGGGTCGTCTAACAAGTAATCACAGTTCTCATCGTATGAAGAGTTTCACATGAAACACTGGCAATACTCGCAAATAAAGAAAATTCATAGACATATAAAATACGCTCAATTTAATCATATTATATTTTTCAACCAACATCCGGAAAGCCATTTTTGTGAAAAATAATCTGTCGTCAAAAAAATAATTGAAAATAAAGTATTGTGATATGAAAGATACCAACCTTTATCTTGCTATTTCCAAATAAATGAAATAATAAAATTCTTCATTTAATGTGGTTCAATATTTTATTTTAGTCACATGTGGTAACCAACAAAAAAGTTTTTCAATCGAAATTCCACTCAAAAACCTTCTACAACCACTATAGACTCCTCCCCGTCCCCGCTCCCTTAATATCTAAATGGTGCATCTAAAGGCCGCTCTTTCTTATACTTGGACGTCCTTCCCATCAGAGTCTTTACTATCAGCATAATTACAACTTTTCCATTAATTCAGTGCATTGTTTTTACAGTCATTGCCATGCCAGTGTTGTCAGGCAGGTAATCGCCAGGAAAGTCATATAGTATTTCGGGTAAGGCTGTATGTAACAGTCACACATATGCAAATACATATGCTAATACTACCGCCATTTTGTTTATGAATATATTAGAATTGTATTTCGCATCCTGCCCATTTAATCGGGTCCTCTGATAATACATAATTTTCATGATTAACCTAGTTCTAATATTACCAACTGTTGGTGCTCCATTTGTTCATCAGTACTTGTATAAGAAGACATTTTGAAATATGTCAAATATTTGGATTTCGTTTTGCATTCCATACAACTACATATTTTAGGGACTTGTTTTTATAAGAACGGTCTTTACGCGCACATACACACGAGAAAGCAAAACTTGATGTTTATATTGACTATGATCAAAATAAAATCAAATATTTTTTTGGATAAGAAGAGGTGGTTAGAAACTACGTTGTTCCTAACAGTTCCTGACCCTTGTGAATTTCTTAAAAATACAATGCGTTATTATATAGTTTATTATGACTATGATGACTCGGGAAAGGTTCAAAATGGTTTTATCAACATTTTATAATACTCACTCTTCTTTATCAATCAATCAATCAATCAATCAATCAATCAATCAATCAATCAATCAATCAATCAATCAATCAATCAATCAATCAATCAATCAATCAATCAATCAATCAATCAATCAATCAATCAATCAATCAATCAATCAATCAATCAATCAATCAATCAATCAATCAATCAATCAATCAATCAATCAATCAATCAATCAATGACATTTATATAGCGCCAGAACCAAGAAACTTGTACTAAGGCGCTTTGGCACAATGTATCACAGAGAAAACTACTTTACAAAAGCATGTTCAAAAAGTTGACATTTTAAAAGTCGTTTAAATATGTTGATGGAATCTGCATTTCTGATATGATCAGGAAGCCGGTTCCATTGACGAGGAGCATAGAATGAGAAGGCACGATCAGCAAATGTGATAAGGTGAGTTCTGGGTTCAACCAAATGTGGTGCAGAAGAGGTGGAGCGTAGACACCTGCGACCAGTCTGAACATGGAGCAAGTTTGCAAGATAGTCCGGAGTTTGTTGATGGAGAGATTTATATGCGAGGACTAAAATCTTGAAATCAATCCTATACTCAATCGGAAGCCAATGAAGGTGAACAAGATCTTGAGATATAGGGTCATACTTTCTCTTTCTCATCACCAACCGTGCTGCAGTACGTTGCACATTCTGAAGTCTTGTGATGAGAGTCTTGCTTATGCCAGCTAGAAAGCTGTTGCAGTAGTCAAGTCTTGAAGTGACCAATGTGTGCACAGCTATTTTAGTGGAATCCGTGGTTAACATTCTTCGGGCCTTACCGATGTTTCTGAGTTGGAAACTTGCCGATCTGGTAATATTAGCAACTTGAGCTGCCATTGTCAAACCGGAGTCAAACATAACCCCAAGATTCCTCACAGGATCAGATTTGATAGGTATGTCAACGCCAGCGATATTCACATTTAAGAGATTAATCTTGACAAGTTGGGTTTTAAAACCGAGCATAATGACCTCTGTTTTATCACCATTCAGCTTGAGAAAATTAGCTGACATCCACTCATTGATGTCATTTACACACTGTTCAAGTCTAGATACAGCAAGCTTGACACCATTGGGAGTTGTTGGACAGACAGACAGATAAACTTGAGTGTCATCCGCGTAGATGTGTAACTCCATTTGGTGTCTACGAATAATGTCCCCAAGTGGCAGAATGTAGATGGAAAATAGTAGAGGCCCAAGCACTGACCCTTGCGGTACGCCATATTGTAGATGTTGTGGAGCAGAAGACTTTCCATTAATATGCACACATTGAGTCCGATCCGAAAGATAATATGATTTGAACCAGTCCAAGATGGGACCACTTATTCCTAGACGATGTTGCATTCTGGCAAGTAATATTGCATGGTCGATAGTGTCAAATGCACTGCTAAGATCCAAAAGAACTAGCACGGTGACACCCTGATTCTCCATTGCACATAATATGTCATTGTGGACCCTCAGCAAAGCAGATTCCGTGCTATGGAATTGTTTGTATGCCGATTGAAATTGTTCTTGCAAGTTGTGATCAGCTGCTTAGCCACAGCACACTCAAGAACTTTAGAGATGAAGGATAGATTGCTAACAGGACGATATTTTTTTAAAACATTACAACCCAAGCTCTGTTTCTTGAGTAGAGGCTTAATGACTGCTGATTTCATTGAAGATGGTACCACTCCCTCTGTAAGTGACATATTCACGATGGATGTGATTATGGGTAGCAGTGAATCAAGTAACTTCTTGATCAACCATGTTGGCATAGGATCAATAAGCCCTGTGGCACTTGGATATTTCATAATTATGTCCTTTATCTCAGCATCAGAAACTGTGTTAAACTCCTTCCAAGACAAGGCGGAAATTGATTGAATCTCAGAAGCATTTGATGTGAGATTCATCCTGATGGTTTGTATCTTACTGGTGAAATATGTTGCAAACCGATTTGCCAGTTCAGAAGAAAAGCTGTGATCAGGTAGCTTGGAAGAGCATTTTTTGTTCTTGAGGATGTCGCTGATGACTGCAAACATTGACTTAAAGTTATTACCACAATCAAGAATCTTGCCATTATAGAACTCACATTTGGCACTGTACAGAGCAGAATTATATTACTTTAAGCTGTGTAACAATGAATTTTAGGCCTATGTACACGATTCCACGATATATATATTGGGATAATTTTACAGGAACATCATGACGTAAATACCATTAAGTTTTTCTATGTTTTATGTCTGCACCGGACAACAATAATTGACCTTGGCTTATAAAATCTAAATTAAGATGTTTTTGAGAAATTAGGAGAGGATTTGCTTGTAGCTTCCGAGGTTTTAAGGACTCTGCAATGTATTCCATGTAAAGAAGCAGGCAAGACACCTTAAGCAGACCACAGTTATAAATACACTACAGAGTTCATATCACCATCTTACTTTTGGTCGTGTGCCATTAGTATCATAACCAAATGTGAGTATACATATGCTTAATGTTTCTTTTCCAATCCTATAACACGGAACCAAGCTAAAGAACCTATCGATAACTAACCATTGAATCTGGACATCCGGTATTCCTCAATATTGTGGATTTTGATAGCACCATGTGTTTGGAAAGAACCTTCGATAAAGTATATTAGTATGTATGCCATGTTATTAACAGTATTGTTGCCTCACGGTAATCCTTTAATGTGCATCTCGGGGCCATAAACTTACGTATCTAAGCCCTATTTAGAAAATGCCATTTTGATATTATATATTAATATTTTAAACCGCTTTTAGTTTAATAATCAATTGGTACCAGGCGTCCTTTACGCTCCCTCTGAAGGACAAGGTCCTTTTATTTTTCATTAGTCTACCGAAGTAACGGATTAAATAAATCGGTGTCAAATTGCAGTGTGAGTATTCAAACAACTCCCCGATATACACACGCAACCAAAGTATTAGGACACCTTTCAGGCTGCAAATTGAGTGAAAACACTGGGAATCCATTGAACTACTGTGTTAGCCTTTTGGTATTCTAGGGTCATAACATGAACCCTAACCCCCGAGGCACATTCTTTTACAAAGATTGTTTTTCGCGGCCAAAAAGCGAGGGGGGAAATGGCCGCCACGCTCCGGGGCGCAAACCCCGGACCTCTGGGTTCAGAGGCGAGCGATCTACCGCTAGGCCACGGGGGTCAACCATACTTGACTCAGTATACTTCGCCAAGTATATAGCCTGAGGCAATTATTTCATTGACAAACTGCCACGCTGGGTGACACAAGCACACCGTATCATAGTAATTCGTAGTACTCAAGTGGTTTAGGTTTAATGAAAAGTTCGTTGGGATATTCTTGAGACATTATTATTTAAAAGGAAAACATATCAGTGATTTAAGTTATGATGACATTAATTATAACTGTGTAGTATGCACAGGTCATGTGGGAGCTATTAAAAGTACAGAGAATATGGATGGTTTCCATTTAAAATATGAAAGTAAAATGTCAAAATGAAACTAAATGTCCATCTCAAATATCTTATTTTTAAGATAAATAAAGAGATCGAGTGTCAATATATGTGCGAGATTCAAGACTAGTAACAATATTGGAATTAGTTCTACTTCAGTTAATCCATTGACAAACACTTGAGACGTGTCTTTTTAAAGGAAGTCAACATTGTCAGATTCCCCAGGATAGAAAATGTGACCCTATGATATACCTGCTGGGAGGGAGAGATACAATATTACAAATATGATAGCCAAACAACAAAATAGTAAAAGGTAGCCCCAATTTTTTTCCTCCAGTCACCTCGTCATATTTGTAATATTGTATCTCTCCCTCCCAGCAGGTATATCATAGGGTCACATTTTCTATCCTGGGCTACATTTGTGTTACATTGGTCATTTTCATGAAATCAAAATGTTTACATCTAAAGGGTATGAAACCGTATATAGTTGGAAAGCTCCTAATATAAGGATTGTACATTTGCAAACTAGATATCAAATATACAGGGTGACCTAAACATTATACAGGGTGTAACATTTAAAATGTTATACAAAATGATGATTAACTTTTTTCCTTCCACAGTCTAAACGCAGGACTTATATGAAGGTTTTACATGTTTGTTTTTTATTTGAGTAAATTACCCATCCAGCGAATACAATACTAATTAGTCAGCTTATAAGGACGTATACCTATACGGGGTGGTCAAAATACCCAATGTTAAATACTGAAAAAACACCAATTTAAACAAGTTATGAAATAAATGATAATTCAGAACAAGTTTGAGTGACTATCGTTACGTTTAACCATCATTATGTGATTATAAAGCATTGTTTCACACAGCAATTTAATATACAGGGTGTTTAAACTGCCATGTACTGTACAGTATGTGAGTATTATGTTGTCATCTCATCCACCACAGTTATTAATAACATAACTCAACCTGCAACAGTGGGCATTTTAATGTATAATATGTGTATAAAGTAATGACAATTACTTACTTTGGCTAGTAGTACCAGTTGTGGTCATAGGTCTTAAAGACATTCCTGAGGCAGGAGTCCAGTAATACTTAAAAATAAAGGTAAAAAGAAACCATCTTGAGATAATAGTGTCCCTCATCCATTCATGCAAATAGGACAATAAAATAGGACAATTCAGTCAGTTGTTGATTACTGTGTGTGATAGAGCATGACGTTGTATGCAATGGAATCATTCGAATACTTGGGAGTTTCTATACCACACCGCTACCATTTGTCTGCTGGGACATTTTGAGTTTTCACAATCTTCCACCCATGTATTACATAGCAATCTCCTCCTCCTCCTCCACTCCCTCCTCCTCCATCCACTCCATCAACCACCCTGACTAATTATACTTAACGAGCTGTATTAATTAAAGCAAAAATGATAGATTTTTTCTCTCTTCAGATTATTAAAAGGTATTAAATTGTCTTTAAGATAAGTTTAAGCACAAGTCAATTTGATAGAAGGTTACTCAAGTACAATAGCCTAAAGACAAAAAGCGCTCTAAAATGTAACAAACCCACCTTTTTGTGGTGCCGAGGTTGAAATACGTGACCATAGGATTACATTGACTATAATGAGGTTGATTACTTATTCAAGAACTGTTTCCAATTGGACATTTGTATGGCGATTTGAACAAGGCACGTGTTTTCTTTAATTCCATGGAATCGAATAAGCAGACATTGTATGAAACATGAATTTGTTAAATAAAAAGAGATGCAGCAACACATTTGTCTGACTCGTAGTGAAATATTGTACTCCGAATTTAATATGGGATAATTTTGACACCATAACCCAGTGTCCTAATACTTTTGGTTGCTAGTGTATCGCTTTTCAATGACTATCAACACACAAAATATTTAATGAGTCAGTGTGACTCAGATAAACGAGTCTTTAGTTTGTCTCTGTAGTGACACATTAGCCTTCTAACTGAGCCATTTGACACAATGGTAGTGAGTAATCTGACACAGTTGCAGTAAATTAATTGACTCGCATCAAATAGAACTGTGTCAGAAGACTCAGTTAGTAGTATATAATGAGTCAATAGATTTGTCTCTGTTAGTGACACACTTTCATGCCCAAAATGCGTCATAAGACTTAACTTAAAGATATGCAGGTCATTTGACTCACTTGATTGTAGGTGAGTAAGTGGTGTCATTTTCTTAGTCGTAATTTAGTATCTTGTAACAATTTTTAATCCACCAAACCTATAGAAATAATTGACGGATGTTTTTGTGATCTTATTTTAACAACATCAAACTTGTAATTTATGATATCATGATAGAACACAACACAACATGCTAACTAAGCGTTGATGCGTAACTGGTAGTGATACTGTATTAACTTTCCACTGGTGCAAACTTTGGCAGACAGCACACTTGTCGTTTGGTTGTCGAACAATATGAAAAGTATCTATTATTGAAATTGGAAGCTTACATTACAAGTTTGATGTTGTAAATAAGATCACAAAAACATCCGTCACTATTTCTTTAGGTTTGGTGGATTGAACATTGTTAAAATATACTGAATTACGACTAAGAAAATGAGACCACTTACTCACCTACATGTACACTAACCCGCTCTCCCACTTCGCTTCGAGAAATTGGTAAAAAACATGCGTGACCAGCAGCCTCGCTTTCGACTTCGTTGACTCATTTCGGAAATTCTCCCGAGTCAAAAGTCGTAATTGACTCATCTTGTCATCTATTTAGAGTCAACTTACTCCTTCTGAAATGAGTCATTGTGTTCTTGACTCGTTGTCGTCAGTTTAATGAATCAATGATGACTCAGAACTTTAAAAAAATGAGTCAGATACCTAATGACTCATGCCAAAACACCTGAAATGAATCACTTGACTCAGACAATATTTTGTGTGAAGGAATCTATTCTACCAGGGAATCAGCCTTATGGTAAGGTTAACCACGGCAATTATCATTGTAATGTCTTTCTTAGTCTACTGGCGGATACGGCGTGAAACACGATCTAGTGAAATTACGGAACTAACAGCATCTCCTTATTGCTTTAAGACACCAGTTTTCTCACCGATCCAAATTATGGTCCATATTTCCGAAAACTATAGGAAGCAAAACATTTAACTCTTTGATGGCAAATTCTTGTATTTGTTATGCCCATTGCTTGTCAAGTAATAGAAAGCTAAGTGAGTACCATTTTATAAGTGACATAATACTGAGTTATATTTTTTAACCAGATTTTATTTCATGGCTTTTGATAATTGTATACACCAACAAAAACTCCGGATTAGTACGAGGTGGTAATACCAGTTTGGTCATAAATGCACAATTATATTCTTCATCCCTTCCCAGCAAACCGAAAAAGATGACGTTGCAGCCTTGCAGGCATGATTATTCCACGGCCCCTTAACGTAACTCTTCTCGCGGATTTAAACTGAGCAACGACTTTATTTAACACATCTCTGCACAATTGTACATGTCATTGACTTTCACTCGCACTATACATTAAACATACAGATAGATGCAAAATCTAACGGACGGAATTCGGCCAGTGTACACTTATGGCAGCGTTTTAATTGATGGTCAGATGCTGCGGTGACTGAACAAGATGCACTTAACTTACACATATTTAAACATATTTGGGTTACACACGACAAAAACTGGCTAACATGTGTTAAATGATTGCATTGCTAATGGTTGAAGACGCTCAAACTTAAATACTTGCACTTCCATCATTGCAAATCAACGATGATAGAATGGTGACAGAGGCTTCCATATCCATGGTAATGACATTTTATCATCATTATTGTCTTTTAATGAGTAAACTATTTTTGTTAAAGAATACTAGACATCAATTTTGAACTATTCCATCAAGTGCCCAACTTTAAGGGCGTCTTTCCACTTCCGGGCATCCCCTGCATGACTCATTGTACCGCACGCATTGTATTCTTTGGTATAGTTTGTTTGAAGACGAATCGTCGTTTACTAAAATAACGTTTTGATGCATCATAAAATGTCCGATATTGTGCATACTGTTCTTCGTTAGTGATGTCTGGGTGTGCAGCTTAGTAGGCGATACTAACACGGTTTAGGTAAACTTTAGATGGACGAGACTTTCATGGACGAGGTAGATCAAATATCAGTTTGCACTTCATGTGAGCTTCGCGCACATACTTTAATGTCAAATACGGTATATTTTTCCGAAATGGATGTGTTTATATACTTGTAGAAGTGTATCCAGTCCCTTCTCAGATACAGAATTCGAAAATTTAAACCATCAGTTATTAATATTAAGGCCGTCTTACCCCTTCCAGGCGTCCCCTGCATGACTCATTGTACCACATGCATTGTATTCTTTGGCATATAGTTCAGTTTGAGGACAGCGCGTCGTTTAACAAAATACCATCAACGTTTTAATTCTTAAGTAAATGTCCGATATAGATCATCTAAAACAGGCCTCCACCCGTAATTTTTAGTCTAAGCTTAGTCCGTCTTCAGCAGGGGAAGCTGATTTGCAACTGGTATACTCCTTTTCTCTTGTGATGATAGTTTTTTATAAAGGACGCTGTTGATGCTTTGATCAAGGAGTCATACATCCTAGAAATGTCCCTGCCCTTCCATGTTAAAGGTAGATGACCCGATCACATTTTCATAACACAGGTTTTTCTCAAAAATATGGCGTTTTTCATATCATATGAAAGATCATATTTTGTTGATTAACATACTGAAATGAAAGGTGGTTACCACCAATATAGTTTGTGTACAACTCAATGGGCACATTTCACTGCATCTTGTGCGTCTAAAATAAGAACCATTAGAGTTATGCAACTCAAAATTTGGAATACAACTCTTTTAATGATGATCTTTCATGTAGAATAGAAAACTTCAAGTTGAAAATCGGAACATCTACCTTTATGAGTGGGGCTACGATATCGCATATTGGTCTTGTTTTAATTTGGTCAGGATTTGTCAAATCTATTAAACCAGATGCGTGAGTGATACTTATGTTATTAGTTAAATCTAAGGCAACCAGGAGAAGCACATAGCATATGCATCAAACATCCCATATGAACGTGGATTGCAATATCTCACAATGTCGCCTGAAAACCTGTAGGCACATCCACTTTCACATGACCTACTTTGGTCCATATGTCTTCCATACTATTTGTATTCATGAAATACGTGATGGTTTTTCATCAATTATAGTAACTCAGACAAAAGCCTTGGAGCCACTCGAGAGACATTCCCGCTGGATTTGCTTAGCCCCGTTGTTTATAACAAATACATACAATGTACCGTAAGTATATGAACCTTAAACCTTCGTTAGTGGATAGTGGGTGTGTGGTTTAGTGGGAGAAACTATCACTTACACGGTTTGGGTAAAATGTACAGTAGATGTTATGCTTTCATGTCATCGCATGTCACACTTTCTTCATTGATTGGTAGAACATGTTCATGTTGCAATGTGAGCTTGCCGCACATACTTAATGTCAATGAAATTTCCGAAATAGGGTAGATTTATGGGGAATGATTATTGTTTTAGGTATACGTCATGACGTTGTTTTATAGTGAGATGTTGGCAGCATTAATAAGATTATACTAGTATATAAAAGTAGGCAAGCATACATAATGAAAATGAAAAACAGCAACAACCAGCATTGAAGATTAAAACAAATCATAATTGTATGGCCTATAAATTGTCCACACATGAAAGTGATTTCAAAATAATTCAGCAAGTCGACATAAAAGGTGAATACTTAATACCATAACGAAAACGTGATATCGTACATGTTGCAAGGTACGCTGGCAACTACTCGAATATAGCTATTCCTTACTTCTTCGACACCCCTGCAGCTCAAGTAAATTAATATCGCTATATGCGCACTGCATAGCATTTATATGAACAATACTATTAAGATAATAGTAAAAAATACAGTCATTGAAAAAATGAAAGGTTAATTACATTCTATTTTGAGGTTGGTACGTTTGACGAAAGCTTTAATTTAGTATAAATTAAAAAGAAATATCGAGATTGACATATTATACCAGCAATTGTCAAACGAGTTATAATTTATATATTTATCCATGACTCATGTCCAGTATCGAGGCATCTGTTGTGCCATATTCATAATCAGATGTACCTAGTTGATATGAACACACTTGACATTTTTAACATTCTAAAAAACAAAGAATACACTTGGAGGTTATAGTTGTTGGCATAATCAATCTATTATAGCCATGCTTCAATTATTTCAGCTCGTTGGAAATTGATTGAAATTAATGAAGAAGTTTGGTACTTGAACTTATAATATACTATTTGATGATACTAAATGATCTAAAATCAAATATTATATGGCAACAGAATTGGCAATAAGACAATCGATAACAAGTTAAATATATCGAATATTATAAGAGCCATGTTACATTATGAGCCTGTGGCATTGACTGCCGTACTGCATTACACCATTATTCCAAACTGTTGATCGACAGGGGGCGCTATTTATGGCACTTGATTTGCGACTGGTAGGCTACTTTTCTCTTGTGATGATGGTTTTTAAAAAGGGCGCTGTTGATGCTTTTAAGCAAGGAGTCATATATCCTAGAAATGTCCCTACCTCGTCCATGTCAAGAGTGGGAATACGATATGGCACATTGGCCTTGATTTTTTTTTATGATTTGTCAAATTTATTAAACTAGATTCGTGAGTGATACTTATGTGCTTAATTAAAGCTTAGGCAACCAGGAGAAGCAAATAGCATATGTCTCAAACATCCCATATGAACGTGGCTTTTAATATCTCACAATGTCGCATGAAAACCCGTAGGCACATCCACTATCGCATGACCTACTTTAGTCCACATATCTTCCGTACTATTTCAAGTCTATTTGTATTCATAAAATACGTGATGGTTTTTCGTCAATTATAGTAACTCAGACAAAAGCCTTGGAGCGACTCGAAAGACATTCACGCTGGATTTGCTTAGCCCATTTGTTTATAAAAAATACATACAATGTACCGTAGGTATGTGAACCTTAAACCTTCGTTAGTGGTTCGTGGGTGTGTAGGTTGGTGGGAGTAACTATCACTTACACGGTTTGGGTGAAATGTAGATGTTATGCTTTCACGTCAACGCAACCCAACATTTCTTCATTGATTGCGCAATGTGAGCTTGCCGCACATGCTTAATGTTAATGATTTTTTTCCTAAATAGGGTAGATTTATGTAAAAGGGCAATCTAGTCCCTTTATGGGGAATAATTTATGTTTTAGGTATATGTCATGACGTTGTTTTATAGTGAGATTTTGGTAACATTATAAAGATCATACTATTGAATAAAAGTAGGCAAACATAAATAATAAAAAAGAAAGACAGTAACAAATAGCCATTAAGATTAAACCAAATGATAATTGTGTGACTTATTTGTCCACAAATACACTGAGCCAAAAAAGAAACTTATAAAAAAAAGATATTTATAAAAACTTTAACAGATCACCAAATAAAATTCAGTGCATGAAAATGTACCACATTTGGATACAATATGACTGCAATGTATTGCTTCAAATGGCAGTCAATAACCAATTGTTTGCTTCAATGACACAGGAGAAATGAACGCTGACCCTATGGTGATCTGTTAAAATGTTATAAGTTTCTTTTTTGGCTCAGTGTACAAATGAAAGTGATTTCAAAATAATTCAGTAAATCGAAATATGCAGGTGAATCAATACCATAACGAAAACGTGATATCGTACATGTTGCAAGATTTGCTGGCAACTACGTGAATATTAATTTAGCTATTCCTTACTTTTTCATTACTCCTGCAGCTTAAGTTTATTTAATATCGTTATCTTCGCACTGCATAACACTTATAATTTTTTAAAAATACCAGTAGTACAAAGGTAGACAATACAGTCATTGCAAAAATGAAAGGTTTATGACATTCTATTTTTAGGTTGGTACGTTTGACGAAGGCTTTAATTTGAATATAAATCAAAAAGAAATATCGAGATTGAGATATACCAGCAATTGTCAAACTATATAGTAATAAATATATATTTATCCATGACTTATGTCCAGTATCGAGGCATCTGTTGCACTATAATCATAATCAGATGTACCTAGTTGAAATGAACACACTTGACATCTTTAACATTCTTAAAACGAAGAAGAAACTTGCAGATTATTGCTGTTGGCATTATCAATCTTTTATAGCCATGCTTCAATTTGTTCAGCTCGTTGAAAAATGATAAGGAATTTATGAAGATGTTTGGTACTTAAACTTATAGTATACTATTTGACAATACTCCTGTCTAAATCCAACTATTCTATGGCAACAAGATGTGCAATAAGACAATTGATAACGAATTATTACATTTAAGCCTGTTCCTGGCATTGACTGTCGTACTGCATTGCACCATATTCCTAACTGTTGATCGACAGGGGGCGCTATGACACTACATCGGTGTAATAACACCTGTTTATCATTCCATGGTGAGCATGGGACATGTTCAATATACATGATTCTTTCGCTGATTTATGAAAACCGTATCAGAAATATTAGTACGTGGTTGTTGTGTTTATTAAACGACAGTAATACAAATATGTCCCTTTCAATACACAGCCGATACACTTGGACAATCCCTATTGTTTTGTGTATAACTATTTGGACATCAAGGGCAAATTATTATTCTTTGAAGTTGAACAATTCGTGGAAATGTGGAAGGAGCAAATTTATTAAACTTATATTTATGCTGCTTAACTTTTCAAATCATATAAAAACATTATTATACGTAGCAGGTTTTATATAAATAATTCTTTCATACCGGAAGGGCTCTAACAATTTTGAAAAAATATCGGTATTTCATTCAATATCTACGGAAGATTGAGTTTTATTTGCACCTTCTTAAATATATTATAATGACAAACTAAACTCATTTCCCCCATATCTAAACTTTAACACGCGGTAGGCGGCTGCAGACGACATCTCAAAATGTCCCAAAATATTTCAAAAATGTCAAAATTAATTAATTTCAGTACCATATTTGAGAAATATATTGACATAAGTACAAACATGCCTTTTATTGGTTCAGGTAATCCTTGGGATACACCCTGAAAGTTAGAAAAATGTTTCTGACAAATCTGTTTTGTATAATATGGTAACATTATTAGCCGCGTGGAAAGTGTTAACTGAATTGGTTTACTGGTAATTTCTTACTGCCAATGTAGATGTGCAAATAATAAATAATAATTATTACTCCACTCTCCATCATTCTCGCATCGATATATTCAACCACGGATTCTTTGAGAATTATTGTCGCAGGCTTTTCAAGAAAAGAAAAACAACTGTATGTGTTTTAGATTGCCTTATCCAAATATCAGGCGATGTATATGCCTTATTAGAAAGTCCTTAATATTTGCTCTTACGTTGACCTATTATTTTGTAAAGATTTCTTTGTATTTACACAAACCTTAGCATGGAATCTATTAGCGTTATATTGTTCCGTCGCCATGAATCTTCTTAATAAGAGCAAATATTGTCGTAAAGCAATGTACATGTAGGTTATATTATATTTGTCGTCTTAATCAAACCCTTTTTGATCAATTACTAAATCTAAGCCATTGATGCAAATATCCAATTGTGTCTTTCTTCACTCGTTATACAGGGTGCATCAGAAATATCGCAACACTTTTTGTTTCGTATGATACCTATATCATTACAAATTTGCTGAAAGAGTTTTGAATGCCGATGAGATAGATTCCTGCGAGGGACACAAGTGGAATACATTTTGCAAGGGAGGACGAGTGTAGATATACATACCAACAAGTCAGGCTATGCCCTTTATATCACGTTTAACATAATAAATACTTTATTTAATTATGTTGTGAATGTTACAAGCATAATGTATCATGTCACCTGTCATAAACCGATAGGGACAGTAACATTTGCACTATCATTCTAAGTGAATTCTCGATTTGTTTTATACTGTCAATATAGCTAACATGTATGAAACTGTCATGAAGTGTCAGGTGTCATTACCCACAGCAAAGAGAAACAAACGTGTATGGTACAGGTGTCATGTTTCATACAAATCCCAACAATAAATGTACGGGAGGAGGGAAATAGTGTCCTTTTACCGACCTCAAATTTCACATAACCTTTCTTAAGGCGATTTAATTTGTAAAATAGATTACGAATATCAGGATCGTTATCAATGGTTATCAATTGTTCCGCAAACGCATTGTTCAATTAGTTGCACCTGACGTAGTCCAACTAAACCCAAAAGAACCTTATTGATAGATTGATTGAGGTAGAAACTGCATTCATTGCATATATTAAAGCGCTAAACGTACACGTATACTTAATATTTTAAAGGCATATTATGCGATCTTCTTCATGTAACGACGTCTATATTTGATTTTTCCACTAATAACTTCAAAACCATATGTTGAATATAAGTTGTCGGGTTAACACGACAGTTTATTTTCTGAGTGTTTTTTTTTTCGTTCGTAAATGGAGTTCTATGAGTTGACACCATGTTAACGTGTTTGCGACTACGATCGCAATCGTACACAACTTAACACTACTAGTAGATTTCCATTATGATTTGGTTAAAATTATGTGATGCATTTTTACGGAAAATACAGTCAAGATAAATTTATGAGGCCAGGAAAGTGTTTCCTAATAAGTCCAACTGCATTATAAGTATGATAAGAGAGAAATAAATATGTAAACAAAATTGAAAAATATATAATAAAAATGCTTTCAATTTAGAGTAGTAATCCTTGGTCCATGAAGTGAAAAACGCTTACTTTGATTTAATAAAGGCATCAACAGCAACCAAATGAAAATTTAGACTCAACAGTAGTGGCGGGGCGTGATTTGTGAAATTAACCAAAAATATTGGAGCATGATCCTCGCTCTGCTTATAATCTTCATTCATTCGAAATCGAAATGAAACTATCAACAATGACAGGCTAAATTAATCAACACAATATCAAAATATTTGGAGACCATTACCTAGTTCATCACGAGCTGGGTTATATTATTGTATGCCAGTACGTCAATAGACATAAGGTAAGTGTTTTTGAATTAACAAGAACAAACAAACAAATGCAACCATTTTGTGTATTTAAGTACTCCACAGAAATGCTGCATGTATTCTTGAATTAACAAAAACGACACAACAACCCAAGGAAAAAACAGAACAGGCAAACAACAACCACCCAAATAATCCCCCCCCCCCCCCCAAAAAAAAAAACCCAACACCACAACAACCCACAAACATAGATCATATGTCAACAAAAGACCAATCCAATAATCCATTAAACAGAATAATCAAAACAAAGAAGTTTTAAAACGGATAAAAAACAACAATTGTATTACATTTTAATCATCCCACTTCAGATAAAGGTAGACGTTCTAATTGCCGGCCCCATTTTCAACTTGATGTTTTCTATTTTACATGAACGGTCATCCTTAAAATTGTCGCATTCCAAATTTTCAGTTGCATAACTTCAATGGTCCTATTTTTAGAAGCACAGGGTCACACGCAATTGTCCCATTGAGAAGTACACAAACTGGTGGGTCGTTAACCACATTTAGCAGTAATTCAGTAAATCTTAGACTATAATTTCTAGCACATTTCTGGCCCCTAAGATTTTACAGACATAATGAGAAAAATAAGGTGATTCTTATGATATCAAAATATCTTGATGTAAACAAAAAATCATAGCCCCCCCCCCCCAAAAAAAAAATGATCAGAACATACAACTTTAATTGTTGGCGCGGTTTCACAATATCGGATCAAACACGAATTGAACAGATATCATACAATATCACTAGTAGGTGTTTCATGTTAAACGCATGCTCCTTATATCGCAACAACATGTTTGAGCAACAATCATTAAGTGTTCATTCGTAATTGTACAAAATAATACCTTAGATTCATTTCCTACAATTGATTTCAAATTTGTCCAAAGCTACTGTTTGATTTTGATTGACACGTGAAAATCATAATGTATATACATGTATGACCGGAATGATCAATGTACATGTAGCAGAGAGAAATCATCACAAACTCTGGCAGCCAATATTAATTTCAAGTTCTAATTATGGGACTGCCTACGGCTATGCTATATTTTATCCATTTGAATCAGAATGCACAGGTCAAGAAATACAGAACGCATAATTTAATTTACGTGTATTGGCTTACGACATAGTATCACATGACAAATTATTGGTGGGTTGACGTTCTCTTAACACTTTCAACGCGGCAGTCGTCTGCAGACGACATGTCAAAAATGTTTCAAAATATGTCAACATTATTGAATTTCATCACCATATTTGAAATAACCATGAGAAATGCATTACAATACGTACGAACATGCCTAGTATTGGTTCAGTTATCCTTGAGATAGACTTTGAAAGTTGGGAAAGGTTTCTGAAAAATCTGTTTTGCATAATGCTAAAACTAATAGTCGCGTGGAAAGTGTTAAGGGTTGCCTGGCTGATTGTCTGCGCAGGCTGATGTATTATTTCCCATAACCACATATCTACTTATATTCATGGTAAATATAATAATGTTATCTATTCTCACGGATTCAATTTGTAGTATAATGTTTGTTTGAAATCATTAGAAACTGATCCTTTTCCCCTAATTTTCAACTGTGCCAAAATGATTACCTGAGCCTGTATAGATATATCTGAGAACGCTATATCATTCACAACTAAGTCAAAGCAAATCTTGTTGTTATTCTTACTCCATTAAGCAACATAAATAGGTTCGACAGACAAAAGCTGTTAAAATCATGTAAAAGTCATGAGCCTATTCTGATATCCATTTTCTATTACATATGGGATTGCGTATATCTGTATCCGTTGTAATTTATAATGTCAATGTTGTCTTTCATACTCCGGGCATCCCATGCATGACTCATTCTACCATGAACGCACTGTCGTCATTGACATTTTAATAAGTTTGGTTACTAAATGTATATCAATGTGTATATCCATGCTATGAGGAAAAAGTGTACTTTAGGTCCCAGATACTGGTATACCAGTATCGGTCGATACTGGTACATGAATTTTGCCAGTATCGCTCGATACTGGAACAATTTACATGTTCCAGTATCGGTCGATACTGGAACATCAAATTGTGTTCCAGTATCGACCGATACTGGAACACTTCATGTGTTCCAGTATCACCCGATACTGGAACGGTTTCATTCCAGTATCGATCGATACTGGAACAAATTAAATGTTCCAGTATCGCCCAATACTGGAACATTTTGTTCCAGTATCGCTCGATACTGGAACATGTAAATCGTTCCAGTATCGCTCGATACTGGAACACAATTTGATGTTCCAGTATCGCTCGATACTGGAACATGTAAATCGTTCCAGTATCGCTCGATTTCGTTCTTGTGTCAATTCAATAATAATAATGTTACGCTGCTTGCTCCGCTTTTATTACCCTTTTGCGGACGTGGCAGAACAAGTATACACGTCGAAGAGGGCAATGGTTGTATGTAATGTTAGCAGAATATGATATCAGAGGTGTTTTTTTCTCGATAAATGCAATTTTGCGTTTAACGTTAGTCCAGTCTGTGCCTGACGTTTAAGTTTTCAGTGAAATGTTATCTAAAATGTTGGTTGTTCAATATTGTTCCTTTTAATGTTACTGCTTGTTGAAACGAAATGTCATCTTCGTCGGTAAACCTACTTGCTGCAAACATAGTTAAGGTCAGTTGATACATAGATAAAAGAATACATTTCAAGCTTGGGTGCTTTTCAAAAATACAATAGTTCATTTTGAGATAATTTACTGTGGGTAGCGCATTATCAGGTCGTTTTCTACACACCCGTTCTGACCGAACACACCCCTACACCCCCACACTCAAAAAGGAAGACCGCCCGCTGTTAGACCGCCCGCTGTCTGTTACCTTTCAGGAAATTGTATTACGCCCTCAATGGATACAAATATAAGGGATAAGAGATGTTTCAATTCCTAGTAGCATTTCGATACTTTATTCAATACCGGTATGTGTTATTAAACGGACAGTCACGATTTTTTTTGATGAAGGAAAAACCTTATTAAATGTTATTTCGCATGCTTCTAATACCTTAAGAGATAAGAAGCAAACGCATGGTCTGTTGTTAAAAGCTCATCCATATAATGTGACCAGTCGCATCAAAAAGGACATGTTGTCGGCAAACCTAGCTTTGAGATAGAGGCCAATTTATTTGGTGAAATATGATGAAAATAATAGAACAACTTTGGCTTCTTCATATCATATCTTTTTAACACGGCAATTCATCGACCTATTCAATAATGGCGTTGTAGTATAAATTTCATATGATGTGCTAACTACGCCAACATATAAGTTCCCACACAGTTTGATTAAATTTGATTAAAAATCTAATCAAAACTGCCGTCTGGCGTCCTGACAATTTGATATTATGCGATAAACACATACATTTATTAATTGATACTCTTTGTCGACATTAACATTATTTCTGCGAGGTAACTAATTTTTCAAGCCTTACATATATATATGTGTGTAATATTCGATGTTAAATCTGGTTTCTTTCAGCAATTAACGCGTAAACAGAATCATCTAAATGTTGGCTTAGTCTTGTCACTCCGACAACGGACAACACGGAGTATTGAAATTAAATTAAATTAATACTAAATATGCTAAGTAAGATATATATAAGGCTTCTCCTCTCAAATGCGCACATTTGTACGTCTTATCGATAATTAAACTTTAACAATATTATGTAATTATACACATATCAGTTGTAAGACGCACCCTATGACCCCCGGGAGAGGTGCGTCGTGGGTGCGTCGTTTACCAAATTTTTTTGACGGAGGGTACGTCAGTGGCAGCCTTTGGTCCGTCAAAAAAATGACGGAGGGTGCGTCAAGGTCCGTCACTTTACATGGGTGCGTCACAGTGTACATCTGTTTACGAACAACAAAATACGACCTTTAAATATACGCTATAGGGCTACTATACTACATAACTACTTAATACCGCCAACCATGCTCCACTTTAATACCGCAAACATCACTCCGATATTTTATACCGCATGTTCTAAAATGCCTGAAATCACTCGATCATCAATACAAGAGTTTGGCAAACGAAAAAAACAAGGAACCGCAGTAGACCGAGAACCTTTCATTTTAAGAGAAGTGTCACGTATACAAGCATCTTCATGGTATAAGATAGGGATCAGCATTGCGCTCTTCCGCACAAGCGCAGAACAATCTAAGAACATAGAGTTCAATCCTTTGATGGTTTATAGAAGGTGTAATTTCCAATCCGAAGTTCAAATGTTTAAATACACTTTCGAAAACCCAATTTTGGTTATACACCGTTCGAGAACCCAATTTTCTACTTACCTTATTGCATAAGCGCAAGCCTACATGTATAACATAAAGGGATGAAGGATGCCCCGCCGCCCACCCCACCCCCAGTCCCCCACCCCCAGTCCCCCACCCCAACCCCACCTCCTGGTTACGCCACTGAACGGGTCGAAAGCAGAATGGGCAGAATGTTCTCGAAATTGTTTCATCCTTATCCTGACGTTTATGATAATCAGTTAAATATTTTATGAATTTTAGACCAGACCAGTCAGACATAACATTGTGCATATAAAAGTTCTCCTCTTGGTTCCGTCCATGGTCCATCCCGGTCCCGGTCCGGCGTCTATATAATTATTCGAGGGCCAGGGTTGACAACATCGAATAAGGGCAGATCCCCCGTGAATTAAAAGTAGTTTCATTTCCAGTAGTCATCGTGTTTTATCCAGTTATAGTCAACGATATCTGACGACGGGGTGCGTCGTCATGGTCCGTCAGAATCCACCAATGGTGCGTCCAAAATTGACGGAGGGTGCGTATTTGGAAGGCAATGGTCCGTCGTTTTTTTGACACAGGGTGCGTCATGGTACATGAGAAGTCGACGCACCTCGGTAAAGTGACGCACCACTCCCGGGGGTCATAGGGTGCGTCTTACAACTGATAGGTGTATTATGTTGTGATAACAATTTTAAATATTGAAATTCATGTTAGTAACTACTTTGATTTAATACCGTAAACGTTTGAGACTGAAAACGATTGTCATTATTTAGTTTTGATTTTAATGACTGAACGAAATAGCTACTGGACTAAAAAATTCTACACCGGTAAATAATCTGAATTATGGCCGATCTGAGTCGAACTTTTGCCTTTCGTACCTAATCACAGTGTAGTCAGAAAACAACTTATTTACCCCCAAAAGCTGCTTGAAATTTAATTATATAATTCCGATTCTAGGACTACTACCTAATACCAAAGATCAGAAACTAAATATGTTTTAGTTAATTGTGTATGTTTAAAGAGATTTGAATTGTATGGGTTCTGTCAACACTTATCAATCCTGGGCCCAATTTCATAAAGGTCAACTTATGTTAAGAAGAGGGATAAGAAGAATATTAACTTAGAATTTAATAAGAATTCCGTAGTATAGTAATTTCGTAAACATAAAATGGCCTCGCACCTCTTTTTTCAAGTTAAGAAGGATCGTAGGAAGGATATTCTTCTTGATAACATAAGAATCCTCTTAATAATTAAGAAGACATTTCGGGAAAGAATAATTGTCTTAAATCCAATGTTAGAAGATTCAAAGTTTTATAAGATAGGCCCTATTATTATGAGTAGAATATTTGACATCAGTCGGAGGGATCACATCCCAAACAACGTGGTATATGGCGATTATTCCCCTATAACATCAATAATCAGGCAGCGCCGTTTATGTTTCGCTGGCCACTTGCATGCGAACAACCAACCAGCCTATATCCCGTCTAATTTTCTAGACTCCTCCTGGTGGGAAAGCTAACAGAGGCAGAAGACACCCTTAGTATCCTGATACCGTCAATAATGATATGGCGGGGTTTAGATCCACCCGAGATCCGTCAACTCATTACGACTGGAAAGTCTGAGCCCAGTATGTTGCGATTGCTTCCTCCATTTCGTCCACGGATGACCAATGTTGATAATTATATATCAATAGGACCGCAATACCAGAGCCTTTTTTCTCAGAACCTTAATGAAGGTGGAACAAAGTATACTTTAGGTCCCAGATTCTGGACTGTACAAGTATCAGTGGGAAGAAGCGTGAGATGAAAGAGTGCCATCATCAACAAGCAGGCGTAAAATAACGTTTGAGTGTTAACATATCACATTGGCAAAACAAATTAACGATCAGTAGACTGGGTTGTACAACTGCACCCAAAATGCATTATTCGCATAATATTAAATGGCTATGAGAGTGAGAAAAGAATATATTAGTATACGCGATAGAAAACACACGAGTCGAAGACGATATCGAGTGCAATTTTGTATCACACGTAAATAAGACTTCCAGTATTATTTATAACAGACTGTTTAGATTTTTAAAAAACCCCAAATCAATTAAACCCGAACTGCGAGATGGCCCGGGTGAAATGAACACGCCGATCTCTGATATATACTCGTGTGCATCATCTGCGCATTTACTGAAACGCGCTCATCTTCAGCGCCGCATTTTTTTAAAGATTCTCATCCGGGTACTTTTTCAATCTACAGATTTATTGTACAGTTTGTGAGCACTATATACAAATTAACAGTATCTCATATTTTGAAATCATGATTTAGGCAGTAAAAAGTAAAATAGAAGATTGACCTTAAGTTATGACCTTGACCTTGATTTACATTAAACAAATGCGGACCTTGATGTTTTTGTTTTGGAATTTTATCCTTCATATTTCAAAATAATTTCTATACAATTACACAGTTATATACTTTCATAATTTCATATTTACATACACAGACTGTATACAAATAATCTCAAGGCGAGCTATACGTGCACTATTGCACTGCTTGAAAAGCAAAACCGTGATGAAAGTATTCATATAAACATGTCGTGGGGGGAGCTTATGATAAGTCTCCCGACATGTAGGCGTCGGTTGATAAGAACAAAATAGTGGTTTGTGTTCCTAATGTTCATCCATGGCAATGTATTTACATATGTCTACGATTGTAGCGTCATCTAAATTACCACGGATGACATTGTCCTTCATCTTATTATTTGTTTGTAAAGCGCATTATATATATTTATGCGCTATATAAGTGTGTGTTATCATTATTATTAACATCATTAATATCATTAAAAGTATCCCGATATCAGCTTCATAATTGGTAGCATTAAAATGCATACGGTCAACTCTCATGAAAATAGTGCAAATGAGATTTCAGAAGTTGAAAAAAAAATTGTCTCCAATTATATTTATTACGCTTTTGTTTAAGTGTAGACATGTACTGGATACTATATTAAAATTTTTGGGAACAACACTCCTTGCATTTTAAAAATATATAACGTTGAATTCAAATTATTAAATCACTTTTTGGCAGATTTTGTTCGACGTTTATTACGTTATCTACTGCCTATCTTTAAATCTAAAAAATGCACGGTTTTCCAAAATGAATATTGTTGTGCAAAGTATAAAATATATATTTTATTGTATCTTTTTCCAATCGTCATAATGTGTTTTCCAAAGTTAGCCCCGAAACAATGATATTATGCTGCACTAAAAACGCTGGCATTGGAACTCTGACTTTATTGGGTTTGGTAACGTAATAAACATATGCAAACACATGTAAACACATATATTCAACATCGAGCAAGGCAGTTTATTTTGTATGCAAACACATCTTATCGACATACATTGAAGCCCATTTGACAATAGCACATAACGCGTCGCAGTGCGCCATGCAAAATAAACGCGCACACGCACGCACCCCTACACACGCGGGCGGGCACTTGGAGAAATACGCTGCGTCACACGGGGTTGGTTATGGTTTAGGCCTTGGGGTTGAGATACGCCACGGGGAGGGGCGGAGACGGGAGCGGGCGGGAACGGCTGGACGGGCGGGTGGGGGGGGGGGGGGGCGGCAGCGGGTCATAAGATAACGAAATAATGTGGTTTCTGATAAAACAAAACATGATATGGTGAATCTAAATTATATAACATGGTGTCAGATGTGGGATTTGATACTGTATGTGACACGCGGGTGGACAAATATTGGAGAAATACGCCGCGCTACGGGAGATGGTTAAAGGCTTTGGCGTTGAGATAAGCCACGGGGCGGAGAACTTTAGGCCTTTGGGGTTGAGATATACCCCGGGGCGGGGGCGGTGACGAATGGTGGTTGTGTGTAATGATGTAATGTGGTTTGGGAGGCAAGGGGTTAATGAAGAAATGTGATGCTAAATTGCGTAACGGATATGCCACGGGGCGGGGGTGGGCGGGGGCGGGCGGGGACGGGCGGGGGCGGGATGGTGACGGTTGGGGTACTGGAGATGGTTAAGGTTTAGGCCTTGGAGTTAAAATATGCCACGGGGCGTGGGCGGGCGGGGGGGGGGGGGGGGGGGGGTCTTTGAATTGAAACAAAAATATTTTAAATATTGTTCTATTCCTATGTGTTTCGTTATAGATTTTCCAACATTTTGTGTTGTTTCATTTGTAGCCTGTAGGTGTTCTATCTGGTAGGCCCTACTCCCTAGCGGGAGAGCCCGTCCGTAGGACGGGCGTCCCGCTAGTGTTTATTAAACCATGGCATTATTACCTTCATGTAACTTATAATAGCACTAAATATTGAATTGCCTTGTAATCTCTTTAAATTAGTAAGATATTGATTTATTTTATTTTAAATGATGGTAGTAGATTTGTAATAAGACTGCAATCTGATGACCTTTTAGTCTCCACTATTGCATTTGGTTCTGCCGGTATTACCATTAGTTGTTTGCACTGTGTCGCCATATTCCTGTATAATAATGATAACAAAAACAAAACAAA
Organism: Ophiura sarsii; assembly: GCA_035610835.1. Lineage (NCBI taxonomy): Eukaryota > Metazoa > Echinodermata > Ophiuroidea > Amphilepidida > Ophiuridae > Ophiura > Ophiura sarsii. Next base: position 31,743,197 of record CM069449.1, read on the forward strand.
ATTGATGAAAGATATTGTAGCTGTTTCAGCTAGGTATACCATATTTATTCACCCAATTATACTTATTGGTTTATTACGTTATCCAATAGCCATAGAACTATACATTATTGAAGAATGCAAACAAATGAGATTGTGTCAGTATGTGATACAATATGTATGTACACTAAGTTAACATTCATAAACACATAATAAATGATGAATCACTGTGAACAAGATGTAATTATCTTTATCAAATGTTAAAAAGTTTATTACGTTATCCATTATAAGGTGGTTTCAGTCCTGAGATAGGATAGTCCACATATTAAAATTATAACATTGGATACAATGTATGAAACTCAAGTACATCAATCATGAAAGCTACGGAATTGACGCCAACATTGACATGAGAATAGACAATGAGGTTGGTTACGTTATCCCGTTTATTACGTTATTGGCAACTGCAACAGTGCCTAATGCTGGTTTATAACGTATATTCAAAGCAATCAATGTAGATGTTAACGATACCTACTGCATGTCTTCACATTATTAACCCCATAACGATATCATAGGTCCACTTTCAATGTGCTTAAGATATCTATAATGACTTCAACTGTCATTCGGCTAAATTTTCATATTACTTACAAGAAAAAATGAGGAATTCTTACTATTTGTCGTGTTTTTTTGCATTGTACTTTCAACGAGTATCCTCCATGCATGCCTGCGAAAAGGGCCTGCCACGTATCTGTGTTTAATACAGTCGTAGAGAGCAGCTGTCTCTCTTTCGATTTATTCGATAACGTAATAAACGATAACGTAGTAAACGTTTTTCGTACTCAAAGTACCATGTAGACGATCTGGAAAGAGCTAGCGGGTGTTCCAAGTAACCACATAGTCTATGTATATGTATCAAATTGGTTTTTAACCAAAAAATGTGTTTTAATACATAGTTCGAGAGAAATCAGAACAACGTAATAAACATCCTTAACAAGGTCGCATGCTTTGCAGCATTTTGATTTCTTCTCAAGGTCAGACATGCTGCTATAGATTTTTAAAAATATTATTTTCCAACACCCATGTTATTTTAGATTCAGAATATGTACATTTAAATGTTTAAATGTTAATTTTGAACAATTTTGATCCTCAATATGTCGATGGTAACGTAATAAACATCATTATCTCGGACAACATATATGAAATTGAAACAGGTAAACATCGTAAAAGATGTGCATTTTTTTCTAACCATGGAATATCGCTATATGTTCTCTACAAATTAGGACATTGCTTGTAGAAAATGGTGCCCTATTTGTATTGTAATTAATAAAGACAAAATATACTTTTATGCTGCGGACATGGAAATTTCACTAATTTGGGGTATATGAGGGCAATTTTTTTAGTGAAAACACGATCAGAAGTATATCAAAGTATATATATCCAAGTAGAAAACATCAATATCTATCTAGAAAAGAAGTTTTTCAAGCAAGAAAACATTGCATAACTCAGAAATGGACCAAAGACATCAAAAAGTTCATTTTGCACTGTTTTCATGAGAGTTAACCATACCCTATTTATCATAAGCAATTATAATTTGCTTAGAGGAATTTACTGTGAAGAATCAAAACATTCACATGAAACCAAGGAATTGCACGAGAAGCGGAGCTCTATGGAGGTTCAGAGGTTCCACAGTTGTAAATGGTTCGATTCTTCGTAGTATTACGTCTCCTCGGTATTATTATTATTCCTGCCGTCTTTTAATCATATGATCAAGTAACATCTTACGGCATTTTACCCGTGCTTCCTGATTCAAAATCGATCAGTCTATCTGGTGTCAAATAATCATGCATATGGAACACTCACATGTCGCGGAATAAACGCGTTGTGCAATGTGCCGAGCGTCCGCTACACTATACGAGCTTGTTTCTTTGCGGATGATTGTCATGATAGTTTCGACTTGACCTACAACGGTTTAATGTACTTTCTTTGTACATTTAATACAACCGTGTCTTGAATATTGCAGGCACCAAGTGCAGAGTACGAACTCATGTTGACATCGTATACCTGATCATCAGCAACACTCACGCGAGTTTTGTATGCGTAACTGCTGAACGAGACGAATACGTCATTTCCAACACGAAACACCTTCATTGCGGTCTCCGGTATGAACTTCTGATCTACGAGTTCCTCAGTCGTAAACGATGGCTGACTTTGTTCGGACCCTACGTCGCACTTGCATCTGTAGACTGTTGGACTCGTTTGCCATTGAGAGAAGGAGTTACCGTGTTTGGATGATACGGCCTTGAAGGCTATCAGGTGGAGGGCGTCGTCGATGACGTGTACATGTAACTTGTTATATTCGTTACCTAATGACTCAGAATATAAAGTATGCCAGATGTTTGCAGATGGATCAAACATCATGACATGATGGGACCTGGGATTTGATGAACACCCGCTGACGATGATACGATCCTTGTAAATCGTCACAGATGGTTGAGCATTCAACGGCTGCGGAAGAGGAGCGACCGCTTGCCACTGTCCTTTTGTAATATCAAAACGTTCAACTTCGCATAATTGTATAGAACTATTACCATATCTCACTCCACCAATGGCATATATGTACCCTTGGAAATGAATCAATGCATAGTATGACCGATATTTTGTGATCATAGGAGGAAGATCGATCCATTTTTCATCTTTGTTGTCATATTTTCTGAATTTCGAAGCTTGCAGGACATGTAAATACAGCTCCCCATTTACGACAACAACAGTGAACCGTTCACCCTTGTGTACGTCAAGATTGCCTCCGATGTTACGCATGACGTTGTTATCCTCGTCAAACATTTTGCATGACAATGATCCAAAAGTGACCAGCCCCTGTAATTGAAGAGTGCAGGGGAATTCATATCATATTAGCACACAGTTTAACATGTTTAAAGATATCATACAATGAAAATAATAAACAATTTTATATCTCAAATTTGTTGACTATACTAATGTTCATTTCCTTAATTAATTCAATCATATCATATCCAAAACAATGCACGTTACCCGAAATATTGTTAACATTTAGGTAAACATTTAGGTAAATCGTGAACATGAAAATAGAAATATTTTGTTCCTATTACCCTAAAAGCCTCTTATAATCGTTCTACAAAATGATCAAAATTAATAATACAAAAATATATGATATTATATAACATACCAATGAGATGAATTAAAATGAATTTTCGTGTTTAAATCATTAATATAAAAATTCAATCTTGCATCAGATTTGCACACAAACTTAGGTTGACATACAATTTACATAAACCAACCTTTACATAATCTCTTGGAGTGAAGATATGGTGTTGTTTATCTGCCAGAAGATTGCTTACGAATGCTTTCTTTCCTAACGCATAGTACTTCAGCAGGTCAACGTAGATGTCTCGGCAGTCGGGCACTGCATTCAATGGCCCTTCGAAACATTCGATGATGTCAACAAGAGGTACAAGACCAAGACGTACCTTCCCCAGTAAACTTAGTGTGTGGGTATTCCGACTAGACCAGTCTTGCTTCAACCAGGATATCATTCCCCTCAGTACCTATCAGTGATTTGGTAATCAGGTAAACAAACATAGTGCATTGTGAGTGTGTAACACACCAAATGGCTGCAAAATACAAGTGAACGTATACGGTGCCTTGTTGGACTGAGAACTCATCCTTTTTTGAGAGGTCGCGATAGATTGACCAAACGTGCACAAACATTAAACCCCCCCCCCCCCCCCCCCTCCCACACACCGTCCGACACTGAGCATCATTTCAGGGTCTTCTGTTTATCGATAGAAAGCAACCTTTTTGCCTTGTTAGTGACCACACTGATTGGTAGTTACTTTGGTCGTCTGCTAGTATGATTTTGATATTTAACACGGAATCGCTGAAAAGTTATTTGATATTTATTATCAAACTCATGTTCTTCTTGACGTTTTTCTATCAGTCTGAAATGTAATGACATTAATTCAATTATATTATGGTTTACCTCAGTTTCGCTAGTCACCACTAGATCGGCCATGTCAAGCAAGTCTGCTAGATTCTGATACGTCGTATGAGTTAGGAAGGCCGTCTCATTGCAGATCTCCCCAAAATGCTTAGCCAAATAGGTATTGGTTGTCTTCTGCAGTTCTTCAATTCCATGGTTTGCTGACATCGCAGATAATTTGATAAGATTTTCTAATGTCAGTTTGTCTTCCTTGTATGCAAGCTTGATGAACTCCACACATGCCTAAGGATTATGGAAATGTGACTTATACATGTAGGTGACGGACGATGAAATCCACATGGTCTATAGGGCAAACGGGTATATCATGTAAGGTCGGGCGTTTTTTAATTTTTAATTTAAACAATCATCAATGTTGTTCTTGACAAGCAACACAACATGTTTACCCTATTTATTATGTCTGAACATTGGGTTGCAACAGAAATGGTGAAAATCAGAGATGAAAATCTCTAGTGAAAAGTTGTAGAAAGAAGTTGCTATGTCTGTTTCGCTCGCACCTGTACGGCTTGCATGTTTGAAAAAGCCCGGTAATAGGAGTACCTAACTCTGTTTTTCACAAAAATCTAGCTTCTACAGTAGGGTTAGATTAAAGAAAATACATATATTTTAAATGACTACTGGGGGAGGTGGGGGGGGGGGGGGGGGGGGGGGGTGATCGAACCGTGTCTCTCTGGCTAACCGAACTTCTCATACTTGTAATCAATTTACTGCTTTAAAATCGATCCTAACAAGTGCAGACCCTTACTTTGAAACAAAAACAACGACGCAAACCGCACATTTCTCGGAGATGACGAAGACCACGGATAGTAAATGGTGTGTCAAATTGTAGTACAACATACATGTACTTTACAAATAATCCCATAAAAGCCCTAAATAGCATCGTAAAAAATACATGTTTTTTACAAATAATCCCATAAAAGCCATAAATAGCATCAACATAGGGGGATTTGTGTATCAACATAGATGAAATAGAGTTAAGATTGAAAAATCCCACCCTTGAGATACTCTTAAAGGATCTGGCTGGTAAAAGTGGACCTAAGGCTTTAAAATAATGGTCTCCCTCGAACTGTTATTCATTTTGAATATACACACCAGAAATATTCGATACGCCTCGGTCAACGATTGCCTTTCTGATTCACTCTTTTTGCACTAAAATTATAATGAATATAATACCTTTATTGCATGCTTTATCTGTAAATAACTGGCACCGGCGAGTAGTTGAGACACACTGTCCAATGAAAGATGAAGGAGGTCACCGGTGTACATGAATTCCAGTAAAGTCGTAAAACTCCCGGTGTTCAGATCTGGCGTTTCCTCCATGGATATCTGTAACATATTCCATTTGTATCGTATGTTGTAAAAGCGAGGAAGATTTAATATATATATAAATTTGTTCATGAATGGGCACTAGTGCAATATAAGAACAATTCTAAACATATTATAATGTATGGTGTTTAGTAGCAAGCCATAATAGAAACTGGTCGCCATTCTACCTGTAACATATGTTAGAACTGCCGCCACTGCGGCCGTAATTTGGCAAAACAGCGTAACTCGAAAATGACGTTTTTGAGATTTGAGCACTTTAAAGTTTAAGTGTTTGCATTTCTCTATTATTTACAGAGGAAATTGATTTAAAAATGGAAACGTGCATTATGTTTAATTTTTGTAATTTTTAAAAACTTATGTAAAGTAAACTATTTTTACTAAAGATACAGCTGATTTTGTCCAGATACGCGGGTTTGCCAATCTGACATCTAATTATACGCAGAGTTAATCTTGCAAAACAGCGTAACTCAAGTTACGTGTAATACTTTGGTTACTATTTTTTCGCCAAACCCGCGTATCTCGTAGCAAAATAGTTGTTTGGAAAAGACGCGTAACTTAGAGATACGCTGTTTTGCCAAGAAAAATAATAGATTTTGAAACACGTAACTCGAGTAACGCTGTTTTACCATATTAAAATGCGAAAAGTTGCAAAATAAGGCTGAGATACGTTACGCTATCTTTAAAACGGTGCGTCAAGGTCTTTTGAGACTCTCGCAGATGAAAAGAGCGCCCTCGATTTCCCCAGAAATGCATGTAACTCAAAAAGTCAATATTTCGAGTTACGCTGTTTTGCTAAATTACGTGTGTGGTTTATACACCTATCAGTTGTAAGACGCACTATACGACCCCCGTGAGAGGTGCGTCATGGGTGCGTCGTTTACAACCACATTCTTGATGGAGGGTACGTCAGTGGCAGCCTTTGGTCCGTCACGAAATTGACGAAGGGTGCGTCAATGTCCGTCACTTTACATGCTTTACATGGATGCGTCACAGTGTGCATCATTTTTACAAACAACAAAATACGAACTTTATCATTTAAACATATGCCATACTATACTACCAACCAGGCTTTAGTTTACGAACATCACTTTTCTGATATATCGTATGTTCTAAAATGCCTGGAATCACTCGATCGCCGTGCATGTGTGCAAGAGTTTGGCAAGCGGGAAAAAAGCAACCGACAGTAGACCGAGAACCTTTGATTTTGAGTTTTGAGAGTACTGTCACATAATAATATAGGGGATCAGCATTGCGCTATATCACGCAAGCGCATAACAGTAACCACAGCAGAGGTATGAGAACAGGCCCGTTCACTAGGATCATGCATGACATGAATTGCCCGCGTAAGTAAAGTAAAGTAAAGACTCGCGCCGAGCAAAGCTCGCGCGCAGAGTGCCCATCTCTCTTTCATTAGCGTTTGGGCCAGACTCCCCATGTAATACTTGGCTGTGGGGGGTTCGCCACTCCTCCCGCACAGCGAGTCTGTTTTACTTCCCAACATGAATTAATGCCGGTACCCAATTATACACCTGGGTGAAGCGTGGCAAGTGCGGTAAAGTGCCTTGCCCAAGGACACAACACGTTGGCACCAACGGGGCTCGAACCCACAATCTTTGCATCGTGGAGCGAGGGTGAATCCGCTGGACCACACGCGCCCGACTATTGTCCGCGTAGGAGCGCTATTAATTCGGTCTGGTAAACCTATTGTTATCAATTACTACGAGAGGATTGCCTGGTTGTATATTTAAATTCGATTGGTACTTCTTGCTAACTGCATGGGTGAGTTTCCATTATGTTGCAAATTACATCCACGCTCATGCGTTTAAACTACTCAATGGGCGTTGCAATACAGCCGGTTGGTTGCACAATACAATACAATACAATACAGAAAGCATTAATTGCGCCATTTCCAAAAGGCTCAGAGCGCTTACAAGATAAAACCTTAAAATTACAACTTAAACTACAAAATGTGAGTGTAACATGAGCATACATGTAGTACGTACAATATATTATAGCAATTACAAAATAGATTAGAAACAAAATATAAACAGAAAAACTGTTTAAGGGAACAAATGAGTTTTAAGAGCTTTTTTGAACACACTTGTAGATGATGATTGTCTAATACAGATAGGTAGCTTATTCCACTCTTTTGACGCACAAACTGTGAAAGTTCTATCACCAGCTAGAACTCTAGTGATAGGGTATTGAAGACGTAGATAGTCATTAGAAGATCGGAGTGGTCTCTTTGGAACATATAATGATAAACAATTTGACAAGTAGATTGGTCCTTGGTTATGAAGACATTTATAAACACACAGAAGTAATTTAAAGATGATCCTTTGGCGTATTGGAAGCCAATGCAGTGATTTTAAAAGTGGTCCAGGCGAATGTTTTCGGTCGACTTCAAATACAAGACGTGCAGCCCAGTTTTGCAAACGTTGCAGGCGAATGATGTAAGTAGATGGTAGCGAAGAGAGAAGGCCATTACAATAATCGAGACGTGAGAGTATCAATGAACGTACAGCATGTTGACATGTAGGTTGATCAATATATTTCCACAAGAATTATGTCATATAGCAACCAGTTTTGATGGAAGGCGAATATTTAAATTTGATGCCGGTTTTAGGGCAACAATTTATAGCGCTGCTAAGCGGGTCTTGTAGCGTAATGTACGAAAAAGATAATCGCCAACGGGGGTGCGTCATTTGGTCCGTCAAAATCAACCAATGGTGAGTCACAAAATAGAATGAGGATGCGTATATTTCTATGACAAAGGTTCGTCACTTTTTTTTACACAGGGTGCGTCATGGTACATGAGAAGTTGACGCACCTCGGTAAAGTGACGCACCATTCCCGGGGGTCGTATAGTGCGTCTTACAACTGAGAGATGTATTACCTGTTAGTCTGTGTGTTCATTAAAAATATATATGTATATTCCATTTATTTGTCTTTTATACAATGCACAATTTCGAGGATTATATTATTTGGACCTGTTCGGCATACTGATGAGATTTGTGATATCTCATATAAGTTAAAACAGTGAAGAGTTAATAGTATTTCCACAAATTATATTTATTACATTAATTGAGAACACTGGATTACGGCTGATTAACAAGCTTAAAAACAATTTGATCGTAAGACAATATTCACACAACTAACTCATACCATCATCACAATATGCCTGTCCCAATAATAATATGGCCATGTGTTTTGAACTGACCACCCGAAAAGGGTGGTGGCGTTGCATTTTTGGTGACGAATCATCCATCTCTCTCTATTAACTCAACAACTAAATGTAGTAGAGCTATGGTTGAGATGTCATGTAAAAGCATCTTTATCTAGCTACATCGTGTGAATAAATGTTTGGCTGAGATATAATAATATAATAAATATAATAAATAACATTTATACCGCGCCTTTGCCTAGGGATACAAAGCGCAAAAAACATGAAAAATACAACAGCAAAAAGAAATACCAAGGAGAATTAAGGAAACAGATGATTTTTGAGTTTGGACTTGAAACATTGTACACTAGTGGCATTTCTAATGGCTACGATTGATTATGTTGTGAAAGTCAGGGGTGGTGGCGGCGGCGGTAGCGGCGGCGTTGTGTACAATCTCTATGGGGAATATAGAAAATGTTCCCAATTCTACGTTCAATTTACTATAACTCCTCATCTCTGTATGGTACAAACATGTTTTTGCTCTCATTTTATAGATTATTTTATATTCTATAAGATTCCGTTTCACCAAACTGGACAACTATTATGTAACAATTGTAATCATGAATCGATTGCATTGTTCTTGGCTTTTTCCCTATTCGCTACACAGTGAACTTGCCCTAATTCATCGGTTTTACATACATGACTATAACAGAAAAAATATTTAACCGATGATAGCAAATTTATACATTTTTGGAAAGCTCTCAAATAGTGGAATTAAAAAATGCCGTTTAAATCAAGATAGGGTGCATACCCCAAAAATATACTTGTAAACTCTAATAAATATGACATTTAAACGTTTGTGCTCATTTACATCTCGATATAGTATATTTCAACATGTTAACCATTGACAACTATTATGTTCTGATGGGTAATTGCATGAGGAACTTAAATATTCACAGTAAAAATATGATTGGGATAGGTATACAAATATTATTGAGCTTAAATCAAAATATGACAACAAAATCGATATTTTTTGAAATTCTTAATCACAACATGTTACCATTAGGTCTTATCTAAATTCCAATAGCATATTTGGATTTCTTGTGAGATTACCGTTCAGAAAATATATACTTTTTATGGGGTAGAACAAATAGTTATTGCGATATGCTAATTCGAATCTCAGATGGCGTAAAATGTAAAAATCTGGACATGCAACGGTAAGGGTGGCGAGTTCAAAACACACGGCCATATATGAGTGGGATATGTGAGGGACTATGACATCATTGGACCAATCACGATAAGTAGTTGACTTAATGATTAGGGAAGGTCACATGACTGACTGACGTTAGAGGGATTATGAGAGATGTGTAGATCGAGATTGTTAAAAAGATCATGGGAGGGTAATTATTAGAGGGAACACAAAGCCGTTGTCTTTCTTCCTGGCCTATTAGAAACTGATCAAGCGTGGTGTCCTGGAAACTGACCACGTATAAGGGTGTTTGACCTGCAATGCATATGCCTTAAGTACTATATTAAAGTCTAGGTTAACATGGGATCAAATACAAGATACCAAGCTCACATGACGAACCGACACACTGTTTCCAGTATGCAGTACATACAGGAGGCCTACATAGACCAAAATTGGACCTAAGAATCAACACAAAATAAATGTATACAAAATACCTTGTCCATTTTATTTTCCCGGTATCCCGAGGTAAACATAGACCGGAAGTAACCGCTGGCAGACGACAAGACCACCTTATGTGCTCGGTACTCCTGATCTTGTAAGTTTATGGTGACGTCACACATTGAATCACTGGTCCTTAATGAGTTTAAGAATTCCGCCATTTCACTCAAATGTTGAAATTTATGAGTGGTGGCAGCCGCTTGAAGACTATGAGTTGATACACCATCCGCCATTTTTAATCTGCATCCACTGCGAATCAACAAAGAATTATCAAACGAACCATAATAATATATTTAACACGTTGTACTATCGTAATGCAATACGTTGTACAGCATGTGACAATGTACTCATTGAACAGGAAATATTGTTTGGAACAACAAGTCACAGATCATTTCCGCCAGAATGTCATATAAATCGACCTACCTTATGAACGATAATTTAAAGGTTCCAAGACAGATTTATTGGACACAAATAATTATGTTTGAGTTTTCCCGACCAGAGGTCAATCGTAAATGACTGCTATTATCCGTACAACCGGTTAGCCGAGGGACAAAAGCCCTATTTATTTTTCTCTTCGAAATTACCGCATCATTATTTTTTAATCTGTAAGAATTGTGCCGTTTTTTAACAAGCCAATTTCTTTGCATGTTATTTTATGTATTTATGGTTTTTTTATGTTTTTTTTATTTATTTATTATTTAGTAAAAAAACCAGAAAACATAAGAACGAGATTTTTTTAAGGTACATTATTTCTAAACACAACACAAAACACAACAAAATTAAAAAAACAAAAGAAATAGATCGAAAAAAATATAAAACATAAGAAATAGATCGAAAATAATATAAAACATAAGAAATAGATCGAAAATAATATAAAACATAAGCAATAGATCGGAAATAATATAAAACATAAAAACTAGATTTTTTCGGGTGCATAATTTCTGAACACAACAACAAATAACAAAAACATAAGAATTAGATCGAAAATTATATGAAACATAAGAAACTCGATTTCTTGGGTACATTATTTCCAAACACAACACAAAACACAACAAATAATAGAAAACATTAGACATTTCTTATGTTTTATGTTATTCCCAAAAATCTAGTTTTTTTATGTTTTATATTATTTTCGATCTAGTTCTTATGTTTTATATTATTTTCGATCTAGTTTTTTTATTCATTATTTGTTGTGTTTTGTGTTGTGTTTGGAAATAATGCAGCCTACAAAACCCAGTTCTTATGTTAAAGTAATAGAAAACATAAGAACTTTTTTTTTTGGAGTACATTATTTCCAAACACAACACAAACACAACAAATAAAAGAAAACATAAGAAATAGATCGAAAATAATTTGAAAATTAAAAACTAGATTTTTTTCGGGTGCTTTATTTCTGAACACAACACAAAACAAAACCATTAATATATAACATAAGTATTAGATCGAAAACAATATAAACATAAGAACTGATTTCGTCGGGTACATTATTTCCAAACTCAATACAAAACATAACAAATAAAAGAAAACTTAAGAAATAGATCTTAAGTATTATAAAACATAGGATATGGATTTTTTCAGGTGCTTTATTTCTGAACTCAATATAAAGCACAACAAATAATATAAAACGTAAGAAATAGATCAAAAATTATATGAAACATAAGAACTCGATTTATTTGGGTACATTATTTCCAAAAACAACTAAAAACACAACAAATAATATAAAACATATTTAATAGATCAAAAACAATATAAAACATAAGAATTTGATATGTGGGTACATTATTTCCAAACACAACACAAAACACAACAAATAACAGAAAACATTAGACATTTCTTATGTTTTATATTATTTGTTGTGGTTTGTGTTTTGTTCAGAAATATAAAAGCACCCCCAAAAACCTAGTTCTTATGCGTTATGTTATTTTCGATCTAGTTCTTATGTTTTATATTGTTTTCGATCTATTTCTTATGTTTTATATTATTTGTTGTGTTTTGTGTTGTGTTTGGAAATAATGCACCCCAAAAAATCCAGTTCTTACGTTAAAATAATAGAAAACATAAGAACTGAATTGGTTTGGAGTACATTATTTCCAAACACAACACAAAACACAACAAATAAAGAAAACATAAGAAATAGATCGAAAATATTATGAAACATAAACACTAGATTTTTGCGGGTACTTTTTTCTGAACGTAGCACAAAACACAACAAATAATATAAAACATAAGAAATAGATCGAAAACAATATCTAACATAAGACCTGGATTTGTTGGTACATTATTTTCAAACACAACACAAAACACAACAAATAACAGAAAATATTAGACATTTCTTACGTGTTATTATATTATTTGTTGTGTTTTGTGTTTTGTTCAGAAATAGAGTACCCCAAACATCTAGTTCTTATGTTTTATATTATTTTCGATATAGTTAAATAGAATGCATTTGAACTCTCACTCAACATGTACTCACTCGTACCATACATAACTCGGGTACGAACATACTCGCATATACTGTACATGTTATGCATGCATGTCATTCTGTTGACAGCACGTAGTTTAGTTATCAATAATCATGGATCTCTTTGGGATAACCCGTTTCACTCTGAAGGAAATAAAATAACTCTAATAGACTTGCTGCTCATGGGATAACCCATATCCGAAGGAAATATTTCTCCTGTGTGTAATCACTATACAAAATTACTCTGATATAGACAATTGCTGCTCATGTCCATTTGTAAATCATTAGATAAAGTATTTGATCCACATTTATGAATCAGACAATATAATATAACCTACGAGGGCATGCTAAGGTCAAGTTACACAATGATACACTTGTATGCATATCTTAAAGCAATGTTGTACTGCACGGGAGAAAGTCAAATTCAGTCAAATAGGCATTTTCTTTTATCGTGGATAAGAGAGCACCACACCAAATCAATGCGCAATTCGTGTAATCCTATAATAGTTCCGGAAAAGCACGGAGACTAGGCTTGTAAATGTGAGGTTTTCGGGCAATTTGTTTCTCCGGGGATGGTATGTTTGTATTTAAATGAACGAGTGGGACCTATCCGTTGCACCTACAATGATAAAATACGATATTTTTAATTTATCGACCTAAATAGTGCCCAGGGCGTAAGCACCTGCCTAAATGGTGAACAGGCATGCCAGAAAACGTGAAAAAGTGAGGGCGCTGTGTGCAGGTCCGTAGCGGAAAATTTAGCTTAATAACCCCTCATGAAACAAGGCTTAAATTAAAGTTGAGATGTTACTGAAAATGGTCATAGGTGACAAGTATGCAATAAATGTAACCGGAGGGTAGAAAAGGTGTCTTGAAATATGGCACTTTACACGTATTTCAATGAGAAAGATATTTGGTGTGGTGCGCCCATAAAGGCTGCGAAAAACATCACATCGGCTAAAATCAGCCTGGGATACATGTGTTTCTATTATTAGATTGATATGGTACGTGCCTGATGGGTGTTCATTTTACAATAACTTACATTGAAAACTGGTCAGCGTGATATAATATAATAACACATTTATAATAATATGCAAACATGAAGTAAAAATACCAACATCAAGCTGATTACATTATCAAAACAGTATGAAATCTACAAAGTATCATTACCAATAAATAGAGGGCATCATACCAGTTTACTGTACGGTACAACGCAAGCCTTTCAGAGATCAGCCGGGGCATGATAATACTAAATAGAAGATCTATGAACAGCGTTCGAAATAAGAAAAATAAATTGGTTATCCACCGGATAACCTAGGTTGGGATTTCGGTCATCCGCCGATATTTTTGGTTATCCGCATTTTTTCAGTGGCAAGCTCAAAAATCACATTTTAAGCGAGTCATCATATAAACATATTATATATATTGTTTAATATATATTATACATATACAATGACGACAACGCCACATTAACCTCTATGCTCCATAACCTACTTTCTCTTTATTTTACAATCTCCTCTCTTTTAACTACTATGTTTCTTCAGTCACTTATTTGTTCTAGTCGGCACGTTCTTTCAGTACGTCTCTCAATAGGACGACCAGCTGTAAGCCCTGAAATGCATCCTGGTGATCCTCTTCTTCACTCGTATATCTCCCGACTCTATTGGATCTGTATCCAGGTCATCCTCATCTGACTCAGTCTCAGCATCAAGTTTCATAACTGCAGGGTCGGTGTCGTCCGCTGTGTCAGTGTCATCCTCATTTACAACTTCTAATGCATCCGGATGATCTTCTTCTTCACTCTTATCTCCCGACTCAATTGGATCTGTATCCAGGTCATCCTCATCTGACTCAGCATCAAGTTTCACAACTGCAGGGTCGGTGTTGTCCGCTGTGTCATTGTCTCTTATCTCCCGACTCCATTGGATCTGTATCCAGGTCATCCTCATCTGACTTAGCCTCAAGTTCCACAACTGCAGTTGCAGGGTTGGTGTCGCCAGCTGTGTCAGTGTCATCCTCATTCGCAGCTTCTAGGATTGGTTCATTCGCGAACATGACTTGTTCTTTCAGTACGTCTCTCAATAGGACGGTCAGGTCTATAGCCTCTAAAGCATCCTGGTGATCCTCTTCTTCACTTTCATCTCCCATCATTTTGGTCATCCGCCGGATGATCAGCCAAGAATAACTGGTCATCCGCCGGTAGATTTGGTCATTTCGGATGACCGGATGGCCGCTATTTCGAACGCTGTCTATGAATTAAGGGCTGGTTTTATGGCGGAGGGTCAAACCGCAAGAGACTTTAGTGACAGATACCACCTGAACATCAGACCCATCGCATATAGATAGACTACTCTGGTTACCCACACGGGAGCGCATCAAATTAAAGATCTGCGTGTATGTCTTTAAATGCCATCAGGGTAACGCTCAAGATTACCTTAGGCCTACACACTTTCTTTCTCATAAACTCAAACCTGTCAACCCCACCCATTACATGTTCATCATCGGATACTTCTCTTCTCACTACTCGTATGGGGAAAATCGTATTGGGGATAAATCGTTCTATGTTTCTGCACCCTCACTGTAGAATAGCCTTCCAAAAAACATCAGGGAGGCATGTACACATGCCTAGTTTTTGAAGAAGATTTTGAAGTAGCAATTCTATCCATCATATTGACTCTGTTTCAATTGTTATTTTTTTGTTTTTGTTTAATTTTAGTTTTATGGCGCGTTGATCTTTATAAATGCGAAATGAGTCCCGTGCCGGCAGTTTTCAATTTTGATATTTGCCCATCATTTAAATGCAGGTTGAAAATGCTACAGTACGGTCCTTACTCAACTAAAATCGAATTTCAGGTTCTAAAGTTACAAGCAATTAAAATACCTAGGCCTACTAAGAAATCAAAGACATATTCCCGACTTCTTCATTTCACTTGATCGCGTCACAATTGATGACTGGTATCCGCTGCACTTTTGTTATGATTTGATCAAAGCCAGAGAGCGATTTTGGATAACGGAAACGGACAATTACCCTAATGATAAATACACGGGATTTTTTGTGTTTTTTTTCTCTGTATTTTGTATGATTAGATATAAAGACACGATATAAATACTGAAAATTAAAAACAAAAGATGTTAAATGAATTTATATGAATATACTACAGTATATCATGTATACAAAAAGACGGTTGGCAACATTAACCGTTGTAGGCGCAGGCTTGCAAATATATAGTATAATATCAATTCGAATGTATTGCGTAATAAGCATACTAGAAGACAGCTATTCATTCATATTTATTATCTTTGCTATACAAGTCAAGCCACTATGATGCATCGTATGTCATTTATGTAAAATATTTAACATGATAGTCACTTTATGAGTTTTCGTTATATACAACCTTCAGAATAGTCAATACATAGTCAAGGGTAGTAAAGCATCTCCTCGAGAGACTTGGAACCCCTCCATTTAGTCCTGTATATTAAAGATCTCTTAGCTGTTATGAAAAGCAAATAATAACTTTTGTAGCGGTTCTCTAGAGAAGGATTAAACTAATGGCTGTCCTGATCTGTTTATGGTCTGCTAAAGAGATATCTGAAATTCAGAACGGTTTAAATTGACGTGTTGTCACTTAGAATTGGCTACACGAATAGCACTTTAGAGATATTGTGCTGCTTTTCATCGTTTCCGTCACAGTAAATGGATGTTTGGTTTTCACTGCATCTTTAGAAAAGTACAATCATTACTCAAACCAATTTACTATGAAGTAGATCTATTGATTACTAATGTCATTCAGCCCACCAAGTCGGACTAGTTTGAAACAGTCCTAGTTTTTTTTCAAATGACTTTCACACGCACTAGATGAATCATAACCGCCGTAACAATAGCCACTAATTGAGCGCACAATGAATATTTTCTAGACTAGCAAATCGCAAGTCACACGCACATAACGTGATCACTCACTGTACAGCTCCACATGACATGATGGTATAGAATACTGAACATCACTCAGTGTATATCTAGCACGCACATACTAAAGGCGTCCGAAAATATCGCGAGCTGTCTATATAATATCAATTAGACCAACTTAAATGTTGCTTTTTATCTTAATATCCGCTTGCTTGACATTTCAAACAACGCTTTTGCTTAACCTTCACAAATGTTTTTGGTTTTGCCCCGAACTGACCAAATTGTCGGCGACTGATGATTGGAGGCCTTATCCGCCCCATGAAACCATGGTATCGCCTTTTGCTATAAGATTTTATCTGTAAAACGTGAATAACATTTCATGCTCATTTGATCATGGTTATATATTACCGTTGAAAGTATATTTTATATGGGGGTGCTTTAAATTTATAATTCACCACTATGGAGTGGCGTCCAGGGGCGAGCCCCTTGTCGGGGTTCAGGGGCGCCCCCTGAAGCTGTTGGGTTCTAGCATGTTTGAATGGCCTATGACATCTCTGCTTGCTATGAATATTTACATTTATTTCTAATAAACGTTGGCTTTGTTCATAAACACACTTAAAACGAAAGACACTAATACAAGATGAAAAATGTTATATAAAAACTACAACGCGCGAAGCAAAAAATCCTGTTTTTAACTAAAATGGTCCAGAAAGCGTATACATTGTACGTCAAAGAATAATAGGGAATAATAGGGAACCTAGCTGGCGGCAATTTCTTTTCTTCGTACACGATCCTAGTGAAATTTACTTAATTCCGTAAGATGATATTGGAATACATCGTATAGTTATATTTTTCATTACAATACCAATTCCTTCAATATAATCCAGACATCTATTTCTAGCTAAAACTAACTCATTTTGCATCTTATTCCACATGATTGTGTTAGCAAATATTTTGGGTATAAATACATTTGTAGTAATGTTTTGTCTTGTATTGTTCTTTTGGTCAATGATATATGATACTCGGACAGTACAAGAGTAGTGTTAGATTAGAGCAGAGATAATCAATGTTTGTCTCTATTGACATTTTGTAGAAAACGTGTGCTATGTCTGTCTCGCTCGCACCTGTACTTGCATATTTGAAAAGCACGGTATTTAACAGGGGTATAGTAGTATGTTGCAACCAAAAATTGTCTCTCATACTATATGTTATGATAAACTATCTTTAGAAAAAAACGTCAGTGGAAATTTAAGTCCTTCAAACATTTGAACAACTTAAATTAGTGCTTGAATTCAGCGACGCGATTTACGTAACAATGTTTAAAAAGTAGTTCATACTCGGTGTTTTATTACACATAAACTTGAACCCACGAGCACTCGGGACAATGAGTGCATCTTTTCAGATCGATAATAGTTTCTGGGAGAGAGAGTGTCGGGTTATGTATTACTGTTAAGTGTTGAGGGGTTATTTCATGACAGGACTAGAGGCTACGTGGCCTGTTATGATGCTTCCTTATGATCGATTTTAATCCGAGAAAAACATAGCTTCAACAGAAATTAACGGCTTAACCGTCCTTTTTATTTGAAAGTCAGTGAGAGTGCCATTGTCAACAACCAGGCGTACAATAACGTTTGAGTAAAAGAGCTGATATAATTATGATGGAGGCGCTATTTTACTTCTACAGACTGTAACCAAAAAAAAGTTATACAATCGCAATTTTATTTTTAATCCATTGTTAAAATCATGCAATGTCAAAAGCTGTGTTAAGTTCTGTTTTGGCTACCAGAATCATTTTATTTGGTCTTTTTAACTACTTGCGTTTAAAATGTATGACTAATCTACTAAGTCGTCTAGAAATCGGGTTGGGCCACTTTCTTATATTTTGTATAAATTAAATGGTTAGGGTATCATGCAAGGAACATTAAAGAGAACAATATAATTCTTTTTCAAATTGTTTTATTTCATTTGAATAAATAAATTCATAAAATAAATAAAGTGTATTTGTAAAGACCTAACCTTCTTTGTAATACTTTTAACCACTTGAAATGAACCATTGTTGTCTAACAAGAGCGCTCTACTGCCATGTTCCTGGTTCGATTCCATTCATATTCATCCCAGTGGTTTTACCATTGATTACACCAAAGTGGCCCAGGTGATTTTATGACTACTTTAGACAATTTATCATATATCTGCTTACCGACCATCGATTGTCATGAAACAAAGCTTATTCGAAAGCTGGGAAAATTCCCGTTGCAAACCATTAACACTTGAAACAGAAATTCTACGGGAGATATTTTTAATATTTTTTCAAAACTGTATAACTTTTTTTTGTTACAGCCTGTACACATAGTTTACTTTGCTTCCTGGAAATGTGTTAACATGTCACATTGCCAAATGTGATATCAGATGACTGCATTGTACAAGCGCCCCCGAAATGCATATTTGCATAATACTGAATGGATTTTTAAAGCGTGATTCAAGATTATATTGCAGGAGTCAAAGAAAAATTGACTATTTTTTATACCGAGTGCAATATTTTCTTGCATCACACGGAAATAAGCCATTCAATATTATTATTTTTATTCGCAACAGACTGTTTCGTTAAAAAATGTATCAAGAAAACCCGAACAGCAAGATGGAAACGCCGATCCCAGGCCCATCTCAAAATGAACTCGTTCGCACTATCTCCACATACTTACATGTGCGCGCGCTTTTTCTGCACCGTACTTTTTTCAAAATTATTTGTATAAAAGTATACAGTTATATAAATACATACTTAGATACGCATTATTAATACTATACACACACAGATTGATAGTAAAAGTAGGAGGAAAACATATTGACCCACTGTATTCATGACGAACACCCACACCGCTAATTTGCTCAAAATACTGCTGCCAGTGGATATTGTTCTCCATATCCAAGGTTAATAGCGCTGTATTGTATTCCTATATGTACATGTACATAGATAGTGATGCAAATATCAGGGCGGGCACTACATTATTCATCTATGCATCCGCTCGTCTTCAGAATCGCTGTGGCAAGATCATGTAGATATCACATCTTTTATCGAAACAACACTTCACATCTCATGTCGTCCTGGTTTGTACACAATCAGAAGAACTTAGATTTGCGTTTTCCAGACATTTGTTATGATGAATATACTATTACTAAGACTTGAACTTTATGCACTGTAATTTTTTTGTTTTTGTTGTTGTTGTTGTTGTTCAAGTGGTTGTATATGCAACAAGCGCCATGAGCGTCATTTATGGCGGATACCGGCGCTATATAAGACTCCACTATTATTATTATTATTATTACGTGCCGTGTTGCACTGCTTGAACGACATTTCTTTTTGCGAGTGCGAAAACGTCGTAAGTGACATTTTTAGCAAAATTGATTTTGTATATGTTTTGAAAAAGTAGGTGATTGCGCACATTTTAAGCTAATTATATAATTAAATAATTATTGTTTAATTAATAAAAACAATGTTGTAAGTGCAATACAATTATATTTCATATTCTTAAACAGCTAAGAAAGTTTAAGCAATCTCATTGGTTCTCAGAGAAATCGGCGACATCTAGGATGAGACAACTTTTAAGTCCCACCTTTTAACTTTTAAGCCCCACCTCCACGTGTTAAAACACGTGGAGGTGGGGCTTACCTTTTAACAGTGCGCCCGACCTTCACAATGCGTGGTTTGCTCCATAACGCGCACTTCTGCAATGCGTCTTAGCGCTTTTCATGCGTTTATGCCGGCGCTGCGACGCTTACGCATGGTTTACTCATCGCATGTGATTGGATGGAATGTTTGTGGGCTATTCGATCCTAGCAGGGGTAAAAGTTGTTAAATGTGGACAATAAAATTTACTTATTTCTTTGATAAATGTCTAAAGTATGATTGTTTAGGCGGAGTTGTTCTACTTAAAATAATACTATCGTCCGCATTTATGTCAGACAATATAACACGGGTACGGTCTAAAAACAATACCTTTATTCTCTAAGTATAGTTCAACAACATCGTATCTGCCCCTCACGTTATAATTGCACCGTGCTTTCATAGTATTCTGAGTGCAATAGCATCGTATCTTCCACTTACGATGTTTTGAACTCTGTTTTTCCGTCTATTCTGAAGATTGTGTCACTGCAATAACACCTTATCTGCCACTTACGATGTTGTTGCACTCGGGTTTTGCGTATGTTCTCAAGATTTAAGTGCAATAACGTCGTATCTGCCTCTTAATATGTTGTTGAACTCACTACATTTGCTATTGCAAATACGATATCTTAAAATGTCAATAACGTAAAGGAAAACATCTGTATACTTCCATAACATTATGTAGTTACTAAAACACACAATAACTATGAAAAACTTACACAGGCTTTTCCTGCAAATACAGCGAAATGCAGATACGAAGTTATTGAACCCACACGACGATTTGTTCTTCATAAAATAGAAGGAACATTTTCAAATAACCCCGATATCACCTTCATAATTTGTAGCACTAAAATGCAAAGACCATATATCATATTAGCAATAATAATAAGTCAACCTTGAAGGAATACCGTTTTATTCATAAAACCATGCATTATATGGTAGGAAAATAATTATCTAATGAATATTGACCATTTTAAACAGGCTCTCGTGTCGGAATGGACCTCGAAAAGTCCAGATTTCTTTCAAAAATTTGAAATTAAGAAAAAACAAGAACATTTGAGAATAGATAGAAAGAAGAAAAAATGTGAAAGAAAGTAATCATCCTAGTTTTGCCCCCCCCCCCCAGAAATAAACATTGATGTGTGTAAGTGGGGGGGGGGGGGGGTCAATGCATGCCCCACCCATCTCAGTGTCATGAATTAAAATATTAAAAATTAAATGATTACATGAAAGGAATAAATTGACTGAATCAAGTAATTAATTTTGCCTTCCCGTCCCATACTCTCTGGCACGTCATTATAATGAAAGGCGCACACAACTAATTCAGTCTAGAAATCCACTTCCGGCCAAAAGTTGAGTACAGCAATAGTTCCTATAAAGCACAAAAAGTGTGCGAAATCGACACATTAGCTGGCACTGTCCTCTCGAATGTTGCATGTATGTGTTGTGTGGAATATGTACGTGAAGTTTGTAAAAGAAACGGGATGATTTGAGCTTGATTATAATTTTATCCACCGATTTACCGCCATTTTTGCATCCCAGCCTGAGGACTGAAAATTAGGTGATGAAATTAATACTTCCCAATTCAGCGGTATTTACTGAAAAATGTGACGAATAACTTTCCTTGATATTCAGATATGTTATAAATAAGCGTTTATGGCATAAGATTGCAAGTTTTCACAAAAATTGACTGGTGAAGTTTTGAAATAGAGCGGTTTTATAATAGGCCGACATTTGTGTGTAAAGCCTATGGGGAGCTAATTAGTTGCGTGCTCCCTTCAGTCTGTAAACTTTCGACGAATAGGGAAAGTGAGTGTTTTGAGACTTGGTGAAATAAGGTGGGAATTCATCTTGGAAATCGAATACTATTTTTTTCTAACCAAATCTATGTTAAAATAACCCATTGCATTACAGGCGTAATTGTATTTCACACATTGCCACATTTGAGTAATAAGCTTAAATTTCTGTTTCTAAAATCTCGAGTCCGACTCACTCCCGAGCCCAGCAAAATAGGCCTACTCGAGGTTGCTCATGTTCTCTGATCTAAGTGGGTTCAAATCAGAAACCTTGTCCCAAGTTCAATATCTTTCAACGCTGAGGATTTATTTTATTAATTTAAACACGCAGTACAGCTTGAATTAGGCAAAGTAAAAATTAAAACATGTTTAGCGTTGTGACTTTTTTTCAAAAAAGGAAGGAAGAGGCCCTTTTTTCCTTCTTCTTTTTCCCCCCCCACTTTTAGTACAAATTGGCCTGGAAAGCGATAAACTTTGGGAACCTGAAAAAGTTATGACTGAAATTAAGACAGAAAAAAAAAATTGAAGCGGACCCCAAGCAAAAAGGAAGCGGGAGGGGACGCTAAACAGGGTTTTTTTGGTTGGCCTTAATTAGTCTAGTGTATATTAGACACATTTGCAACACAATGCTGAGCGACGTAGTCCTCGATCCTGTTGACCGCTGCGCTGACATGGTGCTGGCATCACACATGCAGTAACCCCCACATACAAATGGTCTGCGACAAGCCTGGGCAATTCCATGGTTCCGCTGACCCGACCCAAAAAAATATTCCCATGGCCCTTTTCCATGCGCCCTCCCTGTTTTTCGCTCGATCAGCAATGCAAAGCGTCCTGTAGTCACGCGTCTATAGTCTATTTTGTCTTCCTCGATACAGTGATTTCACTGCATCATCCTTACTGATCGCACTGAATAACCCCCTCCCCCACTGATGTTCGGTCGGTCGGTCGGTCGGTCATATTAATTTTAGGTGAATTTTCACCTATTGTTTTCAAAAACATTCAAAAAATGCATTAATTTTCACTTTTTTTCAAAAACATTCAAATAATGCTTTAATTTTCACTTTTTTTCAAAAACATTCAACAAATGCATTAATTTTCACTTTTTTCCAAAACCATTCAAAAATTGCATTAATGTTCACATTTTTTTTCATAATTTTCACATTTTTTCCCCCAAAACATTCAAAAATTGCAATATTTTGTTCACATTTTCAAATCATTTCAAAAAATTTCAATAATTTTCCAAAAATACCCCCTCAAATTTAAAATAAATGTTACAAATTTCTAATATTCCATACAAAACTGAATTCAATTTGTTTGTCTCAAACAAAAAAAGGGGGGGGGGGTAATTTGAGCTCATTAGGGGAGGGGGGTAATTTGAGCTCATTGGGGGAGGGGGGGGGGGGGTAATTTGAGCTCATAAAAATCTGTCGGTACAGCAATTGCTCTGACAAAACACGCAATGGTTTGCGCGTTCATTTTCTGTGCTTCAGACAGCAGGCAGGCAGGCAGGCAGGCGATAACTTAATCGCTTAAAAAACTCTTCACGGTTTAAAAATATTAATTCTAGAAAGCTAGCTAGGCCCTATGTCATATCATGACAGGTACTGTAAAAGTGGAAATGTTCACGCGTGTAAATCTTCGCGCATTGCACATTTTGAACAATTTTGCTTGTTTTTATTTTCGCGATTTTGAGGTTCCATGCATACTTCCATGCATAGACAGACCTATACAAAATGAATATATTCGCGCGTTATAATTTTCGGCTTGCTGATTTGAGCGCGAAAAGCGCGAAAATAAATGTAGCGCAAACATTTCCACTTTTACAGTATTATGTTGTGATTACTTTTTGTCTGTGGCTGATCTTTTTGGCCCAATGAGGTGCATTTGTGATGATAAGGTTTGTCAATTGAAATAATACTAGCGGGCACCCGCGCTTCGCGCGGGACCCGCTAGATGAGTAAACCTGGGCGGTTAATATTTTAGGTTCGATGAGTAAACCGGTTAATATTTCGGGTTTTTGAGAAGTACTGCATTTTTTGGAGGGTGGAGATGGGACACTAATTAATGTCCATTAATTGTGTTGTTTAACTTCGTTGACTTACATGTAGACTCAGTACGACGGTCAAGCGGGGGAAGACTAAGTTCCCACTCCTGAATGCTATGCCACTGATTCAATCTTTTATTCTATATGGGGTATAATTTGTGGCAACATGCCAATTTGTAGGCTATAGTTATGTTCATCAATGGCAACAGGCGATTTGTTTTTTTCTCAGGTTGGCCATATGGAACATGCATTATTGTAAGCCTAGGCCCACGTTTATGAATAAATAGAGGACGTGGGGTAATTCTAAACACCACGATATTAACCGTAAGTAAGCGATAAAGAGCTTAATGTAACTGTATAATAGAATAAAGGACAATGCATTGTATTTCACCATAGGACTTGGTGCAGGGCTGGTACCTTACACTAATTACATTTGTACACGTGTGTATTTAGTGCTGAAGTGAGTACAGGTATAAGAACAAATGTTCTTCTTTTTATCAAATTTAATGTTGTCAAAATTCATTTTTAAATGATAGCACGTATTACATCATGCAGAAACGGCAAACTATATATCAATCGTTTGACATCGAGCATGAGGTAAATACGGCCAGTAAAGGTCAAACTTGGCTGGTATTCCTGTTTTACTGGCAAATAGAACTGTAAAAATATATGCATTAGGGGGTTAAAATGACGGCAGAGTGCGCCATAAAGATCTGTTACTACAGACGATACCGGTCATGAAATATCATGGCAAGACTCCTGGTCACATGATGGTGGTATCGTAACAACACACCGAAAACACAAAAAACATGCTTCTTGAAAAGCCGTACATTTCTCTAAGGGAGCGATCACTATTTACGCCAGGGGAGGGGTGGGGCAGGTTGGGTGGACGGTTTTTTGTGTTTTTGGCAATTTTTTCATCACCCCCTTCTTGAACACAGAACAATGTCATGCCCCCCCCACCTCAAGTATTTTAA
Organism: Ophiura sarsii; assembly: GCA_035610835.1. Taxonomy (NCBI): domain Eukaryota; kingdom Metazoa; phylum Echinodermata; class Ophiuroidea; order Amphilepidida; family Ophiuridae; genus Ophiura; species Ophiura sarsii. Next base: position 31,768,219 of record CM069449.1, read on the forward strand.
CAATATCATGCCCCCCCCCCCCCCCCTTATTTATTTAATGATGGTACAAATGATGGTGAAGTCCCAATTTCAACAAAAAGCCATAAATAGAGTGTAATGTATAAAGAAGTGAACATTATTATCATATAGAAAAACATCAACACAATGAAGCTTCACGATAACGCCTTGCTTTTATGAGTAGTAAAGAAACATCACAGTGTAGTGCCACCCTACTTGACCATGTTGACAAAACAACTTACCTGCAGGTATATGTGTCAACAGTGGCGCATTTAGGTTTTCAAGAATTTTACTTTACACTTATTTATGCTGTTTGATGTATATACATTTTGGCTCTAAAGAAGCTTTTCCAATACAAAGATTTCATTTATGGGAAACCTGCGCACGTATCGCGCGAACATTTTTCATCATTGTACTTTTGACCATCAAAATTGTATGTCTTTGCCAGAATAACATTTCGCGTCCCCCCTTTCATGTTTAAATTTTGTTCGTGTCCTCCCCTGATTTCCTCCACCCCCCCCCCCCTCCTCCCTGGCATAAATATAAATAGTGATTCAAAGGTCATTTTTCAGAGGAAGGAAAAACATTTGTATAGTACAAATTAACATGTATACTATAATTTTTAAAAAAAACCATCTTGTACTTTTGACCATCAATCAACATTTCATGTCACCCCTCTTTGCCAGAATAACATTTCGCGTCCCCCTTCATGTTTAAAAACATTTTGTCCCCCCCCCCCCCCGATTTCCTCCAGCCCCCCCCCCCCCCCCCCCCCCCTCCCCACCCCTTGGCGTAAATAGTGAATCAAGGTCATTTTTCATAGGAAAAAAGCATTTGTATAGTATAAAATGTATAGTATAAATTAACATTTTGTTTTTTTACTTTTGACCACTTTTGTACCCCTTCTTTGCCAGACTAAAATGTCGCGTCCCCCTTCATGTTTAAAAAATATCGTGTCCGCCCACCTGACCTCTCCCCCGGCGTAAATAGTGATCGCTCCCTAATATTAAATTGCAATTAATTCAAATGTCATTTTTCAGAGGAAAAAAAGCATTAGTATGGTATAAATTAAATTTCCAATGTTTAACTCATAAAACAACGTCATTTGTAATGCAAAAAAGAAGAAGAAAAAAAGTGACCCTAGTGAGATTCCGCGAACATTTTTCACCCCTATTACTTTGACCATCAAAATGTCATGTCCTCCTCTCTTTGCCAGAATAACATTTCGCATCCCCTCCCCCCCCCCCTTTATGTTTAAAAAACATTCCGTGTCCCCCTAATTTCCTCTACCGCCCCTGGCGAAAATAGTGATTCAAAGGTCATTTTTCAGAACATTTGTAGGCCTTATAGTATAAATTAACATGTATAGTTAATATTTTTCATCTTTGTACTTTTGACCAAATCAAATATCGTGCCCACCCCCCCCCCCTGATTTCCTAGACTGGCGTAAATAGTCACTCATCGCTACCTAATAAATTGCGTGTAATTTGTCAGAGGTAAAAACAGCATTTGTATAGTATAAATTACATTTCCAATGTTTAACTCATAAAACAACGTCATTTGTAATGCAACAATAAAAAGAAAAAGTGACCCTATAGCGAGATTCCGCGAACATTTTTCATCTTTGTAATTTTGACCATCAACATTTCATGTCCCCCTCCCCCCTCTTTGCCAGAATAAAATTTCGTGTGGGCCCCTTTCGTGCCCCCCCCCCCCCCCCCCCCCCCCCCCCCATCCCTGATTTCCTTTACCACCCCTGGCGTAAATAGTGATTCAAAGGTAATTTGGCAGAAAGAAACATTTGGGCCTATAGTATAAATTAACATGTATTAATAGTATAAATGAACATTTTTCATATTTGTTCTTTTGACCAAATCAAATATCGTGCCCCCCCCCCCCCCGAGTTTCTCCACCCCTGAGTTCCTCCACCGCCCCCCCCCCCTGATTTCCTCCACCCCAGGCCCCCTGGCGTAAATAGTGATCGCTCCCTAATATTAAATTGCGCTTAATTTAATTTATCAGAAGTAAAAAGAGCATTTGTATACATGTAGTAGGCCTATAAATTTAATTTAATTCATAAAACGTCATCTATATTATCGCTACGCCACCAGAACTGAACAGACATGTACATCTCAGTGGTATACCGCTACACGCCAACTGAACAGCCATACATCTCAGTGGCAACAAATAAATAAATATCTAATGTATGCGCGTAGTAATATCTTACTCAGCGTTGCTCCATTTCAAGTTCAGAATGCGGCTGCGCTACGTCTTTATAATTGATTGAGCTGTGGAAGAGTTTACATACAGAGAACAGCCTTTCTCGCATTCTTCTATCAACGTAGATAAGGCGGCAGCATTCATGATTAGCGCTAACGACTGACTGGGTCTTGGTCGACTATTACGATGGCTTTACGTGAATTGTAATATAGATATAGGGAAATCTATTGTTCATTACATAATTGGGCTATTATAGTTGGTAACACTTGGTGACCCTGCCTGGACACACAGCACATGTAGGCCATTAATCACACATGTTTACTCAGAACTTTAGGATGCCTTGTTGTCTTCACTCATTGGACCATTATGTAGCCCAATTCTTGTCATGTTGTTCTTAATTGCACATTATTTGGGCTGCTTTTACCTGTTTGCACATTATTTGGGCTGCATTTCCCTTTTTTGTGTGATTTCAGGAACCTTTTTGGGTGCATTTGCATTACATTTTGGAAACACTTGCTGTTTGCCTTACATATAGCATAGCTGCACTGTGTAGGTACCATAGACTGTAATAATCATGCAGATGACATTGGTTTTTACTCTGATTTTGTTATGGCAAGTGGAACATATACCAAAGACGAATGACGAGTTCGGACCGATGCGCCCTTTTTAATCTTAGCGCGCACACTCTGCTGATCTGACAATGTCACCATGGGATCAAAATCAAAGATCTGCAGTAATCGTATTATGAACATTTGTTGGATATATCGAATGCTGTGCTGGAGCACACTTAATAACTACTGGTATTATAGTACTGCATGCATAGATTTGACATGGACATTTCAACATTACGCACAAACTTGCATGTCTACGAGACGTGAAAGCGTACATACATTGCATGACAAAACTGTACGTATGTCGACCGCTTGAAATAGTCAACCGCTTGAAATAGTGCGCTAACAGTAACATTGAATGGAAGTAAAACATGTGGGTTTTTTGCCTTGCATTGTTGTTGTTTTGGTACAATTGGGCTTGTAAGGAAAACCATTGGCAACATGTAAGCCCAAATATGATGGCAAAACCATGAATGATAATCATGCTTAGCTACACATGTTTTGTATTGAGGAAGTACTGTGGACTTCAAATTTTCCCTCTTTCAAATCCAATTGTATGTTTGTGCATTCAATTTAAAAAAAAAAAAAAAATTGTGGATGGAAAATTTGAAAATTTGAAACTTAATTTGAAAAAAATTAGAGAAAAAAAAAAAAAAAAAAAAATGAAAATTGGAATAAATTGGACTTTCAGAATCCAGATTGACAAAATATCCTGTTGCAGCAGTGAGTGACTCAATTGCCATCTTCAAAAGGTAATTATAGTGTACCTGTATAGGAAATATGAATGATTATCATTTTATACTGGGTTACAGCTAGCTTGAAATCCACAAGCTTGTGAAAACCACATAAAAAAATAAAATTAAAAAAAATTAGAGGAAAAAAAAAAAAAAAAAAATTGGAAAAAAAAAAAAAAAAAAAAAAAATCTTACAAATTTTCGAATTTGTTGTATTTTTACAACTTTTTTCAGTTGTAGTTAAGGAGCTGTGGATTTCAAGCTGTATAATCCCATTATAAAGGTGATAATCATTCTTTCTTCCATTACAGGCCACTACAATTACCTTCTGAAATCAGTGCCTGGGGTACGTGTTTGTGCAAGAACAGGCTCTCGTGTCGGAATGGACCTCGAAAAGTCCAGATTTCTTTCAAAAATTTGAAATTAAGAAAAAACAAGAACATTTGAGAATAGATAGAAAGAAGAAAAAATGTGAAAGAAAGTAATCATCCTAGTTTTGCCCCCCCCCCCCCAGAAATAAACATTGATGTGTGTAAGTGGGGGGGGGGGGGGGGGTCAATGCATGCCCCACCCATCTCAGTGTCATGAATTAAAATATTAAAAATTAAATGATTACATGAAAGGAATAAATTGACTGAATCAAGTAATTAATTTTGCCTTCCCGTCCCATACTCTCTGGCACGTCATTATAATGAAAGGCGCACACAACTAATTCAGTCTAGAAATCCACTTCCGGCCAAAAGTTGAGTACAGCAATAGTTCCTATAAAGCACAAAAAGTGTGCGAAATCGACACATTAGCTGGCACTGTCCTCTCGAATGTTGCATGTATGTGTTGTGTGGAATATGTACGTGAAGTTTGTAAAAGAAACGGGATGATTTGAGCTTGATTATAATTTTATCCACCGATTTACCGCCATTTTTGCATCCCAGCCTGAGGACTGAAAATTAGGTGATGAAATTAATACTTCCCAATTCAGCGGTATTTACTGAAAAATGTGACGAATAACTTTCCTTGATATTCAGATATGTTATAAATAAGCGTTTATGGCATAAGATTGCAAGTTTTCACAAAAATTGACTGGTGAAGTTTTGAAATAGAGCGGTTTTATAATAGGCCGACATTTGTGTGTAAAGCCTATGGGGAGCTAATTAGTTGCGTGCTCCCTTCAGTCTGTAAACTTTCGACGAATAGGGAAAGTGAGTGTTTTGAGACTTGGTGAAATAAGGTGGGAATTCATCTTGGAAATCGAATACTATTTTTTTCTAACCAAATCTATGTTAAAATAACCCATTGCATTACAGGCGTAATTGTATTTCACACATTGCCACATTTGAGTAATAAGCTTAAATTTCTGTTTCTAAAATCTCGAGTCCGACTCACTCCCGAGCCCAGCAAAATAGGCCTACTCGAGGTTGCTCATGTTCTCTGATCTAAGTGGGTTCAAATCAGAAACCTTGTCCCAAGTTCAATATCTTTCAACGCTGAGGATTTATTTTATTAATTTAAACACGCAGTACAGCTTGAATTAGGCAAAGTAAAAATTAAAACATGTTTAGCGTTGTGACTTTTTTTCAAAAAAGGAAGGAAGAGGCCCTTTTTTCCTTCTTCTTTTTCCCCCCCCACTTTTAGTACAAATTGGCCTGGAAAGCGATAAACTTTGGGAACCTGAAAAAGTTATGACTGAAATTAAGACAGAAAAAAAAAATTGAAGCGGACCCCAAGCAAAAAGGAAGCGGGAGGGGACGCTAAACAGGGTTTTTTTGGTTGGCCTTAATTAGTCTAGTGTATATTAGACACATTTGCAACACAATGCTGAGCGACGTAGTCCTCGATCCTGTTGACCGCTGCGCTGACATGGTGCTGGCATCACACATGCAGTAACCCCCACATACAAATGGTCTGCGACAAGCCTGGGCAATTCCATGGTTCCGCTGACCCGACCCAAAAAAATATTCCCATGGCCCTTTTCCATGCGCCCTCCCTGTTTTTCGCTCGATCAGCAATGCAAAGCGTCCTGTAGTCACGCGTCTATAGTCTATTTTGTCTTCCTCGATACAGTGATTTCACTGCATCATCCTTACTGATCGCACTGAATAACCCCCTCCCCCACTGATGTTCGGTCGGTCGGTCGGTCGGTCATATTAATTTTAGGTGAATTTTCACCTATTGTTTTCAAAAACATTCAAAAAATGCATTAATTTTCACTTTTTTTCAAAAACATTCAAATAATGCTTTAATTTTCACTTTTTTTCAAAAACATTCAACAAATGCATTAATTTTCACTTTTTTCCAAAACCATTCAAAAATTGCATTAATGTTCACATTTTTTTTCATAATTTTCACATTTTTTCCCCCAAAACATTCAAAAATTGCAATATTTTGTTCACATTTTCAAATCATTTCAAAAAATTTCAATAATTTTCCAAAAATACCCCCTCAAATTTAAAATAAATGTTACAAATTTCTAATATTCCATACAAAACTGAATTCAATTTGTTTGTCTCAAACAAAAAAAGGGGGGGGGGGTAATTTGAGCTCATTAGGGGAGGGGGGTAATTTGAGCTCATTGGGGGAGGGGGGGGGGGTAATTTGAGCTCATAAAAATCTGTCGGTACAGCAATTGCTCTGACAAAACACGCAATGGTTTGCGCGTTCATTTTCTGTGCTTCAGACAGCAGGCAGGCAGGCAGGCAGGCGATAACTTAATCGCTTAAAAAACTCTTCACGGTTTAAAAATATTAATTCTAGAAAGCTAGCTAGGCCCTATGTCATATCATGACAGGTACTGTAAAAGTGGAAATGTTCACGCGTGTAAATCTTCGCGCATTGCACATTTTGAACAATTTTGCTTGTTTTTATTTTCGCGATTTTGAGGTTCCATGCATACTTCCATGCATAGACAGACCTATACAAAATGAATATATTCGCGCGTTATAATTTTCGGCTTGCTGATTTGAGCGCGAAAAGCGCGAAAATAAATGTAGCGCAAACATTTCCACTTTTACAGTATTATGTTGTGATTACTTTTTGTCTGTGGCTGATCTTTTTGGCCCAATGAGGTGCATTTGTGATGATAAGGTTTGTCAATTGAAATAATATATAGGGAAATCTATTGTTCATTACATAATTGGGCTATTATAGTTGGTAACACTTGGTGACCCTGCCTGGACACACAGCACATGTAGGCCATTAATCACACATGTTTACTCAGAACTTTAGGATGCCTTGTTGTCTTCACTCATTGGACCATTATGTAGCCCAATTCTTGTCATGTTGTTCTTAATTGCACATTATTTGGGCTGCTTTTACCTGTTTGCACATTATTTGGGCTGCATTTCCCTTTTTTGTGTGATTTCAGGAACCTTTTTGGGTGCATTTGCATTACATTTTGGAAACACTTGCTGTTTGCCTTACATATAGCATAGCTGCACTGTGTAGGTACCATAGACTGTAATAATCATGCAGATGACATTGGTTTTTACTCTGATTTTGTTATGGCAAGTGGAACATATACCAAAGACGAATGACGAGTTCGGACCGATGCGCCCTTTTTAATCTTAGCGCGCACACTCTGCTGATCTGACAATGTCACCATGGGATCAAAATCAAAGATCTGCAGTAATCGTATTATGAACATTTGTTGGATATATCGAATGCTGTGCTGGAGCACACTTAATAACTACTGGTATTATAGTACTGCATGCATAGATTTGACATGGACATTTCAACATTACGCACAAACTTGCATGTCTACGAGACGTGAAAGCGTACATACATTGCATGACAAAACTGTACGTATGTCGACCGCTTGAAATAGTCAACCGCTTGAAATAGTGCGCTAACAGTAACATTGAATGGAAGTAAAACATGTGGGTTTTTTGCCTTGCATTGTTGTTGTTTTGGTACAATTGGGCTTGTAAGGAAAACCATTGGCAACATGTAAGCCCAAATATGATGGCAAAACCATGAATGATAATCATGCTTAGCTACACATGTTTTGTATTGAGGAAGTACTGTGGACTTCAAATTTTCCCTCTTTCAAATCCAATTGTATGTTTGTGCATTCAATTTAAAAAAAAAAAAAAAATTGTGGATGGAAAATTTGAAAATTTGAAACTTAATTTGAAAAAAATTAGAGAAAAAAAAAAAAAAAAAAAAATGAAAATTGGAATAAATTGGACTTTCAGAATCCAGATTGACAAAATATCCTGTTGCAGCAGTGAGTGACTCAATTGCCATCTTCAAAAGGTAATTATAGTGTACCTGTATAGGAAATATGAATGATTATCATTTTATACTGGGTTACAGCTAGCTTGAAATCCACAAGCTTGTGAAAACCACATAAAAAAATAAAATTAAAAAAAATTAGAGGAAAAAAAAAAAAAAAAAAATTGGAAAAAAAAAAAAAAAAAAAAAAAATCTTACAAATTTTCGAATTTGTTGTATTTTTACAACTTTTTTCAGTTGTAGTTAAGGAGCTGTGGATTTCAAGCTGTATAATCCCATTATAAAGGTGATAATCATTCTTTCTTCCATTACAGGCCACTACAATTACCTTCTGAAATCAGTGCCTGGGGTACGTGTTTGTGCAAGAACAGGCTCTCGTGTCGGAATGGACCTCGAAAAGTCCAGATTTCTTTCAAAAATTTGAAATTAAGAAAAAACAAGAACATTTGAGAATAGATAGAAAGAAGAAAAAATGTGAAAGAAAGTAATCATCCTAGTTTTGCCCCCCCCCCCCCAGAAATAAACATTGATGTGTGTAAGTGGGGGGGGGGGGGGGGGGTCAATGCATGCCCCACCCATCTCAGTGTCATGAATTAAAATATTAAAAATTAAATGATTACATGAAAGGAATAAATTGACTGAATCAAGTAATTAATTTTGCCTTCCCGTCCCATACTCTCTGGCACGTCATTATAATGAAAGGCGCACACAACTAATTCAGTCTAGAAATCCACTTCCGGCCAAAAGTTGAGTACAGCAATAGTTCCTATAAAGCACAAAAAGTGTGCGAAATCGACACATTAGCTGGCACTGTCCTCTCGAATGTTGCATGTATGTGTTGTGTGGAATATGTACGTGAAGTTTGTAAAAGAAACGGGATGATTTGAGCTTGATTATAATTTTATCCACCGATTTACCGCCATTTTTGCATCCCAGCCTGAGGACTGAAAATTAGGTGATGAAATTAATACTTCCCAATTCAGCGGTATTTACTGAAAAATGTGACGAATAACTTTCCTTGATATTCAGATATGTTATAAATAAGCGTTTATGGCATAAGATTGCAAGTTTTCACAAAAATTGACTGGTGAAGTTTTGAAATAGAGCGGTTTTATAATAGGCCGACATTTGTGTGTAAAGCCTATGGGGAGCTAATTAGTTGCGTGCTCCCTTCAGTCTGTAAACTTTCGACGAATAGGGAAAGTGAGTGTTTTGAGACTTGGTGAAATAAGGTGGGAATTCATCTTGGAAATCGAATACTATTTTTTTCTAACCAAATCTATGTTAAAATAACCCATTGCATTACAGGCGTAATTGTATTTCACACATTGCCACATTTGAGTAATAAGCTTAAATTTCTGTTTCTAAAATCTCGAGTCCGACTCACTCCCGAGCCCAGCAAAATAGGCCTACTCGAGGTTGCTCATGTTCTCTGATCTAAGTGGGTTCAAATCAGAAACCTTGTCCCAAGTTCAATATCTTTCAACGCTGAGGATTTATTTTATTAATTTAAACACGCAGTACAGCTTGAATTAGGCAAAGTAAAAATTAAAACATGTTTAGCGTTGTGACTTTTTTTCAAAAAAGGAAGGAAGAGGCCCTTTTTTCCTTCTTCTTTTTCCCCCCCCACTTTTAGTACAAATTGGCCTGGAAAGCGATAAACTTTGGGAACCTGAAAAAGTTATGACTGAAATTAAGACAGAAAAAAAAAATTGAAGCGGACCCCAAGCAAAAAGGAAGCGGGAGGGGACGCTAAACAGGGTTTTTTTGGTTGGCCTTAATTAGTCTAGTGTATATTAGACACATTTGCAACACAATGCTGAGCGACGTAGTCCTCGATCCTGTTGACCGCTGCGCTGACATGGTGCTGGCATCACACATGCAGTAACCCCCACATACAAATGGTCTGCGACAAGCCTGGGCAATTCCATGGTTCCGCTGACCCGACCCAAAAAAATATTCCCATGGCCCTTTTCCATGCGCCCTCCCTGTTTTTCGCTCGATCAGCAATGCAAAGCGTCCTGTAGTCACGCGTCTATAGTCTATTTTGTCTTCCTCGATACAGTGATTTCACTGCATCATCCTTACTGATCGCACTGAATAACCCCCTCCCCCACTGATGTTCGGTCGGTCGGTCGGTCGGTCATATTAATTTTAGGTGAATTTTCACCTATTGTTTTCAAAAACATTCAAAAAATGCATTAATTTTCACTTTTTTTCAAAAACATTCAAATAATGCTTTAATTTTCACTTTTTTTCAAAAACATTCAACAAATGCATTAATTTTCACTTTTTTCCAAAACCATTCAAAAATTGCATTAATGTTCACATTTTTTTTCATAATTTTCACATTTTTTCCCCCAAAACATTCAAAAATTGCAATATTTTGTTCACATTTTCAAATCATTTCAAAAAATTTCAATAATTTTCCAAAAATACCCCCTCAAATTTAAAATAAATGTTACAAATTTCTAATATTCCATACAAAACTGAATTCAATTTGTTTGTCTCAAACAAAAAAAGGGGGGGGGGGGGTAATTTGAGCTCATTAGGGGAGGGGGGTAATTTGAGCTCATTGGGGGAGGGGGGGGGGGTAATTTGAGCTCATAAAAATCTGTCGGTACAGCAATTGCTCTGACAAAACACGCAATGGTTTGCGCGTTCATTTTCTGTGCTTCAGACAGCAGGCAGGCAGGCAGGCAGGCGATAACTTAATCGCTTAAAAAACTCTTCACGGTTTAAAAATATTAATTCTAGAAAGCTAGCTAGGCCCTATGTCATATCATGACAGGTACTGTAAAAGTGGAAATGTTCACGCGTGTAAATCTTCGCGCATTGCACATTTTGAACAATTTTGCTTGTTTTTATTTTCGCGATTTTGAGGTTCCATGCATACTTCCATGCATAGACAGACCTATACAAAATGAATATATTCGCGCGTTATAATTTTCGGCTTGCTGATTTGAGCGCGAAAAGCGCGAAAATAAATGTAGCGCAAACATTTCCACTTTTACAGTATTATGTTGTGATTACTTTTTGTCTGTGGCTGATCTTTTTGGCCCAATGAGGTGCATTTGTGATGATAAGGTTTGTCAATTGAAATAATATATAGGGAAATCTATTGTTCATTACATAATTGGGCTATTATAGTTGGTAACACTTGGTGACCCTGCCTGGACACACAGCACATGTAGGCCATTAATCACACATGTTTACTCAGAACTTTAGGATGCCTTGTTGTCTTCACTCATTGGACCATTATGTAGCCCAATTCTTGTCATGTTGTTCTTAATTGCACATTATTTGGGCTGCTTTTACCTGTTTGCACATTATTTGGGCTGCATTTCCCTTTTTTGTGTGATTTCAGGAACCTTTTTGGGTGCATTTGCATTACATTTTGGAAACACTTGCTGTTTGCCTTACATATAGCATAGCTGCACTGTGTAGGTACCATAGACTGTAATAATCATGCAGATGACATTGGTTTTTACTCTGATTTTGTTATGGCAAGTGGAACATATACCAAAGACGAATGACGAGTTCGGACCGATGCGCCCTTTTTAATCTTAGCGCGCACACTCTGCTGATCTGACAATGTCACCATGGGATCAAAATCAAAGATCTGCAGTAATCGTATTATGAACATTTGTTGGATATATCGAATGCTGTGCTGGAGCACACTTAATAACTACTGGTATTATAGTACTGCATGCATAGATTTGACATGGACATTTCAACATTACGCACAAACTTGCATGTCTACGAGACGTGAAAGCGTACATACATTGCATGACAAAACTGTACGTATGTCGACCGCTTGAAATAGTCAACCGCTTGAAATAGTGCGCTAACAGTAACATTGAATGGAAGTAAAACATGTGGGTTTTTTGCCTTGCATTGTTGTTGTTTTGGTACAATTGGGCTTGTAAGGAAAACCATTGGCAACATGTAAGCCCAAATATGATGGCAAAACCATGAATGATAATCATGCTTAGCTACACATGTTTTGTATTGAGGAAGTACTGTGGACTTCAAATTTTCCCTCTTTCAAATCCAATTGTATGTTTGTGCATTCAATTTAAAAAAAAAAAAAAAAATTGTGGATGGAAAATTTGAAAATTTGAAACTTAATTTGAAAAAAATTAGAGAAAAAAAAAAAAAAAAAAAAATGAAAATTGGAATAAATTGGACTTTCAGAATCCAGATTGACAAAATATCCTGTTTTTAATTGAACACATAATTATAATGTTCAATTAAAAGAATTTAAAATGCACATCCTCTACCTGTGATTATTTGAAATTCGCGCCCGGTATCACGCAGGAATTCAATGCATAAACCGTTACTATCAATACATGAAACAGAGAAGCGGACATCTCGTAAGTCTTTCGTCGTAGCGTTTATCAATATGGCGACGTCTATACGTGTGATTCGGGTTTTTTCTATGTCTTTACGCGGTACTTTTAAACGTTTTTGTTTAACCTACAGATGTAGTCTGTATAACAATAATGCTATATATTTGAGCGCTAAAGTTCTAAGGCACGGATTTCCTTTAAGTGACTTTTTAACTTAAATTGTTAGTAAGTATGTAAAGTACATCATTATGCCTAAAGGGTATAAACTAACCTTCATAACCCTTACAAGCGGTTAACAAAAAGGATCACTTGTTTAGAGGTATTAACATTAGCATTGATACCAATGAATTGCATTAAGAGCGGACTTCGCAGATCACCAATATAATTCCTACCGTCATTTAATAATTTAAAAATCGTAACATCTGCGATGGACATGTTAGAGGCCCTAGTCAATTCAGAGTTATTGGGACGACTTGAAGGGGGCATATTTTAAGCTTTGAAATGAAACCATGTTAAAGGTAATCCGACTATATAATCACAATATATGATTTGAAGAAGGATATTTTTTAAATATTGTCTTTATATTTCACAAAATACATTGGCCTCTTTCTCAAAACTATGTTTGCCGACAACGTGTTTTTTTCTGATGTGATAGTCACATTTTACTGGTGCTTCCTTCTTAACAATCGACCAGTCTATCTGGTGTCGAATAATCATGCAGACGAACCACTCACATGTTGCGGAATAACTGTGGTGTTATACTGGTGTACAAATGTGCCGTATGTTAGTTGTATTGTACGATCTTGTTTCTTCGGGGATGATTGTCATGATATTTTCGACCTGACCTACAACGGTTTAATGTACTTTCTTTGTACGTTAAAAACGACCGTGTCCTGAGAATTATTGCTACCAAGTGCTGAGTATGAACTCATGTTGACATCGTATACCTGATCATCAGCAATACTCACGCGAGTTTTGTATGCGTAACTGCTAAACGAGACGAATACGTCATTTCCAACTCGAAACACCTTCATTGCGGTCTCCGGTATGAACTTCTGATCTACGACTTCCTCAGTTGTAAAAGATGGCTGAATTTGTTCGGATCCTACATCACACTTGCATCTGTAGACTGTTGGACACGTTTGCCATTGACAGGAGGAAGTACCGTGTTTAGATGATACGACCTTGAAGGCTATCAGGTAGAGGGCGTCGTCGATGACGTGTACATGTAACGTGTGATATTCGTTGCCTAATGACTCAGAATATAAAGTATGCCAGATGTTTGCAGATGGATCAAACATCATGACATAATGGGACATGGGATTTAATGTACACCCGCTGACGATGATACGATCCTTGTAAACCGTTACAGATGTACATGTATTAGCATTCAACGCTTGCGGAAGAGGAGCGACCGCCTGCCACTGTCCTTTTGTAATGTTATAACGTTCAACTTCGTTTAATGTTACACTATCATTATATACCACTCCACCAATGGCGTATATGTGCCTTTGGAAATGAATCAAAGCTTGGCGTGACCGATGGCGTTTGATCATAGGAGAAAGATCGATCCAGTTTCCATTTTTGTTGTCATATTTCCTGAACTTTCCAGAACACTGTAAATGCAGCTCTCCATTTACGACAACAACAGTGAAACATGTCTCCTTGTTTACGTCAAGATTAACCCCGATGTCACGCAGGATGTAGATATCCTCGTCAAACAATTTGCATGATGATGATCTAAAAGTGACCAGCCCCTGTAATTAAAATACAAGAGAGGTCATTGTAGCACAAAGTTTAAAGAGCAGCGATGAAAACAATGAAAATATAAAATATTTTATATCTCAAATTTGTTGACTTTACCATGTTACCTGTATGGTCGATTTCCTTAAAATGTGCAATCATTTCATATCCAAAACAATGCACATTACACAAACTATTGTTTATGTTTAGATAAACATTTCGGGGAATCATGAAGCTGTTACCAGCAATATTTTGTTCTTGTTACCCTAAAGGCCTCTGGTAATCGTTCTACTAAAAAGACCTAAATGAACATTGATGTGATATTATAACATATGCCTACACAAAATGAGATAAATGAAATGAAATTAATTGAATTGAATTAAATTGAATTATTGTGTATACATCATTTATATTAAAAGTAAATCTTGCATACGATTTGCACACAGACTCGGACTCAAGTAGTACGGTCACGAGCTGGTTTGTCGGACTCGGTACCTTAGATTTTGACTCGAGTCCGGAATCGAGTACGGACTCGGAAACAGAAAGACTCGGATATGGCTCGGACACTGATACAAGCGGACTCGGCTCCGATTTGGATGAAGTGGACTCGGTCGGGTGTAAAAAGTCTGCTGCTCATCGGTATTACATAGATCAGTAAATTCGGGTACCTCTGATTTGCGTACACCTTTTGAATCAATTTTTTTGTTGGCTATGTATATACGTTCATCACACGCCAAGGGGAAAGAAGAAACGTAGGTTGACATACAATTTACATACACCAACCTTTACATAATCTCTTGGAGTGAAGATATCATGTTGTTTATCCGCTAGAAGATTGCTTACGAATGCTCTCTTTCCTAACGCATAGTACTTCAGCAGGTCAACGTAGATGTCTCGGCAGTCGGGCACCGCATCCAATGGGCCTTCAAAACATTCGATGATGTCAACAAGAGGTACTAGTCCTAGACGTACCTTCCCCAATAGACTTAGTGTATGGGTCTTCCGATTGGCCAAGTCTTGCTTTAACCAGGATATCATTCCTCTCAGTACCTATAGTGATTTCGTAAGCAGGTAAACAGACATAGTGCATTGTGAGTGTGTAACACACCAAATGACGGCAAAATGCAAGTGAACGTTTACGGTGCCTTGTTGGACTGAGAACTCATGGTGGAAACTCCTTTTTTGAGAGGTCGCGATTGATTGACTTAACGTGCACGAACATTGACCCCCTCCCACCCCCACTCCTCCCTTAACAGAGCGCCCCACACTGAGCATCATGTCAGGGACTTCTGTTTATCGATAGAACGCCACCTTTTTGTCTTGTTAGTGAACATTCTGATTGGTGGTTACGTTGGTCTTCTGCTAGGGTGATTTTGATATTTATAACGGAATCGTTATTTTATATTTATTATGAAACTGGACTTTTTTTATAAATCTATAATGGGATGACATTAATTCAATTATGGTTTACCTCAGTTTCGCTAGCCACCACTAGATCCGCCCTGTCAAGCAAGTCTGCTAGATTCTGATACGTCGTATAAGTTAGGAAGGCCTTCTCATTACAGATCTCCCCAAAATGCTTAGCCAAATAGGTATTGGTTGTCTCCTGCAGTTCTTCAATTCCATGGTTTGCTGACATCGCAGATAATATTATAAGATTTTCCAATGTCATTTTGTCTTCGTTGTATGCAAGCTTGATGAATTCCACACATTCCTAGGATGATAGAAAAGTGTTTTTTCAGACGACGAAGAAAACCCCGACGGGCAAACGCGAAACGGAACTCTAAGGGCGGTTTCTTGTGTGTGTTTTTTTTTCGTAAAGATTTCACAATTTTCGAGAGAAAACATTCGTAACGATACTTTTTTTGAGGATACGAGGGGCGTTCAATAAATACCTGCAACCATTGTTTTTCTCCACTCATGCGCGACGTATGCCAACTAGAATTAGGGTAATTTGAAATATGGGTCTTTATCTTTCCTCGCATGCATGAATGAACAATATCGTTTGTGGGACTACGTAATGGCACATGCGTAAAATCAATACTCTCTGGACACTGCATGAAAAATAGCTGATCAGGGCGGAGAATATTTGCAAGCAATTTGATGCACAGTTACTTTTTTCAAAATATCTCAAGAACCGATGCATGGAATAAGTTGCCGTTTGAAACAGTGATAGACCAGTACTATGTGCTCAACATTATATATTTTCAGATGCAAATTATGGAGAAAAAACACTTATTCTGTAACATTAAAACGTCATCTTTTTGTCATAGCTTAAAAGAAATTCTTTAATGAATAAACAGTCAAGGTCAAGGTATCCAACCGCAAGATTTGTCTTAAACCTCTTGTTCCTCATTGTTACATGTCATAGATTTAAATGGGAGATTACAAAGACAATATCTGAAACCGTTTTCTGCAGAGAAAATTGTTATACAATGAAGCTCTTTTTACCCAATTTGAGTAAATTCACTATACTGACCATAACATTAAATTGAATTGTATTTTCAAATAGATGTTTACATTTTTGAACTTTGTATATGTATTGAAGTTCACCACAGTTCTTGTTTTCTTAAATTCAATTCCTTATCTGTAACTTTTACGTTGGTTGCAGTGATTGTTTAACATTACTACTCATTATGAGCGCTTTCTGACCACCGTGCGTTCTACGCATGCGCAGATTCTTATTCCAAGTTCAACAATTCTCGATGTATTTATTGATACCCTGTCATCTATACAATTACGAATCCTGCATTTGCTGTGGTATTTCAGGAAATCCCAATTGTTTGCTATAACTATCATTTTAATTTCTTTGGATTCTCGGCATTTTGGGGCTCACTGTCAAAGCCTAATGTTGACCAAGATAAGATGCAGTGTATTTCCAAAAGTTGTCGTTGACAGAACCTCTCCATTTAGGATTAGGACCTCGTTGAACATGGTCTCTGGTTTCCTGATGCAAAATGTTAGACTTACACACTAATCCGGAACAAAGTTCTGCTCATTTCAATACACGTGCTATCAAGCAAATTCAACATTCCTGCCAAAGTGGCATGTTTTTCAGTGTCCAAATATGGGTTATTTTATGCTAATGCTATTACGTAATTATGAATATTCAGTAAATCCAGATTGTGTTAAATGATAGATTAAGGTTCATACTTTATAATGTACCCACTTAGATTTCACAGAATCACTCAGGTGTGGAGAACAACAATGGTTGCGGGTATTTATTGAATGCCCCTCGTACTACTGCTTTGCCGCACCGATCATGTTATGGTCATGTTTTTTATACTGGGTACAATTTGTGTTACATGTCCCTTTTTCCATAAATTAGGTTCCTTTTTCAGTTAATGCATTATATCTGAAAAAGTTTACATTTTAAGTTGGTAAAAGTATACATATTCTGAAAGCATGTACTGTAACGGATGCAAATAGCATACTATCAAGTTGATTATACAGGGTGGCTCGAAATTGTACAGGGTGTAACAAGCAAAATCTTCTAAAAAAGAAGGGTTTCAATAATTACTTCCACTATGTATATGAAGTGATGAGAGAAAAGTTCTGTACAGATTTAAAGTAGTTTAATAAAATACCCATCCAGACATATGCAAATTAAATATAATTATGAATCTGAAATTCTACATACAGGGTGTCCAAAATTGTGTTTATTTAGTTCCGGAAAAATGCTTCTATTACTACATACATACAAAGACTAGTATTTTAACAAAATTCAAGTAGATTTCAAATAAAAATGCATCAATTACATGTACATGAACATTGATTGATTTTAAAAGTCACCCTTTTCTTATGTAAAGGTGTTAATTTTAAACATATAGGGTGTTTAAAACATTAATTTAAGTATACGTGATTATCCACAAATCATCAAATTGAATGAATTTAAATTTGCATCTAAAAACATGATTTTACATTCCAATTTGAAGTGGCAAATGCTAAAGTGGTATGAGTTTCAAATAATGTTCAATAAAAAGGGGCCCTTTAACTACAGGGTGACTCAAATTTTCCCAATGGCACATGGTTAGTGGCATACAATTAATTGCGTTCATCCTTCTTGCACCTTCATGATGTGCAAAGCACATTCAAATGAACAAATTAGGTTAGTTTCCATAATGTTTGAACCCAGTATTCAAATTTCAAGAGTCTGATTTAAGATTGAATTATAAATGTTATCGTTTTAAGTTGTATTCAACATATAGGGTGATCCAATGTTGATTGGCAAACTAGTAGTCACTAGTATCGTATCAACTTACTTTTCAAACTCAAGTTTGCACACTGTAGACTTATTTACAAAGAAATGTTGCATAATATTTCAGCAGTAGTTATAGACCAGCAGTTTTTTACTTATTTGGTAACACAGTTAAAAACAAGTAATAACACCACACTAACGCATTTAACAAAATGTGCTAATTTTAATTAATTACATATCTTCTTTTAATTTTTAATTAAATAGTTAAATTTATTTATTCAAAAGGGTACCTCTCAACCTTTCTATACTTTTAAAATGGACAGTTTGGTACAGGCAAATGTTTGCATACATTCGCAAACTGCGGACAACTTACGTTCTTAACAATTTTTTGAGCTTCTTAATGCTAATTAATGATTCCTTAATTAACTAATTATATATTTTTAATTCAAATATGCTTCAATAATGTTATGTTTTCAATATAGAATTGTACCAAGAGTGAAACCAGTGCATTTTATGTTTGCCCAATGTATATTGCACCATACTTGTTCAACTATGCACTCCTCCTCCTCCGCATACTCCTCCTCCACATACTCTTCCACCCCTGGCTAATTAGGTTTAACGAACTATTGTAATTAACAGAACCATGGTAGTTTATATTTTTCTTTTTAAAATAAAGGCCAAATACTTTCTCATCAAAATAAGACCAAATTTGAGTATGTGTGATACAGAATAGCCAAAATATATGCATGCAAAGTAATAATATGTAGTGCAAATGTAACAGATCCACCTTTTTGGGGCACCCAGTATAAAAAAACATGACCTTATTATTGACAACAAATAATAGCATGCCCTATTTATTAAGTCTGAACAATATATTGACAATTGTTTTAGAAAAGGGTGACTTTCCCGCCCTTAATTATCGCCAGACGGTCGGTCAATAGCTGGCGTTTGATTTAAGCCAGTAATCCCAGACGATGGCGGACATTGTCACGTTCAATAATATTCAAATTCAAGATTAAATTATCTGTACTAGGTTATGTAAATACCATCACCGAGTACGGCAAACAGTTAGCAATACAAATGTAAAAATGATACTGTACATGGGATTGATTCTGCAAGGCTAAAGATTATTTTGACGGATTCGTTTTGCAATCATAAAAATCATTTGTTTCTTTAAAACTATTCGGAATTCAATATTGACGTACAGCGAATTGTTTCACCCATCCTCTGAGAATATCAGAAGAATGAAGCATAGTTTGTGAATACTGTACAAAATTAACCAAGGGTGTTATTGGACAGGAAACACGACAAAACTATCGGTATTTTCAAATATGAAGAGGTTTTTTGCAAAAGGGCCTTTATCCACTTTGGCTCTTATTGAGAAAAAGTCAAAAAACTGTTTCTAAATATTCAAGTTGAGCAATTGAAAAACTGAATGAATTATGAAAGAGGTACACTACATACTAATTTAAATTGAAATAAATTTAAAATGTGCTAGTTTTCAATTTGTTTAAAATCATGTTTACATTTTGTGAACATTTGGATGTAGGCCCTTTTGCAACAAAACTCCATCTGTTTGTACATAAAGAAAAAATACCACACAAAAAAAATCATTTATTTTAATCATTTAAAACAAATAAGTTTGATATAGAAATGTATAGGTCACAATCATATGTTTCAAGGAAATAAAGTTGTTTTTTTTCAAAAAGACCTACATCTCATTGTAAACAGCCATTGAAGTTGTTGTTTTGTTGCAAAAGGGCCTGTATCCCGATTTAATTCTGGATACAGGCCCTTTTGCAACAAAACAACAATT
The DNA here is from genome assembly GCA_035610835.1 of Ophiura sarsii. Classification (NCBI taxonomy): domain Eukaryota; kingdom Metazoa; phylum Echinodermata; class Ophiuroidea; order Amphilepidida; family Ophiuridae; genus Ophiura; species Ophiura sarsii. The sequence goes on from CM069449.1 coordinate 31,788,120, forward strand.
TCAATGGCTGTTTACAGTGAGATGTAGGTCTTTTTGAAAGAAAAAAACTTTGTTTCCTTGAAATATATGATTTTTCCCTATACATTTCTATATCAAACTCATTTTTGAAAAAAAATGCACCATAGCCCTTTTGCAACAAAGCTCTTCATATATAGAATTACATAGGGTGGTCTAAATGAAGTTAACCCATTTAGTCAGCCATTTGCAGTTACCTTCTGATAAGGTTTTGTAAATAAGTGTCTAAAGAAAGCAATATTGAGCCAAAAATATAACCCATTTAGTCAGCCATTTGCAGTTACCTTCTGATAAGGTTTTGTAAATAAGTGTCTAAAGAAAGCAATATTGAGCCAAAAATATAAGACCTAATCTCTCAGAAAAATATAGTTCAACTTAGAACCTTGTTGTCCTCTATCATAAGGAATCCTCAAAGATAATACCTGCAAAAGAGTTCTTAAAATCAAGAAACTCCAAAAGGTTGTTAGATGAGCCAAATATGGTTATTTACAACCTTTTTAGAACCATTTCTGGTTCAATGAAGGACCATCATTGGATGTTCCATATAGCGGACAGTTTTAGAACACCTTTTATAACTCTTTTTCTTCTAAGAGTACGAATATATTGGAATTCAACAAAATATGTGTCATTTTAAAGATCTTGGCAACAGATATAATTTGGTGCAAGAATCATGTTAATCGAGTAATGCGTTCTGGTGAATGGTTATTTGAAATTCTCCATAAGTAGTCGAAAACATGCCTGACGTAATTGATTTTTGTCAATGTTGAATCTCTCTATTTTAATAACCATGTTCTTAAAATGACTAAAGAACGCATTTATCATCACACTCCTCACTTGTTTTAATCTGAAGTGTATTCTATTCCATATTTGTACATCAGGTTCCTGAAAATTCTCTATATTTGCAAAAATTCAATCCGTAAGGCTAATCAAAGTTGATTCCATGTTTCCCGTAACCCGCCAGCGTTTAATTTTTTCGACCGCGTTATGAATGCCGTTTTTTGAGATATTGTTGACGTTTTTCGGTGTTTTCCTTAATTTCATTCATCGAACATCGCATTTTGTTTACATTCTAAATCAATTGGAACCTAAAAATAGAAATCGACTTCGATGATCACCTACGGCTTGTTCGTATACACCCGCGCAATTTAGCTGTGTGTTGGAGCTGCTGAAAACACGGAACAGTTCATGCAAAAATGCAACGGTTGGATGGCGTAAATTTCTTATAAAATGTTGCTCTTAAAATATATAATTACAACATTTATTCATTGTTGACGTAATTTTTAGGTATGAAACATCATTTTTATTAATTTTGCAGTAATAAATCTTGAAATACGGGAATATTTTGACATTCATTCGTTTTTTAACCCGTGCTTTCTACCACGTGTTGAGCATTGTCTGTATCTTTGTGAAGAAAAACATGGAAAATGTTGAATATACAAAAATAAAAGTTACTTGCACCGTGATATTCAAAGTGTTTCTTTTGAATCTGTACTTTGTGTGATTGTATTATTGATCTGTGTTGTATTTTTTAGGGTATAGAGCATGCTAAGCATTGGTGAAATGGTCGTTATTTTGTAAATAATGAACTGCTGCAAAATAATGAATAATGAAAAAGTTACCTCATTATGGTTTGAACCAAATGTTACGGGAAACATGAAATCAACTTTCATTAGCCTAATGTGGAAATCCTAAAAAATATGCCTAACTAAATATCTCAAGTTCTGTAGGTAGTAAACTAATGACATTTGGTATGATGGATGTGCTAAGATGTATATTTTATTAAACTGACACTCAGTTCGATATCTTATCAAATTAGCTAATTAATTATTCAAATCTCAAAAATGCAAATTAGGTACCTTACACCAAAGTTTGTTGACATGATTATATTCTTTAATACATTCACAATATGTGTCACCATGTTTAACAAAAGTATATTGCATTACTTTTTAATTGTAACCATGGTAACCATTGCTTTGTATCAACTTAAGCATAAATGTCCCGATAAATGTATAAATGCTTGTGTGCTACACTCACTGTTTGAAAATCCAATTATACCAATAGATTCCCAGGAATGTGTAGTAAACAATAGAATATCTACTTTTTTCAATGAGCTCGAAAATAAGAAAAATTAGGTATTTTGAGCAAAATATGTGGATTCGTTCAAATAGTCCAACCTCGAGTTATGGAAATACATTTAAAATAGTTCATAATTAGGTGTAGCTGAAGGTAATTCAGGGCTACTATGTATGGCAAGGGCATGCCCATACACGGATGAAGTACTCAAGGAAAATGCATTTATTACAGGGGTGTTATAAGAAATGGGGCAGCTGATATCTAATATGCTGATATGCACTCAATGGGAAAAGTAGTAGATTTCACGCGCTGTATTAAAACCACTGACATATAATATGTTATTTAAAATATTTCTAGGAGGGTTAATGAATTGACACACCCCCACAATTTCAAGAACCTAACTAAATTATATAAAGTGAAAAGATCAAATTTTTATATATATACCTTCGTTTGTTTTTAAATTATAATAGATTGGAAGTTTAGCTAGAAAATAAACATTTCTCAATTGTTCACGAAATGGGTGTGTGACGTGTATGTGCAGCATAACTTGTGCTACTTAGAGTGTAGCTTATCATGAAATATTGTTATAAAGGTTACCTTTCATCATTTGCAAAAACATTTTAAAATCCAAACAAAACATTTCAAATATTTACACCAGAAATATTTGAGACGCCTCGGTCATACAGTAGAGTGCCTTTGTGATTCACCCTGTTTGCCCTCAAATTATAATGAAAATACCTTGATTGCATGATTTATCTGTAGATAACCGGCACCGGCGAGTAGTTGAGGCACACTGTCCAATGAAAGATGAAGGAGGTCACCGGTGTACATGAAATCCAGTAAAGTCGTAAAACTTCCGGTGTTCAGATCTGGCGTTTCCTCCATGGATATCTGTACAATATTCAATTTGTATCGTATGTTGTAAAAGCGAGGAAGATTATAAGGGTAATTTGTTCATGAATTGGGTTTAGTGTGAAATTAGAGCCATTCTAAACATGATACTGTATGTTGTTAGTAGCAAGCCATAAAACACTGGTCGCCATACCACCTACAACGTGTGAGAATAGCACTGGCTATTTCAGGGGCGTAACAGAGGTTGGTTGTCAGGGGGGCACAGCCAAAAAATTCCTGGTTAGAATAATTCCGTCCGGAATTTTTTGTAAAAGGTTGCCCCAATTTTTTTTCCAGTCAGTCACTTCGTGAATTTCACGTAAGTGGTGGGGGGGGGGGGGGGGGGGGGGGGGGAGGGGGGGGGGGGGGGGGTAGGGGGGGGGGGGAG
>CM069449.1:31791586-31846908 GCA_035610835.1 Ophiura sarsii
ACTTGGAAATAGGATACTAATAATAGAGATAGCTACTTTCGGTTTCGCATTACAAAACAAAACTAGATCTAATTCTGGTCTAGGCACCTTGATTATTTTTATGAGAAAATGATCCCTATTGACCTCCTCGTAACATTTGACCTGGTTATGATGATTAACTTTTTTCTTGCCTTATCAAACCAAACAAGATGAAACAGGTCCGATCTAAATTCGGAGCATGTCTTGAACTTTACCCATGTAAAGTTGAATGACCCCTAGTGACCCCATACGGCACGTCAATTGTAATCGCTTAAATCACTGAATGTACAAAGACCCAAGGATTTTTTTACCAATTCTGACAGGTATCAGTCATTTCCTGTGATACCAGAAAGATTTTGAATGGAAAGAGTGGAAATTGACATTTTGACCCCTAGTGACCCCAAATATTTTTAACATTTTAGAAATCAGAGTATTATTTTCATGTGACTAGACACATGATATAATTTGTAGCTAAATGTGTTCGTGAATGTTAGGGTTATGGTTAGGGTTATTGGCCTTCTGTCATTTCCTCCATACTGCCTTTGTCAATTTGTTTATAATAATGTAACATTTTGTGTTAAACAAATGTTACCATTTGCGAAAGTGCGTGCCATAAGCGGACAACGCCGCGCTTCCAAAAAGGATTCCCGCGGACCTAACAATCTGCATGTATTTTATATTCTCCTGACTGCGTTGGGGTGATAACTGAGGTATATGGATGCATGAACCAGAAAAGCACTGGTCCATGTTCAAATTGATGTTATCTTGGGTTTACTGGGACCAGGCGGTCTAAGAAAAACCCCTCGCGCCGCACGCGGTCCCGTTCTCCCCCTCAGCATGAACCCCCCTACATATTTTCCAGAAGAAGATTTAACTCCACGTACTCGCCCCTAACAAGTTTGTCTTGAATGGCCTGAGGTACCCCCTCGCCCAGAGGATCGCAAATTGCCGACAAAGGGTTATCAGGCGGGTTTGCCCCATGTTACCATCATACCACTCACGGCTTGGTACATCTCGGGCGGGTTAGCTTGCCGACACGGAAAATCTACTTGGAATCGGATCTGTACCCCCTTGGTGGTGTCCCGGCGACACGGCCTGCAGCATCTGTACCCCCTTGGTGGTGTCCCGGCGACACGGCCTGTGGCATCAGGAGTAGGCCTAATTAAACCTCCTGTGGATGGCGGAGATTCCTCCACTGCTGTCGTTACCGTTTCTTGGTCCTGTCTGGCATCCTGTAGCAACTGTCTGAGAACAGCGTTCAGAACATCTGTTTGTCGTCCCCCCCCCCCCCCCCCCCCCCCCCCCGAGGTATTGCGAGTTGTCCTCTCTGAGGTAAAAGCGCCAGCACTATAGCGTTAACGTTGCTCCACTAGCGTTTTCTGCTCATTGTTTTCTATAGACTCAATGAGCACTGCACTTGATCCAACAACCGTCCTAGGCCTACGATACGAGCACTTCAGGCTTCACTTGTGTCGTGGTAAAAAAAGTTATTTGCAAAACTTCAATCTTACCTTTTCTCCGGAACTCCTTGCAAAAAATGTCCTAAAACGAGTATCACTTTCAGCTACGATTAGAATATCTCTCAAAGCAGAAGTTTTTTGACGAAAAAACGTATGATCTTCGCCAGAGTTTGTAAATTAATAATACGAAAAATGTTCACCATGGGATCATGACTACTCCAGCCAGATATTCAAAAATACATTCCAAAAAATGGCGCGAATTCAAGCCGCTGCTAGATAAGACGCGCAACCAGATCTGACGAGCACATGACATGAATAATAATAATATGGCCAATCACAAATTAGATAGGGAGACCAAGGCCAGAGCTTAAAACCACTTAGGATTAGTATATATCTAAAACTATGACAATCGAGTCGAAAACCAACTATTTGGTCCAATTATAAGACTGCAAAAGACATGATAAACCTGGTATTTCGATTCGATTGTCATAGTTTTAGGAAAAAACAAGTTTATCAGCCGAGATAAAAATCGAAAGAATTCGAATCGATAAACTTGTTTTTTCTAGTTTATCTCTTCTATTGTGCAAAATACCTGCCATAGATTGATCAAAAAACTTGCTTTTCGAATCGATTAACGTCTTTTTTCATTTCGATAAGCAAGGTTTTTGATAAACCAAGTGTTTCGATTAAAAAACAAGTTTATCGGTCGATAAACCTGGTTTGTCAAAAATCTTGCTTTTCGAATCGCTATCTGGTTTATCAATTCGATTTTATCTGTCGGTCGAGGCATCTGATAAAACTTGCTTTTCGAGTCGATAAACCTTGCTTTTCGAGTCGATAAACCTTGCTTTTCGAGTCGATAAACCTCGTTCAAGTAATGAAGACTACTTACACACAAATTGATATTTCAAACTGAAGCCACTCTCCCCTGAACCTTCATCAGATGTTAACATAAACCAAACTGGACCGGTCAACTCCAACATAAATGGTAGATATTCGTAGTGAAGATATTCCAATCTGTTTGACATTGGCTTTCCTACTCCATAATGAAGATAATCGTAATCTTCTTCCGTGTAGAAATAATTGAAGTATATATAAACTGATCCTATGAAATCTATGACATAAACGCATCGTGAAAGACTAGGATACTCATCCGGGTAGTTAGGGCTCGTTATTGTCCCCGATTCGGCAGTGAATACACCTCCACACGGTGGACCTTGCAGATAAATGAGTAGGAAAACATTGTTTCATGTTACTTTCTTGAGCCTCGTAACATATAAAATATCGATGCTCAATAACGAAAATATATAAACCCAAGATCAGTTCCCCCTTTATAGACCAGGCTATAATGGAGGACCTATAGGTCCCACCTATAGAGAGGTAGAAATTATCATTTTTTTTCTCTAAACCAGTCTTTCATGGGGAATTAGAATATGTTAGGTAAATAGGCTGTCACCTGAAAATGTACGCATGAGGGCGCTTGTCAAAATGACCGGTAAAATAATAATAAAATACATATAGTCATGTCCATATATGTTTTTTTTTGTCACAACCTCATTTATTCTAAATAGTTATGATTTGTTGTTTGTCTTTAACAATTTTCCCAAACGACAATGGTGACCTCCGAAATCGACGTTCATATCCATGCCACGTCAAATCTAACATGCATGGTAGCGAAACGTCGTGTATTCTCTTTTTCTTCTTCATATTTTGCTTTCCCTTTTGGTGTTTCCTTGTATATATTGTTCCCCACCATTGCAGTTGGGTTAGTGATCTTTTACATATGCTACTTTTACATTTTATCACTTCCCCCTTGTATTGTATCCCTTTGGGATCCTGTTGCGGTTTTGTGTGTGTGATCTGTTGGGACTCCCCTCTTACCATTGTTAAAGCATAACAGTTTATGCTGTAACTAAATTTTAATGTCTGATTTGCCCGATGGACGATTACATAGATATGATGATAATTAGTTAATTAGTTAATTATTTAATTAATTATTTATTTAACATGAAATCAAATACTATTGACATAAACAAATACATAATTAAATAAATGAATAAACACATATGCCTAGTTATTTAAATGATTGAATGAATAATTATAAATCATCATGTTACCATCATGTTTAAACAAATAAATCATAAGGGAATTTCGGGAATCGAACCCGTGTTTTCCGTTTATAAAAGACAGAATTACAGTAACACGCCACAGAGATTGGACGCTAGAAGTGGCATCATGTTATTAATACACCATTGAACTATTCAATTACAAAACCGGATTTTAATCATGACAATTGTACCTTTTAGTGCAACATTTGTGTGTAACACTCGCCCAAAATAAGTTTGTAATGACTTGATAGTCCTTATTTTTGAAAAAGCGGTAAACGAAATGTTTGGCCACAAGGGTCACAAGGGAGAATTATACTGTGACTTTTGCAATTGTGACGCGATCAAGAGGAATGAGTCGGATGTCGGGGAATCCCAAATTGAGATATGGCCAATTCAAACTGGCGGCTTACATAAGCTTTGATGGAAATTCATGTATACAATTTGACATAACTTTGGAACAAAACGTCGTATCGACATGGGGTTTTCAGTTTCTGAAAGCTCTAGGTATCTTCTTTAAAACTGTATTAAAAACTAATTTTCGACTAGGGTCGACATCCGATTCATTCCTCTTGATCGCGTCACAATTTTGATCAGCAAAACTCGGTAAGTTAACTTCATATCAGCAGGACCCATGGATAAATAAACAGCCTCTTACATGTTACTTACGACTTACCACAATATGATTCGTCAATATCGTCTTCATCTCCCACGGTATCCCATTTACCGTCATCGCAAACTGCAAATGAGGGTCCATATAGTTGATATCCCTCATTGCAACTTACAGTAAGTTTAATCCCATGGTCGATTGACGCAGTGGATGGAAATAGTACACCGTCTGTTGGTACGGCAATATTGTCACATGAATCTTCGGCTATAATGGAAATAACGGGTTTTTAGACAAAGCATTAGCATTACTACTCTAGATATTAAGGACCAAATTCTCGTACTAAAAAAACACGTTTTTTCTTCTTTAACCGTGTCTATCTAAACTCGTGTCTAAAATAAACGCCATCTTACGGTGGTTAACAAAAACCCGGTCATAAAATCTCGTCCCCAGAGTTGTCGTGCGTTCAGTGTATTGTGGCCCAAATGGGTTTCAAAACGTATCGACCGAATTCTACAGATCCACGTGTACAGTACTTTGCGCGAGTTTAGTTAAACACGCGATAAACAACCCGTATACTCATGTTAAAAGTTAGACACTTTTCAGTGAGTTAGATGCGTGTTTAAGATAAACAAATTTCCGAGAATTACATTTAGTAACGATACATTGAAAGTAAAACTTAAACGCGTGTTTAGCTTTATTACGAGGACACGGCTCTTAGTGTTAATTAAGGTTAACATTCAGTACTGTTGGCAACGTTCATCAAATTTGTTTTGTTATATATTATATCTTGCAAAGTTGAAGTATTTTGGTGGTTCGTTAGAATAACGTGAATAGGTCTGTTTACCGTCGTCCTAGTAAGGGGGTGGGGCGCTGGACCGCTGGTTACCATGCAAACTAAGCCACCCGCAACAGACAGTGAACTAGTGGGTATAGGTAATCTCTTTAACATCCCGAGCGCTCACTTTGACGAAATTCTTGATTGATGGTACCACTTTACCCGGAGGGAGGGTAAACCGTCAAAGGATGAGAGTAGGAGGGGTTGGGGGTTGCCATCTTACTATATTTAAAAAAAAAATTAAAAATATCAAAACAATACTTTGGTATAAAGCTAGCACCTGCAATGTAAAGGGAAACTTGTTTTTTTTTTACTTACGCTGCCTATTTCGTCAAGATATCTTAACTGTTCCGATATGGCATATATATATATCAATATATACCCCCCCCCCCCCGTTTCTATCCACAATACCCTAACCCAACCTCTAACTCCTAATCCCACCCCTAACTCCTGACACCAAACCCCTAACCTCTAATCCCAACCCATTACCGACCCCATCCCCTAACCCCAACCCCTAACCCCAAACCCAAACCCAAATATCCTGCCCCTTAACCCCAACTCCAAACCCACTAACCTATTCCCTAACCCATGGTACTTGATAGATATTTGTACTCCATACCCCTAGCACCAGGCCCTAACCCAAGCCCATAACCCACACCCCTAACCCTTAACAACCTTTACTTCGTCGCGCTAAGTCCATGGCAGAATTCAAATCAAAACTGAAAGATCATCTTTTAATGTGTAATGTGACATTTTGCTCGCTGAAATTGACTCTTGCCAGGGTTCCTCTATTGTTTAGGTCTTCTTAAATTGCGCGTATTTTGTGTTTTTAGACTATAATCGTTTATTATGGTTTGTATTGATTTGTGTTCGCTTTAACATGTATATTATTCTCTGTTTTTGTTTTATCTCGATGTACTTTTTAAACCTATGAGCACATTTATATATTTGTGTGTGTGTGTTGTACTTGTTGTATTGTACAGCGTTTGTATTATACACTTCACATATATAATTTATAATTTACGCGCTGGAATTATTTTTACCATGGATATAGCTTATCTCAGTTCATCTATATAATAAGTTATTATCTCCTCCATTGAAAACAATGGGAAAATATTCCCGATGCGATGTCTCAAAACCAAACTGAGCTAGTGCACTGACATTTGGCACACAGGTTGTAAATTACAATATCTTGAATCCATGTGCTACTCGACAAATTCTGACCGTTATATGGCAACGAGAGCAAATTTCACTGGTTTCCATGGAAACCATGCACAAACAAAATCTGATGAATTCATAAAAGTATGCATTGAACATCATATCTAGAATTATGTTGCCAGGTTTTGGAGTTAAACATGCAAAAATGAGTGATTTAGAGCTACATTTTAATTTTTCCCTATGGGTTCAGGGAAATTTGGCCGTCACGGTAACCTGAAAAGCCACGTCACACATATTTAGCGGACCGACCTGATTCGACAATTTGTGGACTCGACCCGACGCTGAAAATGTCAGTTCAGTTCAGTTTATTTTCCACAATGAGATACTTACAAGACAACACAATTAATATACTATGGTAGGTTGACCAAATCAGAGCAGGGCTCGGAAAAGTACTTGGCCACTCCAAAACTTTGAAGTTGACACTCCAAAACTTAGAAGACAGGAGATTACAATTATCTCTTCAGTTTGCCCTGAAAGGTTGTGACTCGGAAAGGTATTCCGACTGGTTCCCTAGCAACAATAAGACCCACAGGATGAATTTAAAACACCAGCAATTATCAGGTTCCCAGATGCAAAACCAAAAGATGGCCCCATCCTTTTCCAGGGGGTCATATTTTTTTCTATTGATTTTTATTTTTGTAAACTTGCAACACAGAAGGACATTTACAGATACAGAAAAGTAAAAAAATACAGAGTAATACGAATGCATATAATACGCTTAATAATACTATGTATCCAAATGCGACACAATCATAAAATGTATTAGAACAATGTGTAGAATGTGAAACATGGTGGTATATAATCGCTCTAATATGTATCCAATTGCGAAAGACAACTTGGTGAAATCCATCGGAAGCGGAAATATGGTATTACTTTAGATTATGTTGTCCCATTAAATGATTAAATGTCCCATTTCTGTATGAATATCAAGTTTAGACATAGTCATATTGCTCCCCCTCCCCCCGACGCTTTGACCGGGAAGAACACCTGAGTTAAAAAGTGAAAGTGAAAATTTTGCGATTTTTGAATTTTCAATAAAATGGGGGTCTTAAGAACTCAAAAGGGGGGTCATGAACTAGCAGCAGAGGGTGAAAAAGGGGGTCTTCAGCGCGGCACATACCTATACCCTTTCAGTGTATAGGCAGTGTTAGGTTATCTGAGATAGCCTCAAACTGGAATCAGATTGAATTGCATCATTTTTCACTGCATGAACTCTCATTGTCATATCATCGGTCCATTTAAATGTATAATCATGGCAGGCAATTCGGGGAGCCTGACTGGTCCTATTTCATAAAAGATGAGATTTATCTTAAATAGAGTCATTCTTCTTAAGTGTTTAACTCTTAGGAAGATTTTTTAAGAAATTGAGAGTTTATATACATATGATATAGACCCTAGGTCAAACTTGGCCCTTCATCATGAAGCTCAATTTAGGATTAATTCTTAAATATTCTTCTTAACCAGGCTTAAGAGCAGTTAACAACAACTCTTCCTAAGTTCACTTATCACTTTCCACGCGGCAGGCAGCTGTAGACGACATTCCAAAATTGCACAAAATGTTTCAAAAATGTAAAAATTCTTAAATGTCATTACCATTTTTTGAATCACCATGAGAAACGCATTGCAATGAGTACAAACATGCCTAGTATTGGTCCAGTAATCCTTGAGATAGACCCTGAAAGTGGGGAAAGGTTTCTGAAAATTCTGTTTTGTATGGTAAAACTTAAAGCCGCGTGGAAAGTGTTAGGATTAAATTTGACTGTTATGCAATAGGGCCTCGTGTAGCAGTGCTGAGCCTTGCCTACCCAACACTGCTGGCTTGACTATAATTAATGGGGTGGGGGTGGGGTGGGGTGGGGCGGGGTGGGGTGGGGTGGGGTTTTAATAACGAGTAGGCCTACTGATATTTCACCATTATTACCATGATTACAGGCTCATCGCAGTTAAGTCGCGGGCGTTGATTGCGTTAAATGTTTCGCGGGATTCAATGCTCTCATTTTACATTGCTTTTACTGGTCAGCACTGGCATATAAATCCACTATGAAGACGCGTCAGGTGTAATGGGGGATTAATACAAAAGTGTAAGTCTACGCAAAACACAGATGGGGGTCATAAGGGAATCACCAATGAACTGTGTGTGACACATGCTTGACAAACTATAAAACCATGTAAACCATTGGAGTATCTAAGCCAATGGTTAGGACCAGCCCAAGAAGTAGAGAAAACGTCCATGTGGCTGAAATTAGGGCTCCAATATCTGGAATTGAAAACAGGCAACTTTACATTAGGATAATCTGATAAAACGGAGACAACGCCAGTCGTCGAAATGAACCTCTCATTTTAAAAGATCTGCTTAGACATTCTCAATATCATCCCTTGGGATCTGTAGGACAGTAGGCACTATATTATAAGATACACCAAATTCAAACAAATTCATGTCATGCAAACTATACTATTCGTTGCAATGGAGCCATTGTTATCGTTACACGTCTAAACTATCTTATCAAGCAAACTCGCGAACAACCGAGATACCCCTATAAGTTCTCTCCCAAATGGAGCTTTAACCTCTTTATCAGTCCAGTCCTGATGATATTCCATTCTGATTGTCACACACGACATCCCCATGAGCTCTAGTCCGGCTGACATGAGTAAAATCTATGGTAGGGGAGATCGGGGAGTGCTCGCCCCATTTTCATTTGAAGAGGTCTAGAAACGAAAATTTTAAAGATTGAATGGACCTATTGATTGATTGATATATTGGCAACATACGACCATAATTTCAGTACTGTAAAGGCAAGAGTAAATGATGTTTACTGTGAGGGCAAGCTGAATATCTCTATTTTATTATACAAAAAGAAAAATAGAAGAACAAATTGGTCTTATGTGGAAATGTTCGTGTAAAATACCAGAAGTTTTGTATGACAGAAATTAAAATATGATCACCAAATAAGTTATTTGTGCAGTTTTATCACGATTGAAAGTTTATCTTTACTCATACCTGCTCATACCTGGTTGAATATTGAGGGTCATAATAGTTTTAATTTTAATTACACATTTAGGTCAATACTTATCTCAAAAGCTAACCAAACATCATTATAACTTTAACATTAAAACTGTATACTAAGTTTACACCATCATCTCTGATATTCTACTAATGTTTAAGTGCTAGAGTACCCTATTGTATGTGCGAAGTGTGTCAGGGAGCGCAACAAAAGAAGGCCATTTTGTATCAATAGAAGCAATTGACACCAATCAATAATAAGTACTTCTCATGATTGACCTCGCTTTTTGACCTTTTCAACGAGCTCTAGTTGAAGAAGCTGTCAAGCGAATAAATGATCAGGCACAACGCTTAGTGTTACTCCATTCCTGATAACTATTTTTATAATTACAATTAATTATCTTGTAAGTGTAAGAGGAAAATTACAATTTTGAAATTATGCAAAATTATAACTTTACAAATCCCTATTGGCGAACCTGCCCCATCATCATAGGGCGTATGAACCCCGTATAGCGCAATAAGAGCATTGACCTATACCACGGATGTCCCACATACATTGATGGGTTGTTAACTGCATCAAATCCATAATCAAGGCCATACCTACCTAAGATAATTCACATTAAAACCTTTTCTGCGAATATCTTTGGAAAAAATCAATATGAAAAATGGAAGAAAATTCACTTTTGCGAGGCGGCATAACTGGTTTTTGGATGATAAGTTGACAAACATGTTACGGTGATCCGTCACGATAATGTGGGAAGCTTGCAACATACTACTGTATCTATTGTGTGTTCGCCAAATTCAACCAGTGGCCGCAAAGATGAGAATCACGTGGTGCGCGGACCTGCCCATAGGGCGTACACTCCCCGCTCTCCCCTAATACTAATAGAATAACGAGACAAAATCTTCATGTACCGCTCCCGTCAACTCGGATAGCCGACTATCTCTGTCCATTAAGAACACTCTGTCCCATTTATCTCTCGAGGTAATATCTACATGCAACAGATTCCAGTTTTACGATGTTGCCATCCAGATACTGTCTTACCTGTATTATAACTCAAGGCATTTCAAGAATAACTTAAATTAGTTACGGTGATATCGTCAGTAAAAAAAACCGGGTCATTAGTAAACATGTAAATACGAATAATTAATACTCATTAAAGGAAATTAATCGTCATTTTTTATATCAAATTAACTAAATTTGATTTAAAAATGAAGTTTTCACTTATTTAAGGCATCTTAGAACACTAAATACATTAATTATTGGAGTTTTCAAATAAAATATGACATTTTTGATCAGAAATGAGATAATTAAAGCAATAGAATACATAAGAACTAAATACATGAGTTAATATACGAAATTTTCGACTTCGCAACCGGACTTGGACGCGCAAAGTTTATCATAAGGAATCTTCAATGCATTTAGGATGTAACGGACAGATATTGAGTATCTGAGCATGCATCTCTACCATCAATTTCACAGTGTGTCTGAATTGTAAGTACGCAAATATTTGAGGATGTCAACTGCCAAGTACTCAACTGTTTGAAATAGTATTCGTTCTTATGGTAACAAATGTATAAGAATAGAATTATTAGATTTATTAGAAAAAACCAAACAATTTCGATTCCTCAATTCGGAAATTACGGCTATGGTTGTGCAGACAGTGTTGCCAATTCCACGGCAAAAACTCCCCGTGTTGCGGCCTACAATTATCATATTATTATTTTCTTGAAATTATTAAAGAGAAGGGAGACGGGTTAATTCATTAACTTATTTGCAATCAGGAAAGATGACAGAAGCTTTATAGGTAAAATCAGAACAATGATAGTTGGGAAATACCAATTCCACGCATTTCAGGTATTAAAAGATACATATATCGTCTACTTTTCGACCATTTTTTTTTTTAAATCCATAAACATAATGTACTAAAAACGTCACGGTTTATTTGCTCATAGTCCATAGTCCAATCACACACATAAAAACCAAATAACACTTAGGTGAAAAGTGAGAAGATATCAAGGGTTAGGTTAACTGTTTTCGGACCTTCCAATTAGTTTCCAAGGTTCTTCTAAATATAATCCTTGATTCATTCATAGGAATGATAACTACATTCTTTATTATTCGAAGAATCGAATATAATTCCAGTTTTGTAAAGATTTTACGGAATATTACTGTGATATCTTTCATTAACACTTTCCACGCGGTAGGCAGCTGCCGACATTCGAAATGACACAAAATGTTTCAAATAATATGTCAACATTATTGAATTTCATTACCATGTCTGGAGAAATGCATATAACTAATTATAAGTACAAACATGAATAGTATGGGTTCAGTAATCCTTCAGATAGACCTTGACATTTGAGAAGGATTTCTGAAAAATCTGTTTTGTATTTGGTAAAACCAACAGCCGCGTGGAAATTGTTAAGATAATTTGATTGAATCTCAGTTCCCGCATGACATAGTTTTTGCCGCGTGGCGCCTATTCATTAAATTTATTTAATTTATTGAATAACTGTTTTTTGTTGTTAGATGCTTCATGTTTTAGACTTTCCCGTTTGAATTTCTAAATTTAAGCAGACCAAAATATTAAATTTTAAATAAAGCTATTTTATTTAGTCTGAAAGCAGGTCCACTTGATACCCTCCAACTTGTTGTAGTGCAAAATGATGTGTTTCAGGCGCGATAAATTGTCTTAGAATCTGTTATTGTAAATGTTTGAATTTAACACTTTCCACGCGGCTATTACTAGTTTTACAATTTACAAAACATTTTTCTGTTTCTGTTTCTATCTCAAGAATTACAGAACCAATACTACTAGGCATGTTAAATTCTAGCATTTACTAATCTCATAAGGTGACTATTTGGTCAAATATAAGTTGCCAACACTTGGGGGATGTCAGTCATGTTATAACATTTTAAAAATAATTCAATTTATAGGCGTGCGAATATTTTAAACATGCCGAAAATAGTAATCAACTAGATTACGCGGTTTCCCGGGTTGGGCGGTTCTCGGGTTGGGGGTTTATGGGATGTGTATACTCTTAAAATTCAGTTATCACAGGTGCCATTAATATTCCAAATCCCCATAATACAGGAACCTCACGTGCCCTTGAATCCAGGTAGGCTACCCCCATGTGCATCCACGTATTCAGTACATGTTATTAGGCCTAGGGTTAGGGTTTTATATTGGGGTCTAAGTTCTGAGGTCTTTTTAGTTTTAGAGTCAGCGAGAGGATAGGAGGGGTCGATCGTCATGATCTGTCTGTGCCCAGTATCGAGAACTGTGTGTCGACATTGATTATTCCTCCGTAGGCATGCCTACACATCATATGTATTTAAATCACACATGTTTTCGCACACCGATATCCATGTAACATTCCCAGTTATATAACAGACATCCCATGATTGGCCTAGGGCCTATCCGAATCGCTATAAATGTAGTGTTAAACTTTAACAACACTGTACATACTTGTACGCTCAAGGTCTGGGTTTGATTCATGGCGCATGCAGACTGAAGACCGCCCCCCCCCCCCCCCCCACCCCTGAAAACTTAGTCAACATCAACAATCCCGCGCTCAAGGTCTGGGTTTGATTCATGGCGCATGCAGACTGAAGCCGCCCCCCCCCCCCCACCCCTGAAAACTTAGTCAACATCAACAATCCCGCGCTCAAGGTCTGGGTTTGATTCATGGCGCATGCAGACTGAAGCCCCCCCCCCCCCCACCCCACCCCTGAAAACTTAGTCAACATCAACAATCCCGAAACTTTCAAGACAAACGTTGCTGATTTCATCAGACGCAACGAAGCACCAACGCAAGACTAAAAGAACAACATATGCGCACACCATATCATCTCGTTTGGCTTCTGAAGGAGGCGTTGAGATTACCATTCAGATTCAGATTCAGATTCAGAGAGATTTGACTCTTTTCATCCTGATCATGCATGCATAGTTTAACTCGGGAAAAACCGGGAAAAACACGTCCGAGAGTTAAAGCTATTTGGAGTTAAATGACATCATACCACATTCGCAATCACTTTAACAATAACATGTTTAATACATAACGTGTTCCTGATTGAAGGCCTACGGTTTCTACGGTTTACGCTCCCAGTTCCTTTATTAACCCTAACCCGCCATCTGATCCTTTTTTACCTCCTGATCATATGCATATAGTGTAACTCATACAAAAACACGCTCGGGAGTTAAAGTTAATTGGAGTCCTTTTCCTATCCTTGTTAACCACCGGACGGCTTCCTTTTACACTGTTTACCAGCCCCATGAAAATACCCAGTTTGCGCCACGACGCGTACGCACCTAACGGTCTGCGCCATTACGCGTGCGCCGACAATCGCGTGCGCCATGTTTTGTTTTGTTTATACGCGATCGCGTAGCAACAGTTTGTTGTCTACGTGGGGCGAAGATCCCTGTGCATAGCGATTACAGTGGGCAGGGATCTGCACCCGAAGTCATTGGACGGACAGACAGACTCGCCACAAATAGTATTTCGATTTGGAAAAAAGACAATTTTGAACTTTGACCAAAAATTTTACAAAGACGATGACATGTATACAATTTCGTTTTGTGTATCCTAAACTGCACATATGTGTTTAATTAAATCTCCAAATGTGAAAAAAATTGGTTGTATATTACACCTTCCGTGGTCATTTTGGTCAGGCAAAGTTTCAGACTTTTCAAAGACATTTCTAGTGCAGAATGATGTGTTTCAGCGCGCTAAATTGTGATAGAATTTTTTATCGTCATTTTTTAAAATTTAAGTTTAATGAATTCTAGCCTTTACCCAACTCATAAGTTGACTATTGGGTCAAATATAAATTGCCAACACTTTGGGGATGTCAATCTTGTTATTACATTTTAAAAATAATTGAATTTATAGGTGTGTGAAGATTTTAAACATGCCGAAAATAGTAATTATTTCGTAAAAAAAGACAATTCTGAACTTTGACCTCTAATTTTACAAAGACGATGACATGCATACAATTTCGTTTTAAGTATCCTAAACTGCAAATATGTGTTTAAATAAATCTCCAAATGTGAAAAAAAAAATTGGTTGTATATTACACCTTCCGTGGTCATTTTGGTCAGGCAAAGTTTCTGACTTTTCAAAGACATTTCTAGTGCAGAATGATGTGTTTCAGCGCGCTAAATTGTGTAAGAATCTTTTAACGTCAATTTTTTAATTTAAGTTTAACATGTTTAATAAATTATAGCCTTTACTAAACTCATAAATTGACTATTGGGTCAAATATAAATTGCCAACACTTTGGGGATGTTTAAAATAATTCAATTTATAGGCGTGCGAAGATTTTAAATATGCCGAAAATAGTAATTATTTCGTAAAAAACCCAATTTTGAACTTTGACCATTAATTTTACAAAGACGATGACATGTATACAATTTCGTTTTGTGTATCCTAAACTGAAAATATGTGTTTTAATTAAATCTCCAAATGTGAAGGAAAATGGTTGTATATTACACCTTCCGTGGTCATTTTGGTCAGGCAAGTTTTCATACTTTTCAAAGACATTTCTAGTGCAGAATGATGTGTTTCAGAGCGCTAAATTGTGATAGAATTTGTTATCGTCATTATTTTAAATTTAAGTTTAATGAATTCTAGCCTTTACCCAACTCATAAGTTGACTATTGGGTCAAATATAAATTGCCAACACTTTGGGGATGTCAATCTTGTTATTACATTTTAAAAATAATTGAATTTATAGGTGTGCGAAGATTTTAAACATGCCGAAAATAGTAATTATTTCGTAAAAAAAGACAATTCTGAACTTTGACCTCTAATTTTACATAGACGATGACATGCATACAATTTCGTTTTAAGTATCCTAAACTGCAAATATGTGTTAAAAATAAATCTCCAAATGTGAAGACGATTGGTTGTATATTACACCTTCCGTGGCCATTTTGGTTAGGCAAAGTTTCAGATTTTTTAAAAGAAATTTCTAGTGCAGAATTTCTAGTGCAAGATGTGTTTCAGCGCGCTAAACTGTGTTAGAATCTGTTAACGTCAATTTTTGAATTTAAGTTACATTCTAGCCTTTACTAAACTCATAAGTTGACTATAAGGTCAAATATAAATTGCCAACAGTTCGGGGATGTCAATCATATTATTACATTTTAAAAATAATTCAAATTATAGTCGTGCGAAGATCTTAAACATGCCGAAAATAGTAATTATTTCGTAAAAATAGACAATTTTGAACTTTGACCTCTAATTGTACACAAACGATGACATGTATACAATTTCGTTTTGTGTATCCTAAAATGCATATATGTGTCTAATAACAAATCTGAAGACAACCGGTTGTATATTACTCCTTCAATGGCAATTTGGTCAGGCAACATTTTCAGACGACAACAAATAACCAACCTAAAGCCGTTTAACACTTTCCACGCGGCAAGCGTCTGTAGACGACATTCCAAAACTTTACAAAATGTTTCAAAAATGTTGAATTAAATTACCATTGTTGGCATCACCATGAAAAATGCATGGAAATAAGTACAAACATGCCTAGTATTGGTTCTGCAATCCTTGTGATAGATATGGAAAGTTGGGAAAGGTTTCTGAACAATTTTTTTTATACAATACAATATAAAACCAATAGCCGCGTGGAAAATGTAAATATTATGTCAAATTTAAAATAGGCAACACTTTGAGGATGCGATTCACAGTACCTTTGTTAAAACAAGTCTATTTATGGTTTATGGTCATGCAGAGTTCATCAACTTGCCCCAACATAGTAGTTATTTAGTAAAAATACAACTTTGAACATGGGCCGTATTCTCGTACGTAGTTAAACAGGGTTTAAGCTAAACACGCGTCTAACTTTGACTTTAGACACAGCGTTTAATTAAACGCGATTCTCGTACATTTGTTTTACTTAAACACGCGTCTAACTCGCCGAAATGTGTCTAACTTTAAACATGGGTAGTTTAGTGCGCGTTTAACTAAACTAGCGCACCAACTGTATGCCTTGAATGATCACTCAAAGCTGACGTGCGGATTGTGTAGTCTTTAAAAGTACCGTGTATTTAAGGCATTCGGTCGATATGTATTGTAACCCATAGGGACACAATGAATTGAATACTTGTATACCATGTATACAATCAACGCAGGACCATTTTGGGAACGATTTGCAGAGTTTAAAATCGTGTTTTGTTAAACACGTCGTTTAAAAGATAAACTCACGTTTAAGTTAGACACGCGTTTAGTTAAACACGATTTTAAGCTAAAACCGTGTTTAGTACGAGAATACGGCCCTATTAGTTTATTTATTCATTTTATTTACATTTTGAACATACATCTTGCAAGGAATGATGAAAATAAATTATCAAAAATAATGTAACATTGACAATTTGGAGAAAATTATTATAATTATAGAAACAAAAGGGAAACTATTCTGCTAATTAATAAAACAGTAATAACCGTCCCTACAATCATGTATTCTACACACGGTAGTATGCACGATTTTGACTGGGAGACGGTAATCGATAACGTTTTGCCAGTTGAGGTTTATGACCTCTCCACAACAATAGCTAGCGTCTGACGCGTGAAGTGGCTATTATATTGGCCACTTAAACTCGTGTCAGCAATATTGGAAATTTGAATGTTGCTTGCGCTGTCTAGCATTGTCTGATTGTGATTGTCAATCTACAACATTGAGTATCCCAACTTGAAATATTTGGGAAATGAACTTGAGCAGTGACGTACCCAGGGGGTCCAGGGGGTGCCCCCTGAAATAATCCCGTCGGTAAACCTGAGCCTCCGTCGGTAGATTTGCGATTTTGACCATGCGATTTTTTCTGCCGGTTTTGTGGAAAACCTCATCTCTACCCCCCCACCCCCCCCCCCCCCCCCCCCCCCCCCCCCCCCCCCCCCCCCAACCCACACTTATCAAGATTTCGGCTGCTGACGGGGATTTTATGAGCAATTTTTGATTTGGACGGTCCGAAAGCAGGTACTCTTGATACCCTCCCACTTTATGAAAAAATGAGGATTTGGGTTGAGTACGTCGGCAATATATACGTCGATCCGAATTGACGCCACGCCTAACTTTGCAGAGGAATATCTGAGTAATTAATTCTCTGGGCTGTGATTTAAAGCCAAAAGAACAAAATCCGTAATATAAAATCTCTCTTAATGGAACATATCGATTATCATTATCAGTAATTATACGTTCAGTTATTTCCAAGGAACCATTACTAGCATGCCACGCTATACCCAGCCAATCCAGCTTAAGGAGATGGTGCACAACGGATAAACAAACCTACGCCCAACAAAATAATGTATGACCTTAACTTTGTGATACCACCTTAAATTAATCAGTGTAAAACACCTCCATATCCTCTCCATCGTCTAGATACAATACTTATTATATGTACATTATATACCTGTATTCGCCATATTTACTAATGTCAGGAATGACCTCAAACAAATCGTAAATATATAAAGTGATAATCCAAGCGAGAGAACGGTGAATGAGAAAAACACCCTGCTATAATAATAGATAAGACCCTGGAAAATAATTATACGTATGTGTGGTATTAACCGGACTTACAATAAAAAAGAAAGAAAGTAGAGTCTCATTGTTAAAAATATTTGAAAGCATCTATCCAATTAAACTGGTCTCAATAGAAATCATATTTGCCTTGAGATGACAATCGATCTGCATCGCAACTGAAACTAGAATCTGTTTATTATAAGAAACAAACAACAGTTAGCGTTGAACATCCATTTAGTAAAAAAACACTGCGTAGAAATAAAAAATAAAAAACCCACCAACAAACATTATCATTCATCATTCATTTACACATTACGTACACACCCACAATTAGCGCCACAAGATTCAAAATAAGATTCGTAATAAAGCAATTGACACACCACTACTACTGCAATCCCGGAGCTACAATACATGAATTAGCGATGGGTTTTACAAACAATCAATAAACATAGATAATATCCAGAGAACTGTACAGGGTGAATCAAACAAATTAGGACCAATTTAATTATTATAAATTTAATTATTATAAATCCTAAAAATATGAGATCAATCCGATGAAAAATAAGAAAACTAACGAACATGAGCAATATTTTACACGGACAGTTTGTATCTGACACATTAATTAATGTCGCAGCTGTTTTGTCTTCAAAAGAAAGACTTCTCTACTTTTTTAGGTTGTCAAAACATAAATTATGTGCAATCGAACTATTAATATGAATATTGTTTGACACGTGCAAGGCCTATAATGGATCATTTATCTTAATTTTCTTAATTTGTAACTCAATGAGCCATCCAATAGTGGGTTCGAGAACTGGTTAACAAGACTATTTTTTTTAGATTTGCACAGAATATGCATGAATCTGATTTTTGGATTATTTAGCCCGTATCGAATTATGCCAATATTAAATGGATTACCGAACGAATCTTTGCTATTGACAGATTATTTACTATGTTTATAATTGTAACGTTTTGAAACGTTAATCATGTTATTTACTGGTTTGTACATTGTAGATCCCATAGTACAAACCAGTAAATGACATGGTTTACGCAAAGTATGTTAGTTTTCTTAATTTTCAGGATTTTATACTAATTAATAGGGCTTTACATTGAGACTAAATAGGCCAGGGTTAAATGATTATACCAATAATTAAACCGTCATGAAACAGAGTCCTATATTTTTTTGATTCACCCTGTAATTCATACATACAAAGCTGTAATTATTGGATTAGGGTTTTGTTTTTGTTTTTTTTCTTTCAATTTTTTTTCTTCTGTCAATTTTTATTTGTTCGATTAAAAAAAAGAGAAAATTGTAATTTTCGGTGATACTCGGCAACCTTGTGACTGAGAACACACATTCAACTAACTCTGTAAAATCACTATAGATGTTGGTTACCGTTCGCTAACTTTCATGAATATAGGTCATTTTCAGGGCGTTGTTATATGAACTAACTAAACTATTCACTTCATAGGAACATTGCAAAGTCAACCTTAACAGTTAATTCCAATTTCAACCACACTACGTCTGCATCGGATTCGTTTTGATGAGAATGAAACTTTAAGTCATGTCCACTATAGACTGTCTAAATGTAAAAGGGTAAACAAGTATACCCAGCAAAAAAATTAAAAAAATAAATGAGAAAGAATCCACAAGAGTGAAATTCACACATTTATAATTAATACTCTGATGACTATCTATTAGAGGCACACGCAGTGATATGTTTGAGGCTGCGTCCTCAATTATGATTAAAACTGGGATTTGTATAATTATGTTTACAATTGTATTACATGTATGCACTTGCATTTATAAGGATTCTGAAAAATCAGCCTTCTTTGTACAACAAAACATCATTTCAAATATTCTGATCTACGGCTAGATCAGAATTTCACACTTAGTAGTTGGGGAGCACAGAGGTTTGCCGGTCTCCAGTTATATACCAAAATGTTCTTTGAAGTTGGTAAAATTAAAACCTAAAGTGTACATATTATTTTAGAAATGTTTAGCATGCGACGTCATTCGGTGGAATAGAGAGCCCAGCCCATAACAAGGATAACTATTTCATTGGATTTGGAATGCCAAGATTAGTGGAGATTGACACCTCATTCATCATTTTAGTCCCAGAGATAGAACATTATATAATTTTCAAAATGGCCGCTGGATATACCTAACGCTCTGAATCTTGTAATACTAAATATGCTTCAAAAGATTAGTGAGATAGTGAGCAAATTTAATTGGTCCCCCGAGAAATTGAGGGGTCCTGAAGTTTGGGTATTTGAAAATTTTACTTTTTTACGGACAGTTTTAATGAATTTATATTGTGAGCAAAGGATTGTTATGTAATTTACAGAATTTCTTAAGGTTTCATTCCATACATCGTCAAATTTAAGGGGTCCCTTCAATTTTGATCATTTTGATCGGGACCCGCAAGTCTTTCCAATTTGAAACCTGACGCGTCACTACAAGAAAGTGAGAGGTCTAGGACGGGCAGACGCGTCAGAATGCGACCCCTGGACTCACAGGTTACACTATAATAACGCTTAATAAAGTAATTGGCTCTGTGAACGAACTGAAGTGCTCAAAATAAGAAAGTCATACACTTTGTTTATGTCCCATAGAGTAACTTTCGGTTAGTGCTTGACTAAGCAGGCAATATAACATTAGGATGGATCTCTTAGGTACAATCTGGTACCAAACTTGCCACCAAGCAACAAAGATAAGCCATGATTAGTAAATGCGAATTTAGAAACGTCACGGATTTTTTATTAAATGGTGTTAATAATGGTTTATCTTTGTTGTTTTGTGGCATGTTTGGTACCAAATTGTTCCGTAAAGATTCATCTAAATGTCTGTTTGGACAAAGAATAATCGAAACACACTCTATAGGACATAAATAAAGTGTATGACTTTCTTATGTTGAGCACTTATATACAAACAGTGCAAAACATGTGTCAACGTTTAACAGCTGCAGGTCGTCTGACATCCATCATATAATAGTACAGATAGGCGTATAGCTTAACACTTTCCACGCGGTTATTAGTTTTACCCTTATACAAAACAGATTTATCAGAAACCTTTTCCAATTTTTAGAGTCTATCTCAAGGATTACTGAACCAATACTAGGTATGTTTGTACTTATTTCAATGCATTTCTCAAGGTGATTCCAAATATGGTAATGAAATCCAATAATGTTGGCATTTTTTAAACATTTTGTGGCATTTTGGATTGTCGTCTGCAGACGCCTGCCGCGTGGAAAGTGTTAAATAAAGAAGTTGAATCTCAACTAACACGTGCAAAACTGTTATTCAAAAAATAATGGGTGTTCAAGAAAACATTTAAGCGAGAACTGAAGTGAATTACAGCAAGCCATTAATTGCAGCAAGACCCTCGTTTAGCAATAATTATTGTATACCTTCCATTGCAATGTCATGTCAATGGGTAGCAGTAGACACTGGTGACAAAATACAGTGGCCATGTAATGAAAATGAAGCATGCTGGCCTGCACAAGAAATCTTCGTTGTCCCTTCAGGTTTGATTCGTATCATATTATGGATAAGTAGACCTGCATTCCATTGCTGCCTCCTGTCACGTTCAACAATTCCGTTGTCAGGACAAACAAAAAAAGTCTGAACCAAAGCCTGCACACGTACAATAACTTTAACATTGACAAGTTCAGGGTGATCAAACTGTAGAATGGGACAATTCCAAGAGCAGAACCCTCTAAAGTCTATAAATAATTTTGGAGTTGATAACCGCATGATTGCTGTAATTGAGAAGACTATTTCAGATCTATACATTTCAGATCATAACATCCAGCTGGATACCATCTTATTATATTATTCAGGGTGTCAATAAAAATATAACTAAATTGCTAATTGTATGATTTATGATCATTTTGTATTATTTTTATTTGCACACATTTTGAAAAACAATAATGAGAGTCGTATTGCCACAATTTAAAAGTCCAAATGCGTACTATCAGGAGAATTAAACTACACCTTGCATAAAGTAAGTATGGTAACCATCGTAACTTTTGCAATATATCAATTAGTCTTGATTTTATTTATTTAATTAATTAATTAATTAATCAATAGTGATAATACATAAGAATACAATATAATTGTTGCATTCAAATATAGTTAGTTCAGAAACAATGTTTAATCTGATATAAAACCGATGTGGAATATTACTTATAATACGTTTTAACACACAGAAACCTATTAAATGCACCCTCAAAACTGAAATAATTAGCCCTTAATTAAGCAATTAATTGATTATATTTTTGGTGACGAATGTTATATATATTATCAGATATGTGTGTTATTGATTGTAATACCTGTGCAGTTTGAGATGCCTATGAGTTATAGTTTTCAATATATAAGACTTTAAAGACGACACTGTTTTGACCTTTTTGTGTGTACTCTCTATGGCAGCCCCCAACATCTCGCAATACAGGTCGAAATTACTCCTTTTTGAGTTGTGCTTATATACCGTGATGAGACTACCAATTTCTATGCGAGTTTATACCATTTTATTGAACTGTTAGGGTAAATGTGGTACATTTTACGTTAAATATAAGCCTTGCAGTATTATATAGTGATGAATTGTATAACCTTATCTCAGCGATAAGTGTATTATGTTATGGTTAAAAATCACTAAAAAAGGATTTGTGTTCAATCTTGAAAACTACTGCGACGGGAGGCCGTTCCATTGGAAACGTAATCCGGTTCCCAAGCCCGCACTCTATTAAAACGTCACCTAGTGGAAGACGGACTCCCGTCACTTGATGCCGCCGCCGTATAAGAATTGACGGCACTGCGTCACTGTTTATCACACCCACAAGCCCAAAGCACTCCTGTTCCGGAGCAGACTGTCAACATGTTAAAGTACAGTCAGCAAAAAAAGTAACTATACAGGTAATAAATGTACTTTTAACTCTAAAAATATATATTCTACCTAGACATATTATATTATAAAGTTGTTGAGAAATCTATCTTCTTTAATATGAGACATTGCACGCTAGGATCGGTTGAATATTTAAGAAGCGACAATCCAAAATATAAGGTAAAGTCACAATTTCAAATTCACATTTTACATTTCAACACGGGGGAGAGAATGACAGGTAGCGTGTGTGTGGCGTATTGATCCATCGGAACAATGCGGCCGTCTGTCCAACCTGCGCATGCATCCCCAATTGCACCCCAATTGCCGTAGATTGGTCCGCGTGTAGAAAATAAAAATGTGAAAATGAAAATCGGACTTCTCCTTACGTTCTTGAGTGCCACTTCCTCAATAATCACCCGATCCTAGCGTGCAATATCTTATATTAAAGAAAACAAATTTTTCAACAACTTTATAATTTAATATTTTTAAGTAGGATATTATATATTTAGAGTTAGAAGCCCATTTATTACCTGTATCGTTACTTTTTGATGACTGTATAGGAAACAAACATTCCCAACCCCTCTAGTGTACCAGAGCATAAATGCCCAAATATTGAATTATAAATATAGTGCCTCCTGAGTGTTGTACAACTATGAATTCAATCCTACATATTTTTTGAGTGTTGTACAACTATGAATTCAATCCTACATATTTTTATAATAATATATAATCAATACTTTGGTTTTAAAGTGCTCTTTGGTGTCTTGTGTGATTATCAGCATTGTCACAATTCTTATTAAACCTGTTTTCAGATTGGCCAATACTTGAGAAACCATACAGTCAGACAAAGTGACCCCAGATACTGATTTAATTGGATCATTACCCGGCACTTATTTAGGTGGTTTGTATTAGCAGTTAAACTGCTATTAAAAGGATAGCCCTAACAGATATTATGCTGCTACAATAGGACTATGCATGATGATGACATTGATATGAGTAATTTTTAAATTGGTTGCTTGACGCAAAATAACTACAGTTTTTAATTAGGAAAATTACTTGAGCTAATGTTTATGAAAAACAAAACTTTGATCGCACTATATATCTAAACTTAGCAGGGTTAAACAAAAGGCAACGGTTAGGGTTTATACCCTATGTATAGAATCTTAACACTTTCCACGCGGCTATTATTTCTACCATACACAAAACAGATTTTTCAGAAACCTTACACAATTTTCAAAGTCTATCTCAATGATTACTGACTCAATACTAGGCATGTTTGTACTTATTTCAATGCATTTCTCATGGTGATTCCAAATATGGTGATGAAATTCAATAATTTTGACTTTTTAAAAACATTTTGTGAAATTTTGGAATGTCGTCTGCAGCCACCTGCCGCGTGGAAAGTGTTAAGATGATCTTGCATGTTAAAGCTGTCCTGCCTTCTTGGTTACAATGTCTCCATGTTTAAACTCGATACATTCTGTTATCAATTGAAGAGGTGTAGGCCTATGACCAGTTCGTCTGTAGTGATAAACTTCCACCAAAATAGAATGCCATCTTTAATATTGTTAAAAGATGCTACACAAAGAAGATGGGCAGGTTGTTTTATTGATTAATTAAGTCATTCATTACTTCATGAATAATCGAGATAGCTGCGTACCAAGTGCGTTCCAATACAATTAATCGTTAGATGAGAACGCGCTCTCCATGCGCAGGTTACTAATAATTGCCCGAAAGTACTGCGACAAAGTGTTCGATTGACAAACCAATCAAATTAAAGCCTCATGCCCCAAGGCGAGAGAAAACACCCTGTTTTACGGGCCCAACCGACCCACTATTTGCGGTTTTCTTTAGAATTTTGTTTATAATTTTTTCTTAAATCATGTATATAGAATCAGCCGTTTTTTGGCCGAAAATCTGTCGACATTTTTTTCCTACACATTTTTCAAATGATTCCTGATTTTTGCAGATTTTGGTAACATTTTAGGTTCATTTTCTTTTTAAAAAAAACCCGACCGACCGACCCTTCTTGACGGGTCCGTCCGCCCGTAAAACAGGGTTGTTGTTTTTCGTCGCCTAAACAGAATATTCAATGAGTAATGAGGTAACACGATTAAAGCTTATTTCTGATTGGTTGAATGATAAAAATGTTAATGAGGGGATGACCCGACTTGGACTGTTTCACTCAGAAGGAGTGGTCAAAATAAACAGAAACGAATTAATTATTAGCGCGATTATATCGGTATAAATCAACGATTTAGATAGATATGCATCTTTTTCAGTAATGAATGATAATAATGACTGCTTAACACTTTCCATGCGGCAGGCGGCTGCAGACGACATTCCAAAATTTCACAAAATGTTTCAAAAATGTCAAAATTATTGAATTTCATTATCATATTTGGAATCACCATGAGAAATGCATTGAAATAAGTACAAACATGCCTACTATTGGTTCTGTAATCCTTGAGGTAGACCTTGAAAGTTGAGAAAAGCTTTTTGAAAAATCTGTTTTGAATATGGTAAAACCAATAGCCGCGTGGAAAGTGTTAACAACTGTTTTCGTGAATCTGTTTTGAAATCTACGGTTGTTGTTCCTCAATTCCTCCGACCAGAACAAAAACCTCTGATTTAAAAAAAAATCACGAAAACAGTTGTTACTCAGTCATTATTCTCTCATTAAATATCTCAGCCATAATTTATATTTATGTTTTAACTTTGAATTTAAACCTAAACTTCATAATTCTGAACACTACTTACCACAAAGTGATCCGGCGAAAGCTAATAGAAGGAAGCATATCCAATACATTGGCTGATAGCAATCCATGTTCTTTCTCAGCGTTAACATATAAATTAATAAATTGCCGTTTTAATTTCAAGTATAATTTCAAGTACATAAGCTGGTTGGTAAACTGCAGAAAACGTCACTACTGCCTCTCCTACATGCAACGTCACTGAAAATGTAAATGACTTCAAACACAGAAGCCTGATCAAAATGCATGATCAAGAGAATACAAAAGACCAGTTCGTGTTCATCGGGGCGGGGCGATATTTGCTCAAATGTACAATGAGGTGATTGGCCATACAGATAAGTTCCTTCCAAATTAGATTTCTTGTGCAGTCCAGCATGCTTAGCAACATTCAGGCAACACAACGCTGGCAACAGGGCTTTCCTCCAAACCAATTAGCCAAACATGTGTTAAAATATATTATAATTAATAGCTTGAGGTCGTCTTGACTTTACATCTACTAATACATGGTACATATAGGCAAATTTGCCCCTAGATATGAAAAGAAATTGAATCCCAATTAAAATATATTATCAAAAATCAAGAGAATGTAAGAAAAACAAGAGAGGATTGAATTGAAATCATATCAATTGTATTACTTACAGCAGGATTTTCTTAAAATGCCCTGTCAGAATTATAAGCCTTTCTTTGTCATGTAATGTCAATGGGAACCAGTATAGATACTGGTGACAGAAATCAGTGGTCATCTGATGAAAGTAAAGCATGCTGGGTCTGCTCAAGAAATCTTCTTTGGGTTCCTTCTTTATATGAACGATAACATCTTACTCCTAATTGTGCTAATTACAAGCTTGACACAACCTTACCAGCGCTTTATGTATGATTGCAGACCGTCAAACGAAGTAAAGGTCGACATAGGAGAAATCTTTTGTTAGTCAACATGACTGAAAGGAATCCGCCAAAACAACCTTGTTGTTAATTTTGCCCTGAGGCGAAAGTGCATAAATGTCAATGCCACTGATAGCGATGAATGGATTCAGTAACCTGAACCGAAAAAAGTAGGCCAAATTATCATACAGTACACTTTTAATGGAAATAATTAAGTATAGACTGATTAGCTTTTTTAGTCTATAAGTACCCTAATATTTGTGTCCAATATCATGATACATGTATTTATCAATCACTGTCAATCAGTATTTCAGCGCGCGTGCGCGTTGTTTGAAATCACTTTGAAATAATGAACCATTGACGTACTTGAATAACTTGATGATGTACGTTATACTCACTCGTTGGAAAGAATACCGCCCTCTATAATGAACTCATGTGTCTGTAACCACTGATCTCTATTGGTAGTGTTTAGCGCTACATACATACACTGCCGCCCACAAGTATTTCTCCCCCTGGAAGCTTTCAAGTTATTACTGTTTTGTCGACAAAGTATTAAACCATCAGACCCAATTACCATTTCATTGTGTTCATTGTACATTTTATACCAATAAATTCATGTTTCCTATTCAGATTTATGATTTAAAAGCATTACAATTCATGATTTAACCGAGCAAGTCAAAATTCCAATGTAAAATCGCTGTAGTAAATCACCTCATGAATATCAATTAGCTCATTATCGGCAGTGTAACGCTATGGGAATTTTCAACTGAGATCAACTGGTGATGGAAAACTCCATGTGCAGACATTTATAAATGATAATTAGCATGCGCAGTTTATTGGAATACCTTTAGAAGGAACCATTCCAGCTATATCATGTAATTTTTCTGACGTCGAACTATGTTTTTGGCAGAAATTCATCTTTTTAATCCAAATCATATCGGGCCGTAATAACGCAAACTCGGCAAGTTAAAAAAAAGCACCGGGGACCCATTGACTGTAAATAAGTACTGTTAGAGGATAAACACGATAAGTATCCTATTCATCTGATTTGAATAGGATAGTCTAGCTCCCTATTGTTTGAGATTGAGAAGAGACGGTGGCATAGTAGAAAAAACGATTTATTATGTCTTGGTATGTTGATTATTGAGCGGTCCTTTGTAAAGATGAAATAGTGGGAAACTCTACTGCTTTGAATCATTCTTTTGATAACGTGGGTTGTTACGTCACTGGAGCAAATAGGTCAATGAACTACGTGCATGCAAACTTTGAAATTTTGCTGGTTCTCCATGTTATTTCAGCCTGATTGTATTGAAAATAATTTTAGATGTGCCTTAAATAAAGATGAATATCTGCCAAAAACATAAACCGTCGTCACAAAAATAGTTTTTTTAAGCTGGAATGGTTCCTTCTGAAGGTATTCCAATAAACTGCGCATGCCAATTATCATTTATAAAAATCTGCACATGAAGTTTTCCATCACTAGTTCATCTCAGTTGAAAATTCCCATAGCGTTACACAGCCGATAATGAGCTAATTGATATTCATGAGGTGATTTACTACGGCGATTTTACATTGGAATTTTGACTTGCCCGATAAAATCATGAATTGTTATGCTTTTAAATGATGAATCTGAATAGGAAACATGAATTTATTGGTATAAAATGTACAATGAACACAATGAAATGGTAATTGGGTCTGATGGTTTAATACTTTGTCGACTACACAGTGATAATTTACAAACTTCCAGGGGGAGAAATACTTGTGGGCGGCAGTGTATGTACATGTACGTGATACCGAGATACACTCATCCGAACTTTATTCAGCCACAAAAGTAACAACGGTAGTCATTGGGGATTTTAAGAGTCAGATTAATTCTGTGGACTATTTGATATTTTACCAGTATGGGCGGCTTATAAAATCGTAAACGGTATCATCTGTAATTACTTATTGTATGGGTTTTTTTCGGGGATCAGTGAATATTTTGGTCGCAATTTTCTATTTTTATATGAGATAAACCAAATCAGACTTTTGACATTTGACCTTGATGGGCCAGACATATACCGGAAATAGCATCTCTCGAAATTATATCACACTTTTATGCCTCCTAAGTCCTAAAGGAAAATGCTTTAAATGATATGTGTATTTCACACATAACTGTAAAATATAATAACTAGTTTGACAATAATAATATGATAAATAGAACCACTCGATTTTTATGAATGAAATGTATAGCACTTTGATAAATTCAAAATTAGGAGAAATCATTGTTTGCAAACAAGGCACTATGTGAAACTATGACAAACTTATTATATCCCATAATGCATAATCAAGTGTGTTCTTCAGACATTCATCGTGAATACAACAACATATCTTCTCATAATCATGTTATCTCTACAACAGATCTCAGCTCTAGAATATATTATGTCCCTACATACACTCTTTACTATGTTAGACCTTGCTCATCTTCATGCCTTGCTGGACAATTTAATGATCGCGCGAAATTTAAGCTACAGATGTGTCCATGCTGTGTGCATTCAAAACTGCCACTCGGTGATGGTCTTGAGCCTGAGGATTGCTGTGCAGGGGTGGTTATTCCAGTAGCCTGGCATGTGGCTGACGTATTTTGCCGCCGCAGCAGCGATCTGCGTGGTATCAAATGTACCCATATCTAGAATGTGTCTTTTTAAGGGGGATAAGAAACTCCCAAGACAAAACCCCGATTCTCTTGACCTTAATATTTTGTCGCAACTGGTATAGGTGGCGCGCTATCATTTCCAAACAGTTGGGGGCTATGGGATTATTTGGTTCACATTCTTCTAAAAGCACCAAATTTGACCTATATGTTGCTCATACCATACTCTTTTGATTTTTGATGGATGCCAAAATTGGAGCCTTTTGGGAGGGACGGCCATATTGGCCAATTCCAATATGGCCGCCATACTGGGGATCAACAATTCAAATTGCTTCAATTAAGCTGACAAGCATACCAAATTGTTTGTCTGATGTGTGGTTACTGAGATATTGAGCAAAACGTGAAAAGGTCGTTGACCTTTGCTTTTGGGGGTCAAAATTTGAACATGCTCCGATTTTGTCAAATTGTTCGTCAGATCACAATGGTTCGAGAAATGGTAATTGTTATCACCTGCCCCTGGAGTCATTTCTGTGCCTTATACAGGGTCGAAAGGTCACAATCCCCATCATACGCCTATATACGCCCAAAAGCAAAGGTCAACGGCCTTTTCACGTTTTGCTCAATATCTCAGTAACCACACATCGGAAGTGGTCCTGGTGCTCAGACAAACAAATTTCAGCTAAATTGAAGCAATTTGAATTTTTGATTCCCCAGAATGGCGGCCATATTGGAATTGGCCAATATGGCCGTCCCCGAAAGCTCCGATTATGGCATCCATCAAAAATCAAAAGAGTATGGTATGAGCAACTATGGGCCAAATGTGGTGCTTTTAGACGAATGTGAACTAAACCTCCCATGTGATGCCCTAACAGCCCCAACTATGATTGCTTAATCGCGTGTCGCAACTGTTATAGAGTGCGCTATGTTATGGGCCAAATCTAAACAATGCACAGATTGTGAGATTCAATCGCCTGCTTCTGTGTCTGGGCTGGTATGCAAATGTATCTTCTCCTGTCGTAGTCCTTATACAATATACGTCACTTTTGCGTGGCAGACTTCTTCTGTGTCTGGGCTGGTATAAAATGTCTCTTCTCCTGTCGTAGTCCTTAGGCTTATACAATTTCTATCTAATTTCTGTAAGCCTGCGTGACTGCTGTTGTCACAATGGCAATCTTGCTGTTTTCTTTATAATGTCTATCGACGTTTTGTGTTTGTTTTTGGTAGGCCATTCTTGCTGTTGTGTTAATTATAATGTCTATCGACGGTTTTTGTTTTGTTTTTGGTAGGCTAATACACTGGGCCTTTATCACTATCTATCATCAGTTTCAAAGTTTACTCAACTTGAGCTGCCAAATTTCACTATTTTGTACGTGGCATGTTGTACATAAAGTGTATACCTTTATCACGATTGGTTTGGAACTTGCTGGAGTTACCGGTCGGCCTATCAGATGTTTTCCGTTCCTTGTCGAACACCAGACTTAAAACGTCCTTGCCAATCACTTCGATGGAATTCACGGGTAGTTTTCGTATGCCCAACGTTACGTCACCATGTTACGGTCAGTTCATGTTTCGCCTAGCGGTTAGCGAATACTAAATAAGCAGACAGAAACTAACGATGTCCTCTCTACTTTTAACTTTAACTTTTGTTGATTTTTATTGTACAAAGTCTTCAATTTTAACGAGAGATGTCCCGCAGGATATTACCTCGCAACATGTGTGTTACTCCATCTTATTTGTCTTCCCTTTCTTACCTGCTCCCGGATTGGCTAGCTACGAGGTGTGGTAAAATGTCGCAATCGAAAGAATGAGCGCTGTTTGGATACGGCACCAGCCTGGCACGCGACACGAAGTACGTCATCAGAATGCCCACAACAAACAAGTGTGGGATTCCCCTAGTGTGGAAAGCCGTATCGGTCAAAATAGGATGAGCTTGATGCACACTTCCCGATATCACTCCTTCACACATGCATATAACTCTGGCAACCAATTTTCATTTGAAGTTCATATTACAGGATTGCATAAAGCAACGCTATACACGATATACCGTGTTCATTTGAATAGGACTGTACAGGTCAAGAAACGCAGAAGGAATATTAGATATAAGAGTATTGACTTTAGATGGTATCAAATCCATTAGTTTATGGGAAAAAATTGTGTTATCTAAAATGTTTGTTGTTCAATAGTATACAAATATTGAATGCCTGAGCGTGTAATAGTAAAAACTATATCACAAGGTCAAATTTGGATTTTTCCATTGCACGAGGCGAAGCCGAGTGTAATGGAATAATCCAAATTGATAGTTTTACTATTGCACAACAAAAGGCATTCAATATTTGTTTTATATCATGATATCACATCATTCTTGTCCAGCCATAATTATAGTAAAACTATCGCATGGTTGAAATTAGGCCTATCATGATATAATGTTTGGGTGCTTTTAGAAATATAATTCATATTGGGAATACAAACTGGGAAGCGCATAACCAGATCGTTGTTTACACACCCCTGTTTGTAATGAACTGCAAACGAGGACCAAACGTTTGTTTGTTTAAACGGTCGGTCCATACGGTGATACTATCCAACCACATGAGGACCCACAAACCTGGACACACACCGTTACACCGAGGACCAAATGGCGGCTGTGTTGTGTGTCAAACCGCCCACTAGACTGTGTGCTATCCAACAGAGACCTAATGGGTGTATGGAGGAGAGAATCACCAAATGCGGACGTCCTCGTTTCCCTATATGTGCAAAATAATGCAAACAAGATCAAAACACTATCTAAACATCCGTTTCGACGGAAAACACACATACACCCCCATTTCACATAAAATAAGACAGCCCGCGTCTGTCACCTTTTAGAAAATTGTATTACGCCCTCAATGGATACAAATGTACGGGATGTTTCAATACTTAGTAGCTTTCCGATACTTTGTTTAATACCGGTATGTGTTATCAGACGGACAATCACGATGTTTTTCATTAAGGAAAAACCTTACTTAAATGTTATGTCGCTCGCTTGTTATATATCTTCAAAGATAATAAGTAAACGCATGGTCTGTTGTTGAAAGCTCATCCATATAGAAAATAGTATTGTCTATAATACGGCAAATCATCGACCTATCATAATGATGGCGCTGTTGTATCAGTTTCGTATGGTGTGGCTAACGACGCCAACATATTTTATTAAAGTTCTGATTGAAACTGCCGTCCTGAAAATTTGCTTAACCATTGCTATGGCGTCAGTCTATTCAATAAACTAAAGATCATGTTCTGCACAGTTAACTATATTCGTGCACGAAAGTGTACATTCGTTAGATCATAATCTACAATGTATCAAATAGACTAGTCATAACAATGTAAAGTTGCAGTAAATTAGATAGCAAAAAGAACACTCTTCACTTTTTGAAACTTTTTCCTATAGCAAATGTTTCATCACGCATGTAATTTTATAACAATAGACACAAGCATAAATCTGTTACATTTGTTACGATGACTATTATTGTCCATTTTCCGAAACGTGTATATCGAGTGCACATGCAAATTCATGAGATTCATATGAATGCGACTCGGTTAGTCTTCTTATGATAGCAGTCATTTGTCTAATTTAATGTTCAACGTGATGCAGACACCCCATCCTTGATGTTGGTCCTACAACTAGACTACATGACGGTTTATTTTCCTTAGCGTGTGATTTTGATTTTGACGTAGCTGCATAATAGAACACTGCTTATTTATTTATTTATATATTTGAACATATACTTTTACAACAGTAGCACTCGTCTACCCGACGGTGCGTTTATATATGCATACCAGTATGATAATTAACAAGGCCAAAGAACATTAATAATTAGTATGCATGTAAATATGATAGAGTCACGCGTTATGAACTCGCCTCCCTATAGGGTGGTGCCGTTACATTTTTAAGTTTCATGCTGTCATTTTTCTCAAATATTTTTAAAACCACAAAAGCTATCTCAACAAATTTGGTATCATTTTAACGCCCTAATAACAGGCTATCTGCTTGCAAAATGGCATTGGTATAGCTAATACGGAAAGGGAGATACAGGTGTTTGATGTTTGGGGACCAGGGGTGGTGCTGGAAGGGGTGCCGCCGGAAGGGATGCCTGTACAAACGCAATGGGGATAATCCCATGCTTTGTTCTTTTTATATACAATAACTAGTCATCCCCTATGTTACAAACACCATTTTGGTCCCATTTTAAAGGATATTTAGTAGTCTTTAAGTATGTGGTTCAACAGACTTGTCAACTATTTGTAACAACTAATTAATTATGGATAAGACCATGATCATCAGCTTTCTTCCAATTCGCTACACAGTCAACATGAATAATCAGCTTCAATTTACCGTATTTATAAAAATGACTATAACTGAAAAAGTGTTCAACCTATGATAGCAAAAGTATAAATTTTTGGAAAGCTTGTAACTAGAGGAATTCAGAAATGCAGTTTATATCAGGGAAGGGTTCATCTTTAAACAAATATTTCTGAAAATTCTAAATATATATAAAATAAAAATTGGAGATATTCACTAGCAGGTATTATAATTACCACACCGACGTAGTAACTTTGAAAATTGTATATCATCTAATGGGTAATTTCATGAGAAATTCAAATATGTTAAGTAAATAATGATAGGGGTAGGTATAACAAATATATGGATCTCAAATTGAAAATAAAAAAACTCTGATATTTTCCGAACATTTCCGATCATACCATTTTAGTTCTTGGCATAGGCGCGAAAACCAAAATCCGTGTGTAACGCGAAAGGAGGCGAGCTTAAAACACATGACCATAGTCATGTATACAATAGTCTGAAGACTCACTTTGAGATCATGATCTAACAGCCCACGCATGATTTGCAGAATTGGTCAAGAATAACTTAATAAGCAGAACGGGCATCTTTAGTGTGTCTGTAAGACGTGGTGATATTAATTGACAACCGAGCATTATATACAATTTTAATTCCTGCCAAACATCAATAAAACCATTGTTGCATAGGTCATTTTCGAGTTTGAGATAATCCTCGGCCCTTATCTCATTTAGTGATCTACATGTACATGTAAATAAGAAATGTCTTAACACTTCCCACGCGGCTATTAGTTTTGCCACTTATACAAAACAGATTTTTCAGAAACCTTCCCCAATTTCCAAAGTCTATCTCAAGCATAACTAATCCAAGACTAGTGATGTTTGTACTTCTTTCAATGCATTTCTCAGGGGGATTCCAAATATGGTATTGAAATTCAATACGATATAACAATTGTTTAAACATTTTGTGACATTTTTGACGCCTGCCGCGCGTGGAAAGTGTTAAGTCGCTCACTGAAACATCATTACAAAGCATATATTTACCATCCTTATTATTTGCAGACCATTGCGTATTCTAGTGGAATCGCGTAAGGACAATTTTGGCCATTACGTTTATTTGTCGGATACAAGCAAACCATACTGATATATTCTTATATAGGTTATGACACGTGATTCTGGAAGGGGTGCTCATGTCAGAAGTCATCATAATCCAAGATGGCTGCTCCCTTAAAATGACGTGTCGCAAAAGGCAATACAATTTTGTTAATCACAGTCTTAATACAGGAAGGATGTATTATATACATATCAGTGGAATTAGCTTACATGGATATGCTGTGTTGATTATAAAAAAGTTAAGTTGTATGGCGGCTACAGTTAAATTATTTATTACTAATACATTGATTTTATACGTGAAGTCCCAACATAACAACGTACGATATATCTTTATTTTATTTTATGTTTATGTATACGAGATAATCTATGTAAGATACAACCACAAGATTAAAAGATGGCCGCTATCCAAATTTCCACAATGGCCGCTGCAATGAATAACATTAATGCATTGCTGAAATAGTGTTTTGAAATACAGTGTGAAACTTTCTATTGTCAACCTATAAATATGATAATCAATATGATAGATCCGGTATTGGATGTGGTCGTAGCGGTTCCTTCTGCTGATGGTTTGTCATACTAGTGTTGCAGAGTGCACATTATGCAATGATCTTGTGAATGTCAGTGTTTATAGATGGCCACTAGACTATTTGTCAGTGCTGCATACACGTATTCTGTGCGAAGCGATTCCGGTATTATTGCCTTGAGGCCTTTCATAATGATACCATCTTCCGACAATAGTTCATCACGGAACGAAAAATAGTTTTTGATCTCCGGTGGTACTTTCTGTAGCAAGTTTGGCCAACCGTGTTTAATAGTACGCAAGAGTTGTTGCATGGTTATGTCTGTCTCGGTGGCATGTCGTAGCTGCTCTTGTCTATTACTGCTGATTTTCGTGAGGGACATTGCCTCGTATTCAAAATGGTCTTCAGATTCATCTGCTAATGGTGCGCGAAGAGATCTTTACCTTTTTTATACACCAAGGTAAAGTCGTACCGTTGCATCATCATTCTCTGAAGCCTTGCAGGAACAGAATGCAGTGGTTTAATCATGATAGTCACTAGCGGTTGGTGATTCGTCTCCACGGTAACAATTTTACCATAGGTGTACTGGGGAAATTTCCGACAGGAAACCACTATGGCCAACAGTTTTTTTCTCAATCTGCGCGTATTGTTGTTCAGTTTGAGTTAGCGATCGTGAAGCATACACAACTGGTTTGTCGTCTTGAAGAATTACTGTTCCAAGTCCATACCTCGATGCGTCACATTTTGTTTTATACGTTGAAGTATGACAGGACAGTACTGTTGGTAGAGCTGTTTCATATTATCAAACGCTTGTTGGTGTTCATGCCGCCAACACCCCTGAGTATCCTTGTGCAATAGTTGTATAAGCGGGCTGAGATCTAAGACGAAGATTGTCTACGAACTTCGCGAGGTAGTTCATCATACCCAATAATCTTTTAGCGCGGTTACGTCTTCAGGCACCGGCATGTCTGTGATAGCAGCGATTTTTATCTGGATCTGGTTGTAGTCCATGGTCTGTAAACAGGTGACCGACGTAACCAACTTGTTTCAATCTGAACTTGCACTTAGAGGGGTTCAACCTCAAGTTGATCTCTTGCGCTCTATCAAGGACTTTCTTCATCGTTTTCTTTGATGTCGCGACCACTTATGAGAATATCATCGACGACGATGTCATAAGGATATCCTCCGAGTAATTGTTCTATACTGCGTTGAAACACTTCTGAACCGGAATTCAGACCATATGGCATGCGAAGAAATCTAAACCGTCCTTCCGGAGTATTGGACGTAGTGTAGTACGATAAAATCCGGTCAAGCGGTATCTGCCAGAATGATGTTTTCGCGTCTAAGACGGCGAAGATTCTTGCCTCCGACATGTTCGCAGTGATTTCCTCAACGGTTCGCATTGGATGATGTGGACGTTTGAGGGAAGTGTTCAAGTCCTGCGGGTCAATGCAAATGCGAATTTCATTAGCGTTTTTCTTCTTCGTAGCGTCCATACTCGACACCCACTCTGTCGGTTCAGAGACTGGCATGATAACACCGAGTTCCGTCATGTCATGCACGCTAGTTCCGCTTTCACTTTATCTTCCATGGCCTTAGAGACCTTTATAGGAGGTTTGACTACAGGGATGACATTTAATGGTATGCGATATTTCACAGGTAGCTTTCCGAGCTTATCTTCGAACAGGTCTTCGTACTGCGAATCTAAACCTTTTTCTACCAGGTGTACTAGATTTTCATCGTAGTGTACTAGGTTGAGATGCAAAGCATCCTGACAGCCTGATATTGGTGTGACATCTCCGTCCACCAATATCAGACTGTCCGGCGATTTGTTGCTATGAGCCGCCGCGATAAAGATATCAAATTCGAGTTCAAAATTTCGCCAATTTTCGGTGACATCACCCTGTAAGCTTTATTTATATGGCATGCGAAGTCCTTCTGCCATGCTTATCCCACATCAAGACACTATGTAAATGTAAGATTAATGTGATAGGTACGATAACTCAGATGTAAACACATATACAACTAGAGCGGTTCTCGGCTTTCGCGGTTCTCGGGTTTGGCGGTTGGTGGATTTGAATGGTAAAATGATTTTGGACAAAACCTAACTGGGTCGTGTGGGTTTGGTGTTAATAGTTGTATTTGTTGAAGTCAACTTATTTTTTTCTGCCTGTTGACATAGTTTTTGGAAGATATATGATTATATGCGGCACTACAAGTAGGCTTCATAAATGTGAAAGAGATATATGTATAGGAGTAATGTTTTTAAGTATTTGTATTTGAAGAATGGAAGTACCTGAATATTACATATTAATAGTATTATATTATTAGGGCCTCTGAATGGATGGCCGACTGAAGATAGTGATGTTACATTTTTAAAAGGATTGTATATTTACCTGTTTTGTGGACGATTTCTTCATCTCCTAAGCTGGCGGCGTACACAATTGTGTGATGGTTGGTATTGTTGATGGGCATTTGGAATAACACTACGTCTGTGGTAAACCCTGATTTACACCACGGACGAAGTGGTACTCCAGTGGACCGTCATTGTGTCATCGTGATATAGTCCACTCTTCTACTCCTATTTACAGATGACAGTTGACCAAGTAGAAGTCTGGACACTGGCGTATTTGTCTTGTCCGCCATTTACATCACCATCTGTGCAGTAGTATTGTATGTCACTGCCATCGTTTATGCCACTCCTGTTGACTATTGGTAGATGCCACTTATGCGATGCGTTCCATACACACCCTGCTCACCCAGTAGAAGTCTGGACACTGGCATATTTGTCTTGCCCGCCACTTACATCACCATCTATACAGTAGTCTGAATAGTCTTGTATGTCACTGCCATCGTTGTTTGCCACTCCTGTTGACTAGGCCTATTGGCAGATGCCACTTATGCGATGTGTTCCATGCACACCCTGCCAACTCAGTAGAAGTCTGGACACTGGCGTATATGCTTGTCCTCGCAATATTTGTCTTGTCCGCCATTTACATCACCATTTATACAGTAGTCTTGAATGTCCCTGCCATCATTGTATGCCACTCCTGTTGACTATTGGTATATGCCACTTATGCGATGTGTTCCATGCACACCCTGCTTACCAAGTAGAAGTCTGGACACTGGCATTTATGTCTTGTCTGCCATTTACATCACCATCTATACAGTAGTCTGAATATAGTCTTGTATGTCACTGCCTTCGTTTATACCACTTCTATTGACTATTGGTAGATGCCACTACCCAGTAGAAGTCTGGACACTGGCATATTTGTCTTGTACGCCATCTACATCACCATCTCTACAGTAGTCTGAATAGTCTTGAATGTCACTGCCATCGTTTATGCCACTCCTGTTGACTATTGGTAGATGCCACTTATGCGATGTGTTCTTTGCACACCCTGCTCACCCAGTAGAAGTCTGGACACTGGCGTATATGCTTGTCCTCGCCATATTTGTCTGGTCCGCCATTTACATCACCATTTATACAGTAGTCTTGAATGTCACCGCCATCATTGTGTGCCACTCCTGTTGACTATTGGTAGATGCCACTTATGCGATGTGTTCCATACACCCTGCTCACCCAGTAGAAGTCTGGAGACTGGCATTTATGTCTTGTCTGCCATTTAATTTGGCTATTGACTATTGGTAGATGCCACTTATGCGATGTGTTCTTTGCACACCCTGCTCACCCAGTAGAAGTATGGACACTGGCGTATATGCTTGTCCTCGCCATATTTGTCTTGTCCGCCATTTACACCACCATTTATACAGTAGTCTTGAATGTCACCGCCATCATTGTGTGCCACTCCTGTTGACTATTGGTAGATGCCACTTATGCGATGTGTTCCATGCACACCCTGCTCACCCAGTAGAAGTCTGGAGACTGGCATATTTGTCTTATCCACTATTTACATCACCATCTATACAGCTGTCTGAATAGTCTTGTATGTCATGTCACTGCAATCGGTGTATGTCACTCCTGTTGACTATTGGTAGATGCCACCTATGTGATGTGTTCCATGGACACCCTGCTCACCCAGTAGAAGTCTGGACACTGCCATATTTGTCTTGTCCGCCATTTACATCACCATCTATTCAGTAGTCTGAATAGTCTTGAATGTCACTACCATCGTTGTATGCCACTCCTGTTGACTATTGGTAGATGCCACCTATGCGATGTGTTCCATGCACACCCTGCTCACCCAGTAGAAGTCTGGACACTGGCGTATTTGTATTGTCCTCATTTACATCACCATCTATACAGTAGTCTGAATAGTCGTGTATGTCACTGCCATCATTGTATGCCACTCCTGTTGACTAGGCCTATTGGCAGATGCCACTTATGCGATGTGTTCCATGCACACCCTGCTCACCCAGTAGAAGTCTGGAGACTGGCAGCTTTTCAGAGCCACCAAAGAACAGAGGAAGCACTACCTCTGTTTTCAACGGCCCTTTTCAGGGCCACCCTATCTTTCCAAAAAGAGTTTTGTGAAATGTCAGTATGTTAATAAACTATAGATTCAAAGTTATGAATAATAAATTAAAAAATAAATTAGTTAATTAACTTTAAAAAGTAAGCAAGTAAGCTTCCATTATATGATAGTAATAAAATCATACTTTCTCTCTTATTTAATTAAATGTTCTTTACGTTTGATTTTAGGGGTAAAAGCAAGTTAGCTTTTTAAGGGGTTCTATTTTATGAAAACACGACTCCCCATCTCTTTATTCAAAGAATTGAATATACTCACTGCTCTACAATTTTCTCAAAAATGCAACGTTAAAGCTACACGGCTTTTTACGGAACTGAGTTTTGGAAGTTCTGATAATCATTGATTCATCCACGGGAATGTTTTTAACGTTCTTTTATGTTCTAAGTTCTGAATATAATTTTAAGCTCTGTAAAAGTTTTTACGGAATAAATCTAATATATTACTTGAAGTAAATGAATACACTTCTAGTACAGTTTTTACGGTATAAAACTGTTATATCTTTCATTAAGATAATATGATTGAATTTTACAAGTTCACGCCCGACACAGTGTTTGCCGGTCATAGCCTACTTTTCATTTTATTTAATTTATTAAATATTTTAAAAAAGGTTTTCTGTTTTGGAATGCTACATATATTTTAGATTTTCTAGTTTGAACTTCTATTATAGCATTTTACAATCGGTGGTTTTAAAAGAGTTAGTTTGGTCGTCCGAAAGCAGGTACCTTTGGTACCCTCCCGCTCTTTTGTAATCTTTGCCAATCCGGGGGTGCCGCACCAAACATCCCCGTTACACTTCACTCTGCGCGTAAAGCGTAAGCAGTTTGCAGTTTACGTACATGTTTACAAATAAAAGAATAGGCTACAGGACTATTTCATATAAATCACTATGAATGTATGGATAAATAGATGGATGGATGGATGGATGGATGGATGGATGGATGGATGGATGGATGGATGGATGGATGGATGGATGGATGGATGGATGGATGGATGGATGGATGGATGGATGGATGGATGGATGGATGGATGGATGGATGGATGGATGGATGGATGGATGGATGGATGGATGGATGGATGGATGGATGGATGGATGGATGGATGGATGGATGGATGGATGGATGGATGGATGAATGGATGGATGCATGACTTATGGATAAATATAGTTCC
Source organism: Ophiura sarsii (assembly GCA_035610835.1). Lineage (NCBI taxonomy): Eukaryota > Metazoa > Echinodermata > Ophiuroidea > Amphilepidida > Ophiuridae > Ophiura > Ophiura sarsii. The sequence continues at coordinate 31,832,142 of CM069449.1, forward strand.
AAACTTCATTCCCATTTTTTTCATTTTCATTTCATGCGAAATATTCCAGGCAATCAGATCTTTGGTCTGATACGGAATGTGCCCACATATATACGTCAATTAAGTGCCCCCGGCCAGATTGGTGCTCTCAGGGTGTGTATTATATAAGGAATATTTAATAAATGGACGCATTCGCCGAGAGTGGCGGATACCACTGTTATGAAAAAGTGTGTCCGAATAAATAAATAAATAAATATAATGCCCATACAACTTTCAAGTGCCCCTCCCCGGCTCGATTTTATGAGAAATATTACAGGCGTCACATCTTTGATCTGACTATACCCACTACCCACATACGGCAATTGAGTGCCCCCTCCCCCGGCCAGAATTCGTGGTCTAGCAGAGTGTGTATTATAAGTATCAAGTTTAATCCATAGTCTTTTATATTTACTACAAATTGTACAATCTATACCGATCAACTCCAGTCTCCATCAAAGGTGTGCCGAACAATCTGGCCGCCGTCTATCGATGAGACCGATTCGCTCTTGAACCGAAGTCTTCATTGCCTAGAATGGCTTTTTAAAGCAATCGCTACAAATCATTTATAAACTTTAACATAAAAAATGGCCCCACCAATATATATTGCGCATGAAAATGGCCGTGTTTACGAGTCAATTTCGTACGCTGACAATTTTCCGGATGCTGCTGAAAGATGCTGACAATATATATTGCGCATGAAAACGGCCGTGTTTACAAACTAATCTCGTAAAACATGAAAATAAAAACCGCCTTACCTCACTTTTAATCACACGAAAATTACAACATTTATTTGTTGAAATCCTCGAAAATGTAATCACACGAAAATGTAATCACACGAAAATTACAACATATATTTGTTGAAGTACATGTATTATTTAAAACTCCGATACCCCCCCCCCCCCCCACCCCCATTCGAAGGCCAACGCTACGAGAATCCGAAATAATTAATTTAACAATGCACGCAAAAATGTCCGCGTTTTAATATAAAATGTATACCTTTTGGCAAATTCAAACATTGTTTTAGCTAATTCAAACTTTGTTGCCCCCATTTTGCCCAGCCCCAAAGTATTTCTGAACATTCCCTAATTAGTCTTTTGTGTACGTTAAACTTAGCCCACCTTATTAAATATGCGTCGTCAAAAATATAATTTGTCAAATGAAAATCTGAAAATTTACATTTTTTGATGAGAGGGAGGGTAACATGCAATGGCCTAAAGTGCCGAAAAAAGCCACCGGCACCCAAACCTGCCGAGCATGTCATCTTATTGCGCGAAAAAACATTGTTTTGGCAAATTCAAACTTTGTTGCCCCCCCCCCCCCCCCCCCCATTTTGCCCAGCCCCAAAGTATTTCTGAACATTCCCTAATTACTCTTTTGTGTACGTTAAACTTAGCCCACCTTATTAAATATGCGTCGTCAATATTTTCTAAAAATATAATTTATCAAATGAAAGTCTGAAAATGTACATTTTTTTTATGAGAGGGAGGGTAACAATGGCCTAAAGTGCCGCAAAAAAGGCCACCGGCACCAAAACCTGCCGAGCATGTCGTCTTATTGCGCGAAAATGTAATTGCCCGAAAAATTAATCACACGAAAATTACAACATTTATTTGTTGAAATGCTGCGAAAATTTAATCACACGATAATTACAACATTTATTTATTGAAGTACATGAATTATATAACCCCGATACCATGTTCCCTTTTAGGAGCAATTCTTGTACAGTCAAAGTCGGAGCCAGAGTCACGTGCTATTGTTTAGTCACGTGTCATTGTTTAGTCACGTGTTATTTCTAACAAGGTTATCGACGCTATCGGAACAATCTCCATTTTGCGTGATTTTCTGAAATTACTAGGAGAATATAAGCCGTAACTTTGACTGTTAGCCACAGATTTATTACAAATAAACATAGTTTCAAACATGTTTAATACTGTAGGAAGATTTTTTGTGCACAAAGTTGTTGCTACGACGAATTGAAATAGGTAAAATGACGATTTTTCGATCGAATTGAAAATGCATCTTTATTGCATTGTATTGCCTCAAAATAGTGGGGATTTTTTTAATTTTTATTAAAACGGAAACAATATTTTGGAAGAATAGGACCTCCCCTTCAAAATGAGCCTAAGTTTATTAAGATTGGTGCAGGCAATCCACCACAATGGCGAATTGCAAATTACTCTATTTTTATTTATTTTCTTAACATTTCGGTACACGACGTGCGGCGGGCCAACACAAAGCCGTTATATTCTTGCACAGACTCCCTCTGTGATTCTTGGCAGGCATCTGACTGCGTTGATCCAATCTCGAATTAAGTTCATAGGTGGCCGTACACATTATGTTTAGCCAGAGCCATTGCATTCGTGGGCATTGTAATATCGGGCGGATTCCTGTCAAACGAATTTGCTACTGAAACCATAACATGGGTCTCGATCCAGTAACTATTTAATACGATCCAGCTATGTAAGACGCCATATTGGAATGGGTACCGATGCATGATGCGGTAGCGAGTCATCGATATACGATACATTGATTATGATAATACCGGTACCAAGGTTATCTACAGTTTTATCCTAATAAAGATTCGTGCAAACTTTGGTGCTTGTATCCGGTATGTAAACGTAATTTCGTTAAGCGATTCCACTACAAGTCATCAATCACTCTGTGGATATTGACGTAAAAAATGGCTGCACACTAAGTTTGTATACAGTATATGCTACAAAAACTGATTGGGCAACAACCTTTTTTTTCTTCAATTATTCTGCAAGTGTCGTTTTTGTGAACCTTGACAAGAATTCGGTAAATATCGCGTATGACAACTCGTCATCATCGGTCGTCCTTGGACGGAACAATGGAAGCAGCTTAGTTGACAAATGGTATGACAAATCAAATTTAAAATCAAACTTGTTACGTATGACGAATGGCATCAAAGTATGCAGGGTTGCGATTGTCGAATTTGTAAACCTGAAAAGAACTAAATTTACGATCATTGTTTGCGTGTCATGCTGCGGTCATCAGTGACAAAGCATGACAAATGGTACCATCCATAGCCCATATCACTTTTGGACCGGTGATTTTGATACATCGAAAATCTTGTCAACCGCTGATTATGTGGTCCATTTTCAAGGTTATGAAGGTTAGTTTATGCCTTTGGGGCATACTTGTGTCCTTTGAAGTCTTTCAATTAGTTAAGTGGGAAATAGACACATCCTAGGATGATTTAATACCGTTGAAATTTCTAATCACCTTGCTAAAAGTGTTAAGGGACTGGGAACATATCATATCGTACTCTGTGTGTACCCATATTACTTTAAACTTGGATAACAGGCGATGTACACGTGTTATATGATTGGAACTGCAACATATCGGGGAATGATATAACGGATTTGCGTGATTGAGAATGGCGTGCTTTCCCCTGATTACTTTATGTCTGTGTCTATATGGAATATTATGTACAGCAGGTAAGCACACCAGTAGACTGTTTATTTTTGCCGATGGTTTCGGCCGACAATTTTGTTGCCGATATTTAAAAAAATAAATATAAGCAGACAATTTTGTTTGCCAATAGTGTGTGTGTGTTTTAACTAAAATGGTCCTGTGCGCGGATTTCAAGCTTCCATCTTATTAAAGCATCATAATTCGCGCGAAGCTCACACAAATTGGCTATTGTAACACTAAGATATTCCAGCAAACAACGTACTAGAAGCCATCTTGTTAAAGCTTGAATAATTCAACATTGAAACTAAGTCGCGCATAGCGCGAAGAAAATGGCTACTGTGACTCTGATGAAAAATTCTAGAAAAACGTTCCCAAAGCCATCTTGTTAAGCTTGAATAATAAACACTGAAATTAATTCGCGTGTAGCGCAAAAAATGGGTTTTGTAATAATGTAAAGGTCCGGAAAAACGTTCCTAATATCATCTTGTTAAGCTTAAATAATAAAACATTGAAACTAATTCGCGAGTGGTGCGCAAAAAAATGTTATGAACCTACGGCACATAAAAGTCCGAAATACGCGGGCGCTGCTTCGGTCAGCTGCGCGTGCATGCTAGAAAAATCACAAAATGCTAACTAATCAGAACCGTGAGGTTGAGATTACGTAGTGCGCACCACGGATGACCATTGCTCCGTTTCGGGGGTGAGGTTGAACTCGCGTACTTAATGGCGTACACCACTAATGCGGTAATGCGCGGCACTTCCGGCAAAGTTAGGTACGATAATAGTTCCTATTTGACGGAAAGAATGGTAGCAAATGAAACTAATCATTATTGTTTTTGTGTCAAATTTGTGTTCTGCGTATTCCTTAGAATGTATATTTAATGTTTAAAAAAGAAAATACGTGATTTTAACTGAACATAATTTTACGGACAGATTTACACGCACGTTGCATACACGGGTAAAAACGACTGATAAGTAACAAAATCAGTACACTCTGACGTGCCGGCGTCTAGCTAAACATCTACCTGATGACCCGGGGTTGGGTTGAGTTTCAGATATGTTATAAAATACCGTTTGTGTTAAAACATATGAAAATGTCATATAGAATTCGTCGCGAGCTAACTCTTCTTACAGCGATTTGAACACAGCCTACAAAGCATGTAAAGTCTAGGGGGGGGGGGGTGAATTATAGTCGTCGTCAGAATACTTCAGCACTTTTTAAAACCGCCAATGCGCGCGCCTAGTTAATTAGCGTGTGGGCGGGGACATTCATGACCCATAGATACAATCGCGGCCAATCGGATTACAGGGGCCGCGACGCGTCGAACTGCTCGAAGATAACGCAGTATTGACGCTGTTCTACATCTGGCTCAATGATAAGTCCGGCCATGACGTGGACCTTAGGTAAAATATACCTTAAATCATTAAATGTGCCAAATTAAAGATTGCAATTCCCCAGAGCAGAGAGTGAGGTGCAATTCACCCAACTATTTTACCGAAGCTAGCAATAGACACCACTTCATCATGTGTGCTACCCATTTTGATATTAGACAGATATTCACAGCAATTACAATTCGTTTGAAGACAAATCTACTGGGAAAGAAGCTGTGGTTTAGTATTAATAGTTGTGTTTAATCAATTGTTTAAGTTTGGGGTAAATGACGATTTAAAAATAGCAACAGTTATTGAGCGAATTCATTGTTTAGGATAACGTGCTGCCCATTTGGTTGAAGGCATTGTATATACTTTGTACCGAAGCCACCAATATAGGGCGACAACAACTCCCCATGTGCGCTATCCATGTCGATAGTAAAAAGAAATTCACAGTAATTATAATTTGTTTGAAGACAAATAAACTGGGACAGAAGCAGGGGTAGCACTGGCTCAAAAATGTGAGGAGTCCCATTTGCATTTTTCAGGACCCTTTAAGGACTGCAAAAACTAAATTTAAGGGGTCCCCCAGAAATATAAGGGGTCCTGAAGTTTGAGCCTTTGAAAATGGTCAACAAGTTTTTTAGAGACAAACAGTCGCTAACACAGATACGCACACTAGCGTAAGATCATGTAACTCATATACCTATGTCGTGTCCATGTTAATCAGTAGAAGATACTTATATATAGAATGTTTTGGAAATCGCTTGAAACTTTTGCGGAAGCAATTCGGAAGCGATTTAGTGTGTTTAACAACTTTTAAAAATACAGGATTTGCATTGTATTTATCTTTTACGGACATTAATCAATTTAAAATGTAGGCACAGGATGGAGATTGACAATTTTCAGAATGTCTTAAGGTTTCCACGTCCATACATCGTCAGATTTAAGGGGTCCCTTTATTTTCGATTGGGACCCGTCAGTGAAGTTCAATATGTAAACTTACGCGTCCATTATCGTCCAACAAGAAAATAGGGGGTCCTAGGACGCGAGGACGCGCAAGAACGCGAGCCCTGGACAGAAGCTGTTGTTTAGTATTAGTAGTTGTGTCAATCTATTGCTGAAGATAAAGGTAAAGGACGTTTCATAAATAATATGGAATTTGCTAACGTTAAACGTGGTACCAACTTGTCGAATGTCGGTGTAATTCAAAAGGAGTCGTTAATAAATCAATCTCAGATTACAAATTTGACGAAGTAAACACCTTTTGTCATCGTAATAAGAGATTTATCTAGATTAGTAAAGTTATCCTGGGTAATTTATAAGCACGTGTAAGCACGGTAGCTACCTGTCATGGTGTAAGCAACAGTGCAATATATCATCTGTGTCGTTTATGGACTCTCCCACAATGACATGCCATGAATAAAAGAGCAATAAATCAATCTCCAATCGAAATAAGAGATTTATCTAGACTAGTAAAGTTACCCTGGGTAATTGATTATAATACTTAATTACGTGTAAGCATGGTAATTACCTGTCATGGTGTAAGCAGCAGAGCAGTATATAATTTGTGTCGTTTATTGAATCTCACACAATGACATGCCATAAATAAAAGAGCAATAAATCAATCTCAGATTACAAATTTGACGAAGTAAACACCTTTTGTCATCGTAATAAGAGATTTATCTAGACTAGTAAAGTTATCCTGGGTAATTGACAGCGTTCGAAATAAAAAAATAAATTGGTTATCCACCGGATAACCTAGGTTGGGATTTTGGTCATCCGCCAATATTTTTGGTTATCCGCATTTTTTCAGTGGCAAGCTCAAAAATATTTTAAGCGAGTCTTCATATATACGGTACACATACATATACACATACAATGACAACAACTCCCAATTACCCTTCTATGCTCCATAAACAACGTTCTTCACTCGTATCTCCCGACTCCATTGGATCTGTATCCTGGTCATCCTCATCTGACTCAGCATCAAGTTTCACAACTGCAGTGTCGGTTCGTCCGCTGTGTCAGTGTCATCCTTATTTACAGCTTCTAATGCATACTGATCCTCTTCTTCATTTTCATCTCCCAACTCCATTGGATCTGTATCCAGGTCATCCTCATCTGACTCAGCATCAAGTTTCACAACTGCAGGGTCGGTGTCGTCCGCTGTGTCAGTGCCATCCTCATTTACAGCTTCTAATGCATGAATCCTGATGATCCTCTTCTTCATTCTCATCTCCCAACTCCATTGGATCTGTATCCAGGTCATCCTCATCCGACTCAGTCTCAAGTTCCACAACTGTCGTCCGCTGTGTCAGTGTCATCCACATTTACAACTTATATATAATGCATCCTTCACTCTTATCTCCCGACTCCTCTTCTCATCTTCTTCACTCTTATCTCCCGACTCCATTGGATCTGTATCCAGGTCATCCTCATCTGACTCAGCATCAAGTTTCACAAGTAACAGGTTCTTAAAATACTAAAAAGTTAAGGAAACCCGTTGAATAATGCATTTTATTGATGCCAATCAGCAGCTTTTGTCACAGAAGCTGCCAATTGGCAGCTTTTAACGATTATCATTATTTTGACCAGGAAAAATCAAAGTATTGCTTAATCATTGTATTTATGAATGAATTTTGGCAGGACAAAATAACAACAATTGTCACTCGCTGCCAATTGGCAGCTTTGTGACAGAAGCTGCCAATTGGCAACAATAAAATATAGATTTCAACGCTTTTTTTGTTATCTTGGCCAGTGAAAATCGATAAATCACCAAATAATACAATCCCAAAGTATTTCAGAACCTGTTAACTGCAGGGTCAGGGTCGTCCGCTGTGTCAGTGTCATCCTCATTTACAGCTTCTAATGCATCCTGATCCGAATGATCCTCTTATTCACTTTCATCTCCCATCATTTTGGTCATCCGCCGGATGATCGGCAAGAAAAACTGGTCATCCGCCGGTAGATTTGGTCATTTCGGATGACCGGATGGCCGCTATTTCGAACGCTGGTAATTGATAAGCACGTGTAAGCACTATAGCTACCTGTCATGGTGTAAACAACAGAGCAGTATATCATTTGTGTCGTTTATGCATTACGGTTCCGTTCCCTTTACGTTTTGAGATTGTCCTGACCACGGAAACGGGGTAGTATCCAGGATTATAACTCAAGTTTTGTTCCTTTCAACTCTTTGATTTATTGCACCAGCTGTTAGTGCCTACGGCGCGCTTTGGGTACCTGCTCTGGCAGTTCCGACATTGGTTTTGACTAGGGTTTTGTAGTGAGGCCTTCACACTAGAGCGCGGGTCATTGTGAAATTTACTCAATGCAGATTTTGTGGATTTGTCGTGCTTTTAGGGACAGAAATGAATAAATGACATAATTTACCCACAAATTGTTTTTCGAACGAGCAATTTCGGCTGTATACATCCAATGTAACATGATAAACAATTTCAATTCTCAGTTATAAAATTTAAAATTCTCTCTCCAAACTCTCTGAGTTATTGCGACACCATGTGGATTGCCTACGGCGCTTCACAGTAAATCCGCATCGACAGTTGGAGCAGGGGCGACTTGGTATTTAGGCCTGACGGCTTTCACACTAGTGGGGGTTCTTGTGAACATTTATAAATGCAGAGTTGGCTGATTTTTCGTTATTTAAGGAACAGAAATGAACAATTGAGATAATATAGCCACAAATTGGAAGTTTCAACGGGCATATTCGGTTGTATATATTGGAAGATATTGGACTGAAAATGTTTCGTGTTCACTGTATAGATTACAACGCGGCAGAGCACGATAATTTCACCACATGTGGTTGGGCTCGCAACGCCCTATAGTAGGCATGCATAACCAGCATGTGTCCACGGACGTTAGTTCTGGCAGATGTTCAATTGGCAACTGATGGTTGAAAAAACACCCAACGCCTAAATTGTTAGGTTTTGGTGTGATTTAGCCAGGTTATATAAAGAATTTCTAGCTTTGAACTCCATTTCTTTTATACACATGATTAGTATTTCAGATTTTATAAAATGTTGAGAAAAGTCCCTGGAAAGTCTCAATATAGGATTTCTAGATTAGATTTTAGTTTTAATTATTAGCCCAATTGGGCTACATCAAATGCTAAATATAACGTGGCCAGACTGTTAGTATTGGCTAGACAAAGTCTAGACTCGGGACACATGTTAACAGAGCAATTACTAATATCTTGGCCTGTCATTATGTCAAAAAATATTTCCAAAGTGGCGCAAAGCGTAGAGGCGATGGAACCGTAATGGGAATCTCCCACAATGACATGCATTGAATAAAATAGCAATAAATCAATCTCTAAACGAAATAAGAGATTTATCTAGACTAGTAAAGTTACCCTGGGTAATTGATTATAATACTTAAGTACGTGTAAGCATGGTAACTACCTGTCACGGTGTAAGCGGCAGAGCAGTATATCATTTGTGTCGTTTATTGAATCTCCAACAATGATATACCATGAATAAAAGAGCAATAAATCAATCTCCAATATTGTGCAAAGAAGCGTCCTTTGTCCCGTGTTGATATTGTCGCGGGGCGGGAGCGCGCGGCTTCGCTTTTTAATCAGCGTATATATATGTTTAGCATGCACTCGCGGCGAATCCTAAGTGAGCAGAAAATGTTGCATCTGACACCACCAAATTTCTTATGTGGCAGGGGATTGAATTTGGAAACCCGGAATGTATGCTGTAAGCCACGTGGATCCGTTACAGGTATTAACCTGCCTTTTATACAATGACAAGCACGGAGCCTTCTAGAGTATATCACATGTATTTATTCATCGACGCATATCACATTATATATTTACAAGCCTTATTACGCAACAACTCAACTATTAACACAATTTAATGAACCAAACTACAACACTGCTATAAGAGTACGCGTACACCCAATGTTAATTTATCCCTTCTTAATTTGGATCGCCCTGGTTTAATATCCGCCCTGTAGTTACAATCTAGTCGCCCTGGAAAAATACGTGTCCGCCCTAGCGTTACGATCGTCCTAGAGTTACAATATATCCGCCCTGGAAAAATCACAACTCCGTGGAGCGTTAGCTGAAATAAAGAACAATAATGGGGTTAACAACATTGGCAAGGCAATGGCTTGAAGCCATGGCCGGATCATGTCAACCAATGAATCCTCAACGGGGTATGATCATCAGGTCGTGGCATTACCGCCTGCAACCAATGAATCCTCAACGGGGTATGATCATCAGGTCGTGGCATTACCGCCTGCAACCAATGAATCCTCCAACGGTGTATCCAATGATGTATGATCATCAGGTCGTGGCATTACCGCCTGCAACCAATGAATCCTCCGAAGGTGTATCCAATGATGTATGATCATCAGGTCGTGGCATTACCGCCTGCAACCAATGAATCCTCCAACGGTGTATCCAATGATGTATGTTCATCAGGTCGTGGCATTACCGCCTGCAACCAATGAATCCTCCAACGGTGTATGATCATCGGGTTGTGGCATTACCGCCTGGCAACCGATGAATCCGGGGTGAGGTATGATCGTCGGGTTGTGGCATTACCGCCTGGCAACCGATGAATCTGGGGTGGGGTATGATCATCGGGTTGTGGCATTACCGCCTGGCAACCGATGAATCCGGGGTGGGGCATGATCATCGGGTTGTGGCATTGCCGCCTGGCAACCGATGAATCCGGGGTGGGGTATGATTATCAGGTCGTGGTATATTTTCTCACAACCTAACTATTTCACCAACGAAGAAGCCCAACACTGTCTGTTCGAATTACATTATATATTACAATAATCCACGCTGCTACTTGTGCAATTTAGGTACAGCCAAAGCCTAGCGGTACAAATTCCGAAGATTTTGGAAACAGACCAATTCAAGAGTTACACATCAACTTACAAATTAATGAGATTCGCCGAAAGCGCACAGAGTCAAATCAGTTAGGACCAACAACCTACTGACTCTGAATTAATAAGGTATGACTAAATCTCCAAACAATTTATGCACCAAGTTAGCGTTCGTATGTGTTAAACTAGCGCGCTACTGACGATTATCGCAGAGCAACACAAAAAGCAATAAAAGGTACCTAACGAAACAACTGGACATCGTCTCGCTGTATTTACTGCACCATCTCCGTCAACCTACCTCCCCTTCCACAAATGTTCGCGTTTACTAATTTATAATGTTTTTACCGTCCTGCAAGCGGTTGGTTCACATATTAACAATTTTACCAAGGTCAACACCCACCTAATCCTTTGATATCGTCACGGATACTTCAGATAGATCTTGCTGCGTCTTTATCCACCCGTCTCTATAACAAATATACAAATAATGGAATAGGTCCACCAACAGTTACTCTAGCATATGCACAATATGGTCATGGCATTCAATTGTATGCGTTATGGACTATGACAAGGATGATCTCACACGGCATCCCCCACAGTAGTATGACACAGTGTCACCAGGTACAAGGTAATTAATTATATAAAACAAGCATATCCAAAACCAAATGTAATCAAAACAAGCTAAGTATTTTGGCTGAGTGATAAAATTGGATCACTCAAAAACTTCTAAGTATTCTAAAATTTAGGACATCTACAAAATGCCATGGATCTCCAAAACAGTCTGAACAATAAAAAAACAACGTGCTGTTTATTTACCACAGCACCATTAGGGTGTCACATCTTATACATGACAACCATTAACAGTATAAGCAATTTGGAATGATTTAAAATCTTTATACCGAAAATATCGGAAAATACCGAAAATAATCGGACCAACCGAAAATATCGAAAACCGGACCCTCCTAGAATAAAAATAAAAATATAACATACAAATAGTAATCAAACATGTGAGTCACTTGTCATCCATTACACAAGTAAAAAGTACAATTTGACCATGCAAGTTCTCTGTATTTAAAATACAGTGATCATGAATCATCTCTGATGGTTTGGTTTATATATCAACGCGCATGGAATGTTAGGAAATTGTCACAAAAAGTCTACCCAACAATACTGAATTAGATAGCTGTGATATTATAAAAAGATTAAAGTACCTCAATTTTTGCACAGCACTCCTACCCTTTAGTTATTCAAGAGTAACAATAACCACATTTACTAATCGCTCCTACCATTTCTGGCCTCAATTTACATGTATACACAATCCAGTACTAAATCATGATAGGGTGACAATTTGGTATAGAGTAATCATGTATGCATAAAACAATGACTCAAATTTACATCCATAATATTTTTGTGTGCACTGGTAATTTATAATCAGGCACTCTACTATTGGCATGCAAGCCTGAACAACTAATCAAAAATAAATAAGACTGGCAATTAGCATGGGAATGAATTCCAAATTAGGCATAGAAATCAGGGACAACTGATTTCATGTAACAATCCTGACAAATTATCAATAACATTTTGATTATCAGAAAAGTACAACTATATTTCACAGTTGTACTCAATCTCTACTGACAAAGCATTCATTTGATACTACAATTTGGAAACACACTGTAATAATTTCAAAATCACAGCAAGTCATACAGAATTTGATAAAACATAATTATTTTACGGCAACCATACAAGATCACCACATAACACAGCGTAATTTGGTAAAGCATACTATTTTTGGTACACTCTGTAGTGATTTCTACTTCCGAACAAAAACAACCAAAATAAGCCTACCGTCTACAATTAATCGTATTTTCTTACGTCCGAGTTACTATGGCAACACCCAGAATGCACTTCGCGCCTTCCGAGAATTTTCTAGAATCTTCTAGAACGTATGACGTCATCATCTCAAATTGATTCATTTATAACACGCATTTTACTTCCGGGTTCTCAAATGACTCGAAAAGGACCCAAAATTGAAAATTACAAACCGCACAGGGTGTCCTCCGCCTGCTATAGGTCTCTAGGGACCTCATATCAATTTATCAGAGAGATTTAATTGGATAGATTAATCAGGAAAAATATTACAAACACAGGGTATCTCTGATGCATGAATTTTTATAAATCACACGGTTCGGTCAAATCTGGGCCGACATTGCCGTCGATTTTGTCACTTATAATTAATTTCAACAGAAATATGACGCCCTAATTATTTTGTATAGTACCCGAACATATTTGCGGATACCCATGCCAAAGCACACACATCAGGCTTTAGTCAGGTAATTATAAGATTTTCCGGGAGAATTCACGGGCAATCTCAACAGATGGCTCAGAATTCTCCACAATATTTTGTATACAACACACACGTATTCTTAAAATTGCTCTAACTTTCTGAGTTTAAATCCCAGATTTAAACTTGACATACCAACACATCCACGGAAAAATCCTCTATTGATAAATCTAACTGATCGCTCACAACGTGCAATATATCCTCTAGTTTTAGCAATTTTCCACCACAACGTTCCGTCTTTTATTCCGTTCCTCGTGTAAACACAAACTGCAATGGCTGCGCTCGTTTTAGCCGTCTGCGCAATCGCAAAACAATTAGCCTCGGGTCAATAGGGGTTCCGCAATTGCTAGGGCCTCATCAATTGCTACGTGCGTGAGGACCTAGGCATTTCACGGTGTTATCCTACATATATGATGAACACATTTTAAATACAATAAATACACTCTTAAAACTTACTACAGTCCAATCCCGTTACAATATCAATAACGTTCTATCTATGTCGTCCTAGAGATGGGTTTTAAGTCAGAGAAAAAGAAAGGCTGGCAAGTAGCAAACTTAAATAGAGGTATGTACCCGGTTAGAGAAACCTATAATGGTAATAACGTGAAAAGTGTGCCTTGAAATAAATACACCACATGATTCGAAACCTGAGAAAGTATGTTTCAGTTCCATTCTTAACACTTTCCACGCGGCGATTATTTTTGCCAGACAACAAAAACAAACAGATTTTCAGAAACCTTTCACAACTTTCTATCACAAAGTCTATCTCAATGGTTACTGAACCAATACTAGGCATGTTTGTACTTATTGTAATGCATTTCTCATGGTGATTCCAAATATGGTGATGAAATTCAATAGTTTTGACTTTTTTTGAATGTCGTCTGCAGCCGCCTGCCACGTGGAAAGTGTTAATCGTGTTAAATTGTAGGCACTGTCAACTTGGAAAGACAGGTACACGAAGCAGATGTATAACTGCAATCTCCAATAAGATTGTTTGTTTTGTACATATCAAACGGAGAGGTGTAATTGTAACTTTTACTGAGAGTCGCCCACAAATCACCTGCGAGAAATACATAATATCGGCTCCGTAAATTTTACAAATTGTACGAAAAAGGTTAATTAAAGACTCACCTGCTATGGCACGATTTAGGGAGAGGAAAAAAGAGTGATGTTTTAGAAACTCACTTGAAAACCACACTAGCCCGCCCTCGTGTACCTTCTTAGTGCTGGTTGTCCACACACACCCACACCCACACGACGCCCCCCCCCCCCCCAACCCCCCCCCCCCCCCCCCCCCCCCCCTCCCCCCAATACAATCCAGTGACCTTTTGCGATCACACAAAACTACTCGTTTTAAAATTGCGATAGTGGGGTTAATGTTTGTACAATCCTTTTAGAAATGAAAATTATTGGTTGGAGAAAGACTAATTATTATAACAATCAATCTCGATTTGGTGAAAAACAATATTTTCATGCATACACCTGGTCATGAATTAAATATCGATTATGAAACAAAGGTATTAAACGAATTCCACATATTAATCCGTATTGTTAGACATATGTCGTTAAAGATCGTAGCCGTTTTTACAAATGTAGTGCACGTGAAATCATTTGAAGGCGAGAATGAATATCAACTGATGAAAACGCATCTTTTGGTGTGTATCGGTACTGCTCCACGCAACAACCGCTATCACGCCACAATAGAAAATAGTATGCGTGCAAGCGCAAACAGCAATCTACATG
>CM069449.1:31847008-31945038 GCA_035610835.1 Ophiura sarsii
GTCTGATAACACATACCGGTATTAAACAAAGTATCGGAAAGCTACTAAGTATTGAAACATCCCGTACATTTGTATCCATTGAGGGCGTAATACAATTTTCTAAAAGGTGACAGACGCGGGCTGTCTTATTTTATGTGAAATGGGGGTGTATGTGTGTTTTCCGTCGAAACGGATGTTTAGATAGTGTTTTGATCTTGTTTGCATTATTTTGCACATATAGGGAAACGAGGACGTCCGCATTTGGTGATTCTCTCCTCCATATACCCATTAGGTCTCTGTTGGATAGCACACAGTCTAGTGGGCGGTTTGACACACAACACAGCCGCCATTTGGTCCTCGGTGTAACGGTGTGTGTCCAGGTTTGTGGGTCCTCATGTGGTTGGATAGTATCACCGTATGGACCGACCGTTTAAACAAACAAACGTTTGGTCCTCGTTTGCAGTTCATTACAAACAGGGGTGTGTAAACAACGATCTGGTTATGCGCTTCCCAGTTTGTATTCCCAATATGAATTATATTTCTAAAAGCACCCAAACATTATATCATGATAGGCCTAATTTCAACCATGCGATAGTTTTAGTATAATTATGGCTGGACAAGAATGATGTGATATCATGATATAAAACAAATATTGAATGCCTTTTGTTGTGCAATAGTAAAACTATCAATTTGGATTATTCCATTACACTCGGCTTCGCCTCGTGCAATGGAAAAATCCAAATTTGACCTTGTGATATAGTTTTTACTATTACACGCTCAGGCATTCAATATTTGTATACTATTGAACAACAAACATTTTAGATAACACAATTTTTTCCCATAAACTAATGGATTTGATACCATCTAAAGTCAATACTCTTATATCTAATATTCCTTCTGCGTTTCTTGACCTGTACAGTCCTATTCAAATGAACACGGTATATCGTGTATAGCGTTGCTTTATGCAATCCTGTAATATGAACTTCAAATGAAAATTGGTTGCCAGTGTTATATGCATGTGTGAAGGAGTGATATCGGGAAGTGTGCATCAAGCTCATCATTTTTTGACCGATACGGCTTTCCACACTAGGGGAATCCCACACTTGTTTGTTGTGGGCATTCTGATGACGTACTTCGTGTCGCGTGCCAGGCTGGTGCCGTATCCAAACAGCGCTCATTCTTTCGATTGCGACATTTTACCACACCTCGTAGCTAGCCAATCAGGGAGCAGGTAAGAAAGGGAAGACAAATAAGATGGAGTAACACACATGTTGCGAGGTAATATCCTGCGGGACATCTCTCGTTAAAATTGAAGACTTTGTACAATAAAAATCAACAAAAGTTAAAGTTAAAAGTAGAGAGGACATCGTTAGTTTCTGTCTGCTTATTTAGTATTCGCTAACCGCTAGGCGAAACATGAACTGACCGTAACATGGTGACGTAACGTTGGGCATACGAAAACTACCCGTGAATTCCATCGAAGTGATTGGCAAGGACGTTTTAAGTCTGGTGTTCGACAAGGAACGGAAAACATCTGATAGGCCGACCGGTAACTCCAGCAAGTTCCAAACCAATCGTGATAAAGGTATACACTTTATGTACAACATGCCACGTACAAAATAGTGAAATTTGGCAGCTCAAGTTGAGTAAACTTTGAAACTGATGATAGATAGTGATAAAGGCCAAGTGTATTGGCCTACCAAAAACAAAACAAAAACCGTCGATAGACATTATAATTAACACAACAGCAAGAATGGCCTACCAAAAACAAACACAAAACGTCGATAGACATTATAAAGAAAACAGCAAGATTGCCATTGTGACAACAGCAGTCACGCAGGCTTACAGAAATTAGATATATATTGTATAAGCCTAAGGACTACGACAGGAGAAGAGACATTTTATACCAGCCCAGACACATAAGAAGTCTGCCACGCAAAAGTGACGTATATTGTATAAGGACTACGACAGGAGAAGATTGACCTTTGCTTTTGGGCGTTTATAGGCGTATGATAGGGATTGTGATCTTTCGACCCTGTATAAGGCACAAAAATGACTCCGGGGCAGGTGATAACAATTACCATTTCTCGAACCATTGTGATCTGACGAACAATTTGACAAAATCGGAGCATGTTCACATGTTGACCCCCAAAAGCAAAGGTCAACGACCTTTTCACGTTTTGCTCAATATCTCAGTAACCACACATCAGACAAACAATTTGGTATGCTTGTCAGCTTAATTGAAGCAATTTGAATTTTTGATCCCCAGTATGGCGGCCATATTGGAATTGGCCAATATGGCCGTCCCTCCCAGAAGGCTCCAATTTTGGCATCCATCAAAAATCAAAAGAGTATGGTATGAGCAACATATGGGTCAAATTTGGTGCTTTTAGAAGAATGTGAACCAAATAATCCCATAGCCCCCAACTGCTTGGAAATGATAGCGCGCCACCTATACCAGTTGCGACAAAATATTAAGGTCAAGAGAATCGGGGTTTTGTCTTGGGAGTTTCTTATCCCCCTTAAAAAGACACATTCTAGATATGGGTACATTTGATACCACGCAGATCGCTGCTGCGGCGGCAAAATACGTCAGCCACAGGCCAGGCTACTGGAATAACCACCCCTGCACAGCAATCCTCAGGCTCAAGACCATCACCGAGTGGCAGTTTTGAATGCACACAGCATGGACACATCTGTAGTTTAAATTTCGCGCGATCATTAAATTGTCCAGCAAGGCATGAAGATGAGCAAGGTCTAACATAGTAAAGAGTGTATGTAGGGACATAATATATTCTAGAGCTGTTGTAGAGATAACATGATTATGAGAAGATATGTTGTTGTATTCACGATGAATGTCTGAAGAACATACTTGATTATGCATTATGGGATATAATAAGTTTGTCATAGTTTCACATAGTGCCTTGTTTGCAAACAATGATTTCTCCTAATTTTGAATTTATCAAAGTGTTATACATTTCATTCATAAAAATCGAGTGGTTCTATTTATTATATTATTCTTGTCAAACTAGTTATTATATTTTACAGTTATGTGTGAAATACACATATCATTTAAAGCATTTTCCTTTAGGACTTAGGAGGCATAAAAGTGTGATATAATTTCGAGAGATGCTAATTCCGGTAGGCCTATATGTCTGGCCCATCAAGGTCAAATGTCAAAAGTCTGATTTGGTTTATCTCATATAAAAATAGAAAATGGCGACCAAAATATTCACTGATCCCCGCAAAAAACCCATACAATAAGTAATTACAGATGATACCGTTTACGATTTCATAAACCGCCCATACCGCACATAAAATATCAAATAGTCCACAGAATTAATCTGACTCTTTAAATCCCCAATGACTACCGTTGTTACTTTTGTGGCTGAATAAAGTTCGGATGAGTGTATCTCGGTATCACGTACATGTACATGTATGTAGCGCTAAACACTACCAATAGAGATCAGTGGTTACAGACACATGAGTTCATTATAGAGGGCGGTATTCTTTCCAACGAGTGTCAGTATAACCAGGCCCCTGCTACTGAGATTCTCGGCGGCTGTGACTCCGATACAACGTGCAAATCTGATAGAAACAATTCTTAACAAAGACGGGACCGGCTAAATGCCGAGAACAACGTGGAGAAAGCCATTGACTTTCGGCAGCTTAATAATTACCCTACATTGTCTTGGTTCCCAATTTGAATACGATTTATACATTCAAAATAAACAATCGGGTTCCAAGCCGTTGGCAATAAGTATGTTGAAAACACCATGTATACCGCCCTCTAAAGGCGCCAGTTCAATCCAGTTAAGGTTTGTCCGGCAAAACCCAGACAATCCAAGTGGGGCTACACAGAGCTTGGACACAGTTTCGTCCGAGCTTAGTCTCTCAACAAGCTCATGCGTTGTATTTCAATTCGCAAGCCAACGCATCACCAAACCTATCATTATGACTTCATATCCAATTATATGCAGTAGGCCTAGTAGTTGTAATGAAATAACATATTCCATGTGAGGGGAAATTGCAACAAGCACCCACATACACACCCCTGAATACACGTTGAACAACTAGCGTAAACAATCACAATATAGCGTAAATAAAGACTTTCATAAGTCTATATAGGTTAGCAGACGACAGCTCTATTTCGATAGCTTCATATCTCTGTTTCATATACTGACTAGTTTTGATTTTATGCATTGACTCGTGTGTAGCGACCTGTTGTGAATGAGATGGTTTTGGGGCTTGTCGCGCTGGGTAAAAATGAGCGGTTTTGGCGAATGAGCGGTTTTGGTGAAGTGTGGAACGGTAACAGTGTACCCTTAGCATGCTTAAAAAACACGAGCCACTACACTTCCCCGACGGCTTCACGAAGCACACATTTGCAAGAAGACAGGATAAAAACTGTCTTCAATAGACTAATGGTCTTACAGCATGCGTGTTATATTACGTGTCTTCGTAGTGGTGATATTTCATCGCGGGACATGTCTTGCATTATTGCATAGCTTGTGGTATGAAGAACTGTAAATTCTTACAACTTGCTTTCAGTCGTATCTTGGTTTGCCATTATTTTATTGCTAACCGTTTTGCCTTGCAAGACATGACTTCAAAAAGTCTAAAAAACACCATCAGTACCTCGAGAATAGAAAAGTAGGCATATTACATAACCCTTAGGTAGAGCCCAAAGTTATCTGCTTTGTAAAGTTCAAATTCTGCTTTGTTAATTTAACTTGTGCCCGGGCTTGTGCCTTCTTCAATTTTCA
The DNA here is from genome assembly GCA_035610835.1 of Ophiura sarsii. Taxonomy (NCBI): domain Eukaryota; kingdom Metazoa; phylum Echinodermata; class Ophiuroidea; order Amphilepidida; family Ophiuridae; genus Ophiura; species Ophiura sarsii. Next base: position 31,851,754 of record CM069449.1, read on the forward strand.
ATTGAGCTAAACACACCTGCACCCAGGATAAGCATTTCTTTTAATTTTGAGTATTTACACCAAGGCATAACGTGGCATAATATAATAACATCATCAAATCATCAAATTGTTTATCATCACTGCACCGCAAGCAGCCTTAGCGTTAATAGGCAATATCATGTTATACGTACCCGAGCTCTGGCGTGACGTCATCATACGTCACCAGACTCCCTAGCTTAATAAAAAAATATTACGCCCTCATGTGGCGTAATAATATTACGTATCGTATAAAATAGCAACAAACTATTGATGGCGCGCTATCATCTTACTGGCGCAGTTTCTCAGATATAACCGGAGATGGATTGTCGATGTTATTTTACTAGATTTATTGAAATGTTAAAATAAATGTTGAAATAAATAAAGTAATCAATGATAAATTGACAATGTCTTGTTGTTCTTGTAGTCCAATCCGTGTGTATGTATATATAATCATGTTTGGTGACCCGTCCCCATGTTAATTGTACTAATTTTCCATAGAACGGGGCGCGAAACATGATTATATATATAATCATGTTTCGCACCCCGTTCTATGGAAAATTAACACATTTAACATGGGGACGGGTCACCAAACATGATTATATATAAGGGGTTTAAATATCAACTGTCCTTAATGTTCTACCGGCCCGGTACGGGCGAGAAAAGGGGATTTCTTTTGGGGCAAATTTGCGTCAGCAAAAGCGGGGATTTGTATTTTTGGGGGAAGAAGAAGGAACATTTTTTAATGTTGATATTTGATATTATTTTTCGTGCCCCGTTCCTACGTTAAATGTATTCATTTCTCATAGAACGGGGCACGAAATTGTGTGCCCCGTCGTATGTAAAATTAGTACAATTATTGGGGACGGGGCACCAAATAGTCTGATTATTTTGACGGAGTAAAGCTAAGATTTTTCTATGATGCGGTTTATTCCGTTTTGAAGATGATTCCTATCATTTTAAAAGCTACTTTGTGAATACTATGACGGAGTAAAGCTAGTGTTGTTTTATGATGGTGTTTATTCCGTTTTGAAGATGATTCCTAAAATTATAAAAGCTACTTTGTGAATATTTTACGGAGTAAAGCTAATAATGTTCTATGATGCGGTTTATTCCGTTTTAAAGATCATTCCTAAAATTATAAAAGCTACTTTCTGATTATTTTGACGGAGTAAAGCTAAGATGTTTCTATGATTAATCAAGAACGAAAGTTAGAGGTTCGAAGGCGATCAGACGATGCGCGGGCAAACGGCGGGAGTATCTATGACTGGGTTGATAGCCCTGCGAAACAATTTATGTGAATGTATGAATGTGTGATCCGATCGAGAGATCCCAATCAAAAATCAAAATGTTAAAATCCAATAATTATTACTCAAACTTTCGTTCTTGATTAATCATAGAAAAATCTTAGCTTTACTCTTACTTACTTAAATTGATGAAAATAAAAGAAACTAATACTTACATGTCAATCCCATGAAATCCATCCAATCCTTCTCATTCTACTTATTCATTCCAAGATCCATCCAAAACCGTAGTGCGGCACTAATCATGTCACGTCATTAAAATCCAATAGTAATAATCAAAACAGCACCAACTTGTTTGTGCAGTGTAAACTTTAACAGAATTGTTGGTTGTTGTAACCATGAACAGTTAGTTTAACGTTAAACACTTGAAACTGGGCTCAATATGAGCTATGGTATCATCCCCCGGCGGCGCTAATTGAAGTCATCCGCGCTACTACCACTCCATGTAGCAGCTTTACGGTATGGTGGCGGCGACAAGTAGAAACTGGCTCTCTGGGCTCTCTTCCTCTTGGGCGCTGGTGTCTTACGCAGCTTGCGCTTCATTCGGCTCTTACGGGAATTCTCCACCAAATCATCACTGGCACTCTCTGGCTGCCATTCACGTGGGCAGGCCACGGTGGTGTGGCTGGTGCGGGCCGGTCTCGGGGCGGGTTTGGCGATCACGGCAAATGCTGCGGCAGACACGGACGGTTCCAGATCGGCGATGGCGTGGGTTGAACTGCTTAGTTCATCAAAACACCCTGCGGACATGTCTGGTTGATTTACGCGTACAATGTTTATCCGAGGCGATAGAGGATACACCCTACACATTTGGCTGTCTGGGGCCGCTTCATCTCCAGATTCTACCATGGGATCTTCTGCATCGCGGGATCCGGCTGCATCGTCATCATCTTCTTCACTAGGAATCTACTCCATTTCTATCAGGGGATCTTCTGCATCGCGGGCTGCATCGTCTGTGAAGTGAATAATGGAATTATATTGTAAAATGAGTAAGTAGAAAATAGTAATTATAAAAATGATTTTAAAACTTTGAAACTTCGGTTGTTAACCAACGATAGCATGTTGAATTCCCCGTTGAATTTGACCCAGAAGTTACATCATTTGCAGTAATTTGTTTTGCTAATGAAAAACTCCGATATTATAGGCTGTTGTATGTCATCGCCAACAATTAAATACATGTAGATATAGGGCCTATCAATCTGGCTGATGAGATTTTGCTTTAATAACGGTAGAAAATTATATAACGTACCGTGGCTATAAAAGCCTATTCGCCCTTCCTCCTCCAACTGTTGAAGAATTTCAAGAGTAGTATCGGTCGCCGGCGATGTTTCTTCCTCTCCTGCACTAGGACAATATTCCACTTCTATCATGGGATCTTCTGCCTCGCGAGCTGCATCGTCATCATCTTCTTCACTCATGTCACTAGGAATATACTCCACTCTACCATGGGATCTTCTGCATCGCGGGCTGCATCGTCACCATCTGCTTCACTAGGAATATACTCCACTTCTATCATGGGATCTTCTGCATCGCGGGCTGCATCGTCATCATCTGCTTCACTAGGAATATACTCCACTTCTACCATGGGATCTTCTGCATCGCGGGCTGCATCGTCACCATCTCCTTCACTAGGAATATACTCCACTTCTATCATGGGATCTTCTGCATCGCGGGCTGCATCGTCATCATCTGCTTCACTTGGATCGTTGACCAGTGGTTGACTGGGATGTAAAACATAAATCAATGTAAATAATAGTTAATAAGGAATAATCATTGTATTATGAATATTTTTCTAATGTTAACATTTTCGTCTCTTTGATTTGACTTGTTTTCTGGTTGTGATCAAATTTAATATGGGGAGCAATCAAATAATATTATTATCCAATGTTCTAGAAGTAGAACATTGGATAATAATATTATTTGATTGCTCCCCATATTAAATTTGTATTTATTTTTGCTAAATAAATTTGATTGAATTGAATGTATTTGCCATATTAAGAAGAATGAAAATAAATATTGAAAGTTAATTTCAATGTTCATTTAAATTCCATCAAAATAAAGTGTAGGTGTACCACTGATGTCAGCCATGATTTCCCATCCTCCATGAACTTCACCAGGCGTTGTCCACGTATCAAATAGCGGGTTGGGAGCGGTCATGACAGCTGGCGCGGCATCGCCGGCGTAAATGGTAGTTAAATACGTGAAAAAGCATTGGTACACGTTTTGGCCTTTATGGTGGTTGCGCCACATAACCTCGGCGAGGTGCCCCTCAAAATTATGGATGCTCGTACCGGACATTCTCTGGAAGTGGGCCTTGGCATGCTTCCACGCGCCCTCCATACGATTAGTGTGCACTTTGAGACGCTCACCGGTCTGAACATTACGGTAATACTTCACGTACTGATATTTATGGATCACCGTGAAGTGCTGATATCCGCGCCCGAGCGAATTCAAATCCGCGTACGCGCCCCACCCGTCCGTGTAGATCATGGACCCGGGGGCAACGTGCCGTACGATTATTGCCGTCAGTGTAGCCTTGTCACGTTTGTCGACTGGGTATAATATCATGCGCCCCGATGCTCTTTCTATCAACCCAACTATCCACACTTTCTGTCCCGTGTGAGGGTTACCGCGGTGGTACTTGCATTTTTTTCCAAAGAGGCTTTCATCAACTTCAACTTCCCCGCTCAGTTGCATCTTGCCATTGATGACCTCATCCCACACATAGGCTACTGCACGAATAAATCGCGTATGAAACTTGCCCAGTGGACAGCCGTCGACTTGTAAGTAACGTTGCTGAACATGGTACATTTTAGCAACGTGTGTCCATCCAGGTAGTTTTTCATGAAATTTAAAACATCTGGCAGTGGCAGTCTAAAGCCGTAGAAATAGCTATACAGCCTCACCGTGCGCTCAAAGTTGTGGCCTTGTTTCCGGCATCGCCACCCGTAGCCATCCAGGCGTTCTTTCCGCTCGACAAGGCGGCACGGCGTTCCGCACTTGTCACAGATGACATTACTCGCTAGTAGGCCTTTACTCATCAGCCACCGTATCAGGATAATACCGGGTGCCATCAACAGGGCATAAAAGGTGAACGGGTTATTGAGGTCGGCAAAATTCGTCCAGGCAAAATCCGAATCCGGGGCATGACGCTTGCCAAACCACCCGCCACCGTGTCTGTTCTCTCGCGGTCGCGCCCGCCATCCTCATTTCTCTCATCACCCATCGCTCAAAACCGATTTTGCGGAAAGATATTTATAAATCAAACACAAAAAACAGAATGAGGATTTCAGTCAACTTACCTATATTATATCAGGCCATTTAAGCTTGAAGACAATTCAACAGGTGGTGGGCGCTTTTTGGGTTTAGTTGTAGAATTACGTCACATTCCCAACAAAAGAAATCACTCTTCAGTTAAACGGTGCGGTTTAGTGCAACAATCCCAACAAAAGAAATCACTCTTCAGTTAAACGGTGCGGTTTAGTGCAACAATGATATTGACATTTTTTACAATGATTGACGTGTCACGTCACCGCTAATTGGTGTCGCGTGGCCAGTATGCATCAGGTATCACACTTTAACCGCAACATCTTATGATGGGTTTGATTGGCAGGTAATCAAGGCTTTCTGTCGCGTGGCATATGTGTGTAGTTGCATACCGGCTATTGTATCGGCATACCTAACTAAATGATAACACAATGGATGTTGCAATTGATACTTGAGAATGAAACTCCAAACTCGTTTACCTTTTTGACTGACAGCCGAAATTGTGAAAACAGAGCGCGCGCCTTTTCCCCATTTTAATAGACGAAATTATTAACATCGTCTGCTGTAGGCCTACTAAAACTCATCAACTTTCTGATTATTTTTACGGAGTAAAGCTATGTTTATTCCGTTTTGAAGATGATTCCTATGACCATTTATACAGTCAAATATCAACATTAAAAAATGTTCCTTCTTCTTCACCCCAAAAAAATACAAATCCCCGCTTTTGCTAGCGCAAATTTTCCCCCAGAAGAAATGCCCTTTTCTCGCCCTCCGGGCCGGTAGAACATTGAGGACAGTTGATATTTTAACCGTTAGGGTTAGGGTTAAGATGTTAGGGTTAGGGTTAGAGTATTAGGGTTAGGGTTAAGATGTTAGGTAGGGCTAATCCTAACCCCAACCCCTAACCCTAACACCCTAACCCTAACCCTAACCCTAACCGCATCATAGAACAATCTTAGCTTTACTCCGTAAAAATATTAACAAAGTAGTGAAACGTAGGTTGGGTCTTGCCTTGTTATTCTTTTTGTTGAGTTTTATCTCATTAATAAACCCGTTACCTGTATGTGTAATCCTAACCCTAACCAGTTGTATAGCTGCGACACGCATCACGGGAAAACGTGCCATAAAAGGGCAAGCTAACTTTAACCCAAATCCTAACTCCTTGGTGATCATTATTACATTTTGGATTTGTCACATAAAAATGGACCAAAATGCCACAACATCCGCTAATAGGCGTGTTTATAGGCATCTTCTCTCTTTGCTACTTCTCTCTTGGCTGTTACATGCCCGTTCTCATGTTAATTGTACTAATTTACTAGCGCCTGCGGATCGCAAGCTCAGGTTTGTCATTATTTTTACGGAGTAAAGCTCAGGTATTTCTATGATGCGGTTTATTCCGTTTTGAAGATGATTCCTAACATTTTAAAAGGTACTTTGTGAATACTATGACGGAGTAAATGTTTCTCATAAAACTCTTCAGCATAAGTGATTTTTAAAACGGAATAAACCGCATCATAGAAAACCCTTAGCTTTACTCCGTCAAAATAATCAGAAAGTAGCTTTTATAATTTTAGGAATGATCTTTAAAACGGAATAAACCGCATCATAGAACATTATTAGCTTTACTCCGTAAAAATATTCACAAAGTAGCTTTTATAATTTTAGGAATCATCTTAAAAAAGGAATAAACACTATCATAAAACAACACTAGCTTTACTCCGTCATAGTATTCACAAAGTAGCTTTTAAAATGATAGGAATCATCTTCAAAACGGAATAAACCGCATCATAGAAAAATCTTAGCTTTACTCCGTCAAAATAATCAGACTATTTGGTGCCCCGTCCCCAATAATTGTACTAATTTTACATAGGACGGGGCACAAAATTTCGTGCCCCGTTCTATGAGAAATGAATACATTTAACATAGGAACGGGGCACGAAAAATAATATCAAATATCAACATTAAAAAATGTTCCTTCTTCTTCCCCCCAAAAATACAAATCCCCGCTTTTGCTGACGCAAATTTGCCCCCAAAAGAAATCCCCTTTTCTCGCCCGTACCGGGCCGGTAGAACATTAAGGACAGTTGATATTTAAACCCCTTATATATAATCATGTTTGGTGACCCGTCCCCATGTTAAATGTGTTAATTTTCCATAGAACGGGGCGCGAAACATGATTATATATATAATCATGTTTCGCGCCCCGTTCTATGGAAAATTAGTACAATTAACATGGGGACGGGTCACCAAACATGATTATATATATATACACACAGATTGGACTACAAGAACAACAAGAAATCATACAAGTTACATATTGTCAATTTATCATTGAATACTTCATTTATTTCAACATATATTTCAACATTTCAACAAATCTAATAAAATAACATCGACAATCCATCTCCGGTTATATCTGAGAAACTGCGCCAGTAAGATGATAGCGCGCCATCAATAGTTTGTTGCTATTTTATACGATACGTTATTATTACGCCACATGAGGGCGTAATTAGTTTTTAGTAAGCTAGGGAGTCTGATGACGTATGATGACGTCACGCCAGAGCTCGGGTACGTATAACATGATATTGCCCGTTAATATCCCATTCTACAAAATATATAATTTATAGGGGCTTTTCGTTTGTTCAGATCCGGTGAGTTAACTATGAATGCTGCAGAAAGGTGTATGTTACAAAAAAAAACCAGCCATATATATTAATGATATGGTTGGATGAGGAATCGAACCCGGGATTCCTGCGTGGAAGCGCTAGAGCGTGGCCACTACGCTTCACTAGACTAACTGTTTTGGCATAGTCGTTGATAAATATATATATTTAGTATACGGAGTGATTCAAGCATCACATTTCGTACGCGTTGATCATCACCATACTTATTTTAAAATTATTAAAAACAATGAATCGATTAGCATTTTAAACAATGAAAAATAAAATTGTTCATTAGGACTCCGTGTACAATTACTTGACTTCGTTTTCGCGCTGATTTCATTAGACTGATGCAAAGTCTGTTTTAACTGTATTGTACCGAACTATTAAAAGAGTAAGACTAATTATCGAACTATTAAAAGAGTAAGACTAATTATATACCTCTTTTGGATTACGCACAGAAATAGTCATACACTTAATACACTAAGTTTCAAGCGGGCCTATGCAACGTAGTCTAATTCAACTGGATTGACCTGGCGGTTTTTGAGGGCGTATTAGCCCGTATCAGTGTTGTATTGTAAATCAAGTGACCCCTCCTTAGTTATATCCTTCTTGGTATAACGTACATCATCAAGTTATTCAAGTACGTCAATGGTTCATTATTTCAAAGTGATTTCAAACAACGCGCACGCGCGCTGAAATACTGATTGACAGTGATTGATAAATACATGTATCGTGATATTGGACACAAATATTAGGGTACTTAGAGACTAAAAAAGCTAATCTGTCTATACTTAATTATTTCCATTAAAAGTGTACTGTATGATAATTTGGCCTACTTTTTTCGGTTCAGGTTACTGAATCCATTCATCGCTATCAGTGGCATTGACATTTATGCACTTTCGCCTCAGGGCAAAATTAACAACAAGGTTGTTCTGGCGGATTCCTTTCAGTCATGTTGACTAACAAAAGATTTCTTCTATGTCGACCTTTACTTCGTTTGACGGTCTGCAATCATACATAAAGCGCTGGTAAGGTTGTGTCAAGCTTGTAATTAGCACAATTAGGAGTACGATTTTATCAGTCATGTAAAGAAGGAACACAAAGAAGATTTCTTGAGCAGACCCAGCATGCTTTACTGTCATCAGATGACCACTGATTTCTGTCACCAGTATCTACTGGTTCCCATTGGCATTACATGACAAAGAATAGCTTATAATTCTGACGGGGCATTTTAAGAAAATCCTGCTGTAAGTAATACAATTGATATGATTTCAATTCAATCCTCTCTTGTTTTTCTTACATTCTCTTGATTTTTGATAATATATTTTAATTGGGATTCAATGGGGATTCAATTTCTTTTCATATCTATAGGGGCAAATTTGCCTATATGTACCATGTATTAGTAGATGTAAAGTCAAGACGACCTCAAGCTATTAATTATAATATATTTTAATACATGTTTGGCTAATTGGTTTGGAGGAAAGCCCTGTTGCCAGCGTTGTGTTGCCTGAATGTTGCTAAGCATGCTGGACTGCACAAGAAATCTACTTTGGAAGGAACTTATCTGTATGGCCAATCACCTCATTGTACATTTGAGCAAATATCGCCCCGCCCCGATGAACACGAACTGGTCTTTTGTATTCTCTTGATCATGCATTTTGATCAGGCTCCTGTGTTTGAAGTCATTTACATTTTCAGTGACGTTGCATGTAGGAGAGGCAGTAGTGACGTTTTCTGCAGTTTACCAACCAGCTTATGTACTTGAAATTATACTTGAAAATTAAAACGGCAATTTATTAATTTATATGTTAACGCTGAGAAAGAACATGGATTGCTATCAGCCAATGTATTGGATATGCTTCCTTCTATTAGCTTTCGCCGGATCACTTTGTGGTAAGTAGTGTTCAGAATTATGATGTTTAGGTTTAAATTCAAAGTTAAAACATAAATATAAATTATGGCCGAGATATTTAATGAAAGAATAATGACTGTGTAACAACTGTTTTCGTGATTTTTTTTAAAATCAGAGGTTTTTGTTCTGGTCGGAGGAATTGAGGAACAACAACCGAAGATTTCAAAACAGATTCACGAAAACAGTTGTTAAGCAGTCATTAATATTATTCATTACTGAAAAAGATGAATATCTATCCAAATCGTTGATTTATACCGATATAATCGCGCTAATAATTAATTCGTTTCTGTTTATTTTGTCCACTCCTTCTGATTGAAACAGTCCAAGTCGGGTCATCCCCTCATTAACATGGATATCATTCAACCAATCAGAAATAAGCTTTAATCGTGTTACCTCATAACTAATTAAATATTCTGTTTAGGCGACGAAAAACAACAACCCTGTTTTACGGGCGGACACGGACCTGTCAAGAAGGGTCAATTAACAAATTGACCTAAAATGTTACCAAAATCTGCAAAAATCAGGAATCATTTGAAAAATGTGTGGGAATAAAATGCGACAGATTTTCGGCCAAAATATGGCTGATTCTAGATACATGATTTAAGAAAAAATTATAAACAAAATTCTAAAGAAAACCGCAAATAGTGGGTCGGTCGGACCGGAAAACAGGTTTTTTTCCCCTCGCCTTGGGGCATGAGGCTTTAATTTGATTGGTTTGTCAATCGAACACTTTGTCGCAGTACTTTCGGGCAATTATTAGTAACCTGCGCATGGAGAGCGCGTTCTCATCTAACGATTAATTGTATTGGAACGCACTTGGTACGCAGCTATCTCGATTATTCATGAAGTAGTGAATGACTTAATTAATCAATAAAACAACCTTCCCATCTTCTTTGTGTAGCATCTGTTAACAATATTAAAGATGGCATTCTATTTTGGTGGAAGTTCATCACAGACGAACTGGTCATAGGCCTACACCTCTTTAATTGATAACAGAATGTATCGAGTTTAAACATGGAGACATTGTAACCAAGAAGGCAGGTCTGCTTTAGCATGCAAGATCATCTTAAGATATAAACCCTAAGCGTTGCTTTTCGTTTAACCCTACTAAGTTTAGATATATAGTGCGATCAAACTTTTGTTTTTCATAAACATCAGCTCAAGTAATGTTCCTAATTAAAAACTGTAGTTCTGTTGCGTCAAGCAACCAATTTAAAAGTTACTCATATCAATGTCATCTACACGCATAGTCCTATTGTAGCAGCATAATATCTATTACTGTTAGGGCTATCCTTGTAATAGCAGTTCATTCAAACCACCTAAATAAGTGCCGGGTAATGATCCAATTAAAGCAGTATCTGGGGTCACTTTGTCTGACTGTATGGTTTCTCAAGTATTGGCCAATCTGAAATCAGGTTTAATAAGAATTGTGACAATGCTGCACTTTCTACATTTTGATCCCCCTGAACTTGTCAATGTTAAAGTTATTGTACGTGTGCAGGCTTTGGTTCAAAAACTTGCAACGATACATCTTCTTTTTTTGGTTGTCCTAACAACGGAATTGTTGAACGTGACAGGAGGCAGCAATGGAATTCAGGTCTACTTATCCATAATATGATACGAATCAAACCTGAAGGGACAACGAAGATTTCTTATGCAGGCCAGCATGTTTCATTTTCATTACATGGCCACTGTTTTTTTTTGTCACCAGAGTCTACTGGTACCCATTGACATGACATTGCAATGGAAGGTATACAATAATTATAGTTAAACAAAGGTCTTGCTGCAATTATTGGCTTGCTGCAATTCACTTCAGTTCTCGCTTAAATGTTTTCTTCAACACCCATCATTTGTTTAATAACACTTTTGCACGTGTTAGTTGAGATTCAACTTCTTTTAACACTTTCCACGCGGCAGGCGTCTGCAGACGACAATACAAAATGCCACAAAATGTTTAAAAAATGTCAACATTATTGGATTTCATTACCATATTTGGAATCACCTTGAGAAATGCATTGAAATAAGTACAAACATACCTAGTATTGGTTCAGTAATCCTTGAGATAGACTCTAAAAATTGGAAAAGGTTTCTGATAAATCTGTTTTGTATAAGGTTAAAATTAATAGCCGCGTGGAAAGTGTTAAGCTACGCCTATCTGTACTATTATGATGGATGTCAGACGACCTGCAGCTCTGTACTATTATATGATGGATGTCAGACGACCTGCAGCTGTTAAACGTTGACACATGTGTTGCACTGTTTGTAAGTGCTCAACAAAAGAAAGTCATACACTTTATTTATGTCTTATAGAGTGTGTTTCGATTATTCTTTGTCCAAACAGACATTTAGATGAATCTTTACGGAACAATTTGGTACCAAACATGCCACAAAACAACAAATATAAACCATTATTAACACCATTTAATAAAAATCCGTGACGTTTTGTAAATTCGCATTTACTAATCATGGCTTATCTTTGTTGCTTGGTGGCAAGTTTGGTACCAGATTGTACCTAAGAGATCCATCCTAATGTTATATTGCCTGCTTGGTCAAGCACTAACCGAAAGTTACTCTATCATGTCTATGGGACATAAACAAAGTGTATGACTTTCTTATTTTGAGCACTTCAGTTCGTTCACAGAGCCAACTACTTTAGTAAGCGTTATTATAGTGTAACCTGTGAGTCCAGGGGTCGCATTCTGACGCGTCTGCCCGTCCTAGACCTCTCACTTTCTATTAGTGACGCGTCAGGTTTCAAATTGGAAAGACTTGCGGGTCCCGATCAAAATGATCAAAATTGAAGGGACCCCTTAAATTTGACGATGTATGGAATGAAACCTTAAGAAATTCTGTAAATTACATAACCATCCTTTGCTCACAAAATAAATTCATTAAAACTGTCCGTAAAAAAGTAAAATTTTCAAATACCCAAACTTCAGGACCCCTCAATTTCTCGGGGGACCAATTAAATTTGCTCACTATCTCACTAATCTTTTGAAGCATATTTAGTATTACAAGATTCAGAGCGTTAGGTATATCCAGCGGCCATTTTGAAAAATATATAATGTTCTATCTCTGGGACTAAAATTATGAATGAGGTGTCAATCTCCACTAATCTTGGCATTCCAAGCCAATGAAATAGTTATCATGGTTATGGGCTGGGCTCTCTATTCCACCGAATGACGTCGCATGCTAAACATTTCTATAATAGTATGTTCACTTTATGTTTTAATTTTACCAACTTCGAAAAACATTTTGGTATATAACTCCCTGTATCAGCCTCGGGCCGGGACCGGCAAACCTCTGTGCTCCCCAACTACACACAGAAAAATCGCGACCTCGATATGTAAAAAAATAATATGTATAACGATGTTGTGTATATTTTCGACGAGTTTCTACACAACTTCGGTAGAATTGTTGTCCAACCAGTTTACCAGTTGGCATGTAGATATTAAAAATACACAATTAAACGCAAAGCGGAAATGTTACATAGTTTGTGTATTTTTTTACATATTAAAAAGGTAAAAGTGTCGAATTACATTCTTATAATGTACAAATCTTTCAAAAATACCACTTTGCGATGTAATTTTGCGCGCAAGATCGATCACACTTGAGCAAAATGGCGGACATGGCGGAGGCAGAAGAGCTGAAGCCCAAGTGGATAGAATTAATGAAGGCTTGGGGCCTCCAGTCTTTTGTTGAAGCATTCAAAGGAGAGTACCGGAGTTCTACGTCTTATTACTTGATTTTTTGTTTACATTTGGCTATTTGTAAGGAAGTGCACATGCATGTATGATGTAATGTAATACGGCTCGGACCTGGGGAAGCTTCTATGGTTACGCTATCCGGCCGTGCATGTATACTGCACTGCACTCCCGGGACTCATTGCGTGATTGCGGCACTGCATTCAGCCATTCAGCATATCAATGTACTATGGTCAGGGGCGTCGATCCTGGGGGGGGGGGGGGGGACGTGTCCCACCTAATAATCACGTATTTAACTTTTAAGTTATACCTAATATTCATGTATTTAATTTTTAAATTATACCTAATAATCATGTATTTAACTTTTAAATTATACCTAATAATCATGTATTTAACTTACCTAACTGGTGAGGTAAAAGAACTACATAAAAAATTATGTTATTATTTTACCTAATATTTATGTATTTTACTTACCTAACTGCTAGGTATATTTTACATAATTACAAATTCGGTAGAATATACCTATTTGTTCGAGAGTTCGTATTGCACCTAACGTTATGTATTTTTTTTACATAACTTACGTATTTTTTTTTCTGTGTGTACTAAGTGTGAAATTCTGATCTAGCCGTAGATCAGAATATTTGAAATCATGATGTTTTGTTGTACAAAGAAGGCTGATTTTTCAGAATCCTTATAAATGCAAGTGCATACATGTAATACAATTGTAAACATAATTATACAAATCCCAGTTTTAATCATAATTGAGGACGCAGCCTCAAACATATCACTGCGTGTGCCTCTAATAGATAGTCATCAGAGTATTAATTATAAATGTGTGAATTTCACTCTTGTGGATTCTTTCTCATTTATTTTTTTTATTTTTTTGCTGGGTATACTTGTTTACCCTTTTACATTTAGACAGTCTATAGTGGACATGACTTAAAGTTTCATTCTCATCAAAACGAATCCGATGCAGAAGTAGTGTGGTTGAAATTGGAATTAACTGTTAAGGTCGATTTTGTAATGTTCCTAGAAGTGAATAGTTTAGTTAGTTCATATAACAACGCCCTGAAAATGACCTATATTCATGAAAGTTAGCGAACGGTAACCAACATCTATAGTGATTTTACAGAGTTAGTTGAATGTGTGTTCTCGGTCACAAGGTTACCGAGTATGACCGAAAATGACAATTTTCTCTTTTTTTTAATCGAACAAAAATAATTATTGAAAGAAGAAGAAAAAATTGAAAGAAAAAAAGAAGAAGAAGAAAACCCTAATCCAATAATTACAGCTTTGTATGTATGAACTACAGGGTGAATCAAAAAATATATAGGACTCTGTTTCATGACGGTTGAATTATTGGTATAATCATTTAACCCTGGCCAATTTAGTCTCAATGTAAAGCCCTATTATTTAGTATAAAATCCTGAAAATATGAAATAAATCCGATGAAAACTAAGAAAACTAACATACTTTGCGTAAACCATGTCATTTACTGGTTTGTACTATGGGTTCTACAATGTACAAACCAGTAAATAACATGAGTAACGTTTCAATACGTTACAATTATAAACATAGTAAATAATCTGTCAATAGCAAAGATTCGTTCGGTAATCCATTTAATATTGGCATAATTCGATACGGGCTAAATAATCAAAAAATCAGATTCATGCATATTCTGTGCAAATCTAAAAAAAATAATCTTGTAACCAGTTCTCGAACCCACTATTGGATGGCTCATTGAGTTACAAATTAAGAAAATTAAGATAAATGATCCATAGGCCTTGCACGTGTCAAACAATATTCATATTAATAGTTCGATTGCACATAATTTATGTTTTGACAACCTAAAAAATCTTTCTTTTGAGGACAAAACAGCTGCGACATTAATGAATGTGTCAGATACAAAATGTCCGTGTAAAATATTGCTCATGTTCGTTAGTTTTCTTATTTATCATCGGATTGATCTCATATTTTCAGGATTTATAATAATTAAATTGGTCCTAATTTGTTTAATTCACCCTGTACAGTTCTCTGGATATTATCTATGTTTATTGATTGTTTGTAAAACCCATCGCTAATTCATGTATTGTAGCTCCGGGATTACAGTAGTAGTGGTGTGTCAATTGCTTTATTACGAATCTTATTTTGAATCTTGTGGCGCTAATTGTGGGCTGTACGTAATGTGTGAATGAATGATGAATGATAATGTTTGTTGGTGTTTTTTATTTTAAAAAAAACAATGTGTACGCAGTGTTTTTTTACTAAATGGATGTTCAACGCTAACTGTCGTTTTTTTTATTATAATAAACAGATTCTAGTTTCAGTTGCGATGCAGATCGATTGTCATCTCAAGGCAAATATGATTTCTATTGAGACCAATTTAATTGGATAGATGCTTTCAAATATTTTTAACAATGAGACTCTACTTTCTTTCTTTTTTTATTGTAAGTCCGGTTAATACCACCATATAATTATTTTCCAGGGTCTTATCTATTATTATAGCAGGGTGTTTTTTCTCATTCACCGTTCTCTCGCTTGGATTATCACTTTATATATTTACGATTTGTTTGAGGTCATTCCTGACATTAGTAAATATGGCGAGTACAGGTATATAATGTACATATAATAAGTATTGTATCTAGACGATGGAGAGGATATAGAGGTGTTTTACACTGATTAATTTAAGGTGGTATCACAAAGTTATGGTCATACATTATTTTGTTGGGCGTAGGTTTGTTTAGTACCTATAAAGGATTGTCCGTTGTGTACCATCTCCTTCAGAGCTGGATTGGCTGGGTATAGCGTGGCATGCTAGTAATGGTTCCTTGGAAATAACTGAACGTATATAATTACTGATAATGTTCCATTAAGGGGGAATTAGGGGTTGAGATATTTTGTATTACGGATTTTGTTTTTTGGCTTTAAATCACAGACCAGAGAATTAATTAGCTTTAATTTGCTTCGAAAATGAACAAAATCAGATATTCCTCTGCAAAGTTAGGCGTGGCGTCGAATCGGATCGACGTATATTGCCGACGTAGGCCTACTCAACTCAAATCCTCATTTTTTTCATAAAGTGGGAGGGTATCAAGAGTACCTGCTTTCGGACCGTCCAAATCAAAAATTGCTCATAAAATCCCCGTCAGCAGCCGAAATCTTGATAAGTGTGGGTGGGGGGGGGGGGGGGGGGGCTCATGTTTACCGACGGGGTTATTTCAGGGGGCACCGGCCCCCTGGACCCCCTTGGGTACGTCACTGCTCAAGTTCATTTCGCCAATATTTCAAGTTGGGATACTCAATGTTGTAGATTGGCAATCACAATCAGACAATGCTAGTGACAGCGCAAGCAACATTCAAATCCCTAATATATTATTGCTGACACGAGTTTAAGGGGGCTGTGGACTCTCAGGTACAGCCTCCGTAAAACTTCTTCAATATTCATTTAATCTTTATAAACGTACAGTTTTTTGCACGAAAGGGTTCAATTAATCCAACCATGATAATGAAATTGACCATTTTGGAAAAAATTATAAAAAACACGTTTTTGACCCATTTTAGGTTTGGAAAAGATAACTCAAAATATATTTTGCTAAATTTTGTCATACTAGTTTTATGATAATCCTGATAATATTCCCCAGGAGCGTTTTTTATTTTATTTTTAATATCTCATTTATTTTTTGAGTTATAGACCAAAAAGTGCCAAAAAATATCTTTTCCAAACCTAAAATGGGTCAAAAACGTGTTTTTTATAATGTTTTCCAAAATGGTCAATTTCATTATCATGGTCGGATTAATTGAACCCTTTCATGCAAAAACTGTATACGTTTATAAAGATTAAATAAATATTGAAGAAGTTACGGCAGTTTTACGGAGACTGTACCTGAAAGTCCACACACCCCTTAAGTGGCCAATATAATAGCACTTCACGCGTCAGACACTAGCTATTGTTATGGAGAGGTCATCGAGTACCGTCTCCCAGTCAAAATACACTTGTCTCGTGCATTGTGTAGAAATATACATGTACATGATTGTAGGGTCATGCAGAGTTCATCAACTTGCCCCAACATAGTAGTTATTTAGTAAAAATACAGTTTTGAACATTATTAGTTTATTTATTCATTTTATTTACCCATAAACCATAAATATACTTGTTTAACAAAGGTAATACTGTGAATCGCATCCTCAAAGTGTTGGCTATTTTCAATTTGACATAATATTTGCATTTTCCACGCGGCTATTGGTTTTATATTGTATTGTATGAAACAGATTTTTCAGAAACCTTTCCCAACTTTCCATATCTATCCCAAGGATTGCAGAACCAATACTAGGCATGTTTGTACTTATTTTCATTCATTTCTCATGGTAATGCCAACAATGGTAATTTAATTCAACATTTTTTCAAGTTTTGGAATGTCGTCTACAGACGCATGCCGCGTGGAAAGTGTTAAACGGCTTTAGGTTGGTTATTTGTTGTCGTCTGAAACTTTGCCTGACCAAATTGCCATGAAAGGAGAAATATGCAACCAGTTGTCTTCAGATTTGGAGAATTTATTAAACACATATTTGCAGTTTAGGATACACAAAACAAAATTGTATACATGTCATCGTTTGTGTAAAATTAGAGGTCAAAGTTCAAAATTGTCTATTTTTACGAAATAATTACTATTTTTGGCATGTTTAAGATCTTCGCACGACTATACTTTGAATTATTTTTTAAAATGTAATAATATTATTGACATCCCCGAAGTGTTGGCAATTTATATTTGATCTTATAGTCAACTTATGAGTTTAGTAAAGGCTAGAATGTAACTTAAATTCAAAAATTGACGTTAAAAGATTCTAACACAATTTAGCGCGCTGAAACACATCATTCTGCACTAGAAATGTCTTTGAAAAGTCTGAAACTTTGCCTGACCAAAATGACCACGGAAGGTGTAATATACAACCATTTTCCTTCACATTTGGAGATTTAATTAAACACATATTTGCAGTTTAGGATACACAAAACGAAATTGTATAGGCCTATATGTCATCGTTTGTGTAAAATTAGAGGTCAAAGTTCAAAATTGTCTATTTTTACGAAATAATTACTATTTTTGGCATGTTTAAGATCTTCGCACGACTATACTTTGTGTTGTAATAATATGATTGACATCCCCGATGTGTTGGCAATTTATATTTGACGTTATAGTCAACTTATGAGTTTAGTAAAGGCTAGAATTCATTAAACTTGAAATTCAAAAAATTGACGATAAAAGATTCTAACACAATTTAGCGCGCTGAAACACATCATTCTGCACTAGAAATGTCTTTGAAAAGTCTGAAACTTTGCCTGACCAAAATGACCACGGAAGGTGTAATATACAACCATTTTCCTTACCATTTAGAGATTTAATTAAACACATATTTGCAGTTTAGGATACACAAAACGAAATTGTATTCATGTCATCGCTTTGTAAAATTAATGGTCAAAGTTCAAAATTGTCTTTTTTACGAAATAATTACTATTTTCGGCATATTTAAAATCTTCGCACGACTATATAAATTAAATTATTTTAAGAAAGTAATAACATGATTGACATCCTTTATTTTTGACCCAATAGATAATTTATGAGTTTAGTAAAGGCTAGAAATTATTAAACTTAAATTCAAAAATTGACGATAAAAGATTCTAACACAATTTAGCGCGCTGAAACACATCATTCTGCACTAGAAATGTCTTTGAAAAGTCTGAAACTTTGCCTGACCAAAATGACCACGGAAGGTGTAATATACAACCATTTTCCTTACCATTTAGAGATTTAATTAAACACATATTTGCAGTTTAGGATACACAAAACGAAATTGTATACATGTCATCGCTTTGTAAAATTAATGGTCAAAGTTCAAAATTGTCTTTTTTACGAAATAATTACTATTTTCGGCATATTTAAAATATTCGTACGCCTATAAATTGAATTGTTTTAAAAATGTAATAACATGATTGACCCAATAGTCACCTTATGAGATTAGTAAATACTAGAATTTAACATGCCTAGTAGTATTGGTTCTGTAATTCTTGACTGGTAGAAACAGAAACAGAAACATGTTTTGTAAATTGTAAAACTAGTAATAGCCGCGTGGAAAGTGTTAAATTCAAACATTTACGTTCAAAGATTCTAAGACAATTTATCGCGCCTGAAACACATTATTTTGCACTACAAAAAGTTGGACCTGCTTTCAGACTAAATAAAATAGCTTTATCTAAAATTTAAAATTGTGGTCTGCTTAAAGTTAGAAATTCAAACGGGAAAGTCTAAAACATGAAGCTTCTAACAACAAAAAAAACATTTATTCAATAAATTAAATACATTTGAAGAATAGGCGCCACGCGGCAAAAACTATGTCGCACTGAGATTCAATCAAATTATCTTAACAATTTCCACGCGGCTGTTAGTTTTACCAAATACAAAACAGATTTTTCAGAAACCTTTCTCAAATGTCAATGTCTATCTGAAGGATTACTGAAACAATAATATTCATGTTTGTACTTATATGCATTTCTCATGGTGATTCCAAACATGGTAATGAAATTCAATAATGTTGACATATTATTTGAAACATTTTGTGACATTTTCGAATGTCGGCAGCTGCCTGCCGCGTGGAAAGTGTTAATGAAAGATATCACAGTTTTATACCGTAAAATCTTTACAGAACTGGAATTATATTCGATTCTTCGAATAATAATGAATGTTGTTATCATTCTTATGAATGAATCAATGATTATATTTAGAAGAACCTTGGAAACTAATTGGACGGTCCGAAAACAGTTAACATAACCCTTGATACCTTCTCACTTTTCACCAGAGTGTAATTTTTTTTTTTATGTGTGTGTGATTGGACTATGGACTACGAGAAAATAAACCGTGGCGTTTTTAGTACATTTTGTTTATGGA
Source organism: Ophiura sarsii (assembly GCA_035610835.1). Lineage (NCBI taxonomy): Eukaryota > Metazoa > Echinodermata > Ophiuroidea > Amphilepidida > Ophiuridae > Ophiura > Ophiura sarsii. The sequence goes on from CM069449.1 coordinate 31,871,557, forward strand.
TTTAAAAAATATTTTTGGTCGAAAAGTAGACGATATATTTTATCTTTTAATACCTGAAATGCGTGGAATTGGTATTTCCCATCATTGGTCTGATTTTATCTATAAAGCTTCTGTCATCTTTCCTTATTGCAAATAAATTAATGAATTAACCCGTTTCCCTCTTTAATAATTTCAAGAAAATAAATCTTAATAATACTATGATAATTGTAGGCCGCAACACGGGGAGTTTTTGCCGTGGGATTGGCAACACTGTCTGTACTACTACTACCATAGCCGTAATTTCCCAATTGACGAATCGAAATGCGTTAGCTTTTTCTAATAAATCTAATAATTCTATTCTTATACATTTGTTACCATAAGAACGAATAATATTTCAAACAGTTGAGTACTTGGCAATTAACATCCTCAAATATTTGCGTACTGACAATTCAGACACACTGTGAAATTGATGGTAGAGATGCATGCTCAGATACTCAATATCTGTCCGTTACATCCTAAATGCATTGAAGATTCCTTATGATAAACTTTGCGCGTCCAAGTCCGGTTGCGAAGTCGTACATTTCGTATATTAACTCATGTATTTAGTTCTTATGTATTCTATTGCTTTAATTATCTCATTTCTGATCAAAAATGTCATATTTTATTTGAAAACTCCAATAATTAATGTATTTAGTGTTCTAAGATGCCTTAAATAAGTGAAAACTTCATTTTTAAATCAAATTTAGTTAATTTGATATAAAAAATGACGATTAATTTCCTTAATAATGAGTATTCATTATTCGTATTTACCGTGTTTACTAATGACCCGGTGTTTTTACTGACGATAATACAGTAACTAATTTAAGTTATTCTTGAAATGCCTTGAGTTATAATACAGGTAAGAGTAAGACAGTATCTGGATGGCAACATCGTAAAACTGGAATCTGTTGCATGTAGATATTACCTCGAGAGATAAATGGGACAGAGTGTTCTTAATGGACAGAGATAGTCGGCTATCCGAGTTGACGGGAGCGGTACATGAAGATTTTGTCTCGTTATTCTATTAGTATTAGGGGAGAGCGGGGAGTGTACGCCCTATGGGCAGGTTCGCGCACCACGTGATTCTCATCTTTGCGGCCACTGGTTGAATTTGGCGAACACACAATAGATACAGTAGTATGTTGCAAGCTTCCCACATTATCGTGACGGATCACCGTAACATGTTTGTCAACTTATCATCCAAAAACCAGTTATGCCGCCTCGCAAAAGTGAATTTTCTTCCATTTTTCATATTGATTTTTTCCAAAGATATTCGCAGAAAAGGTTTTAATGTGAATTATCTTAGGTAGGTATGGCCTTGATTATGGATTTGATGCAGTTAACAACCCATCAATGTATGTGGGACACCCGTGGTATAGGTCAATGCTCTTATTGCGCTATACGGGGTTCATACGCCCTATGATGATGGGGCAGGTTCGCCAATAGGGATTTGTAAAGTTATAATTTTGCATAATTTCAAAATTGTAATTTTCCTCTTACACTTACAAGATAATTAATTGTAATTATAAAAATAGTTATCAGGAATGGAGTAACACTTAGCGTTGTGCCTAATCATTTATTCGCTTGACAGCTTCTTCAACTAGAGCTCGTTGAAAAGGTCAAAAAGCGAGGTCAATCATGAGAAGTACTTATTATTGATTGGTGTCAATTGCTTCTATTGATACAAAATGGCCTTCTTTTGTTGCGCTCCCTGACACACCCCGCACATACAATAGGGTACTCTAGCACTTAAACATTAGTAGAATATCAGAGATGATGGTGTAAACTTAGTATACAGTTTTAATGTTAAAGTTATAATGATGTTTGGTTAGCTTTTGAGATAAGTATTGACCTAAATGTGTAATTAAAATTAAAACTATTATGACCCTCAATATTCAACCAGGTATGAGCAGGTATGAGTAAAGATAAACTTTCAATCGTGATAAAACTGCACAAATAACTTATTTGGTGATCATATTTTAATTTCTGTCATACAAAACTTCTGGTATTTTACACGAACATTTCCACATAAGACCAATTTGTTCTTCTATTTTTCTTTTTGTATAATAAAATAGAGATATTCAGCTTGCCCTCAAAGTAAACATAATTTACTCTTGCCTTTACAGTACTGAAATTATGGTCGTATGTTGCCAATATATCAATCAATCAATAGGTCCATTCAATCTTTAAAATTGTCGTTTCTAGACCTCTTCAAATGAAAATGGGGCGAACACTCCCCGATCTCCCCTACCATAGATTTTACTCATGTCAGCCGGACTAGAGCTCATGGGGATGTCGTGTGTGACAATCAGAATGGAATGTCATCAGGACTGGACTGATAAAGAGGTTAAAGCTCCATCTGGGAGAGAACTTATAGGGGTATCTCGGTTGTTCGCGAGTTTGCTTGGTATAATAAATTAATATAGTTTAGACGTGTAACGATAACAATGGCTCCATTGCAACGAATAGTATAGTTTGCATGACATGAATTTGTTTGAATTTGGTGTATCTTATAATATAGTGCTTACTGTCCTACAGATCCCAAGGGATGATATTGAGAATGTCTAAGCAGATCTTTTGAGATGAGAGGTTCAGTCGACGACTGGCGTTGTCTCCGTTTTATCAGTATATCCTAATGTAAAGTTGCCCGTTTTCAATTCCAGATATTGGAGCCCTAATTTAAGCCACATGGACGTTTTCTCTACTTCTTGGGCTGGTCCTAACCATTGGCTTAGATACTCCAATGGTTTACATGGTTTTATAGTTTGTCAAGCATGTGTCACACACAGTTCATTGGTGATTCCCGTATGACCCTCAACTGTGTTTTGCGTAGACTTACACTTTTGTATTAATCCCCCATTCCACCTGACGCGTCTTCACAGTGAATTTAGATGCCAGTGCTGAACAGCAAAAGCAATGTAAAATGAGAGCATTGAATAACTCGAAACATTGAACGCAATCAACGCCCGCGACTTAACTGCGATGAGCCTGTAATCAGCGTTCGAAATAAGAAAAATAAATTGGTTATCCACCGGATAACCTAGGTTGGGATTTTGGTCATCCGCCGATATTTTTGGTTATCCGCATTTTTTCAGTGGCAAGCTCAAAAATCACATTTTAAGCGAGTCATCATATAAACATATTATATATATTGTTTAATATATATTATACATATACAATGACGACAACGCCACATTAACCTCTATGCTCCATAACCTACTTTCTCTTTATTTTACAATCTCCTCTCTTTTAACTACTATGTTTCTTCAGTCACTTATTTGTTCTAGTCGGCACGTTCTTTCAGTACGTCTCTCAATAGGACGACCAGCTGTAAGCCCTGAAATGCATCCTGGTGATCCTCTTCTTCACTCGTATATCTCCCGACTCTATTGGATCTGTATCCAGGTCATCCTCATCTGACTCAGTCTCAGCATCAAGTTTCATAACTGCAGGGTCGGTGTCGTCCGCTGTGTCAGTGTCATCCTCATTTACAACTTCTAATGCATCCGGATGATCTTCTTCTTCACTCTTATCTCCCGACTCAATTGGATCTGTATCCAGGTCATCCTCATCTGACTCAGCATCAAGTTTCACAACTGCAGGGTCGGTGTTGTCCGCTGTGTCATTGTCTCTTATCTCCCGACTCCATTGGATCTGTATCCAGGTCATCCTCATCTGACTTAGCCTCAAGTTCCACAACTGCAGTTGCAGGGTTGGTGTCGCCAGCTGTGTCAGTGTCATCCTCATTCGCAGCTTCTAGGATTGGTTCATTCGCGAACATGACTTGTTCTGTCAGTACGTCTCTCAATAGGACGGTCAGGTCTATAGCCTCTAAAGCATCCTGGTGATCCTCTTCTTCACTTTCATCTCCCATCATTTTGGTCATCCGCCGGATGATCAGCCAAGAATAACTGGTCATCCGCCGGTAGATTTGGTCATTTCGGATGACCGGATGGCCGCTATTTCGAACGCTGCCTGTAATCATGGTAATAATGGTGAAATATCAGTAGACCTACTCGTTATTAAAACACCAACACCACCCCACCCCACCCCACCCCACCACCCCACCCCACCCCACCCCAGCCCCACCTACACCCCACCCGACCCCCAACCAACCTGACATGTCTTCGCAGTCGCTCTGTTCCAATTACAATCGGAAATATTCACTGTTTTTAGTTTTTACATTTTAAAAATGAATGAATTGTGAAATTTCATTGGGTTCCTTTTAGAACCAAAAAAGGTTCTAAAAGGGTTCTTTAGCCAAGAAAATGGTTCCTCAAGCTTCAAGAACCTTTTGGGAAAAAAATTATGGAGAACCCTCAATGGTTCTTGGTAAAACGGTAAAAAATGTTTTTAGCCAAGAAGAAATGATTTTTAACAGTTGAAAAGGACTAAATTTGTTTACATTTCTCTTGAATTTGCATATTACATAAAAACAAAAAAGTAAATATACCTTTATGTCTTATTTAAAATTTGAAAGTTCTTCAAAGAACCATTCTAAGGTTCTTTTTAGAACCTTTTAGGCCAAAAGGTGCTCCCCGCGGGACAAAAAAGGGTTCTTAAACGAACCATTTTTTCTAAGAGTGTATGAAATAGGACCAGTCAGGCTCCCCGAATTGCCTGCCATGATTATACATTTAAATGGACCGATGATATGACAATGACAGTTCATGCAGTGAAAAAATGATGCAATTCAATCTGATTCCAGTTTGATGCTATCTCAGATAACCTAACACGTCCAATCACGCAATACCGTTAGCCTGGTAATGACTATTTCATTGTTTTTTTTAAAGTGCCCTCATCCTCCTTTTCCTCCCAAATGTAAGATAAGAATCTAGTTTTATATAAAGTTGGCATACAAAAGAAACAGTGAAGTGTTTAGTCTAAACACTGTTTAGTTTGAATTTAGTTTTGAATGAAAAAAGATGGTTTGAGTTATAATAAAATGTGTAAACATGGAAAAGCCCAATTGCAGTTCAATTATCAATATCCAACTGTAATACCACAGCACCAGCATGTACGGTATTACGGTAAGTAGGTAACATCAATAAAATAGTGAAATACCCTTCACTTTTGATTTTCACCCTTTTAGAATTTTACTCAAGAGTAAAAATGTTGTAAATTTCATCGTTTTTTTTCTGCCAAAACATTGCATTAGCACAATTCTGACAATCATTTACTTTGCCTAATATTAATATAATTGTTTGAGGAGACATTTGACTTATGATTGCCTCCATCAAGTCAGAAATTGTGACGTACTTGCCCCAAACTGGCACGAAAATTGAGCTCCATAACTAAGGCCAAATACAATAAAATAGTAGTTTCTCGTCTCCGCGCGCATCCATTTTGGCTGCCGCAACAAAACACATTTGGTTTTGTTTTAAAACAAATTTGTCTCTTTCTTTTCTTCTTCTTTTTGAATATTCTCAAGATCACACTGATGTTTTTAATGGAGAACGTGTCAATATTTTTTTTTAAAGTGTTAAAATAAAATACCAACACTACAGGCGAAATGTACCCATTTTAAAGTTATAAAGCTAGTCTTAGAAAAGTGGCGGCCATTTGGCAGCAAACAAATTTCCACCATGTTGGAAAAAGCGAAACCAGTTTTGAAAAAAGAGGCATCTTGGATCCGCAATTTTTGAAGAAAAAAAAAAGAACAAAATGCCATCATCCACCCTTTTTCAAAAAGATAGGAAGAGAAACTATCTTTTTAATTTATTTGGCATACCCGTTGTAGTTACAAAATGTAAAATGTTCAATTGTACTTTTTAACTCAGGTGTTCTTCCCGGTCAAAGCCGTCAGTGGGAGGGGGAGCAATATGACTATGTCTAAACTTGATATTCATATACTGAAATGGGACATACTCCAAAATCATCTAAAGTAATACCATGTTTCCGCTTCCGATGGATTTCACCAAGTTGTCTTTCGCAATTTGATACATATTAGAGCGATTATATACCACCATGTTTCACATTCTACACATTGTTCTAATACATTTTATGATTGTATATCACCATGTGTCGCATTTGGATACATATTATTATTAAGCGTATTATATGCATTCGTATTACTCTGTATGTTTGTACTTTTCTGTATCTGTAAATGTCCTGGCTTCTGTGTTGCAAGTTTACAAAAATAAAAATCAATAGAAAAAAAATATGACCCCCTGGAAAGGGATGGGGCCATCTTTTGGTTTGCATCTGGGAACCTGATAATTGCTGGTGTGTCTTAAATTCATCCTGTGGGTCTTATTGTTTCTAGGGAACCAGTCGGAATACCTTTCCGAGTCACAACCTTTCAGGGCAAACTGAAGAGATAATTGTAATCTCCTGTCTTCTAAGTTTTGGAGTGTCAACTTCAACGTTTTGGAGTGGCCAAGTACTTTTCCGAGCCCTGCTCTGATTTGGTCAACCTACCATAGTATATTAATTGTGTTGTCTTGTAATTATCTCATTTGTGGAAAATAAACTAAACTGAACTGACATTTTCAGCGTCGGGTCGAGTCCACAAATTGTCGAATCAGATCGGTCCGCTAAATATGTGTGACGTGGCTTTTCAGGTTACCGTGACGACCACATTTCCCTGAACCCATAGGGAAAAATTAAAATTTAGCTCTAAATCACTCATTTTTGCATGTTCAACTCCAAAACCTGGCAACATAATGCAAGATATGATGTTCAATGCATACTTTTATGAATTCATCAGATTTTGGTTGTGCATGACAGCATGGTTTCCATAGAAACCAGTGAAATTTGCTCTCGTTGCCATATAACGGTCAGAATTTGTCGAGTAGCACACGAATTCAAGATATTGTAATCCTCAACCTGTGTGCCAAATGTCAGTGCACTCGCTCAGTTTGGTTTTGAGATATCGCATCGGGAGTATTTTCCCATTGTTTTCAATGGAGAAGACAATAATTTATTAGATGAACTGAGATAAGCTATATCCATGGTAAAAATAATTCCAGCGCGTAAATTATAAAATATATATGTGAAGTGTATAACACAAACGCTGTACACTACAACAAGTACAAAGCACACACAAATATATAAATGTGCTCATAGGTTTTAAAAGTACATCGAGATAAAACAAAAACAGAGAATAATATAAATGTTAAAGCGAACACAAATCAATACAAACCATAATAAACGATTATCTAAAAAAACAAAATACGCGCAATTTAAGAAGACCTAAACAATAAAGGAACCCTGGCAAGAGTCAATTTCAGCGAGCAAAATGTCACATTACACATTAAAAGATGATCTTTCAGTTTTTATTTAAATTCTGCCAAGGACTTGGCTCAACGAAGTAAAGGTTGTTAGGGTTAGGGTGTGGGTTATGGGCTTGGGTTAGGGCCTGTTGTTAGGGGTATGGAGTACAAAGTTATCTATCAAGTACCATGGGTTAGGGAATAGGTTAGTGGGTTAGGAGTTGGGGTTAAGGGGCAGGATATTTGGGTTTGGGCTTGGGTTTAGGGGTTGGGGTTAGGGGATGGGGTTGGTAATGGGTTGGGATTAGAGGTTAGGGGTTTGGTGTCAGGAGTTAGGGGTGGGATTAGGAGTTAGAGGTTGGGTTAAGGTTTTGTGGATAGAAATGGGGGGGGGGGTATATATTGATATCTATGCCATATCGGAACAGTTAAGATATCTTGACAAAATCGGCAGCGTAAGTTAAAAAAAACAAGTTTCCTTTTACATTGCAGGTGCTAGCTTTATACCAAAGTATTATAATATTTTTTTTTAAATATAGTAAGATGGCAACCCCCAACCCCTCCTACTCTCATCCTTTGACGGTTTACCCTCCCTCCGGGTAAAGTGGTACCATCAATCAAGAATTTCGTCAAAGTGAGCGCTCGGGATGTTAAAGAGATTACCTATACCCACTAGTTCACTGTCTGTTGCGGGTGGCTTAGTTTGCATGGTAACCAGCGGCCCAGCGCCCCACCCCCTTACTAGGACGACGGTAAACAGACCTATTCACGTTATTCTAACGAACCACCAAAATACTTCAACTTTGCAAGATATAATATATAACAAAACAAATTTGATGAACGTTGCCAACAGTACTGAATGTTAACCTTAATTAACACTAAGAGCCGTGTCCTCGTAATAAAGCTAAACACGCGTTTAAGTTTTACTTTCAATGTATCGTTACTAAATGTAATTCTCGGAAACTTGTTTATCTTAAACACGCATCTAACTCACTGAAAAGTGTCTAACTTTTAACATGAGTATAAGGGTTGTTTAACGCGTGTTTAACTAAACTCGCGCAAAGTACTGTACACGTGGATCTGTGGAATTCGGTCGATACGTTTTGAAACCCATTTGGGCCACAATACACTGAACGCACGACAATTCTGGGGACGAGATTTTATGACCGGGTTTTTGTTATCCACCGTAAGCTGGCGTTTAATTTAGACACGAGTTTAGATAGACACAGTTATAAGAAAAAAAACGTGTTTAGTACGAGAATTTGGTCCTTAATATCTAGAGTAGTAATGCTTTGTCTGAAATCCCGTTATTTCCATTGTAGCCCAAGATCCATGTGACAATATTGCCGTACCAACAGACGGTGTACTATTTCCATCCACTGCGTCAATCGACCATGGGATTAAAATTACTGTAAGTTGCAATGACGGATATCAACTCTATGGACCCTCATTTGCAGTTTGCGATGACGGTGAATGGGATACCGTGGGAGATGTAGACGATATTGACGAATCATATTGTGGTAAGTCTTAATTAACATGTAAGAGGCTGTTTATTTATCCATGGGTCCTGCTGATATGAAGTTAACTTATCGAGTTTTGCTGATCAAAATTGCAAAAGTCAAAGTATTTCTCCCTTGTGTCCCTTGTGGCCAAACATTTCGTTTACCGCTTTTTCAAAAATAAGGACTATCAAGTCATTACAAACATATTTTGGGCGAGTGTTACACACAAATGTTGCACTAAAAGGTACAAGTATCATGATTAAAATCCGGTTTTGTAATTGAATATTTCAATGGTGTATTAATAACATGATGCCACTTCTAGCGTCCAATCTCTGTGGCGTGTTACTGTAATCCTGTCTTTTATAAACGGAAAACACGGGTTCGATTCCCGAAATTCCCTTATGATTTATTTTTATAAACACGATGGTTACATGATGATTTATAATTATTCATTCAATCATTTATATAACTAGGCATATGTGTTTATTCATTTATTTAATTATGTATTTGTTTATGTCAATAGTATTTGATTTCATGTTAAATAAATAATTAATTAATTAATTAACTAATTAACTAATTATCATCATATCTATGTAATCGTCCATCGGGCAAATCAGACATTATCATTTAGTTACAGCATAAACTGTTATGCTTTAACAATGGTAAGAGGGGAGTCCCAACAGATCACACACACAAAACCGCAACAGGATCCCAAAGGGATACAAGAGGGAAGTGATAAAATGTAAAAGTAGCATATGTAAAAGATCACTAATCCAACTGCAATGGTGGGGAACAATATATACAAGGAAACACCAAAAGGGAAAGGAAAATATGAAGAAGAAAAAGAGAATACACGACGTTTCGCTACCATGTATGTTAGATTTGACGTGGCATGGATATGAACGTCGATTTCGGAGGTCACCATTGTCGTTTGGGAAAATTGTTAAAGACAAACAACAAATCATAACTATTTAGAATAAATAAGGTTGTTTTATAATTTGACCTCTAGTGACGCTTTCACGATTTACATTGTTTTTTGTCTCATCAAAAGACATAGGATGCATAAAGTTTGTTCAAAATCAGAGCATACGGTGAAAATGAATTTGCAATGGTCAACAAATATATTTAGTCATTTTATTTAAGCTTTTGTCCTCGTGACCATTTTTTGTTGACTGATTGTTCGGCAGTAGTGGTGCCAGGATTGCTGCTTACTACGTACTGCCTGCGTCATTTGGGATGCTATTTGGCGTCACTTGAATACAAGTCATAGCCTCTGATTCTTCGTATAGCCATTGATGATAATTCTGTTCAGCCACCTTAACAATGGTTATAGCCAAGGCGGTACCCTTTCTTGTACATGTACTTGTCAATTAACTGATCAGGAATTCCCCGGCATATGTTTGGCATTTTCTTGATGTGATAAATTGATATGCATTTTTTTAATTTTACTAATTTGTGTCCACCATATCGAATTTGATGTACGTTAGTAGAATAGCAAATGATCTTCAATGGTCAAAACATTTAGTCATGTTATATATGTTTTTATCTTATATTTTAGCTAGCATATGAATTTTCTCAATTTGACCACTTTCGACGGCCATTTTCTCCGCTTCTTGAAGCATACAAATGCTGAAAATGAATTTGCAATGGTCAAAAACATATATCTAGTCATTTTATTTATGCTTTTATCATATTTTTTACCGACTATATAATGTTATTATATTTTGCCGGCCATTTTGACAAGCGCCCTCATGCGTACATTTTCAGGTGACAGCCTATTTACCTAACATATTCTAATTCCCCATGAAAGACTGGTTTAGAGATCAATTTTTTTATAAATTCTACCTCTCTATAGGTGGGACCTATTATAGGTCCTCCATTATAGCCTGGTCTATAAAGGGGGGACTGATCTTGGGGTTATATATTTTCGTTATTGAGCATCGATATTTTATATGTTACGAGGCTCCAGAAAGTGACATGAAACAATGTTTTCTTTATCATTTATCTGCAAGGTCCACCGTGTGGAGGTGTATTCACTGCCGAATCGGGGACAATAACGAGCCCTAACTACCCGGAGGCTTATCCTAGTCTTTCACGATGCGTTTATGTCATAGATTTCATAGGATCAGTTTATATATACTTCAATTATTTATACACGGAAGAAGATTACGATTATCTTCATTATGGAGTAGGAAAGCCAATGTCAAACAGATTGGAATATCTTCACTACGAATATCGACCATTTATGTTGGAGTTGACCGGTCCAGTTTGGTTTATGTTAACAGCTGATGAAGGTGACGGAGGGTATAATGGCTTCAGTTTGACATATCAATCTGTGTGTAAGTAGTCTTTCATTGCTTGAACGAGGTTTATCGACTCGAAAAGCAAGATTTATCAGGTGCCTCGACCGACAGATAAAATCGAATTGATAACCTTGCTTATCGAAATGAAAAAAGACGTTAATCGATTCGAAAAGCAAGTTTTTTGATCAATCTATGGCAGGTATTTTGCACAATAGAAGAGATAAACTAGAAAAAACAAGTTTATCGATTTTTATCTCGGCTGATAAACTTGGTTTTTTCTAAAACTATGACAATCGAATCGAAATACCAGGTTTATCAAATTAAAAAAAAAACAAGTTTATCGTTGATTGTCATAGTGGTTTTTTTCTCGAAAAACTAGGTTTTTCGACCGATACACTTGGTTTTTCAAGAAAAAAAGATGACAATCAACGATAAACTTGGTTTTCTATTTGATAAACTTGTTTCTTGATTCGATCTAAGATTTTGTCACCCGCTGACTATTTGGTCCACTTTCAGGGTTATGAAGGTTAGTTTGCAGTCTTATAATTGGACCAAATAGGTGGTTTTTCGACTCGATTGTCATAGTTTTAGATATATACTTCAGTGCTTTCTACTGCAATGCTTTTTACTTGTTTTTTGGTCGAAAAACCAGGTTTATCTCTTCTATTGGGCAAAATACTTGCCATAGAAACCGGAAGAGTGGGGATGGCCACAAAATTGTCCTGCCTTGGTCCTTTGTGGCACGCAAATCCTAAGTGGTTTTAAGCTCTGGCCTTGGTCTCCCTATCTAATTTGTGATTGGCCATATTATTATTCATTTTTTGGAATGTATTTTTGAATATCTGGCTGGAGTAGTCATGATCGCATGGTGAACATTTTTCGTATTATTAATTTACAAACTCTGGCGAAGATCATACGTTTTTTCGTCAAAAAACTTCTGCTCTGAGAGATATTCTAATCGTAGCTGAAAGTGATACTCGTTTTAGGACATTTTTTGCAAGGAGTTCCGGAGAAAAGGTAAGATTGGAGTTTTGCAAATAACTTTTTTTACGACACAAGTGAAGCCTGAAGTGCTCGTATCGTAGGTCTAGGACGGTTGTTGGATCAAGTGCAGTGCTCATTGAGTCTATAGTAAACAATGGGCAGAAAACGCAAGGGGAGCAACGTTAACGCTAGTGCTGGCGCTTCTACCTCGGCGAGAGGACAACTCGCAATACCTCGGGGTGGAACAAACAGATGTTCTGAACGCTGTTCTCAGACAGTCGCTACAGGATGCCAGACAGGACCAAGAAACGGTAACGACAGCAGTGGAGGAATCTCCGCCATCCATAGGAGGTTTAATTAGGCCTACTCCTGATGCCGCAGGCCGTGTCATGACTACTCCAGCCAGATATTCAAAAACACATTCCAAAAAAATGGCGCGAATTCAAGCCGCTGCTAGATAAGACGCGCCACCAGATTGGACGAGCACATGACATGAATAATAATATGGCCAATCACAAATTAGATAAGGAGACCAAGGCCACAGATCCGATTCCAAGTAGATTTACCGTGTCGGCAAGCTAACCCGCCCGAGATGTACCAAGCCGTGAGTGGTATGATGGTAACATGTTTAGTGGGGCAAACCCGCCTGATAACCCTTTGTCGGCAATTTGCGATCCTCTGGGTGAGGGGGTACCTCAGGCCATTCAAGACAAACTTGTTAGGGGCGAGTACGTGGAAATAAATCTTCTTCTGAAAAATATGTAGGGGGGTTCATTCTGAGGGGGAAAACGGGACCGCGTGCGGCGCGAGGGGTGTTTCTTAGACAGCCCGGTCCCAGTAAACCCAAGATAACATCAATTTGAACATGGACCAGTGCTTTTCTGGTTCATGCATCCATATACCTCAGTTATCACCCCAACGCAGTCAGGAGATTATCAAATACATGCAGATTGTTAGGTCCGCGGGAATCCGTTTTGGAAGCGCGGCGTTGTCCGCTTATGGCACGCACTTTCGCAAATGGTAACATTTGTTTAACAAAAAATGTTACATTATTATAAACAAATTGACAAAGGCAGTATGGAGGAAATGACAGAAGGCCAATAACCCTAACCATAACCCTAACATTCACGAACACATTTAGCTACAAATTCTATCATGTGTCTAGTCACATGAAAATGAAAATAATACTCTGATTTCTAAAATGTAAAATATATTTGGGGTCACTAGGGGTCAAAATGTCAATTTTCACTCTTTCCATTCAAAATCTTTCTGGTATCACAGGAAATGACTGATACCTGTCAGAATTGGTAAAAGAAATCCTTGGGTCTTTGTACATTCAGTGATTTAAGCGATTACAATTGACGTGCCGTATGGGGTCACTAGGGGTCATTCAACTTTACATGGGTAAAGTTCAAGACATGCTCCGAATTAAGATCGGACCTGTTTCATCTTGTTTGGTTTGATAAGGCAAGAAAAAAGTTAATCATCATAACCAGGTCAAATGTTACGAGGAGGTCAATAGGGATCATTTTCTCATAAAAATAATCAAGGTGCCTATACCAGAATTAGATCTAGTTTTGTTTTGTAATGCGAAACCGAAAGTAGCTATCTCTATTTTTAGTATCCTATTTCCAAGTCATAAATGTAATTTTGCTTTAAAATTTACATCCGGGTATAAGTGGATTTTGTTATTAGGCCACATTTGCCACTTGAGTCATCGTTGCGACGACCACTTAGATGGGCAACTTCAAGTGGGTCCCGGACTAGTCCGGACTTGGAAATCTCTACTTATGCGGGAACATGGCCTTAGTGTTGGTCAGATTGTAGTTTAACAAGCTCCTGGAAAGGAACTAAATGAGTTCTGCAAAGTAGGCTCGAATTGAGCCACACCGAGAGTTGCAGAACATTTATATAACCAACCTAAGGAAATCTAAACTTGATAGGCCAACTAAAATCAAGTTTTTCCGAGCTTGCGTGGAAAGTATTCTACTATATGGTTCAGAGACATGGACAGTTACAAAGACTTTTGAGGACAGAATAAATGGATGCTACACACAGTTGCTGAGGAGAGTCCTTAACATCAGTTGGAGAGACCACAAAACTAATGAAGAGGTGTATGGTGAAATTCCTCCGCTGGCTAACTCAGTAAGGAAGCGACGGCTCCAGTTTGCTGGACACTGCCTACGAGCATCCGATCAACCTGTCTCCCGAGTGCTTTTCTGGACTCCAAGTGAAGGCCATTCATCCCGTGGCAGGAGATCCACCACCTATCCTGACAGCATCTCAAAGGACCTTGATCTTGAACCCAATGAAGTTCAACAGCTTATGTTGGATAAACTTGCTTGGAGGAAATTTGTAACTGCTGCTTCCAATATTCCGTCCAAGGACGACCGATGATGATGATGATATAACCAACCAGGCTTTACTTTACGGCAAATATCAATTTCCGATATACCGCATGTTCTAAAATGCCTGAAATCACTCGATCGCCGTCCAAGTTTGCAAGAGTTTGGCAAACGGAAAAAAACAAGGAACCGACAGTAGACCGAGAACCTTTCATTTTGAGAGTACTGTCACATATAATATAGGGGATCAGCATTGCGCTATACCATGTAAGCGCAGAACAGTCTAACCACAGCAGAGGTAGGAGGACTGGCCCGTTCACTAGGATCATATGTATGAAAACAATAATCGCCAACGGGAGTGCGTCATATGGTCCGTCAGAATCGACCAATGGTGCGTCACAAAATTGACTGAGGGTGCGTATATTGTATGACAAGGGTCCGTCACTTTTTTGACACAGGGTGCGTCATGGTACATGAGAAATTGACGCACCTCGGTAAAGTGACGCACCATTCCAGGGGGTCGTATAGTGCGTCTTACAACTGATAGGTGTATTACCAAGGGGATGGGCCCTTATGTGTTTTATCGTATGCTATATAATGTCATTGTATTTGTTGCCACGGTACATTGTGTATGGCAAATTATTTCGTCTTACCATTGATACCAATCAAAGTATCTATATTACCCATATTACGTCACTATGACGTTATGAATAATCACAACGCCTTATTTTGCCACAAATATATATCCAAACACCAGACGTTCACAATTCTGTTTGGTTAATATTATTTAAAACAATACTAAAAGCATGAACATGATGAATATCAAGTTTGAAGTGTGCACTCATTATTTTAAATAAAATACTTGGGTGTATACCCATTTGATCATAATTTTGACAAGCTCCCTTATCTTAGAATGCGTATTTGGTGTCAATTGAATCTTTTTAACTTCGTATAACTATTTATATTGCAGGTTCCTTTAAGCTGTCTTGGAGTATTTACGTTGCCGATGAAAGTTCAAAGAACGTGACCTTCAAGATTGAGAGACTAGGGCCACTCGCCAGTGGACAGTCTGTTAGTGAGTAAATTTCAAAATAATATGAGTATTTTGTATCTCGAGTTTCTTTACCTTGGTGTAGTATCCCGGATTGACTTCTTGCCCGATTCTGCCCATTTTCGGGCAAACACTCCTGTAAAATGCTACTCCTCCTCGATGTATGGGTTGATTTCAACCAAACTTGGTCAAACTTGGTTATAAATCTGATGATAGATCCTTACTATGCAATTTATGCAAGGCCAATATCTACGCTGTTATACTGGGGGGGGGGGGGGGGTTCTCACATTGATATGGTATACGTATAATTATTGGTGCCTGCCTTTTTGGGTGCTTTTTTTGCAAAAATTGGTATAGCGATGGGGTGTTTTTATCACAGACCAAAGCGCCAAATTTGCCCAATTTGCATAAATTGGGTGTATTTTGAGGGCTTTTTTGTGTAAAAAGTGCCCAATTTGTGCAAAATTGGGTGCTTTTCTAACATAATTGGTAAATAGGTATAGAGAAAGTCAAATTGTCGAAGTCCGGCAGGCACATCCACGTACGATTTTGGCAAAAGTACCCCCCCCCCCCCCCCCCCCGGCGTATAACAGTATGATATGTAAGTAATTTATTAGGCTAGTGTCATGGTGTAGTGAGCAAGTGTACGTGTATGCCAGATAGACTATTAAATGAATATAAATAATCACGATTTCTATTTTTGATTCGGCTGATGTTGTTATGTTCGTTCGTGATGTTTATCGGTTGCCAACTTCAACAAAATTCAACAGATCCATTCCAAGTCTTCTCATCCTTTTGCCACCTTATATATAGACAAAAATCTGTTTCTGCAACCTATTAAGCTATTTATTTACGGTTTATCATTGTCACTGATATAGACCTTATTCATGGGGCAGCCATTTTCTAAAATTTGCCGCCCAAGCCTCGTTCCCGTTACGTATACCTGCGCCTGCGTGACTTGCGCGAGGATACGTACGCCGCGCGCTTTGGTACAACGCTTCTCTCGTAGTTCTATCGAATGCGCCGAAGCGCAGATAGACAAAACGGGAACGAGGCTTGGGTGGCATATTTTGGAAAATGGCTGCCGCGTGAATAGAGTGTATTCTATTTAACAAGTACGTCACATCTTCCGTATTTACTGCGCGCTTGCAATCGCGAATGATGCGCTTATGCACGATACGCACCAGTCGCATGGGACGCTGGGGAATCGTATACGCTGTGATCGGCACTTTTTGGGATTGATTATAAAATAATATACATAATTTTTTTTGTCAAAGTTGGTGACGACTTTGACATTTGAATTCAGAACCAAAATGTTGACCAAAAACTGCCAACAAAATGGGGTTTTTTTATCTCAAAAATCACATTTTGGCACTTTTTGGTCAATATTTTCAAAACTAAAAATGTTTAAGCCAAAAAAAATAAATCAATTTTAGATAATTAACTGTAGATGATATTGGTGAATTTTTTTAATTTTTAATCAAAAACTGATTTTGTCAGGTTGTCTGAAAATTGTTGGCGCCAAAAAAGTAATTTTTGGGCAAAAATGTAGAAATCACTATTTTTGGGGGAAATTTAATACCAAAAATGGATTCTCCGACTCATTTTATTTGAAAAATTGTATACTTTTATGTACATTACATTATTAGTTTAAAAGTTACAGTGCCTGATAAATTTCATCTATTTTGGGTTGACACTTCCCTTAAACCTTTTTTTCCAAATTCATGAAACAGGAGACAGGAGAGATGTTTTTTTAGAAAATCTAAAACACAGTTAACATTACCCACAAGGTAGCAGCAACTAATCGAATACAGGGATATAACCTCTGTAAACATGATGACTTGACTTAACTTGGACTAACGTCACTATTTTTGATGACTTGACTTGACCTGACTTGCTGAAGAAATGACTTGACTTTGTGACTTGACTTGTGACTTGACAAATGCAATATTTGGATTTTTTTGAGTCTGTGTTTAGCCTTGTTGACTTTTTATAGCATTTCTTCTGACTGTTAACCCCTCAATTTTTAAAAAAAATTGACTCCAAATTATTGCAGCTCTAAGTACAGAAGATATAACAGCAGTGGATGGTACAGATTATAAAGGTTTTACGGATTTAACTATTGAGTTCATGGATGATGTCTCCGAAACAAAAACCGGGTCCATCGTCATCTATACCGATTTTGTGGATGAGGGAACAGAAGCTTTGAAGATTGTCATTGCCTCATCAAGCGATGGAACAAAGGTAATCGAGCCATCTGAGGCTACAGTCATCATACATGATTCAGGTAAATGTATTAAGAAATTGTATTAATCTATTAGAATATGAGTATAAATCAAGAATGTAGAAAGGTAGAAAATAAAATATTCTACGACGAACCATGGAGCAACTTTAACTAATATCCCCTGTGTGCCGCACAATTATATATGTTGAGGCAATGTCTGGCTAGACGCCCCGTAACTCAAGTGCGCATGCTCAAACCAATTAATGATACGTTGTAGCTATACGGTTTATTCCGTACGGGACGTGAGGCAAGATATAGCCTATTTTGAATAACTGGTGGGTCGTGGAGAGGGGCTCCTTTCATTTGGAGAAAACACCAGGATAAGACATATTGAAACAGAGAGTAGAACAAGTTGAAAGGGGAGGTAAAGATGGAAGATAGCGGAGGACCTCAAATGGCTCTATAATGGACATCAACATTTCAACGTGCGACCATGTCAATTGCATAGATATCCTCACAATGTCGAGAACGAATTTTAATATCAACGCAGTGTTTGTTTGTGTTTGGTTAATGATGTTTATCAAACGTGTTAACGAACAATATTCACGTGGTTATCATACGGCAAATTCGAACATAACACTAAATTGTTGCACCTTAATTGATTTAAATACAGACGTTTGGGCATTATAGCCAAATCGCCCTGCTCACTCGCGACCATATCCATATTGTCATAATGCATATTATATGAGATTGTATTGGTATCATTGTATTATACATCACACCCAGCGTTCGAAATAAAAAAATAAATTGGTTATCCACCGGATAACCTAGGTTGGGATTTTGGTCATCCGCCAATATTTTTGGTTATCCGCATTTTTTCAGTGGCAAGCTCAAAAATATTTTAAGCGAGTCTTCATATATACGGTACACATACATATACACATACAATGACAACAACTCCCAATTACCCTTCTATGCTCCATAAACAACGTTCTTCACTCGTATCTCCCGACTCCATTGGATCTGTATCCTGGTCATCCTCATCTGACTCAGCATCAAGTTTCACAACTGCAGTGTCGGTTTGTCCGCTGTGTCAGTGTCATCCTTATTTACAGCTTCTAATGCATACTGATCCTCTTCTTCATTTTCATCTCCCAACTCCATTGGATCTGTATCCAGGTCATCCTCATCTGACTCAGCATCAAGTTTCACAACTGCAGGGTCGGTGTCGTCCGCTGTGTCAGTGCCATCCTCATTTACAGCTTCTAATGCATGAATCCTGATGATCCTCTTCTTCATTCTCATCTCCCAACTCCATTGGATCTGTATCCAGGTCATCCTCATCCGACTCAGTCTCAAGTTCCACAACTGTCGTCCGCTGTGTCAGTGTCATCCACATTTACAACTTATATATAATGCATCCTTCACTCTTATCTCCCGACTCCTCTTCTCATCTTCTTCACTCTTATCTCCCGACTCCATTGGATCTGTATCCAGGTCATCCTCATCTGACTCAGCATCAAGTTTCACAAGTAACAGGTTCTTAAAATACTAAAAAGTTAAGGAAACCCGTTGAATAATGCATTTTATTGATGCCAATCAGCAGCTTTTGTCACAGAAGCTGCCAATTGGCAGCTTTTAACGATTATCATTATTTTGACCAGGAAAAATCAAAGTATTGCTTAATCATTGTATTTATGAACGAATTTTGGCAGGACAAAATAACAACAATTGTCACTCGCTGCCAATTGGCAGCTTTGTGACAGAAGCTGCCAATTGGCAACAATAAAATATAGATTTCAACGCTTTTTTTGTTATCTTGGCCAGTGAAAATCGATAAATCACCAAATAATACAATCCCAAAGTATTTCAGAACCTGTTAACTGCAGGGTCGGGGTCGTCCGCTGTGTCAGTGTCATCCTCATTTACAGCTTCTAATGCATCCTGATCCGAATGATCCTCTTATTCACTTTCATCTCCCATCATTTTGGTCATCCGCCGGATGATCGGCAAGAAAAACTGGTCATCCGCCGGTAGATTTGGTCATTTCGGATGACCGGATGGCCGCTATTTCGAACGCTGAATTATTCACACCTCTAAAACCAACCGCTGTCCTTTCAGATTCCGTCTCATAATGTCGACGCCCCCCTTTATTTCCCCCTTTTTCGATTACACTCTAACTGCACCTGATTTTGTTGTTGAATTTTTTGATTGAGCTGATATTCATTATGTTCCCAGTCCATTAACACTTTTGGACCGGTGATTTGACATTTCGCCGGTAATAAATCATCAAAGGATGTGTCTATTTCCCACTATGTGGTCCAATTAAAAGACTGCAAAGGACATAATTATGCCCCAAGGGCATAAACTAACCTTCATAACCCTGAAAATGGACCACAGAGTCAGCGGTTGACAACATAGATGATTTATACTGGCGAAATGTCAAAATCACCGGTCCAAAAGTGTTAAGGGATGGGAACATAATGTTGACCTTTGAAGATGCTTTCCACATACCGTCTATCCATATATATCAAGTTTATATTATTCAGTTTCCGTTACCTATTCCTTCACAGCACCGAGTGTTCCGTCTTCTGGCATGTATACCTTTGAAAAGAGTCACTATGACGTCACAGAGGGAGATGTCGTTACAATCCAAATATGTCGAGGTGGAGATTTGACCTATCCCGCTTTAGTAGGTAAGCTATGTCTTGCGGGGTGATTTCAAGATATTTAATGAGAGAAAACTGTTTTCCAAAAGGTTAACGTTAGGGCCCTTGCCAAAACACAAGAGGAAAGCTCATGAAAAGAGCGGGGAAATCGCGATCCTTTTTTTCTATATTGTTTAAAGGAGTGACAACGGATCGGTGATTAACACCTCACTGAATGAGTACTTTACAATATAAGAAAAAGGGTCGCTTTGCTCTTTCTTCGAGCTTTCCTCTACTTGTGTATGGGCAAGAGCCCTTAAACGATCATCTATTCATATTGGATTTCTAGCTTAATGATGTTATTTGTACCTGTCGGTTTCATGGTCTTCTAAAAGACGAATTCACCGCCGTGAACAATCATAAAATCGATGTCAAATGTATATTGGTTCTCGTGCCACTTGGATCCCGTCATGGGTCAGTGAGTCACCGGTTTACTAATGAGATGAGATGAGATGAGATGAGATGCTGTTGCATAAGTCCAGTAAATTCGATTTATAAAATATTGTTTTTATACCGACTTTTTTATCGATAACGTTTTGTTTATTCTGTAGAGTTGCAGACCACTGGAATAGATGCCCAATCACCCGGGGATTTCACTGACATCAACAACTTGAGAGTATATTTTGAACCTGGTAAGATTAAAGGATTAATAAATGGGAGGCGTTGTAGCAAATGCCGTTATTTTTGACAAAAAGTGCTTGGATGAACATTTTGGGTAGATTCTTGAAAACCATGACACTGGTACAAAGTCAGTGTTCCAGTATCGGCCGTTTTTGTACTTATAAAATGTTCCAGTAGGGGGATACTGACGCAAAATAATGTAGTATCGTTGTAATACTGGAACAAACCTCACTGGTATCACGTGTACCAGTATCGTGTACTGGAACACAATTTGATGTTCCAGTTTGACCGATGCTGGAACAGTAAAATCGTACTGGTATCGACCAATACTGGCAATTTTATGTTCCAGTATTGAAAGATACTAGTATACCAGTATCTGGGACCTGAGTATACGTTTTCCGAAATTTCTTAATAGTATAGTCTTGAATATATTTATTATATTATCATTAAAAATGTAATATGTAAGAAAACCAAACAAAAACTGGTGAAATTCCGATATTTGGAACTTTTTAGCGAACATTTGAAATGTGGCCTATATTACACTGTATAAAAGACTATAACGGCATTTTGAGGTCTGCCATGTCATGCGTGGGATGCTTGTTTTGGTACATGTATGTATATGGAAAGAAGAGAGGAGAATTCCAACTATACCATGGTACCACAATTAGCATGCTCTGCATCTCTGTTTGAATTTAGGGAAGTGGTAACACATTACGGTTCCATGCCCTGTATAAAGTCCAACTTTCTTGACCACGTCTTTGATGACACATCCAGGGTAATAAATCATCCCCTCCTACACCATTTATCTGATTTATTTTACACCAACTGTGTCTTGCCAGCATGCGTGCTACCATTTCCACCGCTATCCTAAGCATAGCTCAAGGCTCTTTAGTGTTGGCGTAACTAAAAGCTCTATATACTACTTTTGAAAATGTTCTTGTGATAACAAATTCCAACTTTTAATTTCAATTTGTCATAAAAACTAGTGCTATATCATATTTTATAAAAACAAATGTTCAAATTTCGAAAAAAAAATCTCATTATATTATCCAAAGAGCAGATTTTAGTTTTAAAACTAGCCCAAATCGGGCGGAAAAACACCACGTGTGGAAAGTCATGTGGAAATACTGCAGCCCCTCAGGCTTGTTTCTAGTTCCACCGCTGCCACACTCAAGGTCCCCCAGGCATGCGGCCACTGGTGTTGGATGGATGTCATTCTTTGGTGGAACTTACTAATACTAGCGTCATGGCCAGTTCAACCTATCAAACTTGGGCTCAAACCTTACAGGCAACTGGAATGTAATGACCCCCCCCCCCCCCCCCCCCCCCCCCCCGCGATCTCTTAGTAAACCGTGTTACAAAAATAGCTCAATTTGTCATAACATTATTTGTGGTCAAAATAAGTACATTCTTGGCTTAAATTAGGTCAATATAAGTCATAAATAGCGATGATTTTAAGTGGAATAAAATTGTTTGCAAGAATCTACACAACATTTCCATCAACCTCCATATGGCCATGTGTTTTGAACTCGCCACCTTTCCCGTTGCATGTCCAGATTTTTACATTTTACACAATACGAGATTCGAATTAGCATATCGCAATAATTACTTGTTCTACCCCGTAAAAAGTATATTATTTTCTGAAAGGAAATCTCACAAGGAATCCAAATATGATATTGGCATTTATAATGCTAACATGTTGTGATTAATAATGTTCAAACAATTATAGATTTGTTCATATTTTGATTAAAGCTTAATAATGTTTTGCTATCATCGGTTGAATACCTTTTTTTCTGTTACAGTCATGTATGTAAAACCGATGAATAAGGGCAAGTTCACTGTGTAGCGAATAGGGAGAAAGCCAAGCCGATGCACTCGATTCATGATTACAATTGTTACATAAAAGTTGACACGTTTGTTGAAACAGAATATTAAAGAATATAAAACAATTTATAAAATGAGAGCTAAATCATGTTTGTACCATACAGGGATGAGGATTCATTGTAAATTGAACGTAGAATTGGGAATATTTTCTATATTCCCCATAGAGATTGTACACAGCGCCGCCGCTACCACCTCCGCCGCCATCACCGCCACAACCCCTGATTTTCGAATATAATCAATCATATTTCAGCCAAACAGTTATAGAAATACCTGATTTAGTCACATAATGTAGCTAGATGAATAGGCTTTGGAATGACACCCACACCATAATTGCTCTATCACATTTAGTTGTTGAAATAATATAGAGATAGATGATTCGTCACAAAAAATGCAACGCCACCACCCTTTTTGGGTAGTGAGCTCAAAACACATGACCATATAAAAGACATGTACTATTTGAAATTATCCTTTCCGATCTATTTATGATGTGTCTCTTTATTCCAAGGATCTATTATGCAGTGGTACTTTACTTTTCAAATGCGTGTTAGTCGATGTTTAATTGTATAATTTGTAACTTGAGTCGTGCTTTACTAATTGGGTAAATAATTTGGACTAAGTGTCCAGTAATAAACTGATTACATTGGTTTTTATTGTCTATTATATTGAATGCTCAATCAACCATATTATGTGATGCGATCTGTGAAAACCCGTCGGATGTCGCAAAATGTGAACTAGGGATTATTGGTAAAATTGAAATATAAAGACAAATAATTTCCAATATTTTGAGACATCATCTTTTATAAAATTTCACCTTCAAAACTTACTTTAAAGTCACTTTTAACTTAACCTTATTATGTTTTTCTATTGATTATGTATCTGTGTTGGCCTGTTTTCATGATTTCTTGTTTTGTAGCTTTTTATAACATCAAAATCATCATTCACTTATAACTTTTTTGTAGTGATCGTAGAAAAATTATCGACACAGTTCTGTAATCAGCACAGTTTTAGCTTTCTTATGATATAAATATCTCCAATATAAAAAATGCCACCATGTGGCGGTTTTTCACAGATCGCATCACATATGTGGATAGGCAAAAACATACAGGACAAGACAAACGGTTTTTAATAATAACAGA
This sequence comes from Ophiura sarsii, assembly GCA_035610835.1. NCBI lineage: Eukaryota > Metazoa > Echinodermata > Ophiuroidea > Amphilepidida > Ophiuridae > Ophiura > Ophiura sarsii. Next base: position 31,895,547 of record CM069449.1, read on the forward strand.
TAAGTTAAAAATGTGTGCCCCTATATAAACATCGACACCAAATACTATAAATACGCGGTTCCAGTTTTTTTAGCACGCATTGCATTGTGCGATCGGATGAAGTCAATTTCGGAACACCTCAACTTCCGGTTGCAGGGAATGTCCCATACAATGTGCGATCAGCTATTTACTTGGCGAGCAAACACGTACGTCGTCGACCTTCTTTGTACGAAAGAGCGATATAACTGTTTACCTTACGAACTGTATCCTTTCCTGAATGTTTGTTTACTTACAGGACACTTTTACGTCCAGACATTTCTATGTTTCGTTGTTATCAGTTTGTTATTTGGGATTTTCAGCGCTAGTAAATGCAGGGCGTGCTCCTTTTCGTTCGTGTTGAACTGCCGAATTTGGAAACACAACGTCAGTATCGCATGAGTAAAGCTTCTGTGTAGCATTTAGGTGGATTTATTGTTCTCTTCCCGCATGGAAACAGCATAAAATGAGTTTCACAGTACTACAATTTCGAAACATTTCTTTCTTTTCTTCATTTCAAGAACATGTATACAGCTGAAATAGATTAACAAACAAATAATTAAACAACTAAATAGACAAACAACCAAATAAACAGACAAATAAACAAACGCATAATTAAACACACACTATTTCATAACCATACTACGGCAAATACTTCGAAAACTGTAAACATGGTAAATATGTACACGGATAATTATTTTATTAATGTAGTAAACACTCTCACCTATCGTGTTTTCTTTTTAAATTGAAAAAAAATCACAGATGTAATCGCAGTCACTTATCGTTGTAGTATCGTACACGTATTCAGATTTATTGTACGCACCGGAGTTGAGGCGTTCCGAAATTGATTTCAACCGATCACACAATGCAATGCGTGCTAAAAAACCTGGAACCGCGTATTGACACACACCCAACAAACTGCCTTTTAATATAAAACATAAAAACGATTGTTATATATGCCAACATAATCACATGAACATTTATTTATAGAATATTTTAAGTGAATGAACGATACTTTATTCAATTCAAGCTATCTAAATCCATATTAGTTTATATGAACATTAATTCAAATATAAAGTGAGTAAATGACTTAAGATAGATGCATCAATTTTACGGACACTTGGTTTAACATAATTACCTGTATCATATTTATTTACTGATGTTTTCGACTTTTTTATTTTTAGATTCCGATAAATCAGACCCGATCATTATTAATACAATTAAAGATCTTGATGTAGAACCAGAGGAATCGTTTGAATTGGCCCTTGTATCTTCTAATGTTAAAATCAGCACGTCAGTAGTCTGGATCAAAGGTAATGATGGTAAGATTTTTGAAAATCAGGATCTTAAATACAAAAATATGCTTCCAAATTAATTCCCATCGTTTAACATTTCGTACATGATGTTGTGCATGTCACGAAAATGGGGTGGTGGGAAAGGGGGGGGGGGGGGGCATCCGTCAGTCAAAACAACCACTACTCATAAGGTATGCTATCCAGATAACCCTTTACTCAGAAGGTCCGCCATTCAGAATTCTGAATAGCGGGCTGGTTTTCATTCAAAATGACTCTTTACTCAGAAGACTCGCTAATAAGACAACCTATCAATCAGAAGGCCCGTCATTCAGAATATTGCTTAGGCTTAGAGGGTAAGGGTTAGAGGGTAAGGTTTAGGGATAGGGTTAGGGTTAGGGTTAGGGTTAGGGTTAGGGTTAGGGTTAGGGTTAGGGTTAGGGTTAGGGTTAGGGTTAGGGTTAGGGTTAGGATAAGTGTTAGGGTTTGGGTCTTTTTAATAAAATACAACAAATTACCCACTATTCAGAAAGTCCGTTTATCAGAAGGTCCGCTACTCAGAAAATTCTGAGTAGCGGACCTTCAGGTTAGGATAAGATTAGGATGGGGGTTAGGGTTAGGGTTAGGTGTTAGGGTTAGGGTTTGGGTTAAGGTTAGGTTTAGGGTTGGGGTCTCTTTTATAAAATACAACAAGAAGCCCACTATTCAGAAACTCGGTTACTCAGAAGGTCCGCTACTCAGTAAATTCGGAGTAGCGGACCTTCTGATTTGTGAGTGTTCTGAATAGCGGATCTTTGGTTAGGGTTAGGGTTAGGGTTAAGGTTAAGGTTAGAATAAGGGTTAGGGTTTGGGTTAGTGTTATGGTTAGTGTTATGGTTATGGTTATGGTTATGGTTAGGGTTAGGGTTAGGTTAGGGTTAAGGTATTTTTAATAAAATACAACAAAAAGCCCACTACAACAACAAAAATACTCAGAAGGTAAATTTTGAGTAGCGAACCTTTTGGGGAGTGAGTTTTCTAAATAGCGGGTCGTCTGGTTAGGGTTAGGGTTAAGGCCGGTTAGGGTTAAGTTGAGGGTTAGGGTTAGGGTTAGGGTATTTTTTAACAAAATACAACAAAAAGCCCAATATTCAGAAAGTCCATTACTCAGTAATTCTGAGTAGTGGACCTTCTGACAAGTGAGTTTTCTGAATAGCGGGTCGTCTAAACGACATGCACCCCAATAAGGCCCCACTGCAAATCCAGTACTTATGGTCTTATTCATTGATATGTTGATCTTTTGTCTTAAAAAAAACGCAGTTTGTTAGATTTATTTTAATCAAACAACAACAAATGTTTCCCTTTATAAAATCGGCGAATCCAGCGAGCTGTTTGCCAGGTTCCTGCTTCGAATTAATCAATTAAGTAATGAAGGTATTATTAAGCCCAACCCAAACTATGCACCATCGTCTCATAATATATATATATAGTGCGCATCGGCTGCAAATCAGCCAAAACCAATCAAGTTGCCTGTTGACATCCAAAACCACACCCACTGTATAATAACGCACGATCACGTAAAGGTACATTTGGGCACCGAAATTTAACTTGTACGAGCACCGAGACTCCGGCCGCGTCTCCCCCCCCCCCCCCCCCCCCCCCCCCCCCCCCGATAGCTAAAAACACCTATGAGGGGTTAACACTTTCCACGCGGCAGGCGTCTGCAGACGACATTCCAAATCTTCACAAAATGTTTCAAAAATATCAAAATTATTGAATTTCAGTCCCATATTTGGAATCAACATAAGATATGCATTGAAACAAGTACAAACATGCATAGTATTGGTTCTGTAATACTTGAGATAGACCTTGAAAGAAGGGAAATGTTTCTAAAACCAATAGCCGCGTGGAAAGTGTTAAGGTTACAGGTAAGTGTTCCTATATTTATGAACCAATTTTCAGCTTTATGTTTTATATTCTACATGAAAGGTCATCCTTTAAAAATAGTTTTATTCGTTTGAGTTTGAGTTGAATACCTCGAATGGTTCTCTTTCAGAAGCACAAGGTGACATGAAACTTGCCCATTGAGTAGTACACAAACTGGCCGGGTGGTAAACCACTTTAGGCAGTAATTCGCTGCATTTTTGCACATAACGTCTAAACATGTTCATCAATGGAACATATCTTTCGCCTAACATTTTATAGAAATAATGTGAATAAGGTTTCTTCAAAGTATGTTGATGGCAAAACAAAGCTTAAGTGGTGGGAACTTACACCTTTAATACCATTATCATTATTGTCATAGTAATTTGTCCTTTGTCTTTGCTTTGTCTTTCTGTTCAGAAACTTGCCCAAAGGCATGTGACAACGGAGGTTTCTGCGTGGAATCCACTAATTCTTGTTGGTGCCCAGCAGACTACACAGGAGACCAATGCCAGACATGTAAGAATTGTTTTCAATAGTTTTCATTTATACTAAAAAGTTTCAGTTTCAATTTTAAGAGCAACAGACCGAGGTCGGGGTGTTGCTAATCACGGCTTCTTATGGTTGTTTAGTGGTAAATGGTGTGTATCAAATTGTGCCAACAAGTTACATCCAAATATAATTGAAAGCCACTCTACAGAACAATAACAAAGTGTTTGACTCTCTTTTGTTGAAATATTAGGACATCAATGTTTTAGTTATTAATTATAAAAAAAACATAAATATTAAAAATAATTGACAATAACTGTCCATGAAATCCCCGACGTTTGCTAATATTCCTTGTCCTAAATTGACTATAGTAATGGTTTGATTTTTAGCATCATCATTCTTTGTTGTTTGTTTAGCACTGTGTCCTCCGTCTTGTGAAAATGGAGGAATTTGCGTCGCCAATAGTTGTCTGTGTCCGTCAGGTTACACAGGTTACCAGTGCGAGACATGTAAGTACTATGTTGTATGTTGTATGTTGTAAACCTATAACAAAGAATCCATGAACTGATATGTTTATGCTAGTTAATTCAAAATGGGTTGGTTTTCTTCGCTATTGACGTTTGTTTTAATATAAGATATCGATGTTTTGTGACTCATGCTAACATGTTAAATAATTGTGTCCAAGGTTTTTTTTATTATGACCGTGTCTTTTTTTTACCGGGTTGTGAGAATCGACTAATATAATGTATTGCTACTGTTTCTTTAAATTAGTCGATTATCTTTATATTAGTCGAGAATCGACTAATAATATAGTATTGCACCTGTTTTTTCTTTCTTCTTCGTTTTCTTCTTCTTTCTAGTGGTAACAGAGCCATAGCTCTGTAACCCTTTGACCGATTTTGCCCACATTGGACCAAAAGTACGCTTTGGTGAATCACTACTTAGGCCAGCGAGCATAAGGGGTCAAAGGTCACACGGTCTTTAAAACGTGATTTGCGCTTAAAATGCCCTTGCAATTTAGTGAAATGACCTAGGATCGTCATAATCGGTCAACATATTCGTTATGACCGTACGCACATATATTAGTTTGTTTTTTAATTTTTGTTGTTGTTGTTGGGGTCACTAGGGGTCAAATCTCAATTTTCAATCCTTTCACTCAAAATGATACTTCTTAGAGAGTTTAACAATTGATGATTGTCAGAATTGGTCAAATGATTTCTTGGATCAAGGTACGTCGTAAAGGGTCTTCAGGGATTAAAAATTGACATGTAATATGGGGTCACTCGAAGTCATTGAACTATGCAGTTGTAAAATGTAAGACATGCTTCGACTTTAACCAGAAATTAAGTTAATTATAACATCGGAGTCAAGAAAAGGTCACGAGGGTCAAATTGTTATTGTTATCTCTTCAATCAAAATACTACTCCTTCGAGAGGAAACGATTGATGATTTTCAGAATTGGTCACTAGGGGTTAATTACCGATGCATTAGTAAAATTCAAGATAGGCTCCGAGTTTGACCGGACTTGTTCCATCTTGTGTGCAATAATAAGCCAAGAATAAATAGTCAATATTGACCTTGGGGTCAAAGGTGTTAGAGGGGTCACTAGGAGTCAATCTGTACATTTTCATTTCCGATGATTGTCAGAAGTGATCTGGTGTGTTTATGTTAGATAATTGAAAGGGGGGGGGGGGTCACAACTGACTATTTTTTTATATTAAAACATTAATTGTTAATCAAGGGTTTATACTAAATTATATAATTAAGTCTAGGGATACACACTGGTATTACAATAGAAAATAGAAAATGACATGAAATCCCCAATGATTGTTGTTATTTCTTGACGTAAATTGACTATAGTCACAATATGGATTTATTTATAGTATCATCCTCATTACATGTTATGTGCTGTTTGTTTAGCAATGTGTCCTCACTCGTGTGAAAATGGAGGCTTCTGCAAGGAATCTACCGGTACATGTTGGTGTCAACTGGGCTTCACAGGCGACCAGTGCCAAACATGTAAGAATTCATCTATTTGTTAATTATGGAAAATGACCCTTGGCTATGTTAAGCTTCAATTCATAAGAAACAATTGAAAAAGTTCATAGATTTGGCCAGTTTTCAAGTGTCATTATTCTACGAACAGTTCGTGGAGATGACCGAATATGGCACTAATAAAACGAAACTGAGTTGTTTTTATGCCCTAGCTTATCTTTGTGACTTGAAAAAAACCTTCTGTATCGTGGATACTTATATTTAGCATATCATAATGATCCCCTTATCATAAAAGATGAATAAATGTTTGGAGGTATTTATTTGCACGTCTCTCGGCTTTCTAATTGACGTAATTGCCATCCATTATTAAAGCCTTACAATGGATGGCAGATATTTTGCATGGTCCATTTAAATTGACCGAATAAATTCATTTCAATATCAGCCCATACCCACAGCATTAGAATACTCATTAATTAAGGCGGCTTATTAATTATGCAGTTGTCCATAAATACATTAATTTCTGTATAACAATAACCAAATGTAACCGTCAATATAATGACATGAAATCGCTGATTGTTGTTGATATTTCTTGTCGTAATTTGACTATTTATAGTGATGTTTTCATTAATAACATTATCATTATTGCCATGTGTTGTTTGTTTAGCACTTTGTCCGTCGTCATGTGAAAATGGAGGATACTGCTTTAATACCAATACTTGTCAGTGTCCGAGAGGGTACACAGGTGACCAGTGTGAGACATGTAAGTACTATGTTATATTTGTTGTGAACCTATTACAAACAGTTGGTGACCTGTTGTATTTAACAATCATACCCACATCATAGAAGTAGGCATTTACGCGACTCTGATCTTCCAGGCATAATAGTAAATTGAAATAAATCGCGATATTAAGTTGTTTTATTTTATTTTTGTTGGGGTTTTCTTTCGCGTTGGCCTTAATATCCCCCTGGCTTGAAAGGCCGGATGGGGAAATTGTGATCATGTAATGTGTTTCTATATGTCTGTATGTCCGTAGGGGTATGTACATGTACGTTCCTTTTTTGTTAGCCTTTTGGGTTCGGCATGTTCAGTGCTCTCATATGAAAAGTCAGGTTTCAATCTCATTCATACTTGGTAACAATAATCTGTAGGTAAAGTGAGCTTCAGATGCTCGTGGGGTGTAGACATATTGACCTCTAATGACCCCTACATGACCTTTGACTTCATTTTGACAACACTTAAAAATGCACTAATTGCTGCTGTTTTTGGGCTCTCATGTAAAGTCACACTTCAATCTCAGCCAAACTTCGTGACAATAATCTTTATATAAGGGGACTTGAGATTTGCTTGGGGTGTACACAGATTTACCTCAAATGAACCTACGTGACCTTTGAGCCAAATTTTGTCAACACTTTAAACTGCACTTATTACTATATAGGGCTCTCATGTAAAGTCAGACTTCAATATTGGCCAACTTGGTGACAATAACTTTTGGGTAAAGGGACCGGAGGTGAACCCGGATTGACCTGTACGATTCCTACATGACCTTCGACCCAATTTGTCAGAACTTAGGGCCCTCTCTCTCATATGAAAAGTCAGACTTCAATCTCAACTAAACTTGGTGACAATACTATTTGGGTAAGGGGATTTGAGATGATTCATGGGGTGTACCCAGATTGACCTCTAATAACAAATATGTGACCTTTGGCCCCAAATTAGGTGAATCTCCAAAGGGGATTCGCAATTCGTAACATGCTTCTTTAAATAAAGGACATCAGTGTTTTGGTGAAAGGTGCTAAGATAAAAAAAAATAATGTTGACAAAAACTTGTTTTATTTTGATGGGGTTTCTTATTTTAAAATTGTTACGTTGTCAATTGAGGGCCTAACTAAGTATGTAGTAGTCCATACAAACCGCTTTTACAGTAGAAAATATGACCGTCCATAAAATAACATGAAATCGCCGGTCTTTTCTTTATTTTTCATCTTTTGTGTTCGTTGATATTTATTGTCAAAAATTGACTATAGCATACACTAATTATGGTTTGATCAATAACATCATTATCATTGCCATGTGTTGTTCTTTAGCACTTTGTCCTCCATGTGAAAATGGAGGATTCTGCATTACCGATACTTGTCAGTGTCCGTCAGGGTTCACAGGTTTCCAGTGCGAGACATGTAAGTAGTACTATTTTGTATTTTGACGTTGTAAATCTAATCACAAAATGTCATGGCCTGGTGTGTTTATGATAGTTAATTCAAAATCAATAATTGGTACCAACTATTTGCGATACACAAGCAACTTTCTTCCATAACCACACCTAGTGAGAATAAAGTTAAAGTAACTTTGATTACATTTCCAAGTTCTACACTTAACGTATCTGGAATATTTTCTCTTAACTAACAAATGGAAATAAAACTTGGGGGTTGTTAATGTTTGAAAAATGTGTGACGCGTAACATTACTAAAGCAATGTACTTTGCTTGTTGTTCACCAATACATGCAATCAAAATAGTAACGGCTAGTTGGCACCCTCCACAGAGCCTTAACCAAAGACTAATGCTACACTGCCAAACTAAACTGCTCACAAAAAGTATCGAAACACTTAGAAATGATCCAATATATAACGGCTCGAAAAGGTATGCATTAATCGAAGCAAATAACCAAGTGCATAATTTTGTTCTGCGTATTTTGACACCTCGATCGTTGAGATACGATGTTGCGGAGCGGAGTTATTGTCATTTCAATGATCGTGGGTCCAGTTTCAAAAGTGACTTATGAATCACGTCTATTAACAGACCTTAACTGAGTGACTTGTCCATAATACCTACAAAATAGACACCAGTGTTATATTTTTAATCACAATTCGTACAAACTCCACTGCAAATTGAACTGAGACCAATATGCTTACATCAAACTTAAGTAAGTAAACAAGTAGTTCAACGTATGTGTGCTTGTATATAACTCAGGTAATGCAAAATATTACGTCGGCGAGTATCGTATAAATCTCACGTAAACATCACGTACCTATGGGCCATGCGGAATAGTTCTTCCAAAATAAGTTATTGGAGTTATTGAAACTATTGCAATTATTGACAAATAGTATATCGATTTGGGCGGGGCTTAATTCATACCTTTAGTGCGCTTGGTCATAGCATTAAGGTGTCCAAGCGCACCTTACCCAGTGTTATGCGTATTACGCTGAGTGGCCCCGCGTGTTAAACGAAAGCAGCCAAGTAGGTATTACCATATAATCATATCAGCGGACTTGCCGATTTTTCAAAGGAAGTAATTTGTTGCTGTTTGATTATTAAAATAGAATCTAACAAAAAGCGGTCATTTTATGAGAAAAGGTGACCAATGGTTGAGTACCATGTGTCCATTTTGGGGAGTGGGAGGATCGGTCCCAGTGTAATAGGAATCATAGTTCCCTGGGGCAATAGTCTGCCCTGTACGGTAGGCTAGACCAATTTGTTCATTAGGTATGTCGGCAAAAAATAGGTCATTTATATGGCTATTTTCACGAAATTGGTCAATAATTATATTATAATCGTCATTAAAATTGCTAGAGGTATGTGGATGATTATCTAATAATCGTTGGTAAATAAGCCTACTTTAAATTTAAGACAATTGCAACATATACTGGTAGTGAAGTGTATTTGGCGGTAATAAAAGTCTGTTGTTATGACAACAGAACATCATTGTTGTAATGTAAAGTACATTTATATACCACATTACATCATAGTTGCCTGTAAAGTTTGAGCCCAAGTTTGACAGGTTGAACTGGCCATGACGCTAGTATTAGTAAGTTCCACCCAAGAGTTACATCCATCCAACACCATTGACCGCATGCTGGGGGACCTTGTACGTGGTGACTTTCAGCCAGATTTGGGCTAGTTTTAAAACTAAAATCTGCTCTTCGGATAATATAATGTGATTTTTTTTTCTTCGAAATTTGAACTTTTGTTTTTACAAAATATGATATCGCACTAGTTTCTATGACAAATTAAAGTTAAAGTTGGAATTTCTTAACATGACAACATTTTTCAAAAGTTATATATAGGCTTCTAGTTACACCAAGACTTAAAGAGCCTTGAGCCTTGCTTAGAACAGCGGTGGAAATGGTGGCAAGCACACTGGCAAGACACATGTGGTGTGAAATAAATCAGATAAATGGTGTAGGAGGGGATGATTTATTACCCCGGATAAAGCATCAAAGCCGTGGTCAAGAAAGTTGTATAACATACAGGGAACGGAACCGTGATGAACCGTATAACGCGTTGTATCGATTCTCACAGCGGTACAATATTCTATTGAAGAATAACAAATTGAAATTGTGGCCGAATATGTGGAGAGAAAAAAATCCTATGTTGGCCGACTTATTGTCATATTCAAAATGTCAGAGGTCAAAAACCGTTTATCAACGATCACAGTTTTCTTTAACGTTGCTGTTCTACACACTAAGCCCAACAATCATAGTGTATAGCCTGTGTTTTTAAATCTCTTTACATTGTTAAATTTGTTAAACTTCATGGAACATTTCGGTATATACCTCTACGCGCCAGCAGACCGGGACCGAAAAAACAAACAATGTGGACTCCCCATCAGCCACAATACAAATCATACAAATATCATGTACATGCATACAATGTAGTTACTGCTTTGCTATAATATACGATGGTTTCATGATGTATAGGCTGTCGACGTCCAATGGTATCGTCGTCGTTGCGAATCGGCGATCATTCACGACTCCAAAATGGTACCGTCGACACATGAGACCACAGAATATAACCATGATAACAAAGCAGCTACGAACTATATTCTCTAAATCAATAGTTGGTTTTATTATTTCCAGCACTATGTGTTCCTCAATGTCAACATGGAGGATATTGTACAGGGAATGGAATATGTCTGTGCCCACCGAGTTTCATTGGAGCTCAATGCCAATCAGGTTTGTAACGAATTCAACCTCTAAAAAAAATCTAAAACTAATGAAAAACAATGTCAAGAAAACCCCCCTATTATAAACAATGTTTTTATTATGTTCTTTAGTTTTTATTGTGATAGATAGAGTGCATACATTAACTATAGAAGGACATTTTGTTTTCTTCAGCATTTCGTTTGACAGATCGAGTGCCAACATCGACCATAGCAGGACAATTGGCCATCCTGTCAATTGACGGCGTGCCTGCTGTCTTCACTTCAGATCTTAATGTTCCAGGATCTGTAGCGCGTGAAGCATTACTCGGATACCTCATGCCGTTGGTATGTGTCTTAAGAAATATAATAATTGGAATCGGAGTTAGTTCGATGCCATAATTTCTATTAAAATGTATATCTTATTTTGTCATCGGGGAAGGGGAGGGGTGCGATCATCGGTTGCGATTGGTACTGTCGGCTCATTTATTTAAGGGGAATCATGGAATTATGACGGTCAAAGGAATAAAGATGACAATTATTTGAGCGCATGTGCCTCCAAAATTGAATGTTTACTCATGCCGTTGGTATGTGTAATAAGAAATATAATAATTGGAATCGGAGTTGGTCCGACACCTTAATTTCTATTAAAATGTATAGCTCTTTAAATTGTTTGCGCACTTGTGCCATCAACATTGAGAGTTTTTAAAAGAAGCTTGTTTAAAGCCATAACTTAGTGTCAAATAGAACACTTTTGCGTGCTACGCGCCCGTTTTTGTTAGTCAGAAAAAATGTGTCGATTCACTTTCATTTCTTGACCCGCCACCCCACCCCCACCCCCACCATATGAAAAACCTAGCTATGACACTACAATTTTGTTTCTTTGTGTTTTCGTAAATGTTGATATAGCTCAACCAATTCATAGGAACTCAGCCAGGTGTTCTCACCATTGAGATAACTTCCTTTGTATCTGGAAGTATTATTGTCATATATAATGTGGCGTTGGAGCCTGATTCACCCACAACAGCTGATAATATAGACCGTGCTGTGACTGATCTAGTACAATATGGCTTATCATCTGGTTTGATTCTTGACTCCGCTGCTAGCTTTACACTTGGTATGTATTCTAACAAACATATAGGCCTAGTGATGTAACCAACAGAAATTGAATGGGTCTGTACTCATCTACTAATTCTGAAATCATATTCATGACACACTGCGACTGGTAAACACGGGTGTTTTCTGTGTACCACCTGCCTCTAAACTAAACTAACTTTTAAAACTTTCTTTTATGGTCCTGAAACAATTTCAGGATGTCATCAAATGTAATGTTGATATAATTATGATAAGCGGTTACTTAAGATGGTGTTCAAAATGACCGCCGTAAAGGATCACATTTCATAAAATGACAGTCAACCAAAATGTATGATGAAAGTATAGTTTTAACACTAGGATTTATGTAGTGGAGCACTAGAAACACATATATAGTACTGGTGCTTTGTTAACATACTTTAAATCTAAGATTAACGGCCACCGTAAATGTAAACATAACCTTTTCCATCACCAAAATGTTCTAAATAGTGAAGCTAATGTTTTTTGATATACAACCCACCTCCATGACACGTTTGATTATGTATCACGTTCCAAAATACTATGCTATACCCCAAAAGATAATTGGATAGCATTCACTGGATTTCAATGATAAAACCTAGGGAGTATATACATAGTTTGAGTATTTTAAACTGTCCGCACACGTCAGCCATTCTCAAATAATTAAAACAATGGGTGTAAGAATTAAAGGCTGTCTTCAACAGAAGAAGCATGCTTATTCCATACTTGTTAAAGATAGGCCTGTGCTTGCTCCTTTTGCTGGGATTTATGAAGGTCAAGACTATTATCCGGTTCAACTTTCTTCGATTCAAGATGAATACGAAGTACGCGAACCGATGTGAATTATGGTCCCCCATAACTGAGAGTCCTATCGATTTATATGAAATAAGCCGCAACACTGTAGATAGACGAAGCTAAGAAACTATATACTGATGCGTGAAGTACAAAACACATAGATTATAGATAGGCTTAGGACTCGGTCATATGACTCGCTCATTTTTGACATCTCTAAATACTTGATTTCGCCTTGATGTCGGGACATTGACAGTATGAATTTAATAGACAACAATATGACAGTAACACAACATTTTCTCTCCCAGATGCAGACTCGACGGCAGCCGCTCTCTCTGGTGGAGAAATCGCTGGGATCCTTATTGGGGTGATCGGGATCATAATAATTATGCTCCTGGCTGGAATGTGTATTTGCATTGGCCTGAGACGTGGAAAAATCGTGGGAAAAAGTGTTCCCGGTCCAGCAACGACTCCCAATATCAACACACTTGACTTGGTAAACACATAAACTAACTCGTATATTTTAACTTTCAAGATCACTGTTCATACGATTTCAAAATCACAATTTCGTCAAAATGGCACTTCTTCTATCTATCAGTCTTCTAAATACGAGTATACTTGTATATAGCTTCATAAGTAATCGTATAATACAGTTTTGTATTTTTCATAGATGCTGCAACATTTAGCACAATTTTGCCACTGGATAAAGTACGTGATTAGTAATGTGTTAAAGTTATTAGGATTAATCATTTCATCTGGGTTTTTTTCTTTTTTTTAAAACTTTTTCTCCAAACAGGCGTCGTATCCGTACACGTTTCCACGACCTGATGCCAATAGGATTAATCAGGTGAGAGATAATTCATTCCCAAGATTGTAATGTTGCACTGCAAAACACATACGTTTAGGTCACTGTTTAAGGACCTTTGGCATACCGGAATACTGTTAATCAGTCACATTTTTGTTGTTACAACTTAAGCCACTATGATACCTCGAACGTTAAATCTTTACCATAACAGTCACTTTATGAGTTTTACTTATGGGCAACCTTCAGAATAGTCAATCAGGTAGTCAATGCTAGAAAATTATCGCTTTGACAGACTTTAAATCCCTCCAAAAAAACGGGTGAAAAAATGAACATATTTTGCGAACATTTGTTGTTTGTTTACAATTTTGCATCGATGCATGGTTTCCAAATAAGGTTCGCCATCATATTAATTTGCATATGAAGAGTGGGTTTATCTCAAATCAACAACGCCTTTTTACTGTACTTAAGGTATGGGGGAGTTGTTGAAAGTCTGTTAAAGAGATATCTGACATTTAGAACGGTTATAATTGACCGATATGTATATTTTGCCTCTTACAATACGCCAATTGAAAAGAACTTCGGCGATATTTTGCTGTTTTTCTTCCGTTTCCGTCATACTAAATCAAGGTTTGGTTATCACTGCATGTCCGGAAAAGTACAACTAGTACTCAGATCAATTTACATTGAATTTGTAGCTGAGGTTTCAAGCTACAATCGTGTGATAATATTAGATAAGACTGGCTTATATAATGATAAAGTTATGAGGTAGGAGGTACAACTTATTGAATGACCCTCGTATGTCAGCATCCTCAATCCTAATTTCGACTAGTGAGTTGTCGCCACAGGTTAATCAATAATCTGTTAATTGCTACAGAGGCTGCGTGTAGAAGAACAAATTGCTAAAGTGAAAAACAAACTTTGTTTTGGTTTTCAACACGTAGCTGTGTTACTATTCAGTCAATCTTTGCGTTACGTGTAGTATCTCAAAATAAAGGGAATCTATTTCTTTACCATATTTATAAATAATATTTTTACGTAGGAGCTATAAGTTTGGAGTTTTAACTCCAAACCTTTTTCATGGGCAGACTATCTTTCGAATCAGAGTGCTCAATTCCAATAAAGGAAGAGCTATATAAAAATTCAAAGTTTAGACCTTCCGAGAAAGGGAGTCGTTGCTCTGAGTTTCTAGCTTAACGCAATCTTGTCGTCTTGTTGCCCTTTCTCGGAAGGTCTAAACTTTGAATATTTATATATATATATTAAAATAAGGCAGTCCCAGATGTCCGTAGCTATATATCTGGCGTACGGAAATCCACCCTTAATTCGACATATAGCTGAATACAACATGCTAACACATGTAAAAGGATTTACGACTAAGAGCTCTCAAGCGGCGAAGCCTTGTACAATTTGTTATAATGTGTACAATTTGTAATTACCAAATATGGCCAATAGTCATTGTGTATAAGGCATAACATCAAATCGCACAACGACACTAGTTGAGGTTAATTAGTTGTAAACAGGAGTTCCATTATACGGAGCGTTTAAAGTGCCATTAGATGGCTACATTCTTGACTTAAACAGTTTTATCAGTCGTCATGATGATATAGACTATCTTGTCAAGTTGATTTCACAAAAGTAGATGTTGTCATGGTGTGATAGATTATCTCGCCAAGTTGACTTAATAAAAAGTGAATGTCGTCATGGCAATATAGACTTTCTCGTCCAGTCGACTTCACAAAAAGTATATGTCGTCATGGTGAGATAGATTATCTTGTCAAGTTGACTTTACAAAACATAGATGTCGTCATGGCGAGATAGGTTAACTTGAAAAGTCACCTCCACAAAAAATAAATTATCTCATCAAGTCGACTTCACAAAAAGTAGATGTTGTCATGGTAAGATAGATTATCTTGCCAAGTTAACTTCATAAAAAGTTAATGTCTTCATGGCAATATAGACTTTCTCGTCAAGTCGACTTCACAAAAAGTAGATGTCGTCATGGTAAGATAGATTATATCTCTCGTCGACTCGACTTTACAAAAGTAGATGTTGTCATGGTGAGATAGATTTTCTTGCCAAGTTGACTTCATAAAAAGTGACTGTCGTCATGGTGAGATAGATTATCTCGTCAAGTCGACTCACAAAAAGTAGATATCGTCATGGTGAGTTAGATTATATTGCCAAG
The DNA here is from genome assembly GCA_035610835.1 of Ophiura sarsii. Taxonomy (NCBI): domain Eukaryota; kingdom Metazoa; phylum Echinodermata; class Ophiuroidea; order Amphilepidida; family Ophiuridae; genus Ophiura; species Ophiura sarsii. The sequence continues at coordinate 31,911,046 of CM069449.1, forward strand.
TTGACTTCATAAAAAGTGAATGTCGACTTGGCGAGATAATTTATCTTGTCATGTCAACATTCAATTTTTGATGAGTCGACATGGCGATATAATTTATCTTGCCATTTCAATATTCAATTTTTGATAAGTCCACTTGGCGGGATAATTTATTTTGCCATTTCAACATCCAAAATTTGCTAATTCGACTTGGCCAGATATATTATCTTATCATGTCGACATAACCGGGATTAGGTTGACATGACGAGATAGTTTATCTCGCCATGTCGACATGTCAAGATCATGTATCTCGCCATGACTACATCTTCTTTTTGCCAAACCGACTTGACAATATAATCTTGACATGACGACATCCACTTTTTGTGAAGTCAAGTTGACAAGTTAATTTATCTTACCATGACGACATCCGCATTTTGTGAAATCGCCTTGTCAAAACAATTTATCTTGCCATGACGACATGCTCTTTTTGTTAAGTTGACTTGACAAGAAAATGTATCGTCCACTGACGACTTCTCCTTGTTGGGAAGTCGACATGTCAAGATCACGTAACTCATCATGACAACATCTACTTTATGTAAAGCCGACTTGGAAAGATAACCTATCTTGAAATAACGACATCCACGTTTTGGGAAGTTGACTTGACGAGATAATTTATCTCACCATGACGACATCCACTTTTTATGAAATCAACATGTCCAGATACTTTATCTCACCATGATGACATCATCTTTCGCGGAAGTCAGTTTGGCAAGATAATCTATCTCACCATGACGACATCTACTTTTTGTGAAGTCGACTTGACGAGATAATCTATCTCACCATGACGACATATACTTTTTGTGAAGTCGACTTGACGAGAAAGTCTATATTGCCATGACGACATACACTTTTTATTAAGTCAACTTGGCAAGATAATCTATCTCACCATGACAACATCTACTTTTTTTGTGAAGTCGACTTGACGATAAAGTATATATTACCATCAGTCACATTGTAGGTAATATTAATGATATTAGCACGTTTTCCAGTAAATTACAATTTGTACAAGGCTTAGTCGAACTTCGTTCTCCGGTGATGGTATCTCAATGGCGATCACTATACCGTTACCGGGCTGGGCTCTGTTCGGCGTGTTCAGCGGAGTAGCCGGCGAGAGAGGGGCGGTGGTATGTTGTCCTATTGGCGGGTCGGCGAAGGACGGATGCTGAATTTTTGCTTCGTTTTGGATATTTATTTAATCACACTAAATAAATAAGCTTATTTATCCCTGGACTTATAGTACTATTAGTATTACTTTAGCTCGGAGTACTACCCGATTCAAATAATTTTAGAAGCCTGGTCAAGGCTAAATTGTGATACGATTTCTGACTTTAGTATAAGGCCAAACAAAATAAAAGGTTCGTCTCAAAGCTTGCGCGCGCATTGGTTTTGAAATGCCAAAATACCGCGTCTGAAATGCAGAAAATTGTCAAATCAGTTTTTTTTCCCTACAAATTTTTATTTCGAGTTTTTATTAAAAATATCGGCAGATTTTCCTTTTCTCAAACTTTTACATGACTCAGGTCTTCAAAAAACGCTGCACAATTGTTCTTATACACAACTACATCACAATATTCATTTCAAATAGAAAAAACAAATATCAGAAAGTGTCAACGGTTGCAAATAGTAAGAGTAAAAATTGCCACACAAATAAAAAAAATGTTAAAAAAAAAAAATGGAAGACAAAAAACAGCGCGCGTCGCCCGATTTTGAAGCCTTCGCAAGCTTTGAGACAAACTTTTTTTTTTGGCCTAATAGCCGGTTGTCAGGCAACATGTTATGAACAATGAAATGATCGTTTTGTTGTGTGTGTTTTTTTACAGAATACTATGTTGTTTTGAGTTACATGGAAACTGATTCAGCAGCGGATATGTACGGAGTGAGTCAAAATAGTCAGGTCTCGATTTGAATGATGTATATCAAATACACATACGTAGTGTTAGTGTTATTATGTTCAAACAAGTTATTCGTTGGAGATGTGCATTTATGAAAGAAGTGGAATTATTGTTCCATGGAATCACTTTGAAAGTGTAATACTACTCGGACCTTTTAATTGAGACAACACGTTGTATATTGACTTATCTCATGGTTTAAATACATTCTAATTGATTGTTTTGATTTTATTCTCAGTGGAGTGCCATGCATTTAATAGGCAATATTGTTTGATATATTAAACTTAATGTGTGGCAGATGAATCTTTAACGAGATATGTCTGTTACTACTAAGTTACTACTGCATTGTAAGCAACCTGGCTACTATCTTGGAACACTTCCATTTCCGTCAATATGTGTTTTTGCCACGCAATTGTTTTGTTGTTACGAACATGTCACCAGTGGTGAGCAAATGTGTGCACTCTTATATTCATTCAGAAATGTTCACATTTTTTTTCAAATAAATAATGTAACTGTGTAGACCTGAATATGTTGACTCTCTCTGTATACAATGTAGGTGACCCCGGAATGACGTCACATGCCATTGACAACAAACGTCATGAAGTAAAAAATAAATAAGATTGCACCATCACGAAAACGGCCAAAATATAGCCTTTTCTGTACCTCCTTGATGATGATCCTTGATGTACCTCCTTGTACCTCCTTGATACCATCGAACAGAATAATATTCACCCAAGGATTTTGTCTGCATATTCTTGTTATCCTATATACACAATGCATTTCTTTTACTTTGGAAGTCTGAAAATCGGATGAAACATTTTGCGAATTTTGGAAATGTTGCTAATTAAAATAAACATCAATCGCTTACACAAACGGCAATGTGTTTTGCTTATTTTGTTTGTTGTCAATGTCAACGGCAAATGACCAGGATGTAAACAAATGGCGGGTGACCCATGTTCCATACGCCGATAGGACTTACATGACTGATGCAGATGATTCAACCATAAGCCTTTTTTTAAAAGATGGCGGACCCAATATATAAGATATGACAGTATTTAAGTGTGGAAAGTAATAGGAGAGGGCTGAACCTGAATAAGGAACCAACAGCGCGCTAACTTGGCCCATTTTGTTTGAGCTAAAAAGCCCTTTCAAAGATCACATTTTGAGATTTAAAAAAAATGTTGATCATGTTATCACTGATTTTGTTAAACCGTTCTCCCTACTTCGTCGCTTTCAGCACAGATGATGGCTGAGCATTTGAGAGAAGCACAATCGGTGGTAGTAATATAACTCAAATGTGACGATTTATTTTAACGTTTATGGTGACAGAAAAAAATCCTCTCACCATCCTGGTTATTGGTTACTAGGCTAGACTAGACTAGGGTTAATGTATTATAGACATGTCATTTTTATATATAGGTTTAATTGGGAAAATAACGTTGCAAGACAGACTCTATGAAATAATGAGTTGCCTGGAATAAATATAGTTGTAGTGTGGATGTGGGTATTAAACAGTACTTACTAAGTTTATGTTATGAATAAATTGAAATGAATATTGTAGATGAATTTGATTATGTATAACCTTAAAACGATATGTATAACCTTTATACAGAGACTACAGGGTGTGTCAGAATGATTTAGATCCAATTTTGAAGATTTGTTTCTGGCAATAAGTAGTGAGGATTTCATATAAATGGTTGAAAGCTTCACTTTCACATGAATTTTGAATTGATGATTGTGGTGATTAGGTTTGGTCACACAATATTGTTTTGAATTTTAAAAAAAATAAAAAAATAAAATGGCATTGTTACATCGTTGAACTGTGAGTGTCTCCATCACAAATAAAATGTCTGGCTATGAACCGTTTAGGGTATGCTTAATTTGATATATTACAAGGCTGTATCAAATATTGTAGTTCTGCTGTAGATGTTGGTGTAAGATATTTTTACCATACACAACACAGACTTTGCAGAAATAAAGTACCTTTTAAAGGCAAGCTACCACTTTGGATTTCTAGCCATACCCAGTTCTCTAGGAGAATTGACAAAGTTACAATTTCTCCAATAGACTGTCAGTCACCAAGTAACAGGTTATGACCAACGTGGTAAACCAGCTCTAAGATGCAACATACTTGATTCCAAAAGCCTTTAATGTTTGTACTCGTCAACATTGTCCTGACTTTTTATAGTATTATCAACATTAAATAATAATAAATAAAACTTATGACGTAACCACTCTTTTTGTTACCTATATCACACTATGCTGTCTGTGTCTTAATTTATATGACCGCCTCTTTTCCTTTTTAAAGGAATTTTGATTAAGCCTGGCGACAAACAAACAAATCGTCGCTGTTCTGACATAACGACACATCACTTTACTTAATTCTGTTGTGATGTGTCGCTATGTCAGAACAGCGACAAATAACTCTAAATCAAGTTGTATCACATTTTTTTCAGCTGTAGAGGGTTTAAAAGTAGCCCAGTTGTGCGGCCTCACTGTAAACGATGCATTTACAAACATAGCCGTCATTTCACTAATATGCCATCGTTTTCGTTCTTTGACGCACCAAATTGCATCAGTTTTATCTATTCAAGTTCAATTATTATATTTCTACAAACATTTACCATTATACATGTATAACTCAAATCAACCGTTTTCAAACAACATTAAAGTTATTCAAGACCTCTTTACACTGAGCCAATATTGATTTCTCAAGTAATTATGGAAGCGGCTTTGTTGCTCACTGAATAGTAAGTTTACAATCGGTGTTGCTTTTAAACAAACATAATTTGTTGAAAGAGGACACAAACCAGCTGCCATAGAATTAGCTGCCTTATGCTTTAGTATTTAATGTTAAGATTATCTTACACAAATCACTACAAGCATGTTATCAATTTGCATTTACGGCAGCTTATATAATTTGTCTCAATTCAGTACTGTTTGCCTGGTTTTAACTGCAAAAAGGTCAATAGAATCATTGCTGATTTGTATATGCTAAAGAAAATGACTCTTTTTTATGTATTGTGACATACGTGAGACGTAAACAGTGGGTGAGATGCCGGTTTCCCAAAATGTCAATAGCCAACCCTAAAAGAGGCCTCCACCCAAAAAATATCAACGTGATTTGTATAAAGAACCATTTTTCCTTGAAAACGGTCGACTATAATAGACCCTTTGTTCCCTTAAATCGTTACGCTCAGACCTTAGACCCGGTTATATAAATAAGTAGGTAACGCAACCCTTCTAAATAAACATCCCGTACGCCTGTATTACGCGTTTTGTGGTCATGCATGCTTAAAGGGTAAAGTTCGAGCCCCCCCCCCCCCCCCCCCCCCCCCCCGGTGTAAGGAGATAACTTAGTAATATTTATCTAAGGAATAGGCCTATAGTCAGGGCAACTATGTACTTTGCAGTAGATTCGTTGGATTTTTGTAGGGGGTTGCTAATTTTTGCATTTTCATGAAGGTAAAGTTTTACAGAAAGTGAAAACCAATGTTTACACATTTTTAAAATCCGTTATAGCAGCCATTTTGGAATTTCAAAATGGCCGCCAATCTTCATCTCATAAAATGACATATAGCAATCAAAATATATGGTGAAAACCGTGAAAATATAGTTGTAATAGTGGGATGTATGTATTAGAACCCTAGACACTCATATCCAGAACTTTTGCTTTATTAACACATCGAACACTAAGATGGCAGCCAAAATGGCCGCCAAAAATGGTAACATTCCACAAATTGGCATATATGAACCAACATATATGTTCAGAGTATACCTTTAACAATGGGATGTATGAATTAGACCACTTGAAATTTAAATCAAGTATTCTTGTTTTGTTAATATACTTTAAAACCAAAATGGCCGCCAAATTAATGGCCAAAAATTGTCAAATATTATAAAAATGTAATAGTATAACATAATATTAACTGAAATGTATGATGAAAATATGATTCTAACGATGGGATGTATGTGTTAGACCACTAGTAACTCATATCCAGTATTGTTGGAAGTGTTTGATTTGATTTGTTTGAATTTTGTGAGTGCTGTCATTATTGAACTATTAACCCTAACCGCCGCGGCTATGTTTTTGTGCGTATCGGGGAGGGGGAAAGTACTAATTTTTTGACCCGAAATATCACCCAGCACCCCCCCGAGATTCGATCGCGGGACCATCCGCACCCCAGTCTGTCCCTCTACCAACTAAGCTAAACTCCCAGCGCATATGCGGGCAGCAACTTCCTGCCTACATAATGCCTGCTGTAGGTGACGTCATCGAGGCAATGCAGCAGCAGATGCGTGGAGATAGTTTCTGGCAGTAAGATTTAATGAGATTTAGCTGGGTTAGGGTTAATCAACATGAACAATTGAAGATTAGAACGTATTCGCAGTGTTCTAGGTGTGTGTGGTTACAAGCGGTCTCACTTCGCCATCGCAAATTCACGTAACCGCCCAAAACGCAAATAAACAGATGCTCCGTCCGCAGAAAAAGGGTCGGTAACCCTCCCCTACGTCAGAGGTGTATCTGAAGGTCTGCGCAGAATACTAACCAAGCGCGGTGTCCGGGTCCACTTTAAACCCAGGAACACCCTCAGGCAGTACCTATAGTCTCGCCCAAGGGCAAAATAGACACAAAGGAGAAGTGTGGCACAGTGTATCATATTGCTTGTCAGCAATGCCCTGCCTCCTACATTGGCGAGACCAAACGCCCCCTGGGCATCAGAGCCGCCGAACACCAACGTGAACCGTCCCCCGTCGCTGAACATACCATGAGAACCGGGCATAAGTTCCCCAAGGACAACATCAGAATCCTTGATTCTGACTCCTCATGGTTTGGACGAGGAGTTCGCGAAGCCGCTCACAGCAGGCTCAAGCAGAGCTCCCACAACAGAGACGGAGGACGGTACTACCTACCAGCCGTTTACACGCCGCTATTGAGTTGTCGTCCACCACCGCCTGACGGCGTTGATGATGAGACTCAGTAGCTTAACCGCCAACAGCGCCCCACGTATTATTGGGGCTGACGAAAGGCAAGCGAGTTGCTGCTAGAAAGCTATCCCAGAGGTAAGCTTACTTACACTGTTGTGAGAAACAATAATCCCAAAAATATGAAAAAAAATTACATTACCCTATCCGCGGCTGTGTTTTTGTGCGTAAAGGGGGGAGGGGGACATCATCGAACTCAATGCAGCAGCACGTGGAGAATTTAGTGAGATTTAGCTGGGTTAGGGTTAATCAAACGCATATAAAAGATAAACATTTTTGGAAAGGAAATAATATATTAGAGAATCCAAATTTGACGCCAAAAACAAAATTGAAAAAAATCACAAAATTCACTTTTTGTTGCCCCTTTTTAGTCAAAATTTCCACACAAAAAATTAGATTAGGTTAAAAAAAATTAAAAATCGTCCCTAAGTTAGTGTCTTTACATGATGATCATCAAGCGATTTGGGCATTTTTTACCCAAAATTATTTTTGTTAGCTTTGTTAAAAAAATCGGGTCAAAAAATTGATTTTTTTGTTGTTGCGATTTTCTCAAAAAATCAACATTTTTTTGTCAAAATTAAGGCCAAATTTGGATTCTCTGATTTATTTCCTTTCCAAAAATGTATACTTGTATATACATTTGAGTTATAGTTCAATAATTACAGCATTCGCAAAATTAAAAAAAAACTTTCTTAAGTCCCCCCTTAAGAGGGCTCCCTTCATAGTCCTAATGAATATTCGATTGCGGTAACACATTTAATTCTTTGTTCAAAATATCAACCATAATTTGATTTTGTCAAAATCAAAATATTTAAAATGTATTCTTTGACACCACCCTGTGACCATTGACAAATATAAGTGTAATCGCAACTGAAAGTGAATAGGCCATGATTGTTAAGAGTTGAGAATGTATTGGCACGGGATGGTGCGACATGAATTTACTACATTTAGGCAATTTGTTGATTTGTTACACGTTTTCCAAACACTCGCAAACACTTGATGGTAGATGAAATAGGATATACAAGTAGTTTTATTGGTTTGCATAGTAAATTTAAGATTGTTTATGAATGGTGCAGTTCTCAAACTTATGTGTAGTAAAAGATCTACAGAGTCAGTCCTTATCAGCCAACTAATTGATTTATGGTCATGACCAAATCAGTTCTTTAAAAGATGTAATTCATAATCCAGTGATTCATTTGATGTATTATGGCAACTGTTATAAATATAATTGACATCCAAAATGCGTTTTTTTATAATGATTGCCAAATTGTATAACCAGTTGCCATGGTACGAGCATTTAAATGATTGTGAAAGGTCATTTTACAATTTATTTTATAATTCACTTCTCGAGACTCGTGTTATTTCGCTGGAAAATTCGAGCGCGTGCTGTCTTACGATTTTGTTTGTAAAACTGAGGCCAGAATTTTTGGATTGAAAACTAAGGGATTGTATACTATATAATTTTAATTTATATCATTAACTATCGAAACTTTGTTTAGCAACTATCGCGGTTTAGTTTCAAAACTCGGACTTCCTTTATAACTGCTAAATTCAACAACATTTTAGTAAACAAAGCATGGATTATCCTTTTTCCTTCCTAGAGCAGCCAACAACGATCAACAATACGTATTTTGCTGTAGATAACATAATTATGCTGAATATTAAATAGCTACGCAGGTCAACAATATGATACATTCTGGGACGGTGTTTGTAAAACACGTAACGCGTACACGCGTAAGCGCCATCGTACAGTCACGTACGGCCTATGTGCATGTACTTCACAATGGTAAAATATACCACCTATACATTTGTGTGCAGTCAAGCTTTTACCCGGTGTTTTATCTTATCTAACCAATTTTAGTTCTCCTTAATACCACGTGGGGTAGGCGGCTTTATAGCCCTGCGGGGCTCAATTTAAATTGGGCCCTCAAGTAGTCTTTGTTAAAGATGCCTGTCGAGTGCCGAGCGCAGCGAGGCGCGTGCCGTTGCGAGCGCCGAAAGGGCAAGGGCCGAGGGAAGCGAGGTCATCTTTGTGCAAATAGCTATTCTATCCTGTAAGCAGCATGTGTCAATCCAACGTAGTCATCGTAACACACGATAGCTTCACCTAATTCTATTGACGACCACATAAAAATAGCACTTGGTACCGATAACGTCTCCCGATATAGCATGACATCATTATCAACAAATCAGCAAACGCAATTTTTCCGGCTAAAATCGTCATTAAAACAATACGAAACATAACAAATAATATTTGCTGAAAGGCTTTGTATTTCACACATTTTATAGAGGGCGCTCACACTGTTTTACCGCCACAAAGCCTTGATGAAAGGCTAGCCCTCAATCGACCAGCAGTGATTTACGATGGGAGCCCCATTCCCCTTTGGTGCTCCGCAACTCGGGTCTGTCCCGTTGTGTCGGGGTTAACGGGATGGGCCGTGAGCACAGCAAACGTTAGGTGGCATTACAAACAAACAAAATTGGTACAAGTAGTAGGGAGAATTCAGAATGATCTATCGTACGTACGCGTACGTACGTAAGCGCGTACGCGAGTACGTGTTTTACAAACACCGATTATGGGACTATGTTATTGGGTATTGAATAGTTTAAGGTAAATTACTCTGTATCAGTTGTTTAGAAGGTACAGCGAAAATTCAAAATATGTCACTTTGGTAAGGACGATGACTAATCACTGCGTGTCATTTGTTTAGATGGAATTCAACTTATTTCACTTTGTTGCGGAAGAATTTCCTGAGGGTTGTAGCCCCGAGGGAAAAAACAAGGTCTGAAGTTAAATGTTATGCCTTTTCACAAAATACGGTAAATAAACTTATCAAAGTCAATTAGCCTTATTCATAATCGTTTGAAGAATATTGTCATTTTTCATCATGCATGTATATACCTTAATCATACATCCCACTATAAAGTAAAGTACATTTGAAGAGTTCTATTCCAAAAGGTATCAACTCCACTTTTTGTCAACATTTTTGTCAAAAGGTATCAACTCCAATTTTGTCAAAATTGAGTTAGGTGCAGAACATGAAAGAGAGTTACGAAATACATATTTTAAACGTTGTTCTACATCTTTAGCATGTTCGGGTCAAAAGTTATGGCCCTCGGTAATTTCCGGAAATGTCCGGTAATTTCCGGAAATGTCCGTAATCTCCGGAAATGTCCGGTAATCTCCGGAAATGTCCGGTAATCTCCGGAAATGTCCGGTAATTCCGGAAGTTTCCGGAAGTTTCCGGAATTTTGAATATGAATCACTATTTTGTAAGCCAAAATGGTAGAAATATGGTTCTTTTATCATGGTAAAACATTGATAGGAATGCCCTTAATGAAATGTAATGAAGAAAACGTAAAATGTATGGGATAATAGGTTTTATAGTTGCACACAAACAGAAGTGTTTTTTCTTCTTCAATTTTTAGTTTTTTCAAGAAAAAACTAAATATCATAATTAAATTGAAGAGGTATTTGAATGCAGTTTTCTGTTTTCGATGTGATTTGATAATGTCTTTCAGGAGTACCTTGATTGAAAATAACGATTGTCTTGTAAAGTGGTTTTTGAAAATTGGTTGAAACATTTATATTCCAAAAGGGATCAATTCCACTAGTTTCACGCGCGCGTGTCTATGATGCTGTTATTTTCCAATCCCGACGCCCGTGTACTGCATTATTGAATTGGAGACGTTTGATTGGGGATATCTGACATACATTTGCAGGAGGTTATGATTACATATTATGCCAGGTTGTGTAGCGAACGCTGAAGGGCTCTTCTTTCAAATGTTTACCCTGTGCTCCTATTTTGTGACTCTGGAAGTTTTGAGGTTATTAGTACTATAAATAAATAATAATTTTTTGGAAACTGAAATTAATCAATTAGCCCGTTGTGTTATTTTGTGTAGTAAGCCCGGTCGGAAATGAATTCATTTGAGCGGCCATTGTCATCCGAGGAATACTTGCACAACGCACACCTTATTCAAGAAACAATAAGGTACAATTTCATGAAAAATATAAAACTACGATTACATCTTTCCAAATAAAATATATAAATAATTATATGTAATGCCCCGTGTCTGACGTTGAGCACTCTACCGAAGAACCTTCACCATGGAGAAATTTTCATTTGATTATTCCTTGAAGAACATTCTATGTGCACAACAAGGAACATACGTACGATGGCTGATTAAGAAGATTGAACAACTCATCAAGAATATGAGATGGCGTGCATTATTTAATCTGAAACAGGAAACTTCCGTGAGTAAAAAAACACGTTTGGATTTAAAACGAGCAAAACACCACCGGTGATAGAGGAGATACGTGTATTTGAAAACAGGATTACAGACTTAATCCAGAACATTGAATTTGATAATCATTGTAATAATGATTTCCAGCGCCAATTAAATGACGATGTTAATAAGATCAACGATGAGCCAAAACTGATAATCAAAGCGACGGATAAAACAACGAACTTTTACAAAATGACGCAGCAAGACTACAACTCACTTATCGGGAAAAGCATTCAGAAATCGTACAAGAAAGTCTCGAGCACGCAAGTGACTTAAATAAACAGTGAAGCAAAAGACTCGTTGAGGAGCTCGAACTAGAGGACAGAATCGATACAATCGCACAGCGAGAATCGTTTATCACGCTGAAGGACCACAAACCCAATTTCGAGAACGCCGCTATGTACCGCCTCATCAACCCGTGCAAATCTGAATTAGGGAAGGTCAGTAAGCAAATTACAGAGAGGATCGTCAAGCAACTGACTGAATCAAGTAAAGTGAAACTGTGGAGAAATACTAACGCGGTGCTCGAGTGGTTCGACGGAATTCACAATAAAAAAGATTCCTCGTGCATATGCTTTGACATCGTAGAGTTTTACCCGTCGACCAACGAGAAACTATTAAATATGACGCACTTGATTTCGCATCGCAACACACCCCGGTTAGTGTATTAGACAGAAGGGTTATTACGCACGCCAAGCAGACAATTCTATTCAATCAAGATGAACCGTGGGTAAAAAAGAGCAACACCCTGTTTGACATTACAATGGGTTCCTACAACGGAGCAGACTGCTGCGAACTGATTGTTGTGTTCCTGCTCTCTAAACTGAAAGAACTGTGCGGCGATGCAATTGGTCTTTACAGGGACGATGGCCTGTGCGTATTGACGGAACCTTCATACACCATGCACATTGTCGAGTGCTGGTCACCCAGCAGAAGACGGACTCCCGTCACCTGGTGCGCCGCTGTGAAAAAAAAATCCAACGATAATGCGTTACTTAATATTACGCCCTCAAGCCGAACCCGTTCCGGAGCAAACTGGTAATGTAGTCTTAAATATTTCATTGATCAAACTTTGTGAAATAGGCACTTTTTTGTTGTTGTAAACTTTAAACCAAATAGGCACTTAACGCTCACGCAACAGGCGTCTGCAGACGGTATAAAATGTCATTATCATCTTTGGAATCACCATGATAAATGAATTGTAAATAAGTACATGCCGTGTATTGGAGCAGTAATTCTTGAGATAGACCTTGACAGTTGGGAAGGGTTTCTAAACAAATCTTTCTTGTATAATATACCAATAGCCGCGTGAAAAGTGTTAAAATCATCAAGGAACATTCTTCTTGACAAGAGTTAAAACGGGGGATAAGACTTTAATACTGTTTGTGCATCGAAGTTCTGGAATGATCTACCTATATTTGTTATACAGTCACTTTCTGGCATTGCCTTCAAGAAGGCACTTCAGACATGTTATTTCCAATCTAATCTTATTTCTTATATTATCGTGTTGACTTGTTAATGTTGTATCTTTGTACATGCATTATAAGGGGGCTGTCATTTCCTTCGGTAGGGTCACAAATATCCTGTGGGTTATAGTTTTTTACCCAGAAATTAGGGGGGGGGGGTCATGAAATTAATACCATTGTAATACATTATGGCCGGTCAAAGAAAAATTATACAAGTTACAACACTGATTTCTTTTTTGCGAGCTTTGAGCGCATACATTTTAGTTAACATCCTCAAATATTTGCGAGCTTCGCGCGCATTTCTTCTGTGTTTCAATAGTGTAAAACAAAAGTTCAGCTCGGCCACCCTCATTTGTTTAGCTTCACTGTCAACTGTTTCCCCAATAACCATAATAGTCGGTGTCTTAATGCAATGGACATAGTATACAAATATTGAATGCCCGAGAGTGTGATAGTATACATTATATAATGATAGGCCTGATTTCAGCCATGTGATAGTTTTTACTATCAATATGGCTAAATATTAAAATTGTGATATAATTATATAATACAAATATTGAATGCCTTTTGCTTGTGCAATAGTAAAACTATATCCCTCGGTCCAATTTTGATTGTTCCATCACACTCGGCTGCGCCTCGTGTAATGGACAAATCCAAATTTGACCTCGTGATATAGTTTGTACTATCACACTCTCTGGCATTAAATATTTGTATACTGTATCACGAGGTCCAATTTGGATTTTTCCATTGCACGAGGCGAAGCCGAGTGTAATGGAATAATCTAAATTGGACCGAGTGATATAGTTTTACTAATGCACAAGCAAACGGCAAACGGCATTCAATATTTGTTTTATATCATGATATCACATTATTCTTTTCAAGCCATAATGATAGTAAAAAACCATCACATGGTTGAAATCAAGCCTATCATGATATAATTCCAACTATGCATGCGGACTTGTGTGCATGCGTACGAACTTGTGTAATTGCGTCCATACACCCCTATGTGCGTAAACCAAGAAGTGCGTACCAGACGCTTTAACAAAAATGACCGCTCGTCAATCGTAAAATCGTCACCCGCATTCTGCATTTTTATTAGCGCATTTAATGTATCTGGACGCAGCTACGCGGACAACAACAAACACGCTTGTTTGACATAGTTTGAATTTCGTCCTTATTATACAATTATGACAGTGACTATAAAGACAAACCTAATAAGTACCGATTGAGGTGTGGGGGTGTGTGTGTCGTCATGAACAAATCACCATCTAAGTTCGGGGGGGGGGGGGGTCGTAACAGTATTTGCTTTAGTTTAGGGGGTGGACTCATACAAAAGACCGTTGAATTACATTTTGTTGGACCTCCCCCCTTCCTACCAAAGAAAATGACCGTCCCTAAGCGCTGAGCTACAGGGGAATGGCGCATCACATAGTATTGTTCCATGCAACAAAACTTCTTTTTTTTAGGCATAAGGATAAATAAATGGTCTTTTAGACAGCTTGATAACAAAAATGAAGATATTCACGCAAATTTGAAACCTGTATAATAGCTTTATTCATGGTGTGCCCTATGTACCTGATTTGTTGCCAAGATCACATTATTAAAAGGTGTTTGCTGGGAATCACACATCAGAGAAACTGAAAGTCAACGTAAAGCCTTTGTTCCTTGAGCACAGGCGTCTTAACCCCCTCGTCCGAAGTTTTTAACGTACCGGTATACATTTCGAGTCTCTGGAACATCACGTGGAGTTAGATATGTGAATGTGAATATATTTTAGTGACATTACAAGCATACATCATGGCTAGCTGATTCCTCCATTCAGATCTATAGACATCCTTCTGTAACATCTCGCCCCGATCTCCCCTATACAGGCTTTATTGCGACACGCATGACATATCGTGACCGCAACACCAATGGCACGTAATACAGTTAATGAATTTATAAATAGACCTATGAATGATAAGTTCCAGATTTTACCAGGTCACTAAGCATGGACTAAAGTCTGACTCATATACAACATGTACGCATACGGCAGTTTTGATTGTCGATTTCTGTTTGTTTGTTCAAACTTTTTTTGATTAATAGTTGCTCAACAGTATTATACCTGCTTTTAATTCTAAAAAGTCATGTGCAATGAGTTGGACCCCTTTCTCAAATAGGAATTACTTTGGGGAAAGTATGCATTTTATGTAAATGGTGGAATATATCACACCTCTTGTTGCTATGAAGCTCATTTCTTAGGGTTTGTAGGAAATACATACGTTGTACAATGAATTGATGTACTAAAATAATGCAGCATCTCCAACATATGCTGCACGATTGGACGTTTCAGACATAAGTAATTAAAAGAATGTTCCCTGTATCTAGTGTCAAATGTTTATTATACAGGGGGGGGGGGGGGGGGGGGGGGTTGAACAGCACAATTTGTTAGGGATTACGAAAATAAATTAAACTCATTATCATAACTTAATGACATATCAAATTAGCATTGTTAATGTAAACGAATGCCTATAAGGAGAATTATATCATAATAGGCCTAATTTCAACCATGTGATAGTTTTTACTATCATTATGGCTGGACAAGAATGCTGCGATATCATGATATAAAACAAATATTGAATGCCTTTTGTTTGTGCAAAAGTAAAACTATATCACTCGGTCCAATTTGGATTATTCCATTACACTCGGCTTTGCCTCGTGCAATGAGAAAATCCAAATTTGACCTTGTGATATAGTTTTTACTATTACACGCTCAGGCATTCAATATTTGTATACTATTATACACAGGATATAACAAGCTAAATCCAAGCCCTCCGCTGCTGCGTAGCCCCGTTGTTTTGTCCTATCAAATATACCATTTGCCTTGGATTTTCAGGATGATTAGTCGCCCGGAGGACCATAACAAATGCACGTGAAAGATATAAATGTTCAATTATCATTGATTTCATCTATTTTAGCATTAAAAACAACAATGAGTCGGTCAGGCCCATAAAATGGCATTATCCACATTGTATTCAGTGATATCGGAAAGAATAGTTATTATACAACATAAAAAAGGTTTCTGCAGGAATTCGTTGTACTTTGACGCATACATGTCGAACGCTTCCAGTTATTTACATTTTGAATCATCATCGTTTTGCCGGATGTTTAATACTTGGAACAAGTCCCACAGCATGGGTTTATGCAGGAATTTGTTGTACTATTTAATGCATACCTGTCGAACGCATACTGGTATTTAGAATTGGAGTCCACATCACCATGATCGTAGATGTACCGAGCATTCTCGTACAGTACTTCATCTAAGAGAGTCATGCGAGGATCCACTTTATCCTTATCAGGTATAACTTGATTCGGTTGGTCATACGCAGAATTGTAAGGTTTCCAGCCCATTTTTAAGTGCAAAACGGTTGAAGGTGATTTTAAAATCCTCGACAAAGATGATGCTATGGAAATGTCGTAGCCGTGCCAATGTGTACTCGAAGTCGTCGAATTTCAAGTTATATTTAGCAATATTCATGCACCGTGTTCCACAAATGTGACGTAGGTTCCAGTTATCAGGTTGGTGTTTACTCCACGTCAAGAAACTAGAACTGGGTTTAGATATTCCAGCATATGCACGGCTATAGTGAGTCACGTAACGGTCGATGGATTTTTTAAGGACAACCACGTAGTGATAATGCTCCGTGTCCATCGCAGTGTACATGTAGTTCTCGTTGGCTACAAATCCAACAGTTGTCGTTCTTGCAAAATCAGCTTGAGCCGCATGATCATCGCCATTACCGCAGCAACGCTGGTCTTCCTGTGCATTGCAATTATGCTTGATGTGGGTCGATAAGTTGTTACTTTGAGCGAGTTGGCACATCAATGTTCCTTCACTTGCATGAAGGTTAAGAAAATAAATAAGATGTGTATGATTTGTTGTTGGACGATCATTTGATTTGACTTCGCCTTTCGAGAGATGATGAGCTGTACTATTCCTTGGTTCTTCCACAACATCTGCATTCTGCGCTACAACTGGACGTGGATGTTTCATCTGCCACATTGTCAAAGAATTTGTCGCTGCTTTCCCTCCCTGTTTCGGTTTTGACAACTGGCCAGCATCAGATAGGTCTACATCTCCCATCTCGACTTCAGGTTGCGATATTGGTATTACACTCTGCGATTCATTCGTCACGCAGGCAAATATGTTCATCAGCACCACTGAGACAATGCATATTCCAAACACAAATTCATATTTGTATTTATATTTATATTGGTGGATAAAATCGCATCGGTTATTAGATGTTTTCGGTATTATTGCAGCCATATTTGTATGTCGATTCCAGTGTCGGTCCATGCTAGACATGCTAGACATAACACAATCGTCAGTCGATCCAAGGGGTTTCGAGCCAGTAAACAGGTTCGCCATGATAATAAACCGCAATTTACTGTTTGACTGTTGGTGGCTAGTACAAATTCATTAACCGTAACTGTTAAATGAGTCCAAGTTCATCGCACCTTTGTACGGGTCAGCAACAATATATAACGTGGATTTGATTTTTATATAGCGCAATGATCCGTACAGATACCCTGACTAGACATGCTAACAACCAGATTCAAGTAAAATTACTAACAAAGCCTACGTTAAGACTGTATTTATATGTTCTACTACAGTTGTAAATTTGATTTATTTGGAGTGGCTCTTCAGCCAGCATGTTTATTTTAATATAGGCTAATTGTAGCGTGGTTTGAACATTATGCTTGAGTCTGCGAGAGGTCCAATCATGACTCAAAACCAAAAAGATTATACCATAATGATTAATTATGAAATAATAAAAAAAAGTTTGTATAGCGCCAAATTCATTGAGAAAAATGAGTGCTTGACATCATTAAGACTTGAAACAGAGGATCACTCTCGGTTTAATAACAAAGTGTCTATTTACCACACATGACCTGTATGCCTAATAGGCTCAAACACTGATAACTAAAGACACTCATGGTGTTTTTAATGAAAGACATTGGATCAGTCCTTTCAGAAGTCCCCCCCCCCCCCCTTCACACACCCCACACACATTATTCTATAAAAACAGCACACACACAATGAAAACAAAAGCACACACAAATTATGACTCAAAACACAAAGAAAATATATAAAAAGACAAAGAAGACTGTATGAGTCAATAATATGCTTTGCGTTGGATTCTGAGCACTGGTATGATTTTCTAAAACCTTCGAAGAAAAAATCATGAATTAAATTGAGTAGTTGGTGCTCAAGGTCGATAAACATTATTATATCGTAGTCTTTCCCTAGAGAGGTCCACAAATAGGAGCACTTAGCTTTCGATACTCAAAAAAAGAGTGAGAACAAATGACGTCAAATACTAGGGAAACTAGAGCGGTTCTCGGGCTTCGCGGTTCGCGGGTTTTGCGGTTATCGGGTTGCATGGTTTTTGGTTGAGCGGTTTCGGTAGACATGTTTAATGTGGTTGGTACTTTAGGATCCCAGCGGAACCAGATTCGATGACTGTCACACTCACATTGTTAGCGATGTGTTGTTATAATGGATAGTTTGATTCTCGAAATGTCTCTAAACATTTGATTTGAAAAGTATCCATCATTTCATTCATCAAAATAATAAACAAAAATAATAAAAATAAGCTTACTTAAAAACACCTTTTCGGCTAAATCACGATTATTTAATGTAAACTTATATTGGAGATAAAATTTGAAATGCGAACATCATTTGATACGTCAAATGTGTTGCGGTTTGATCAGTTCATTATACACATACTTTACACGTAGCTCAAAAAGTGAAATCATATCAAAAAAATCAAATCGGGACACATTTTATGGAGTCCGTCATTTTTTAGGCTAAATTGCCGGAATTTTTTTCTCCATCAAATTTGTTGCGGTTTGACCAGTTAGCTACACAGACTTTATACGTAGCTCATAAAGTGAAATCATATCTAAAAAATCAAATCGGGAGACATTTTATGGTGTCACTCATTTTTTAGGCTAAATTGCCGGATTTGTTTTCTCCGTCAAATATGTTGCGGTTTGACCGGTTTGCTACACAGACTTTATACGTAGCTCAAAATGTGAAATCATGTCCAAAAAGTCAAATCAGGACACATTTTATGGTGTCTGTCATTTTTTAGGCTAAATTGTCGGATTTGTTTTCTCCGTCAAATGTGTTGCAGTATGACCGGCTAGCTACACAGACTTTATATGTAGCTCAAAATGTGAAATCATATCCAAAATATGAAATCGGGACACATTTCATGGTGTCCACCATTTTTTAGGCTAAATTGCCGGAATGTTTTTTCTCCGTCAAATGTGTTGCGGTTTGACCCGTTAGCTACATACGCAGCTCAAAAAATGAAATCATATCCAAACAATCAAATCGGGACACATTTTATGGGGTCTGTCATTTTTTAGGCTAAATTGCCGGAATTAATTTTTTCTCCGTCAAATGTGTTGCAGTTTGACCCGTTAGCTACACAGACTTTATACGTAACTCAAAATGTGAAATCAAATCCAAAAAATCAAATCGGGACACATTATTATGGTGTCCGTCATTTTTTAGGCTAAATTGCCAGATTTCTTTTCCTCCCAGTCAAATGTGTTGCGGTTTGACCCGTTAGCTACACAGACTTGATACGCAGCTCAAAATGTGAAATCATGTCCAAAAAATCAAATCAGGACACATTTTATGGTGTTTGTCATTTTTTAGGCTAAATTGTCGGATTTTTTTTCTCTCCGTCAAATGTGTTGCAGTATGACCGGCTAGCTACACAGACTTCATACGTAGCTCAAAAGGTGAAATCATATCCAAAAAATCAAATTGGGACACATTTCAAGGTGTCCGCCATTTTTTAGGCTAAATTGCCGGAATGTTTTTTTCTCCGTCAAATGTGTTGCGGTTTGACCCGTTAGCTACACAGACTTTATACGCAGCTCAAAATGTGAAATCATGTCCAAAAAATCAAATCAGGACACATTTTATGGTGTCTGTCATTTTTTAGGCTAAATTGTCTGATTTTTTTTTCTCCGTCAAATGTGTTGCAGTATGACCGGCTAGCTACACAGACTTTATACGTAACTCAAAATGTGAAATCATATCCAAAAAATCAAATCGGGACACATTTCATGGTGTCCGCCATTTTTTAGGCTAAATTGCCGGAATGTTTTTTTCTCCGTCAAATGTGTTGCGGTTTGATCCGTTAGCTACACAGACTTGATACGCAGCTCAAAATGTGAAATCATGTCCAAAAAATCAAATCAGGATACATTTTATGGTGTCTGTCATTTTTTAGGCTAAATTGTATGATTTTTTTTTCTCCGTCAAATGTGTTGCAGTATGACCGGCTAGCTACACAGACTTTATACATAGCTCAAAATGTGAAATCATATCCAAAAAATCAAATCAGGACACATTTTATGGTGTCTGTCATTTTTTAGGCTAAATTGTCAGATTTTTTTCTTCTCCGTCAAATATGTTGCGGTTTGACCGGTTAGCTACACAGACTTCATACGTAGCTCAAAATGTGAAAAAAATCAAAAAAATCAAATCGGGACACATTATTATGGTGTCCGTCATTTTTTAGGCTAAATTGCCAGATTTCTTTTTCTCCCAGTCAAATGTGTTGCGGTTTGACCCGTTAGCTACACAGACTTTATATGTAGCTCAAAAAGTGAAATCATATCCAAAAAATTAAATCGGGACACTTTTAATGGTGTCCGTCATTTTTTAGGCTAAATTGCCAGATTTTTTTTTCTCTGTCAAATGTGTTGCAGTATGACCGGCTAGCTACACAGACTTTATACGTAGCTCAAAATGTGAAATCATATCCAAAAAATCAAATCGGGACACATTTCATGGTGTCCGCCATTTTTTAGGCTAAATTGCCGGAATGTTTTTTTCTCCGTCAAATGTGTTGCGGTTTGACCCGTTAGCTACACAGACTTGATACGCAGCTCAAAATGTGAAATCATGTCCAAAAAATCAAATCAGGACACATTTTATGGTGTTTGTCATTTTTTAGGCTAAATTGTCGGATTTTTTTTCTCTCCGTCAAATGTGTTGCAGTATGACCGGCTAGCTACACAGACTTCATACGTAGCTCAAAATGTGAAATCATATCAAAAAAATCAAATTGGGACACATTTCAAGGTGTCCGCCATTTTTTAGGCTAAATTGCCGGAATGTTTTTTTCTCCGTCAAATGTGTTGCGGTTTGACCCGTTAGCTACACAGACTTTATACGCAGCTCAAAATGTGAAATCATGTCCAAAAAATCAAATCAGGACACATTTTATGGTGTCTGTTATTTTTTAGGCTAAATTGTCTGATTTTTTTTTCTCCGTTAAATGTGTTGCAGTATGACCGGCTAGCTACACAGACTTTATACGTAACTCAAAATGTGAAATCATATCCAAAAAATCAAATCGGGACACATTTCATGGTGTCCGCCATTTTTTAGGCTAAATTGCCGGAATGTTTTTTTTCTCCGTCAAATGTGTTGCGGTTTGACCCGTTAGCTTACACAGACTTGATACGCAGCTCAAAATGTGAAATCATGTCCAAAAAATCAAATCAGGATACATTTTATGGTGTCTGTCATTTTTTAGGCTAAATTGTATGATTTTTTTTTCTCCATCAAATGTGTTGCAGTATGACCGGCTAGCTACACAGACTTTATACATAGCTCAAAATGTGAAATCATATCCAAAAAATCAAATCAGGACACATTTTATGGTGTCTGTCATTTTTTAGGCTAAATTGTCAGATTTTTTTCTTCTCCGTCAAATATGTTGCGGTTTGACCGGTTAGCTACACAGACTTCATACGTAGCTCAAAATGTGAAAAAAATCCCAAAAATTCAAATCGGTACACATTTTATGGTGTCCATTCATTTCTTTAGGCTAAATTGCTTGACATTTTTTTATGCGTCAAATGTGTTGCAGTTTGACCCGTCCCTTATGAAAATCGCAATCAATTCTGCAACCTTGCGCAAGGTTAAATTTGGAAAAATACAACCTTGCGCAACCAGTTTGGTCGTTCTGAGAAGGTTGCGCAACCTTGAAGCAATCATCCACAACCTTTGTGCAACCTTGCGACAAACTTGTGCAACCTTACGCAACCGTGCGACAACCTGTGACAAACTTGTGCAACCTTACGCAACCGTGCGACAACCTTGTGCAACCTGGTACCACCTTGCTGCAATCACATTTTGGTGATTGCATTTTCGTAAAGGGAATACAGTACACAGACTTTATAAGTAGCTCAAAATGTGAAATCATCCAAAAAATCACATCGGGACACATTTTATCATGGTATCCATCATTTTTTAGACTAAGTCGATATCCCGGGGCCCATTTTGGGACCCGAGATTCCCAAAATGTCTCTAAACATTTGATTCTGGAATTATCCATCATTTCATTCATCAAAATAAAAATAATAAAAAATAATAATAAGCTTATTTAAAAAAAGATTGTCGGCTAAATCACGATTATTTAATGCACATTTAATGTGGAGATTCATTTGAAATTGATTTATTTTGTATTTAATCTGTGCATTATTTTTACTCTTTCGCTAAAATGTGATTCTTCGCCGGGTATTTTCATTTTCGTAACTGATGTAAGCTCTAGTTTCGATAGATTGGTACCAAATCTATAATTTGGGTATCGGGTAAAAGTACAATGTTGGAAGGGAATCATTTTTATGGCCCACTTGGTCCCACCGTCCATGGACTCACTCGCATTTTTGGAGACTCAAACTTGTCCTTTTATGTTCTCTTTGGAATTCATGACATTGCTATGAAACTATGAGCTAGCAAAAGTGGTTCAGAAAAGTCGCATTGGATCTTTTTATTTATGACTAGCAAGTAAACAACTGTGGTATTAATACAAAATCCTGAGAGTGGTATACGTACTAGTCTCAGACAAAATCTTCGTCGGCCATCTTAAAAAACAATAATCACATTGGTAATTTTGTTTTTCTGTGTAAGCATGTAAGGCTACCGGATTGAATTTCATCCGAATAATAGATGCATATGGGTCAAGAAACAGGTGAGCACTCATTTTTTAAGTTAAACCTGTCCGATATGTCCGTGAAAAACCGAATTTAGACATTAATTATTATGTTAAAATTAGTCACATGATAGCCTTGTCTTTTTGGTATGGTTCCCCCTTATTCATTTGCCTGAAGAAGTACTGAAAAGGACTACGTGAGCTCATGGTATCAATGAACTCACGCCAGCCGATTTGCTTGAATTATAATTGACTATAACTATCCGCATTCATTAACGTAGGCAAATAACCTTATAAATAGCGTATAAATGACAACAAACACCAACATATTATGCCAGTGAGAAGAATGAGAGGAAAATGATTGATGAAATACAATAAATACAAACACAAACCACATTTTAATTCCATGTAATTCGGGGTCTACTTCTTTATGCGTAGAAACTATCGTAGGGGCGCATCACTGTACATCCTAACACATATACCTAAATGTGAAACAGAGAACGTGCCTTGGTTACGGCCCAAAAACATCTTAGTAACGCCTAATTCTGGACCTCTAAAATATGCTCATGCAGTAGGTATCAATATAATACACAACTTATCAAAATTTCCCTCATCCAACGTCCTTACTTTTCAAGATTCTTGTGCCACAAAAAATACGATAAAAAGCCACGATAAAAGGCAGTAACTGGTCCGTGATAACACAACACATACGGACAAAACCCCCTAAAAATGGCTACAAATAGAGATGATCAGAATCATGCTACCAAACACAGTATTCGAGACTTGTAGTCATCTCATAAAAACAATTATAATCATATCACGGATTTGCTTTGAATAGAAAAATATCGTTCAGGTTTTCTGTAAACATGTGTCAGCCTCTCCGGACTGAGATACTAAATTACGAAATATATTTCGAACTCAGTTTAGCAGAATCAAAATAACTGTTCACATTTAGATTATATGTATTTTAGTATTCGTATTTTCAATTATCTATGAAATTAATCTAGCAACCTTTTATGTTTAGTATAACAGCCGAAATAAAATATGTGGTGGAAAATATAAAACAATTTACGCCTTTGATTAAATTTGATCAAAATTATATTCTTATTAACCATCGTCCTAAAAAAAAAGTGTTTGTAACACTGGTACCTAAAGGGTGCAAAATGCTTTTTTGCTACCATAGTATAGATGCTAGAGGTCTCCTCTTTCCATACATACCAGAATAAGTACATACATCCCACGCATGATGTCACAACGACGTCACGAACATGGCTGACTTCAAAATCCCGTCGTAATCGTCTGTACAGTGAAATAGGCCCAAACTTGAATTTTCGCCCAAAAAGTTCCAATTATCGGAATTTCAACCCGGTTTTTTTGCTTATAAGTGAGGGAAATTACATTTCTAACATATACAATAAGATTTAGGACAATACAATTAAGATTTTTTTTTTCAAAATGGCGATTTTTAACAATGGTAAGGTGGCACTCCTAAACGTGACTGCTTTCTTGGGAACAAAATATCCTCTAATTAGCCAGAACCAGAACAAGACAGCCATCCATTCTAATCCTACTCTCGTGAACCGCTACAAGTGGTTGCTTTCATAAAAACACAAATAACATAACATACAATAAATTGGTTTGTTAAAAAACTGGACAAATCTTACAAATGAACCAAAAATGTTGTGGTAATTTCGAAGGGAATAAAGGAAGAGAGCTTTTGTCCCTCGGCTAACCGAATGTATGTTGCCAGGATTTGTAGCATTCGTTTAAATAAATGTTGACCTCTCGAGAAAACTCACACATATATTTATGTTGAATACATCTGTCTTGGAACCTTAATTATCAATCATTCATATGGAAAGCCGATTTCTGTGTCATTCTGGCTGATATGTTCTGTGACTTGTTGTTCCAAACAATATTTCCTGTTCAATGAAGACATTGTCACATGTTGTGTACAACGCGAACGTATGGCAATGCATACTACAACGTGTTACATATTTTAGTTAACTAGCTGGTCCGCTTGATATTTCTGTGTTGATGCTTTATTCAATCACAGTGGGTGCAGATTCAAAATGGCGGACGATGTATCAACTCATAGTCTTCAATCGGCTGCCACCACTCATAAATTTCAACATTTGAGTGAAATGACGGAATTCTTAAACTCGTTAAGGACCAGTGATTCAATGTGTGATGTCACCATAAACTTACAAGATCAGGAGTATCGAGCACATAAGGTGGTCTTATCGTCTGCTAGCGGTTACTTCCGGTCTATGTTTACCTCGGGATACCGGGAAAATAAAATGGACAAGGTATTGTTTAAACATTTATTTTGTTTTGATTCTTTGGTCCAAATGTTGGTATATGTGGGCATATGTGTTCGCATACTGTGTCGTTTCGTCACTTGAGCTTGGTATCATTAAGATCGCAGATTTATCATATACTTGTATTTTATCAAGTGTTAACCTAAACATTATTATAGTACACAAGTACACTGCAAGTCAAACTCCTGTATACATGGTTAGTTTCCAAGACATCAACCTTGATCAGTTTCTAGGAAGAAAGACAAGACCACTCTTTTTGGTTCCCTCTAATTATTACCTTCTCATAATCCCACAATCTCCATTCACAAATCTCTCATAATCCCTCACAGGTATAGGCCTATTGTGATGATATTATGGAGGTCATTGTGTGAATGTTGTCTTACCGTCAAGTTGTTTTTAAAGCTTGTTAATCAGCCGTAATCCAGTCTTCTAAATGAATATAATAAATATAATCTGTGGAAATACTATGCTCTTCAGTTGTTTTCCAGTATCGAGCGATACTATGTTAATACGGCTGACTACTAACACCAGACAGTATTGGCCTTATTCTCGTACTAAACAGGGTGTTAGCTAAGAACCGTGTCTAACTAAACGCGTGTCTTACTTAAACGCGAGTTTATCTTTTAAACAACGTGTAACGTGTTTAACAACCCATGGTTATAAACTCCGCGAATCTCGTCCCAGAGTGGTCGTGCGTTGTTGTTGTGGCCCTAATGGATTACAATAGATATCGACCAAATACATCAAAAGCACGTGTGTTTTTAATACTACACGATCTTAACGTCAGCTAGTAGTAGGCACGGCTGAGTGATTATTCAAGGCATACAGTTGGTGTATGAGTTTAGTTAAACGCACTTTAAACTACCCCCCCCCCCCCCCCCCCCCCCCATAGCTACACCAATAACTGCTCGATTTGACCCCAATTATCAAGTACTGGGCACCCTGCGATAAATACAAAGAAATACATTTATAACAGTGCTTAGATCAAAACAGGACCTTCGATCGTTGATCAATTAACATACATTGATGTATATATATCCCTCCCATTCAATTTTTTTTCTCCATTTAAGTAATTTAGAAAGTCAAGTTTACCCTGAAATGTGTGAAAAAATGTAGCTACATCAGAGTAAACTAATGCACATAGTGCAAACACTTCATTTATTCTATTAAATAAAAAGGAAATCACAGTTTTTGTCGAAAGATGTCCTCGAAAGTTGTTCCTCCTAAGCACATAGCCCGCAATCCGTACAAAATGAAAATATATGAATGGACAAATGGACAAAATGCCAATGGTTCCAAATGTTGCTCTCACTTCAAATTACTTTTAATGTACTTACATGATCACGTCGTAAAATCGATTTAAGAATAATAGCTGCTAAAACCCTCATTTATCTCAATACATGAACATTGTGTAATTTCGCTGTTTAAGACAGCTGTTTGGCATACCAATGTAATAATAATAATAATAATAATAATCATAATAATAAAAATACTTATATAGCGCATAAAGCAACGGCATCAAAGCGCTGGACAACCATAAGACACGCTACCACATATTTTAAAAATCATTATAAAAAGGTCATAAAAGTCTTAAATCTAAAAGGTATAAAATACAGTTAACAATATACATGTATACATAATATGTTAAGATTAAAATCAGAAAATTAAAATCCGCAATAGGATATATACAAGACGGAGTGTAAAGACAAAGCAATTGCACATGGAGACAGTTTTAAGTGATACGCCATTGTAAACAAATGTGTCTTTAGATTGGATTTGAAACAGCCGATTGTCTGAGGAGCACGAAGCGCAAGTGGCAGATTGTTCCATAGTCTCGGTGTAACACGCGAAATAGGTCTGTCATAAGTCTTTGTCCAACTAACTTGTTCCTGAAGTAGGTATTGAGCATTGTAAAATGCCGATTTGAAATGCTCTACTTGTAGATGTCATTGAGTGGATTCAATAAGCTTGCAAGACAGGTCCTCCTAAAAGGAGTATTTTCAAGACCTAAATGTCAATAAAAGACTGTGATTTCACCTCAAGATCACTCTTGAAACCGCCGGTTCAATTTCTGCTATTGTCACCGCTAAGTGGCCTCATAACTACTATAGCCGTGTTTAAAGTTAGACACTTTTTAGTGAGATAGATGCATATTCAAGTTAAACAGATTATCGAGAATTACGTCTAGTTAAACATGTTAAACGATGTGTCTAAAGTCAAAGTTAGACGCGTGTTTAGCTTAAACCGTGTTAAACTACGTACGAGAATACGGGCCAATATGGTTTTTTGGACTAGTGGCCATTAATGAATAAATTACCCTTATTACATCTTCCTCGCTTTAACAACATACGATACAAATTGAATATTGTACAGATATCCATGGAAGAAACGCCAGATCTGAACACCGGAAGTTTTATGACTTTACTGGAATTCATGTACACCGGTGACCTCCTTCATCTTTCATTGGACAGTGTGCCTCAACTACTCGCCGGTGTCAGTTATCTACAGATAAATCATGCAGTAAAGGTATTTTCATTATAATTTGAGGGCAAACAGGGTGAATCAGAGAGGCAATCGTTGACCGAGTCGTCTCGAATATGTTTTGGGGTGTATATTCAAAATAAATAACAGTTCGAGATACCAATGTTGATACCAAAACCCCCCTATGTTGATGCTATTTATGGCTTTTATGGGATTGTTTGTAAAGTCCATGTATTTTTTACTACAATTTGACACACCGTTTACTATCCGTGGTCTTTGCAATCTCCAAGAAATGTGCGGTTTGCGACGTGGTTTTCTTTTAAAGGAAGGGTCTGCACTTGTTAGCATCGCTTTTATAGCAGTAAATTGGTTCCAAGTATGCAAAGCTCGGTTAGCTCAGTGGTAAAGTGCGCTCTTTCAAAGCCAGAGAAGACACGGTTCGATCCCCTCAGTAGTCATTTAAAATAATATATTATTTATTTAACCTGCCGTAGAAGTTAGCTTTTTGTGAATAACTTAGTTAGGTATCCCTACCGGGCTATTCAAACATGCAAAGAAACAGACATAGCAACTGCTTTCTACAACATTTCAATAGGGATGTGTTTTCACCATTTCTAGGCAACCTAATGTTCAGACATTTTAATAAATAGGGTATACATTTTGTATTGATTGTCAATAATAAAATTGTTGACCTCTTTTAAAATTGTTTTGAAAATTATTTTAAAAACATCAACAAAACGCCCGTCCTTACCTGATAGATCCGTTTGCCCGTAGAACATGGGGTTTTCTTCGTTCGTCACCTATAAGTCACTTTTCGATCATCCTTAGGCATGTGTGGATTACATCAAGCTTGCATACAACGAAGACAAACTGACATTAGAAAATCTCATCAAATTATCTGCGATGTCAGCAAACCATGGAATTGAAGAACTGCAGGAGACCACCACCACCTATTTGGCTAAGCATTTTGGGGAAATCTGCAATGAGACGGCCTTCTTAACTCATACGACGTATCAGAAACTAGCAGACTTGCTTGGCAGGGCGGATCTAGTGGTGACTAGCGAAACTGAGGTACACCATTATTGAATTAATTCATAGACATTCTATGATTATTTTCACATTTCAGACTTATAAAAGGACGTCAAGAAGAGCACGAGTCTGATACAACAATATCGAATCAATGTTCTTCAGCGATTCCATGTTAGATATTACTTAAAAGTGTAAGTCATAGCAGACAACAAAAGTATATAATCGTCAAACAAGTCCACAATGTGGCTTTCTATCTACGAGGGCAGAAGCCTCCCTGGAAAGACGCTATGTGTCGGACGCTCTGTTAAGGGAGGGGGAGAGGGGTTGGGATGTGAAGATCAATGTCCGTGTACGTTAGGTCAATCAATCACGACCTCTCGAGCAGTCCTTACCACAATGAGTTCTCAGTTCAACAGGGCACCTTATAAGTTATAGATTCACTTGAATTTAGCAGTCATTTGGTGTGTAACACACGTTATTCTATGTTCGTTTACCTGCTTACTAAATCACTATAGGTACTGAAAGGAATGATATCCTGGTTGAAGCAAGACTGGGCCAGTCGGAATACCCATACACTAAGTCTATTGGGGAAGGTACGTCTAGGTCTAGTACCTCTTGTTGATATCATCGAATGTTTCGAAGGTCCATTGAATGCGGTGCCCGATTGCCGAGACATCTACGTTGACCTGCTGAAGTACTATGCGTTAGGAAAGAAAGCATTCGTTAGCAATCTTCTGGCTGATAAACAACACGATATCTTCACTCCAAGAGATTATGTAAAGGTATGTCAACCTACGTGTCTTTTTTCTTCGTGACCTGTGAAGAAAGTATACGGTCGTGTGCCCTGGGTTGGGACCCCTTTGTGTGACATATTCTAAAAAATGAAAAATCACTTGGATTTCGCTTAAAACATGTTTAGCATTAAAACTATACATAGGAGTATAAGGAAAGTATACATTTCCTGAAGGCATACAGATTTCCAAATCTCACAATGTCAATATCAAGGTCATTATTTAGGGTGGGTAGATATTATATACATGTAGGGTGTAAACATCAAGAAATACACTAAAAATACACATTTTCACTGGTCACCTTGAAGATAAAATTATAATTTATTAAGCTGCATAATTCAAAAGTATACACTATTATTACAACGAAAAATGTTGCCATTTGCCACCTTTGTCTTTAGTTATAAAGGATACCTTAAACAGGGTGGTAAACATATGTAACAATTTAAGTATGTGAAAACGTATTTCTGAAATAAAGTTAACCGTTTATCATAATTTAGTGTTCTGCAATAATATTGCACCAAACACAAACATATGACCAATAATCACCATGTTATACAGGGTGTAACAAGCGAAATGCACATGTATGATCGAGTCCTCAATCCACGCGTTTCTTCACTTTTAGCTTGATGATAATGAAATAAAACACACATGAAATGATCATGTTACAATTAGAAATGTTGCCTGGATATACATACCACGACAAAGGAAAGTAATGGCCAACAGGACAGTTTAGAGTTACAAGGCAATACATGTTTTTTTCTTACAGCCTTGAAAATTGATTAATGGTATTGTACTCAAGTTATATCAGTTTTATGAAACTTTATTTTTTGAATATTTGCTGAGAATCTTAGATTTTGCCTTGTTTTTCTCTCAATTGTCCAATACTTCCTTTTTCTTGTGGATTTTCTTCTGAAAGTGAATCTATAAACCATGATAAAAGGAAGCACAAACTAAAAGGTATTGTTTTAAAGGTAGATGACCCGATCACATTTTCGTAACACAGAATTATTTCAAACATACGGAGATTTTCATATCATATGAAAGCTCGTATTTTTCTCATCATCATACTGAAATTTGACGGCCTAAATCGGTATAATTACGGAGAAATCGATGAAATAACGTCGAATTACCGCGAATGGTGGTATACCACCGATATAGTTTGTGTACTACTCAATGGGTTCAGTTCACAGCATCTTGTGCCTGTAAAATAAGAACCATTAGAGCTATGCAACTCAAACTTTGGAACACGACTTTTTTAAGGATGACCTTTCATGTAGAATAGAAAACTTCAAGTTGAAAATCGAAATGTGATCGGGTCATCTACCTTTAAGATGACTTTAATGCGAAATTTAAATTAAGATAAACAACTTATATTCAAAGTATAATTATCGATTGGGACGTTAAAGCATGAGATACACGCGGGCTTTTTGAACTTAGGGCGTGTTCACACTATAGCTTTTTCCTCAACCCGGGTCGGACCCGGGTCGAACCCGAATTGATAGATATTTCATTTTCTGTTCACACTAGCGCTATGTATGTGTATTTCATTGCGTGTCTGTGAGATTAGCTACTCATCCTGTTTACTTCTAATCGGTACACAACAGCCCAATCTCTCTGACATTCCACCTTTGTAATTATATTGATTATCAATAAATGAAGTGAATGAAGTATTTCATAGCGTGTCTATGCGATTGGATCCTCATCCTCGGCCTCATCCGATTCCACCTCTTCCTCCACCAGCACCCGTTGATAAAATTCATTCCTCCCTATTAAAACTGAAATAATTAAGATACTATTATTTGGATGGTATGGAACACTTATTGTGTTTTGTAATGACACCAAATTGGTAATTTTATGACAAAAAATAAAGAAAAGGTGATATCATAAACATCATTAACAGTGTAAAAGTGTCACACCTCCTCAAAACACGGGGTTCAAAATCGTGGCACACAACCATATATAATAATTGTTTACTCGTTACGCCGATGAACAGCAGATCTGCACCCAAGTTTCGTTCACCCAAGTCCGAGCTTGTATCAGAGTCATAGCCAAATCCAAGTCTTTTTGTGTCCGAGACAAAAGCTGGGGTATCGAGCCCGAATTCAATAAAAAAAAATGAGGAAAAAGAAAGAAGAAACAAAATAAAATAAAAAAGAACATATTAAAAAAAATCAATAAACAGATTAAATTAAATTAAATTAAATTAAATTAAGAGTTCGTGCCTAAGAAAACCAGACAGTGGACGGAACATGAAGGTTCTCGGATTTTTGTTTGTTTTGGTTTAGTATATATACTTGATGAAATATTCATGCTGACAAGGTTTGAACAATCTGGCCCTATAGCTTGGATTTTGTGCCCCGTCAAGTTTTAGCCCCTTTTCAGCCCCAAAATTTCCCAAATTACATTTTTGCATAATGTTCATACTTGTATTATTGATGTCTATTGTCAATTTTTTTTTTAATCAAGTTAAAATAGTGTAAGAACATAGGTTTAGTATTGGGAAGATCAAACAAAATTTCACTTAACTCCTTCTTCCTCACCAGAGGGTCCCACTTAGGAACCCACCTTTGATGTAAAAATGGGGCTATCTTCAATCGCTTGCAGGAATTTATCCCAGCAGTGGAATAAAATAACCTGATTGTAGTCTCATAGCATGACACATTGGCTATCAAAAAACTATTCAAACTTAGCTGGGAAAATGTGTCTGGATAGTAATGTTTAATATTTTCTAAAACAAGAACACATATTAGTCGGGTATATACAGTGGATTACCGTGCACCCCCTCTCCCAGGACTCCCCCAAACCAACTTGTTTGACTTACTTTCATGGTTGATATTACCAAAAATAATTTTGTTATGCTAAGGGGTTATTCAAGATGGCGTCCAAAATGGCCGCCAGAACTGGTCAAATCCCATAAAATGACATATACCAACCAAAACGTGCAGTGAAAGTATAGTTTTAATAGTGGGATGTATGTATTAGACCACTACACTCATATCAAGAACGTTTGCTTTGTTAACACACCTAAATCCAAGATGGCCGCAAAAATGGCCGCCAAAATGGTAATTTTTCATATATTTATATTTGCATATATGAACCAACATGTATGATCAGAGTATAGTTTTAACTATGGGATGTATGTGTTAGACCACTAGTAACTCATATCGAGTATTTTGCTTTGTTAACATAGTTAAACATCAAAAATGGCCCCAAAATGGGTCCCAAAATGACTGAACAAATTTGGAATTCAGTAAAATGGATAATATCAACCAAAATGGATGAAAATATAGCTTGAATGATGAGATGTATGTATTAGACCACTAGTAACTCATCCAAAGACATTTTGCACACTGTTTCTAGTACTGTGTTGATGCACAATTAAAATTCTTGTAAAATGAGACCTAAGATATTCTCGACCAAATTCATTAAAAAATTCAAAAACATGGTTTAACCTGAGTTGTTTGGCTCTGTTGTGGATATTCAGAAAAGTAAGAGTTTTAAAATCATTTACACATACATGGTACCTGGAATCTTTATTTAGACTGAATATTATAACTTTGTTTTGAGCAACTTGCAAGCTTTTGCTTAGGCAATTCCACATTTCCAGTATGATTGACACTATGATCAATGTATTTAAAACTAATGATGTAAAAAACTGATTGACGTAGGCTATTTGTATTTGAACCTGACCTATTCTAAGTAAATTATTGAGTCTAATTTATATTACTATACAATCTAGAAACACTGATTGCTTCAAAATACCCTTAGCTGTGATAACACAAACCTTTGCTTCAATTATCTGATGTGAGATAGTTTGGAATATAGCTATCGCTGCTCAGAAGCAGCAGTGTATGGTTTATGTAACCTTTTAAAAATCAAAACAACGATATCTTATTTTAAAACACTTAGAAAATATTTTGTCTAGAAACAATCATTTAGATACAAATATAAATAAATTCTTAAAGTCTGTGACCTATTTGATTGAATTACATTCCTGTATTGCAACAATATCTCAAATAAATCATATATCTTCAATTTGTTTAAATGTCTAAAATGCCTTATATAAACACTGAATTGGGTGTATCTAGAAACATTTCCTCAGAACAGATTTACGTACTCTACTCTACTCTACTCTACTCTACTCTACTCTACTCTACTCTACTCTACTCTACTCTACTCTACTCTACTCTACTCTACTCTACTCTACTCTACTCTACTCTACTCTACTCTACTCTACTCTACTCTACTCTACTCTACTCTACTCTACTCTACTCTACTCTACTCTACTCTACTCTACTTACTCTACTCTACTCTACTCTACTCTACTCTACTCTACTCTACTCTACTCTACTCTACTCTACTCTACTCTACTCTACTCTACTCTACTCTACTCTACTCTACTCTACTCTACTCTACTCTACTCTACTCTACTCTACTCTACTCTACTCTACTCTACTCTACTCTACTCTACTCTACTCTACTCTACTCTACTCTACTCTACTCTACTCTACTCTACTCTACTCTATCTACTCTACTCTACTCTACTCTACTCTACTCTACTCTACTCTACTCTACTCTACTCTACTCTACTCTACCTACTACTCTACTCTACTCTACTCTACTCTACTCTACTCTACTCTACTCTACTCTACTCTACTCTACTCTACTCTACTCTACTCTACTCTACTCTACTC
>CM069449.1:31945138-31978303 GCA_035610835.1 Ophiura sarsii
TATTATTAGGGTTCGGTAAGAGTTAGGGTTAGAATTATAACTATTATAAAGGTTAGGATTAGGATTAGGGTTAGGGTAAGGGTAAGGGTTATGGTTAGGATAATGATCATGATTATGGTTAGGGTTAAGATTAGGGCTAGTGTTAGGGTAAGGGTCTTTTAAATAAAATACAACTAAATACCCACTATTCAGAAAGTCCGATACTCAGAAGGTCCGCTATTCTTTCGGTTAGGGTTAGATTTATGATTAGGGTTAAGGTTAAGGTTAATATAAGGGTTAGGGTTTGGGTTAGTGTTATGTTTATGGTTATAGTTATGGTTATGGTTATGGTTATGGTTATGGTTATGGTTATGGTTATGGTTATGGTTATGGTTATGGTTATGGTTATGGTTATGGTTATGGTTATGGTTATGGTTAGGGCTAGAATGAGGTTTAGAGTTAGGGGTTAGGGTTAGGGGTTAGGGGTTAGGATAGGTTAGGGTTAAGGTTAGGGTTAGGGTTAGGTTTTTTTTAAATAAAATACAACAACAATCCCACTATTCAGAAAGTCGGTTACTCGGAAGGTCCGCTACTCAGTAAATTCGGAGTAGCGGACCTTCTGACTAGTGAGTTTTCTGAATAGCGGGTCGTCTGGTTAGGGTAAGGGTTAGGGTTAAGTTAAGATTTAGGTGTAGGGTTTGGGGATTTTTTTAATAAAAAGGTTTCTGAATAGCGGGTCGTCTACACGAAATGCACCCCACTAAAGCCCCACTGCAAAACCAGTACTTATGGTCCATACTTTGATATGTTGATCTTTTGTCATAAAATAAAGCAGTTTGTAATATTTATTTTAATCAAACAACAACAAATGTCTCCCTTTATAAAAACGGCGAATCCAGCGAGCTGTTTACCAGGTTCCTGCTTCGAATTAATTGCGATCATACTCACTGAAGGTATTATTATTCGAATGAATTAAGCCCAACCCAAACTATTATACACCATTGTCTCATGATATATAGTGCGCATCGATCGGCTACAAATCAGCCAAAAAACAATCAAGTTGCATGTTGACATCCAAAACCACACCCACTGTATAAGAACGCGCGATCACGCAAAGGTACATTTGGGCTCCGAAATTTAACTTGTACGATCACCGAGACTCCGGCCGCGTCTCCCCCCCCCCCCCCCCCCCCCCCCCCCCCCCCCCCCCGGTTGCCCATTGAGTAGCACACAAACTGGTCGGGTGGTAAACCACTTTAGGCAGTAATTCGCTGCATTTTTGCACATAACGTCTAAACATGTTCATCAATGGAACATATATTTCGCCAAACATTTTATAGAAATAATGTGAATAAGGTTTCTTCTGATATCAAAGTATGTTGATGGCAAAACAAAGCTTTAAAAGTGGTGGGAACTTACACCTTTAATACCATCTATATAATAATACGCCACTCTCTGTCTGTCTGTCTGTCTGTTTGTTTGTTTGTCTGTCTGTCTGTGCGCGCTTTTTCGTCGCCTTCCCGGGGTCGGGCGGCGTTCAAACTCGGTGGGTGGTGCAGCTCGGTCCCCGCAAGAGCAAGTTTAGTTTTGTTTGGGGCCCCGGGCCCCAGGGGCCCCACAGGGGTCTTTTTTTGTTAGAAGAGTCGTATGGTGCTTAAACTCGGTGGGCGGGTGTGGCTTGGGCCAACTAAATTTTTGAAAATGTTTGTTTGGGGCCCCGGGCCGCAGGGGGCCCCATAGGGGGCCCCACAGGGGGCCCCATAGGGGGCTTTTTGTTAGAAGTGTCGTACGGTGCTCAAACTCGGTGGGGGGTGTGGCTTGGGCCAACTAAATTTTTGAAAATGTTTGTTTGGGGCCCCGGGCCCCAGGGGGCCCCACAGGGGTCTTATTTGTTAGAAGTGTCGTACGGTGCTCAAACTCGGTGGGCGGGTGTGGCTTGGGCCAACTAAATTTTTGAAAAGGGCCCCGGGCCCCAGGGGCCCCACAGGGGTCTTTTTTTGTTAGAAGAGTCGTATGGTGCTTAAACTCGGTGGGCGGGTGTGGCTTGGGCCAACTAAATTTTTGAAAATGTTTGTTTGGGGCCCCGGGCCCCAGGGGCCCCACGGGGGTCTTTTTTTGTTAGAAGTGTCGTACGGTGCTCAAACTCGGTGGGCGGGTGTGGCTTGGGCCAACTAAATTTTTGAAAATGTTTGTTTGGGGCCCCGGGCCCCAGGGGGCCCCACAGGGGTCTTATTTTTTAGAAGTGTCGTACGGTGCTCAAACTCGGTGGGCGGGTGTGGCTTGGGCCAACTAATTTTTTGCAAATGTTTGTTTGGGCCCCGGGTCCCAGGGGGCCCCACAGGGGTCTTTTTTGTTAGAAGAGTCGTACGGTGCTCAAACTCGGTGGGCGGGTGTGGCTTGGGCCAACTAAATTTTTGAAAATGTTTGTTTGGGACCCCGGGCCCCCTGGGGCCCCACATAGGTCTTTTTTGTTTAGAAGAGTCGTACGGTGCTCAAACTCGGTGGGCGGGTGTGGCTTGGGCCAACTAAATTTTTGAAAAGGGCCCCGGGCCCCAGGGGCCCCACAGGGGTCTTTTTTTGTTAGAAGAGTCGTATGGTGCTTAAACTCGGTGGGCGGGTGTGGCTTGGGCCAACTAAATTTTTGAAAATGTTTGTTTGGGGCCCCGGGCCCCAGGGGGCCCCACGGGGGTCTTTTTTTGTTAGAAGTGTCGTACGGTGCTCAAACTCGGTGGCGGGTGTGGCTTGGGCCAACTAAATTTTTGAAAATGTTTGTTTGGGGCCCCGGGCCCCAGGGGGCCCCACAGGGGTCTTTTTTGTTAGAAGTGTCGTACGGTGCTCAAACTCGGTGGAATGAATAAAACGGCTTTGCTTTTCTTGGGTCGTCCGGGGTCAAAGGTCGTCTAAGGGTCAAATTTTCAAAGTTTGTCCGATCGGGCTTTATGCATGCATTCTACAAACCACCAAACCCGAGAACCGACAAACCCCAGGTGACCGCCCAAACCCGAGAACCGACAAACCCCGGGTGACCGCCTAGTTATCATTATTGTTATAGTAATT
Organism: Ophiura sarsii; assembly: GCA_035610835.1. NCBI lineage: Eukaryota > Metazoa > Echinodermata > Ophiuroidea > Amphilepidida > Ophiuridae > Ophiura > Ophiura sarsii. The sequence goes on from CM069449.1 coordinate 31,948,175, forward strand.
TCTCCTTTGTCTTTGCTTTGTCTTTCTGTTCAGAAACTTGCCCAAAGGCATGTGACAACGGAGGTTTCTGCGTGGAATCCACTAATTCCTGTTGGTGCCCAGCAGACTACACAGGAGACCAATGCCAGACATGTAAGAATTGTTTTCAATAGTTTTCATTTATACTAAAAAGTTTCAGTTTCATTTTTAAGAGCAACAGACCGAGGTCGGGGTGTTGCTAATCATGGCTTCTTATTGTTGTTTTTGTGGTAAATGGGGTATCAAATTGTGCCAATAAGTTTCATCCAAATATCTACATGTATATGGTCGAATCCAACGATGTTCAGGCCTATAATAAAATAATCTATATCTTGACTATTTTATTTTTGTGTTATACGTATCCGCCTCGATGAGACGCTTCGCGCCATATATAATATGACTAACTTCTATGCACAATTGGGCGTATGCGAGCAATAAACCTGCTATTTTTCACCCTTTTTACAAAATAGTTGTTAAGGTTTTATTTTAGACATATAACCATTTAGATGAAAACGAGCTTAAGCGGAAATAATTTTACCTGTTTGATTGGTGGATATCTCAAGAATGCCTCTTGTAATTTTTGTTACTTTTGATCAATCCCCTGAATTGTTGTGATTTTTTTGGCTGTGGTAAGTTTTGACGTTACCTACCAATACATGTTTTGTTAAATCTCACTTTTGGGGAAGAATTCACCTGAGGTAGTGTAATTTGTGCTGTAAGGATACCTAAATATGTTAAATACTTAAATGCATTGTCCACATTCAAGTCGATTTTTTGATAAAGCTGTTAGAAATTTTAAAAGCGGAAACGATCGGTTTGGTAAAAAAAATGCATTACCTCCGAATACCTATTTAAAACACTGCCATTTTAATATAAACACAGATTAGTGAATGATATCTATAGAATAAGCGAAGTGTGATACAATGTACATGTGTGCCAAGTTTTATCATTTTGAAGGCAACATTTTTTGAAATATCAGCAATAAAAGGCTGTATTCGTAGGCAAATTTGAAATATGAACTTTTACCTTCAAATACAAATAACGATACCGTGGTTATTCCATCTGTTGTTACATACTTGTATCGACTGGAATAAAGTAGATATGTGTGCTGCGTTCGGCAAGCCACAGAGAAGTTTTGCATCAATCTTTCAGCTTTTGTAAGTAACTTTTCACAAAATTCTGTAGTTTGCGTACAAGTGCATCAATAATTTGTTGTTGTCTTAAAAGTTGATTGAATATAGCCTCCCTATGTCTCAATCTTGTTACTCTTATTAGTGTAGTTGTTTATGTTATTCACGCAAATACATCCTCTGACAGTTGATTTAAATCGCAATGGGGGTGATTAATGTTTATATAAATAATCAGGAACAGCTTCTCGTGCATTGACTTCATGTTGTATTCGGAGGTAATATGTATATGTAGGCAACATTCAATAATATACACGGTGCATATTGGCCCTAAATGATTTTATTTTACATAAAAGCAGTGCGCAATCATTCAATCTGACTGGATATATTATTATATTTATATTTGGAGGGAAAAAATTAATACTCCCTTATTAAATGAAAATAGGAGGTGTTAATTTAAATAAAATGCATGGTGTAATCACACTGGTTTTGCCGAGAACATATTTTTTGTTGGAGTTAGAGTGAATGAATGTTATTTATATCCATAGATTACACGTTGATCGTCTTAAAATGGGTACATTTAGTCATAATATCCATGAAATTTCGGCTTCATAATCAATTTTCTCATATTCCATTTTGTATTCGTAGGTAACTTATATATTAGTTAATGGGCATGGTACAATTCCTGCATTGTTTGTCGCTTTCATTCGCACCTAATATTATGTAAATATTATGTAGGAATGTATAAGACGGGAATAATATTGTTTGGTGCGTAATATTGTTTTAAACCAGCTTGTCGATATGATGTATGCGTAGTTATCCAATTTCCCCAGGAATTGCAGAGCAGTGACTACTGAGGTACTTAATATTGGCCATTATTGTAGTTGTATTTCAAAATGGAATTCATGTGTAACAATATACAATAACTTGCTTCATTTTTGCTCTGGCAGGTTGTGTAATGTCACCGAAACGTATTTTAAGTGAACAAGAAATTTAGTAAAACCTTTTCATTTTTTTAAAGTTGTGAGGGAATCGAGGGTAGGCCTATACTGATTTCAGTCTTAAATAAATAAAAATTGCTCATGAATAATACTTCCGACATTTATTTCTTAGTGTAATTGAACTAAGCAGTGGTTGATTTTTAAAACAAATCATAATGAAAGGCACATGCCCGACAATATCTCTGTCGTGGCAAAACTTATTAGATTAGTGTTGTTAAATCAAACAACATTGTATTTCTAAACATAAAATTACTAGTTTGTCTACATCTGACAAAATATATCATAATGGTGATTCTATGTCAAACGGGGTCTGCCTCCGGTTGAAACTCGATAAAGTCTGACTATGTACGACATTCAGAATGATACAAATTCCAAACTAGGAAATTATATCTTAATTCTAATCTGACAACTGAATGTCTCAGTGCAGAAAGTTGTACGTGCTTTATTCCGTTGTGGACTGAAAGGCAAAATATTTGAATGTTCTTTGACTTTGAACATGTTAGGCTCATATTAAACTTATATATATATATGGTCTGATATGAAATTATTTCAAAGTATATATTAATGAATCAAAAGGCGATCTGGCTTTCGTGTTTAAAACAGCTATTCAAAATGATAACTTCCAGAAGACCTCACTTGCCTCCTTTATTTAGAACAAATTGAGGAAGGCAACCGGTTGTTTTATTGCTTAAAACAAATAACCTGACATTCAAGACTATGAATTACAGGCAAATCAAACTGTTTGCTTAAAGGAAACCGCTCGCTTTCTAATTAAAGATGGCTCGGTGAACTATTCAATAGTTGATTCGATCCAATACTTTGGATTCACACGGAAACTGAAACGTTCATTCTTAACATTCTAGAATGTCCTATATAATAAACAAAGAGTAATTAAGTTCTATTATATATTTATCCTCGCGACATGAGAGACCTAAAGAACTAATTACACACAGAATACATCAAGAACCACTAAACTTGTTAAGTAGAGATTAGAGATAAGGCTGAATGATCACGAGGCTGAATGATCAGATGTTTCTTAATAAAGTTTTGATCATGTTTAGTTTTAATGATGAACATGCTTTTTACCAAATTAGATCAGTAATTATATTAGTATTACTAGCGAGTTAATTGATTGTTTAACTATACCTTTACGAAATTTTAACCCAGAACGATATGTATGTTGTCATCATCTTGCCCTAAATCAGATGTTAAATATTACACACTTCTGACTGTTTTGTAGAAGTTAAACGCACATTCTTAATAATTGAAAGTCAAGCAAGAAAGACACTAACAAAATTTGATGATCAGATACGTTAGCATAATAAAACATTTTCTGCCATAATTATCATGTGTAAAAGGTTAATTCTATTCAGTAGCCTATATGTCTATCACTAGTGAGGTTACTGATGCTTAGGGTGTTTTCTTTTATATCTTAGAAATAGGAACATGGTTTTATATTATTTTAATGTTTAATTGGTTAATCTTGCTGTTTTATTCAAATGTTGAATATTACGCAATTCTGATTGTTTTGTAAAAGCAGCGCTGAGTGCACATTTTTAAATCTACTTACAAAGTCAATCAATACACCATTTTGATACGATAATTCCCCCTCACACGCGATTCAGGGCATAACAAACTACGTCGAGTACAATTTTGCCCTTAAGCCTATGTCAAATCAACAGATTCAACTGTTCTTAGTCAACGAAGTTAAAGTTGAGTACAAATGTGTTACCTACGAATACTTTGATTATTGCAATGTAAGCTACTGTGTTTTAAGTCTTAACATGTTTTTCTCTTATAGGAATGCTTAAAAATGTTGCCTGATATATTGTTCTTAATAAACCTTTTCAAAATTACAACTGACAGTTAGATATTGTATATTTTTTTAAACATTAAATTAATATTCTAGTATCTATTTAAAGTATACTTCTGGGAATATGTTCATAATATTAGGATTTAAACATGTTTCAACATGTTTATTTAAAAAACCAAATATTGTTAACAGCCCTGCATAATTTAACAGCCCTGCATAATTTCCACATTCCTCTATGTACTTAGGTTTTGGGCGCATGCTCAAAATTCTAAATTTTACAGAAAGGGTCATTCCCCCTCTTTGAGGTACATGAAAACAAATGTTCATTAAAATCATCTTGGTGAAAGTACACAAAGTGACTCAACCTCATGTTTCATGGTATTGAGAGTCTGCAAATGCTACCTAACTGTGTGAATCTAAAATGAAAACAAAAAATGAGCACCTGGACAAATATGATCACTTTCTATCAGCATTAGCATCTTCTGAATACAATACAATCACAAATTTGAATGAAATATGTAAATATGTGGAATAATCATCACTTGATTAAAATATGGTACTTGTATTTGTAGGTAACATTGAGAAGTGTACCTTCAACTTCATCATTCCGCCACGTAGTCAATTGGAGAGATTAGTGATGGCACTTTTTTTCCATACAAGCTTGATATGTTGACTTTGAGTTGGGAAAAGGAATAAGAGATTGAAGCATTTTGAAACTGGACCCTAAATATCTAGCCGTGGACACTTTTCGTTGGATTCGACCATATATCTACTCCATTTTTTAAAAATATAATTGAAAGCCACTCTACAGAACAATAACAAAGGGTTTGACTCTCTTTTGTTGAAATATTAGGACATCAATGTTTTAGTTATTAATTATAAAAAAACCCATAAATATTAAAAATAATTGACAATAATCGTCCATGAAATCCCCGACGTTTGCTAATATTCCTTGTCATAAATTGACTATAGTAATGGTTTGATTTTAAGCATCATCATACTTTGTTGTTTGTTTAGCACTGTGTCCTCCGTCTTGTGAAAATGGAGGAATTTGCGTCGCCAATAGTTGTCTGTGTCCGTCAGGTTACACAGGTTACCAGTGCGAGACATGTAAGTACTATGTTGTATGTTTATGTTGTAAACCTATAACAAAGAATCCATGAACTGATGTGTTTATGCTAGTTAATTCAAAATTGGTTGGTTTTCTTCGCTATTGACGTTTGTTTTAATATAAGATATCGATGTTTGGTGACTCATGCTAACATGTTAAATAATTGTGCCAAAGGTGGTTTTTTTTATTATGACCGTGTCTTTTTTTACCGGGTTATGAGAATCGACTAATTAGAGAATAAAGGTATTGTTTTTAGACCGTACCCGTGTTATATTATCTGACATAAATGCGGACGATAGTATTATTTTAAGTAGAACAACGACGCCGCAGGCGGAGTTGTTCTACGCAAAAAATAATACTATCGAACGCATTTATGTCAGAAAATATAACACGGGTACGGTCTAAAAACAATACCTTTATTCTCATTCTTAAACAATCATACTTTAGACATTTATCAAAGAAATAAGAACATTTTATTGTCCACATTTGACAACTTTTACCCCTGCTAGGATCGAATAACCCACAAACATTCCATCCAAGCATATGCGATGAGTAAACCATGCGTAAGCGTCGCGGCGCCGGCATAAACGCAGGAAAAGCGCTAAAGACGCACTGTAGAAGCGCGCGTTATGGAGCAAACCACGCATTGTGAAGGTCGGGCGCACTGTTAAAACGTAAGCCCCACCTCCCCGTGTTCTATTGTCTCATCTAGATGTCGCCGATATCTCTGAGAACCAATGAGATTGCTTAAACTTTCTTAGCTGTTTAAGAATATAATGTATTGCTATTGATTCGTTATATTAGTCGATTCTCTCTTTATATTAGTCGAGATTCGACTAATATATAGTATTGCACCTGTTTTTTCCTTCTTCTTCGTCTTCTTCTTATTTCTGGTAACTGAGCCATAAAGCCATAGCGCTGTAACCCTTTGACCGATTTTGCTCATATAAAACCAAAAGTACGCTTTGGTGAATCACTTCTTAGGCCAGCGAGCATAAGGTGTCAAAGGTCACACGGTCTTTAAAACGTAATTTTCGCTTAAAATGCCCTTGCAAATGAAATGACCTAGGATCGTCATAATCGGTCAACATATTCGTTATGACCGTACGCACATATATTAGTTTGGTTTTTAAAATGAAAACAAATATTTGGGGTCACTAGGGGTCAAATATCAATTTTCACTCCTTTCACTCAAAATGATACTTCTTAGAGAGTAAACAATTGATGATTGTCAGAATTGGTCAAATGATTTCCTGGATCAAGGTACGTCGTAAAGGGTCTTCAGCGATTAAAAAGTGACATGTAATATGGGGTCACTCGAGGTCATAGAACTATACAGGTGTAAAATGTAAGACATGCTCCGACTTTAACCAGACTTGTTGCATCTTATTAGCATTGATAAACCAAGAAAATAAGTTAATCATAACATCGGAGTCAAGAAAAGGTCACGAGGGTCAAATTGTTAATGTTCTATCTCTTCAATCAAAATAGTACTCCTTCGAGAGGAAACGATTGATGATTTTCAGAATTGGTAACTAGGGGTTAATGACCGATGCATTAGTAAAATTCAAGATATGCTCCGAGTTTGACCGGACTTGTTCCATCTTGTGCGCAATAATAAGCCAATAATAAAGTCAATATTGACCTTGGGTCAAATGTATTGGAGGGGTCACTAGGGGTCAATATGTACATTTTCATTTCACTCACTCAAAATGCTACTTGTGCGAGTGGAAATGACCGATGATTGTCAGAAGTGATCTGGTGTGTTTATGTTAGATAATTGAAAAGGGGAGGGGAGGGGGGGGTGTGGTTCACAACTGACTATTTTTTTTTTTTATTAAAACATTAATTGTTAATCAAGGGCTTATACTTAATTATATAATTAAGTATATTGATAAAAACTGGTATTACAATAGAAAATAGAAAATGACATGAAATCCCAAATGATTGTTGTTATTTCTTGACGTAAATTGACTATAATAACACTATGGATTGATTTATATCATCCTCATTACTTGTTATGTGCTGTTTGTTTAGCAATGTGTCCTTCCTCGTGTGAAAATGGAGGCTTCTGCAAGGAATCTACCGGTACATGTTGGTGTCAACTGGGCTTCACAGGCGACCAGTGCCAAACATGTAAGAATTCATCTATTTATTAATTATGGAAAATGACCCTTGGCTATGTTAAAGGTAGATGACCCGATCACATTTTCGTAACACAGAATTATTTCAAACATACGGAGATGTTCATATCATATGAAAGCTCGTATTTTTCTCATCATCATACTGAAATTTGACGGCCTAAATCGGTATAATTACGGAGAAATCGATGAAATAACGTCGAATTACCGCGAATGGTGGTAACCACCGATATAGTTTGTGTACTACTCAATGGGTACAGTTCACAGCATCTTGTGCGTTTAAAATAAGAACCATTAGAGCTATGCAACTCAAACTTTGGAACACGACTTTTTAAGGATGACCTTTCATGTAGAATAGAAAACTTCAAGTTGAAAATCGGAACATCTACCTTTAAGCTTCATTTCATAAGAAACAATTGAAAAAAGTTCATATATTTGGCCAGTTTCAAGTGTCATTATTCTACGAACAGTTCGTGGAGATGGTCGAATATGGCACTCGGGCTTGTATTGCCTAATATAAGTCTCAATCTCGAAATGCATTGCCTAATAAAACGAAACTGAGTTGTTGTTATGTCCTAGCTTATCTTTGTGACTTGAAAAAAAAACCCTTCTGTATCGTGGATACTTATATTTAGCATGTCATAATGATCCCCTTATCATAAAAGATGAATACATGTTTTGAGGTATTTATTTGCGCGTTTCTCGGCTTTCTAATTGACGTAATTGCCATCCATTATAGCCTTAAAATGGATGGTAGATATTTTGCAGGGTCCATTTAAATTGACCGAATAAATTAATTTCAATATCAGCCCATACCCACAGCATTAGAATACTCATTAATTAAGGCGGCTTATTAATTATGCATTTGTCCATAAATACATTAATTTCTGTATAACAATAGCCAAATGTAACCGTCAATATAATGACATGACATCGCCGATTGTTGTTGATATTTCTCGTAATTTGACTATTTATAGTGATGGTTTCATTAATAACATTATCATCATTGCCATGTGTTGTTTGTTTAGCACTTTGTCCGTCGTCATGTGAAAATGGAGGATACTGCTTCAATACCAATACTTGTCAGTGTCCAAGAGGGTACACAGGTGACCAGTGCGAGACATGTAAGTACTATGTTATATGTTTGTTGTGAACCTATTACAAAGAGCAATCATACCCACATCATAGAGGTAGGCATTTTCGCGACTCTGACCTTCTAGGCATAATAGTAAATTGAAATAAATCGCGATATTAAGTTGTTTTTATTTCCTTTTTGTTTGGGTTTTCTTTCGCGTTGACCTTGATATCCCCTGGCTTGAAAAGCCGGATGGGGAAATTGTGATCATGTAATGTGTTTCTATTTGTCTGTATGTCCGTAGCGGTGATTATGTTTCTTTTTTATTAGCCTTTTGGGTTCAGCATGTTCAGTGTTCTCATATGAACAGTTAGGTTTCAATCTCATTCATACTTGGTAACAATAATCTGTGGGTAAAATGAGCTTCAGATGCTCATGGGGTGTAGACATATTGACCTCTAATGACCCCCATGACCTTTGACTTCATTTTGACAACACTTAAAAATGCACTAATTGCTGCTGTTTTGGGGCTCATGTAAAGTCATACTTCAATCTCAGCCAAACTTCGTGACAATAATCTTTATATAAGGGGACTTGAGATTTGCTTGGGGTGTACACAGATTTACCTCAAATGACCCTACGTGACCTTTGAGCCAAATTGTGTCAACACTTTAAACTGCACTTATTACTATATAGGGCTCTCATGTAAAGTCAGACTTCACTATCTTGGCCAACTTGGTGACAATAACTTTTTGGTAAGGGGACTGGAGGTGATACATGGGGTGAACCCGGATTGACCTGTAATGATCCCTTCATGACCTTCGACCCAATTTGTCAGAACTTAGGGCCCTCTCTCTCATATGAAAAGTCACACTTCAATCTCAACTAAACTTGGTGACAAATACTATTTGCGCAAGGGAATTTGAGATGATTCATGGGGTGTACCCAGATTGACCTCTAACAACCAATATGTGACCTTTGACCCCAAATTAGGGGATTCTACAAAGGGGATTCGCAATTCGTAACATGCTTCTTTAAATATAGGACATCATTGTTTTGGTGAAACGTGCTAAGATAATAATTCATTAAATGTTGACAAAAACTTGGTTTTTTTATGGGGTTTCTTTTTTTTAAATGTTACCGATATCAATTAAGGGCCTAAGTAAGTATGTAGTAGTCCATACAAACCACTTTACAATAGAAAATATGACCTTCCATAAAATAACATGAAATAGCCGGTGTTTTCTTTATTTTTCATATTTTGTGTTTGTTGATATTTCTTGTCAACATTGACTATAGTATACAGTAATTATGGTTTGATCAATAACATCATCATCATTGCCATGGTTTGTTCTTTAGCACTTTGTCCTCCATGTGAAAATGGAGGATTCTGCATTACCGATACTTGTCAGTGTCCGTCAGGGTTCACGGGTTACCAGTGCGAGATATGTAAGTAGTACTATTTTGTATTTTGACGGTGTATATCTAATCACAAAATTGCATAGTCTGGTGTGTTTAGGATAGTTAATTCATAATCAATAATTGGTGCCAACTATTTGCCATACACAAGCAACTTTCTTCCATAACCACAATGTACTTTGCGTGTTGTTCACCAATACATGCAATCAAAATAGTAACGGTTAGTTAGCACCCTCCACAGAGCCTTAACCAAAGACTATTGCTGCACTGCCAAACTAGTTGACAATGGGTTTACTATGTATATAGTTGACAATGGGTCTACTAATTTTATAAATTAGTTAACCATGGTCTACTAATTGTGTGCAGTGCACGTGAAGCAAGCGTTGACTCCCGATTACCGAGCGAAGAACATAGTTCAAAGATACGTAAAATAATCTTAAATGTATGTCAAATCACAAAATACTATGTAGCTTTTTTTCTACCATGCATGTCATTTCTCCAATTCGCCAAACGGACCCAGGCTATATAACGAGGCGAATATACTCGCCGAGTGTCGACTGACAGCCGTCGTGTAGTGGCTAGTAACTGGGCCTTGGTGCTGGAGGTCCGTGGTTCAAATCCCGGGGGGTCGGGTGATCTTTCTGGTGAATTTTGGGGGTCGGAAAACAAATCTGTTGCCGAGTGCTGTATTAGAGTTATACACCTATCAGTTGTAAGACGCACCCTATGACCCCCGGGAGTGGTGCGTCACTTTACCGAGGTGCGTCGACTTCTCATGTACCATGACGCACCCTGTGTCAAAAAAACGACGGACCATTGCCTTCCAAATACGCACCCTCCGTCAATTTTTGGACGCACCATTGGTGGATTCTGACGGACCATGACGACGCACCCCGTCGTCAGATATCGTTGACTATAACTGGATAAAACACGATCTACTGGAAATGAAACTACTTTTAATTCACGGGGGATCTGCCCTTATTCGATGTTGTCAACCCTGGCCCTCGAATAATTATATAGACCCCGGACCGGGACCGGGTAGGCCTATGTTTTTTTATTTGAATCGCCTGCCGCACATCCCCGACCAAATTCAATTCCGGGGGCCTGTCCTACTACCTCTGTGTTCTTAGATTGTTCTGCGCTTGTGCGGAAGAGCGCAATGCTGATCCCCTATCTTTACCATGAAGATGCTTGTATACGTGACACTTCTCTTAAAATGAAAGGTTCTCGGTCTACTGCGGTTCCTTTTTTTTTCGTTGCCAAACTCTTGTATTGATGATCGAGTGATTTCAGGCATTTTAAAACATGCGGTATAAAATATCGGAGTGATGTTTGCGGTATTAAAGTGGAGCCTGGTTGGCGGTATTAAGGAGTTATGTGGTATAGTAGCCCTGTAGCGTATATTTAAAGGTCGTATTTTGTTGTTCGTAAACAGATGTACACTGTGACGCACCCATGTAAAGTGACGGACCTTGACGCACCCTCCGTCATTTTTTTGACGGACCAAAGGCTGCCACGGACGTACCCTCCGTGATTTTTTTTTGGTAAACGACGCACCCACGACGCACCTCTCCCGGGGGTCATAGGGTGCGTCTTACAACTGATAGGTGTATTAGGGGTATACAGCTTTTTTTTGCTTTTTTTGCTTTTTTTCTTCATATTCCAAATGTTTGTAATTTTCACCATAGATAACCCTAACTCTACTATACCACACGGCAACTGGGCGGAAAAAAATGTTTTTATAACCCGGCGTGCAGGTTGTTGGTCTACAAAACGGACCCAGGCTATATAACGAGGCGTATACACTCGCCGAGTGTCGACTGACAGCCGTGGTGTAGTGGCTAGGATCTGCGCCCTGGTGCTGGAGCTGGAGGTCCGTGGTTCAAATCCCGGGGGGGGGGGGGGGGGGTCAGGGTGACCTTTCTGGTGAATTTGGGGGGTCGGAAAACAAATCTGTTGCCGTGTGGTGTACTAGAGTTTGGGTTATCGGACCTTAACTGAGTCACTTGTACATTGTCCAGTGTTTTATTTTTAATCATAATGCGTACAAAAACACCACTGCAAATTGAACTGAGACCAATGCTTATATTTCTATAATAATGGAGAAAGAATTGAATTGGTATCAGTTCAAAAGGGTAGGAGAGCCATCGTAGATCGGGGACAACATAGATCGGGGACACTTTTGCTGATGCAGATTCAATTCTACTGTTGTTTTACCGTCAACATCTTCAAATGAAACTCTCAGTAATAACTTTGCTATGTATTTTAGCGAAAAAGTTGACAAGATTAGATCCGAACTTAATAGTAGTGTTTTAAATGTAAATTCCTGTATGTGTAGGGGTGTGTGTACCAACAACATGTGTACCAACAACTCAAATATTAAATGTGCTAATTTGCTTACTGTGTACAATAATGATTTTGAAATGTATGATGTTTTTACATCTGCTGATAAAACTGAGGTCCGTAAGGTTCTCTTGAAAATTCCGAACAAATCTATGTGTTGATATCATGGTTCCCTTTGTAACATCGTTTGTTAATAGCTCGTTCCAAACAGGCCTTTTCCCCTCTACTCTTCGTGAGGCTGTCATAACACCCATAATCAAAAATCATCCCTAAACCCAGATTTTTTTTTAAATTACCGCCCAGTCTCAAACCTCCCTACAATTGGCAAAATCCTTGAGTACCCTCCTGTTTCAAGACTGAATAAACACCTCCAATCTCAAAACCTCTCTGAATCAAATGTCAAGCGCCTGCAAATACTTCAAAATCGTGCTGCGCGTCTTATTTTCTGTGTTAACAGACGAACCAGCGCCGCGCCACTATTGCGTGAACTTCATTGGCTACCCGTCCAGCAGAGAATCGACTTCAAGATCTTACATGTGTACAACTGTGTAAATTTATTAGGCCCCTCATATTTGTCTGATGTTGTGTATTTTTATCAATGTGCTCGTGCTGGTCTTAGATCTTCTAAGGACACAACTCGTCTCGCTGTTAATGCTAACAAACGTGCAGTATAGGCAAAACAGCATTTTCGCACTTAGGCCCTAAGCTATGGAATGACCTCCCCATTTTTATTCGCAATGCCTGTAGCATTCATACTTTTAAAAAGATGCTAAAAACTAACCTGTATCCATCAGAGTAATTTGTTTTTCATCACTTTACATGGCCTATTGGCTCTATTATTGCCCGTTTTTTATATGAATGTATCTATATTCTTGGTATTTGTATTTTATATACTTTTGTATTGTTGTATTTTTATATTACTCAAACTGTGTATAATATACTTTGATTGTATCTTTTTAATATTTTATAATGTTGTTATTTGTATTGTGTACGGCGCTTTGATCTTTTTTGGAAAAACGCCTTATAAATACTCTGTAATAATAATAAATAATAATAATAATAATAAGCAAACTTAAGTAAGTAAGTAAGTTCAAAGTATGTGCGCTTGTATATAACTCTGGTGATGCAAAATATTACAGATGTCCAAGCGCGCCTTACCCGGTGTTGTGCGTTTTACGCTGAGTAGTCCCGCGTGTTGTACGAACGCAGCCAAGTACGTATTACCATTTTAGCATATCAGCGGAATTGCCGATTTTCCAAAGGGAGTAATTTGTTGCTGTTTGATTATTAAAATAGAATCTAACAAAAAGCGGTCATTTTATGAAAAAAGGTGACCAATAGTTGAGTACCATGTGTCCATTTGGGGAGTGGGAGGATCGGTCCCGGTGTAATAGGACTCAAAGTTCCCTGGGCCATAGTCTGCCCTGTACGGTAGGCTAAACTAATTTGATCAATAGGTATGTGGGCAAAAATAGGTCATTTATATGGCCATTTTCACGAAATTGGTCAATAATTATATTATAATCGTCATTAAAATAGCTAGAGGTCTGTGGATGATTATCTAATATTGTTGGTAAATAAGCCTACTTTAAATTTAAGACAATTGCAACATTTACTGGTAGTGAAGTGTATTTGGCGGTATTAAAAGTATGTTGTTATGACAACAGCACATCATTGTTGTAATGTAAGGTACATTTATATACCACATTACATCATAGTTGCCTGTAAAGTTTGAGCACAAGTTTGACAGGTTGAACTGACCATGACACTAGTAGTAGTAAGTTCCACCCAAGAGTTACATCCATCCAACACCATTGACCGCATGCTGGGGGACCTTGTGTGTAGCAGACCTTGTGTGTGGCAGCGGTGGTACTTGTAGCAAGTCTTGCCACATTAATTGGCACACGTGGTGACTTCCAGCCAGATTTGGGCTAGTTTTAAAACTGAAATCCGCTCTTCGGATAATATAATGTGATTCGTTTTCTCGAAATTTGAACTTTTGTTTTTACAAAATATGATATCGCACTATAGTTTCTATGACAAATTGAAGTTAAAAGTTGGAATTTCTTAACATGACAACATTTTTCAAAAGTTATATATAGGGCTTCGGGTTACACCAAGACTTAAAGTGCCTCGAGCCATGCTTAGGTAAGCGGTGGAAATGGTAGAAAGCACGCTGACAAGACGCAGGTGGTGTGAAATAAAACAGATAAATGGTGTAGGAGGGGATGATTTATTACCCTGGATAAAGCATCAAAGCCGTAGTCAAGAAAGTTGTATAACATACAGGGAACGGAACCGTGATGTACATAACACGGTGTATCAATTCTCACAGCGGTACAATATCTTTTTGAAGAATAACAAATTGAAATTGTGGCCGAATATGTGGAGAAAAAAAATCCTATATTGGCCGACTTATTGTCATATTCAAAATGTCAGAGGTAAAAACCGTTAATCAACGATCACACTTTTCTTTAACGTTGCTGTTATCTACACACTCTACCCAACAAGTATAGTATATAGCCTGTGTTTTTAAATATCTTTACATTGTTAAATGTGTTAAACTTCAAGGAACATTTTGGTATATTCCTCCACGCGCCAGCAGACCGGGACCGAAAAAACCACAATGTGGATTCCCCATCAGCCACCATACAAATCATAAAAATATACATGCATACAATGTAGTTACTGCTTTGCTTTATACTATGGTGTCATGATGTATAAGCTGTCGACGTCCCATAGTATCGTCGTCGTTGCGAATCGGCGATCATTCACGACTCCAAAATGGTACCGTCGATACATGAGACCACAGAATATAACCATGATAACAAAGCAGCTACGAACTATATTCTCTAAATCAATAGTTGGTTTTATTATTTCCAGCACTATGTGTTCCTCAATGTCAACATGGAGGATATTGTACAGGGAATGGAATATGTCTGTGCCCACCGGGTTTCATTGGAGCTCAGTGCCAATCAGGTTTGTAACGAATTCAACCTCTAACAAAAAATCTAAAACTAATGAAAAACAATGTCAAGAAAAAACCCCTATTATAAACAATATTTTTACTATGTTCTTTAGTGTTTATTGTGATAGATAGAGTGCATACATAAATTATAGAAGGACATTTTTTCTTCTTCAGCATTTCGTTTGACAGATCGAGTGCCAAAATCGACCATAGCAGGACAATTGGCCATCATATCAATTGACGGCGTGCCTGCTGTCTTCACTTCAGATCTTAATGTTCCAGGATCCGCAGCACGAGAAGCATTACTCGGATACCTCATGCCGTTGGTATGTGTCTTAAGAAATAAAATATTTGGAATTGGAGTTGGTCCGACACCTTAATTTCTATTAAAATGTATAGCTCTTTAAATTGTTTGCGCACTTGTGCCATCAACATTGAGAGTTTTTAAAAGAAGCTCGTTTAAAGCCATAACTTAGTGTCAAATAGAACATTTTTGCGTGCTACGCGCCCGTTTTTGTTAGTCAGAACAAATGTGTCGATTCACTTTCATTTCTTGACCCGCCACCCCCCCCCACCCCCCCCCCCCCCCCCCCCACCACCACCACCATATGCAAAACCTAGCTACGACACTACAATTGTGTTTCTTTCTGTTTTCATAAATGTTGACATAGCTCAACCAATTCATAGGAACTCAGCAAGGTGTTCTCACCATTGAGATAACTTCCTTTTTATCTGGAAGTATTATTGTCATGTATAATGTGGCTTTGGAGCCTGATTCACCAACAACAGCTGATACTATAGACCGTGCTGTGACTGATCTAGTACAATATGGCTTATCATCTGGTTTGATTCTTGACTCCGCTGCTAGCTTTACACTTGGTATGTATTAAATAACAAACATATAGGCCTAGTGATGTAACCAACAGAAATTGAATGGGTCTGTACTCATCTACTAATTCTGAAATCATATTCATGACACACTGCGACTGGTAAACACGGGTGTTTTCTGTGTACCACCTGCCTCTAAACTAAACTAACTTTTAAAACTTTCTTTTATGGTCCTGAAACAAATTCAGGATGTCATCAAATGTAATGTTGATATAATTATGATAAGCGGTTACTTAAGATGGTGTTCAAATTTATGTAGTGGAGCACTAGAAACACATATCTAGTACTGGTGCTTTGTTAACATTTTTTATTTATTTTTTTAATTTTTAATTTTTAATTTATTATTTTTACATAATATTAATCATCCATGTTGTCATTACATCACATCACAAAAAAGTTACATAAAAGAAGTTTCAATAAATGGTATAGTATACAAATGTATCATCATATATATCATATATATCATATATATTATCCTCCATACAAATATTTCATTATTGACACATCATGTCGGCTTTAAAGCTTTACGTAATAACTTACATAAATTACAAATCATTGGATATTTCTATTTATGATATTAGATAAAGTAATATAACATACACTATCATTACATCACATTTTAACATGAACAATTAAATAACCTTGCGTATTTTTAATTCAGATTCGAAGAGAAATAGCAGATTTGGGTGGTTACCATATCTGAATTAACTTATACAAAGTTTAGCAATAGCTCCAACATAGTTGATGAAATTGTTATCAAAAATCTTGTAGTTGTGGACCCCAAAAATAGCCTTTTCAACATCAAATTTAAAAACAAAGCTTACTTTTGCAGAAACGACATTTTCTGCGTAATCCCAAATAACTTTAACTTTTTTACAGAAGTAAAAGAAATGACTGCTTTGTTAACATACTTTAAATCTAAGATGGCCGCCATAACGGCCACCGTAAATGTAAACACAACCTACACACTAGTTTATTCGATAACTTTTCCATCACCAAAATGTTCTAAATAGTGAAGCTAATGTTTTTGATATACAACCCATCTCCATGACAGGTTTGATGTATCACGTTCCAAAATACTATTCTATACCCCAAAAGATAATTGGACAGCATTCAATGGATTTCAATGATAAAACCTAGGGAGTATATACATAGTTTGAGTATTTTAAACTGTCCGCACACGTCAGCCATTCTCAAATAATTAAAACAATGGGTGTAAGAAATAAAGGTTGTCTTCATCAGAAGAAGCATGCTTATGCCATACTTTTTAAATATAGGCCTGTGTTTGCTCCTTTTTCTGGGATTTGTGAAGGTCAAGAATATTATCCGGTTCAACTTTCTTCGATTCAAGACGAATACGAAGTACGCGAACCGATGTGAATTATGGTCCCCCATAACTGAGAGTCCTATCGACTTATATGAAATAAGCCGCAACACTGTAAATAGACGAAGCTAAGAAACTATATAGTGATGCGTGAAGTACAAAACACATAGATTATAGATAGGCTTAGGACTCGGTCATATGACTCGCTCATTTTTGACATCTCTAAATACTTAGAATTTCGCCTTGATGTCGGGACATTAACAGTATGAATTAGACAACAATATGACAATAACACAACGTTTTCTCTCCCAGATGCAGACTCGACTGCAGCCACTCTCTCTGGTGGAGAAATCGCTGGGATCCTTATTGGAGTGATCGGGATCATAATACTTATGCTCCTGGCTGGAATGTGTATTTGTATTGGTCTGAGACGTGGAAACATCGTGGGAAAAAGTGTTCCCGGTCCAGCAACGACTCCTAATATCAACACACTTGACTTGGTAAACACATAACTAACTCGTATATGTTAACTTTCAAGGTCACTGTTCATACGACTTCAAAATCACAATTTCGTCAAAATGGCACTTCTTCTATCAGTCTTCTAATTACGAGTAGACTTGTATATATATATATATATATAGCTTCATAAGTATCGTACAATACAGTTTGTATTTTTCATAGATGCTGTAAAATTTAGCAGAATATTGCCACTGGATATAGTACGTGATTAGTAATGTGTAATTACGTAACACCAAAACTAAATTCATCGTTGCTAGCAAGTTAAGGATTAATCATTTCATCTGTTTGTTTTTTTCTCTTTTTTTACATTCACTTTTTCTCCAAAAGGCGTCGTATCCGTACACGTTTCCACGACCTGATGCCAATAGGATTAATCAGGTGAGAGACTAATTCATTCCCAATATTGTAATTATTGCACTGCAAAACACATACGTTTAAGTTACTGTTCGTAAGAAATTATAAGCGCCAAAATTATACGGTACTTTGCATAAGCAACGGAAATTGAACTGACACCAGTGTCAATATTTCTATACTATAACGGAAATATTTGCATTGCAATTGGTCTACAGTCCTAAAAAAAAGAACTTACAAGGTAATAAATACGCTCATACAGTGTGAGTCAGAAAGAACGGGCACTCTTTTGGCGAAAGCGCTACAGAAATATTAGGCCTGCAAACGAATGGTCATTCGCAACTTTTTAAAGGAGTCTATTATAATATGAACCGCTTTTAATTTTGACTAGCGTTGATCAGGATTTTACAATTATTTAAGACAAGGCAGTACCAGATGTCCGTAGCTATATATCTGGCGTACGGAAATCCACCCTTAATTCCACATAGAGCTGAATACAACGTGCTAACACAAGTGACTAAGGATTTACGACTAAGAGCTGTCAAGCGGCGAAGCCTTGTACAATTTGTAATAATGTGTACAATTTGTAATTACCAAATATGGCCAATAGTCATTTTTTATGAGGCATAACATCCAATCGCACAACAACACTAGTGGAGGTTAATTAATTGTAAACACGAGTGCCAATCAGTCAAATTGTAGGTAATATAAATGATATTAGCACGTGTTCCAGTAAATTACAATATGTACAAGGCTTCGGGCGCAAGCGCCCTTAGTCGAACTTCGTTCTCCGGTGATGGTATCTCAATGGCGATCACTATACCGTCACCGGGCTGGGCTCTGCTCGGCGTGTTCAGTGAGTAGCGGGCGAGAGAGGGGCGGTGGTATGTTGCCATAGGCGGGTCGGCGAAGGACGGATGCTGAATTTTTGCTTCATTTTGGATATTTATTTAATCACACTAAATCCGGGTACTAAATAAATAAGCTTATTTATCCCTGGACTTATTAGTAGTATTACTTTAGCTCGGATTATTACCCGATTCAAATAATTTTAGAAGCCTGGTCAAGGCTAAATTGTGATACGATTTCTGACTTTAGTATAATAGCCGGTTGTCAGGCAACATCTTAATTCTTATGAACAATGAAATGATCGTTTTGTTGTGTTTTTTTTTTACAGAATACTATGTTGTTTTGAGTTACATGGAAACTGATTCAGCAGCGGGGATATGTACGGAGTGAGTCAAAATAGTCAGGTCTCGATTTGAATGATTTATATCAAATACACACACAGACATCCCAGATAACACAAATGCGTCGGGCCGACGTCGGCTTTTGGTCGGACCAAACGTCCCTGAGACGTCGGCTCAGGGGTCGGCTGCTCATGGGGCCTACGTCGGGCCGACGGTTTGTGAGAAAGGTCGGGCGGACGTCGGCTAAACGTCTTGCCGACCCAGAATCCGACCTAAGGGTCCTGTGAACGACATGTTGCCGACGTCTATTTAACGTTAAGCGTACTTCCTACCGACTATAAACCGACCTACCGTTTCCGACCGAATATTAACGTACTGCCGACGTAATTATGAACTACGTTTATTATCAGACGTTAATGGGACATTCGGCCGACGTGAGCACTGGGAAGTCTATTTACGGACGTTGGCGGGACATTCGGCCGACTACGTGCTACATTACATAGGCCGTGAGCGTCTTCACGCCGACCAAACGATAACGTACGGCCGACGTGAGCACGGGGAAGTTTATTAACGGACGTTGGTGGGACATTCGGCCGACCGCGTGCCAATTATAGGTCGTGTGCGTCTTCACGCCGACCAAACGATAACGTTCGGCCGACGTGAGCAAGGGAAAGTGTTTTAACGGACGTTGGTGGGACATTTGGCCGACCACGTGCGAATTACATGGGTCGTGTGAGCGACTTACCGCCGACGTTAGCACGGGGAAGTTTATTAACGGTCGTCGGTAGGACATTAGACCGACCGCGTGCCAATTACATAGGTCGGGTGTGCGACTTACAGCCTACCAAACGTTAGCGAGGCACGGAGCAGTTTATTTCCGGACGTTTGGTGGGACATTCGGTGGGCCACGTGCTGATTACATAGACCCTCCCTAACCGACTTACAGCAGACAACAACGCTTACGCCGCCCGACTCCTGTCGACTGAAATTACCTAAATGATGATGTTAATAAACACGATCGAGACAATAGTACGTTTTTCTTTTTTTATAATAAACTTTTAACACATGATTAGATAACAATTAACAAGATTTCTCAAATAAGAAGCAAAAAGGAAACTTTCAAGTATACAATGTATATTCCAACAGAAGCTTGAACATACATACTACTGAATGTCTAAAAATGTCAGCATACTACATGTGCCCGCCAACAAACTAGTATCTGCGGCGGCGGAACAATTTTTCTACGGCAAGGTAATGGCACATTCAATATTAACATTTTCCACGCGGCAGTCGTCCGTAGACGATTTTCCACGCGGCAGTCGTCTGTATGTAGACGATTTTCCACGCGGCAGTCGTCTGTAGACGATTTTCCACGCGGCAGTCGTCTGTAGACGATTTTCTACGCGGCAGTCGTCTGCAGACGACATTTCAAAAGTTCACAAAATGTCTAAAAATTGACATTGTATTGAATTTGAATACCCTATTTAGAATCACTATAAGAAATGAATTGAAAGACGTACAAACATGTCTAGTCTTGGTTCTGTTATACTTGAGGTAGACTTTGAAAATTGAGAAAGGTTTCTGAAAAATCTATTTTGTATATGGCATAACTAATTGCCGCGTGGAAAGGGTTGAGACATTTTTAGACATTCAGTAGTTAATAGTAATACAGGCACCATGTCTGAACACGTTGGTTGCGCGTTATGTAGATTATCTTGGCGTATATTTACTGGGAACGCGTGGTGACATGGTGCTCACAAATGTATACATTTTTGGAAAGCTGAAGATAAGTAAACTCTATTTGGGTCATACAGATGTGATCATAAAAAGGTGAGTTGGTTATACAATATTTTTAACTTCAGTAATAATCAACTTTTCGACAATATGGACGAAAGGGAAGTCTTCTGTGTATACAAAAAAAACCACGTGATTATCTGAGAATATAGTTGTTCAAAATAACTTGCAAATCTTTCGACAAGTCACTATAAAAAAGTTACTGCAAATTTGACCTTAAATACACCAAATACCTATTAATTTACAGACTAAAAACAAACTTTTAAGAGGTCACAATTATTGATAACATTTAGCAGGGACCCGTTAACACAAAATCACCAGGCCCTCCCAGTCACAGTAATACAGATAATTGTTGTATCATTACGTAGAGCTTGGGCCTTGGAACTACTTCACATTTTAAGACATTTTGTGTTAACAGTTTTGTGTTAAAGAGGTTCCAATGAGGTAACAAATCAATAGTAACACTAATACGACAGTTATACTAAAGTAAATAAATAGTTAAAATAAAGGGTCATGAAGATGAGTAAACATCTATACAATGTGAAGTCACACAAGAGTTAATCATAAAAGGCGAGTTGGTTAAAACAATATTTCGAACTTGCAGTAATCAACAACATTTCAGGAATCTGGACGGAGGATAGAGACCTCTTCTGTGTATAAAAACCCCACTTGTTTATCTTGGGAATATATTTGTTCAAAAATACATTCTACATCTTTCAGCAAGTCACTATATTAAAACTTTACAGCAACTTTTATATTTAATACTATTTACCTGTTAATTTACAGACTAAGACTAACCTTTAAGAGATCACAATTGTTAATAACATTAAGCAGATGGACCCTAACCCAAAATCACCAGGCCCTTCATTCACAGTAATACAGATAATTGTGGTATCATTACGTAAAGCTTGGGCCTTGGAACTACTTCACATTATCAGACATTTTGTGAAAACACAAACAGTTTGTGTTAAAGAGGTTCCATTGAAGTTACATCAATATTAACACTAATACCACAGCTATACTAAGTAAACAAATAGTTAAAATAAAGGGTCATGAAGATAAGTAAACTACCTATACAATGTGAAGTCATACAGAGGTGATCAAAAAAAGTTGAGTTGTTTTAATAATTAATATCATATTTCGAACTTTCAGTAATTAAAACAACATTTCAAGAATTTGGGCAGAGAAATCTTGTGTATACAAAACCCCACTTGTTTATCTTGGGAATAAAGTTGTTCAAAAATAACTCTTAAGAAGTCGCTTTAATAAAAAAAAAAGTTACAGCAACTTTTATATTAAATACACCATTAACCTGTTAAGTGTTAATTTACAGACTTAGACTAACCTTTAAGAGATCACAATTCGAGGGTTTAGTGCAATAAAATCTTCATTTTGGTCATTTTGAGGGAAAAGTGAATTAAAGATTTGTACCCATCAATGTCACCAATGGGTTTTGACAAGTTGGAAGCAATGCTATTCAAACCTTTTTGATTAGGTGAATTTACTATTTTCTCATAATTAGGTTCCTGATATTGTGCGGATCATTTTAATACCAAAATCTCATTTTAGCCAAAAATGCAGATAGCCCTTTGTTGCACTATACCCTCGAATTGTTAGGGAGCCCATTAACCCAAAATCACCAGGCCCTTCAGTTACACTAATAATATACAGACAATTGTGGTATCATTACATAAACAGGCATGATAATAAATTTGCATGAACAAGCCTGTACAGCCTCAAAAAAGGTGTAGTAAATTTTGCCAACATAGGCCAAAAATAGAATAAAATGCGGACATTTGGAAAATAAAATAGCCTGAAAATGTTCATGCCTGCGTAAAGCTATGGCCTCAGAACTACATCACATTATCAGGAATTTTGTGTTAACAGTTTTGTGTTAAAGAGGTTTCTATTGTAGTTACAATACTAAACTAAATAGATAGATCAAATAAAGGGTCATGTGCCACGAGTTGTGACCCTTGACACGTACACGTAATTGAAGCTGAAAAGTCATGTGATATTTGCTTCGAACATCTATAGCATACATACATGTAGTCTTAAAGCAATCATAATATTTCAAAGTATCATTTTGTCAATGTCAAGGTCATTAATACAGGATTTGTAGAAAATGTATAATAAATAAAGTATAAACACACTTTATCCAACATTGAGCAATTTTCATACTTTGGACAGCAATGATATTCAATTCAGCAGGATGTTTTGGAAGAACAGAGCGTATTAAAAGGAAAACAATTGGTTTTTATGTCTTCACTTCAAATAGTTTGGTCAAAACAAATTAGCCAAATGAACTGAATTTATATCACAATTTTGGAATCAAAATACTTAAAACTCAATAAATAAACCATGGGTGTTTCCATAAATAAAGGTCTCACAAGCAAAACACCACTTCTAATGACTTCATCATATCATAACCAAGGAAGTGTAAGCCTCATGCTCACTTTTAGTATTAAATATTGATTTGATGGAAAAGATCCCTTTTTGGGCAACATTTTTACCTCATTGTCAATTTGTAAGATACACATGTATTATGCACAGCCTGTTGGTGGGGCAAAACAGATTATGTAGGTCCTTAAATGATAGATAACAAACTGATTTGACCCCTCAGAATAGAAAAAGGTAAATTTTTGTGTCCATTTCTGAATTGTACGGGATGAACATTCTTGCCCCTCAGCTAGAACAGAAACAAAATAAAACCGGTGCGTCCATTTCTAAATTGTAAAGTGATTTGACCCCTCAGATAGAATAGAAAAAGGCAAACTTATGTGCCCATTTCTGAATTGTAAAGAATGAACATTTTCACCCAAACAGAAAAAGGCAAATTTGTGTGTCCATCTGAAAAATCTGAAAAAGGATGCAAATGTTCGCCCTCAGCTAAAGCAGAAAAAGGCAAACTTAAGTGTATCCCGATCCATTTCTGAAAAGGGCAATTTAAAAAAAAATGGCTCCATAAGTGGACATTTTGTCCGAAAATAGGATATTGATACATATTAATCCATTTTAGGTGTTATTGATTTTTTGAATTTTGTGAGTACTGTAATTATTGAACTATTAATCAAATGCATATAAAAGTATACATTTTTGGAAAGGAAATGGATCAGAGAATCCAAATTTGGCGTCAATTTTGACCAAAAAAGTAGATTTTTGAGAAAATCACAAAAAATCACTTTTTTGACCCAAATTTTTTTGAACAAGGCTAACAAAAATAATTTTGAGTAAAAAATAGCCAAATCACTTTGTAATGATGTTAAGACATCAATAAAGGGACGATTTTTTTTTTTAAAAACCTAATCTAATATTTTTGAACATTTTGACCAAAAAGTGCCAAAAAACGTGAAAAAATGGATTTTTATTTTTTTTAACACTTTTTTGTCAAAATTTACAAAAATATTGGATTAGGTTTTTAAAAAAAAAAATCGTCCCTTCATTAGTGTCTTAACATCATCATCAAGTGATTTGGGCATTTTTAACTCAAAATTATGTCTGTTACCTTTGTTAAAAAAAAATGGGTCAAAAAAGTGATTTTTTGTGATTTTCTCAAAAAATCAACATTTTGGGTAAAAATTGATGCCAAATTTGGATTCTCTGATCCATTTCCTTTCCAAAAAGGTATACTTTTATATACATTTGAGTCATGGTTCAATAATTATAGCAGTAACAAAATTCAACAAAAAACTTCCTTAAGTCCCCCCTTAAGATGTTAAATTGTGTGAAACAAGTTGAGGATCAGACAAAATAAGTCAAGATTTTTATTTTTTTACCAATTTATTACAAAATCTGCATTTTTTGGTAAAAAATAACATAAACTTGGTCTTGGTTTATCTTTCAGAACACTTGTTTCTAAATACTACTTTTTTGGTTCCTGTGTATCTATCTATAAAGATTGTTTAACAAAAAAAATGCTTCCTCATTACAGCTACATCTATGAAAGTGAAAAAACACCAACATGGCTAACACATGCCCCCTTTTTTAACATTTGACGGATTTTTTTTCTTCTTCTTCCAAATTGGCCAGTTATTTAAGATTGATAATAGTTTTTATCATCAGAGATTGGCATTACCTAAATGTAATGAAAATTTGGAGTCCATATATGACAATCGATGATGAAGTGGTGATCCATTAAGAAAGCTTGTATACGGTATTTCTACACTATGGTGTTACACTCCTGACACTGTTATTTTATAAATAGATGAATTTATCGAAGCACGAATCGCTTCCCTTCAACAGTAAGGTAGTTATAATGGTAGGGTGTGTCTGTTTGTGCATTAAATCATGATTAAATTGAATATAGGTTAACATTCACTTTTTTATGTGTTGTTTATTACCATTCTAAGTTTAAATTGTGATAAACATGTATTATTTTTTGGGAGGTAATACAACAATAAGGTACTAGTATGTTTTAGTATGTTTGAAACTTGTTTTAAATATCACTCTTTGGCAATACCAACATAATAATAAAATGGTGGGGTTCCCATGTCATTCTATATTATGGCAAGAAAGATGTCAATAAATCAACACTTTTGTTACACTCCTGACAGATGATGTTTACAGATACAGTCATGTAAGCAAAGAAACTTAAAATGTTCCTCTAAAGTATTATAGGTGGGTATACAGTGTACTAGGTTTGCTAATAGTTATTTGGTACCATAAATTATACAATATGCCTGTTTAATACCATCTGAACATTTACTTGCAATTACACTTTTGTTACACTCCTGACAGATGTTTACAGTTAGTCTCAAGTCATGTAAGCAAAGAAAGTTAAAATGTTCCTAAAACGTATTATAGGTGCATGTATACAGTAGGCCTACACTAGGTTTGCTATAGTAATTTGGTAAATACAATATGCCTGTTTAATTCCATCTGAACATTTACCTCAGCACTAGCAAAATGTGTTACACTCCTGACACACACGTTTTTGAAATATATAACAAATATACCCAACCCAACATAATTGTATTTGTTATTATTAGTTTCTATCTGTCTCATACTATTATAAAAAAATACTATATAAGTAAATTAAATCTGTAAAATAATTATTAAATTTCAGATAGAATGCCAATGTTACATTTTTTTACACTCCTGACATTTTGGGGTTTTCTCAGTAAAAGCTTCCATTCAACTGCAACAATGCAGATTATTGAAGTCAGTTAGCTATTTATGATAGGCCAAAGGGATACTAATAAACATACAAGAAGAAAGAAATGTGTAACATTGTACCATATTATTCTCCAATGATCATTTTGCCAACTAGTTGAGTTAGGCTTCAAATTTCAAAAAGTCATACTGTAATGTTATAAAAAATATTTTGAGGACCTTTAACAACATAGATATCACTGTGATTAGTTTTGAATGAGAATCTAGGTGGATTCTCGCCAAAAAAAACCAAAAAAAATCTTTCTTTTTTCCAATTTTTTTTCCCAATTTTTTTTCCACTTTTTTTTCTTCTTTTTAAGTCCAAAACAGGACCTTAGATGACTGGTATTTGACCCCTAGTCAAAAAACTTTCAGAATTTGGAAGTTATGCAAGCTTATAGCCTTATTCTTTAATATTATTTTAATTAATTTTAAGAAGTGTTTGATTCAATTTGTGTACTATTATTTTCTAAGTATACAATAGTACAATAAATGTTTAAAATGCGGAATTTAAATTCAGTAAAAAGGATTCTCGCAGAAATATTCTGCGAGAATCCATTTGCGAGAATCCATTTGGATTCTCGCAGGATGTCGCGAAAGTACACCCCTGAATTCGCAAGATTTATACAACGGATGAAATTCCCTTCATTTCTGATGTTCACCCTTCATTTTTTCCCAGGCTCAAATGTCATTGTTTTACTGCCCAAAACAAAGCGCTAGCATAGCATACATTTTGGCTATTGCCGCCATTATAATTGCATGCTTGGATTATTTTGGCTCATGGAGAGATAAAAAACTAAATTCTTAGCCAATTTGGAACTGATTCATAATTGGTAACAGATCTGTCATTTGAAAGCCCATACATTTAGCTTGTGTTGCATAATTTGAGTGTTCCATAATTTGACCGTTTGGCTGATTTTGGGTGACGAGTTCAAAATGCAAGTACATTATGTGCTACATACATGTACACGTGCATGTCACTTTTAACTATAATTCTCGTAGTTGTATTGTATGTACATGATTGCAAGTCCAGTCCTGGTACTCTTGGATGAATTGGAAGCTTGGAAGGGGCTCTTAACGATTGGATTCTGGTAGCCTCTCCTGTAGACGAGCAATTTCATGCACAAAACTTGACTAACAATTAGTTACTTCAGTCACGTTTCTCCCTGTTGTAATTTGTACAAATTGCATTTGTATGATTCAATTCAAACCCATCTTCAAAAGGACTGTTATAAATCCAATGTACATGATTGTACAATACTTTGGTAATTTGTGGATCCGGGATGCACTGCCATTGAGGTCCAAATGTCTATTATTCCTGATTTCAATGCCTAGCTCCTGATCATACTGCTTCCAATTGGTCATCCCTATTCTATCTGTACAAAAACAAAAAGATGCAATAAAATTACTGAGTTTTAATCAAATGAATTAACCCTAACCCCGGTTTAGGGTTTTAGACCGGGATCACAATTTTCGAAGAAAAAACACCAACTAAATCGCCGGGCCTGGGAACCTGTCGGGATTCGATCCGGGGACCATCCGAATCCCAGCCCTATGTCCCATCCACTAAGCCACGCGTGGACGGCCCTCAGCTAACTATTGTAATTGTAAAGGCTGCGGCTTGGTTGACTACGTCATCAAAAACCGGCGGCACAGGCGTTTGGAGATGGACTTACATGTAGCATTTTTTAGCATTCAGGGGGGTTTAGGGTTAAGGGAAGTGTCAACCCAAAATTAAAATATATGAAATTTATCAAGCACTGTAACTTTTAAACTAATAATGTAATGTCCATAAAAGTATACAATTTTTCAAATTAATGAAATGAGTCGGAGAATCCATTTTTGGTATTAAATTTCCCAAAATATAGTGATTTCTACATTTTTGCCCAAAATCACTTTTTTTGGCGCCAACAATTTTCAGACAACCTAACAAAATCAGTTTTTGATTAAAAATGTCAAAATTTCACCACAATCATCTAAAGTCAATTATAAACACTTTTTTAGTTTTGAAAATATTGACCAAAAAGTGCCAACAAAATGGTTTTTTTATCTCAAAAATCACATTTTTGGCACTTTTGGGTCAATATTTTCAAAACTAAACATTTTTAAGCCCCCAAAAAAAAGTGCCTCCTAGATATTCGACTTTAGATGATTTCGATGAAATTTTGAAAAATTTAATCAAAAATTGATTGTGTTAGGTTGTCTGAAAATTCCTTCAAATTCGAACTTCTGAGAAAACATCGATTTAGTAAAAATATTGACATTTTCCACCATTTAAACCTAAATGTTCACGGAATGCACGGGCGTGTGAGCTAAAAAGCGAGTACATGTATACTATTATGAACAATCAAAATAAACTATCAGATTCAATTTATATTGTCACAATGTGAAGAAATTGGAAGAAAACTGAAATTTAAATGATCGTAAGATTGGCCTTTGTTTACATTTTTAGACATGGTTTTGCGCTCTTTTGTTTTTCGCGTCTACGTCGCGGATATTAAGCGGCGCGTCCGGTATTACGCACTGGAAGTTTCAGCGCGCGACGCAATGATCGGACAGCTGTCGCAGCATTTGAAAAGCGCGGAACTCCGCTTAAATTCCCGCCAAATAACAATGCGCCTTTTCCTGACTCAAACTTACCAGAATAACAATTTAAAATCACCCAAAAGAACGGGAAATAATCGCTTCCGATTAGTAACTTATTATGGTAATGATAGAATACATATAAAAGTATAAAATAATAGAGAAATATGAAATTCAATTTTTGAAACAAGTGCTGGGTTGACACTGCCCTTAATACCAAAATAAAGTCTCTCTTCTTGTATTTACTGTACCTGTGTATACATGTAGCAGTATTCTATACAGTTTATTGTTTTTTATGCACGCATATTTATCTTCCGTCTTGCTACGCTCGACTGCGGCTCGAGTAGACACGTGCGTTTGCATTATGTGCTGCGTGAGTGTGACCCCCTAAAACAATTAAATTGTGTTTGCTGGTAAATAACATGAATTTACACAGATATTACAACTTGTCAAGAGTGTCCGGGTTCCCCCCCCCCCCCCCCCCCCCCCCCTCCAACCCCACCCAGCATTTCTGAAGGTCCTGCGCCGCCTGCCTGAGCTGTGTGGCTGGATGGTGATCAGAATATCAGAATATAAATGTGTGTGAATGTGTTCAAATTATTTTATTTTATTTATTTAATACAAATTGTTGTATAATATACCTACCTCTAATTTGAATTGAAGTACGCATCCGATTCTTGGCCTTCACTTTTTATTCTCAGTCATGATAAGGCTAAAAGCATCGCCCGGTCATAGCCCCTGCTGGATCTCGGCCCGGGATTGAAAATGATTGATCCATCTCCGGGATCCATCTATTCTTAAATGTACAAACAGCTAGCATTCTATTCTGTATTCGTTGAGTTGACCTGTCCTTTGTTGTTAATAAGCATGTTCATTATGTTGCCATTCAACCCATTGTTGGTGTGTATCACACAAATTGTGTATACACATAGGCTATAATAATATAGCACTGTGACTGTTCGTTGTACACTCACGCAGATCAATGTGGATAATGTACTGTTACACTTGCAGTATAACACTGAGTCTGATGCATGTACAAATTGTAAGGTAATACTAAATACGCATACGTAATTTACGGAAGCTTACTTCATCCATTTATATTTTGTAGTTAGTTGGCTACTCTGTTAGCTGTCGCCCGAGCTGTCGTCCATTACATTGCGTAGTAGACTAGTAGTACTAGTGACCTTGTATAAATGTCGTTTGTGAGCTTTCAATAATTCGGATTCAGTCAATTGCAAGATGAGAATGAGAAATTACAAGTTATTCATAACGCAACGGTCATGACGATGATTCAAACGGTATAACCTCTACAC
>CM069449.1:31978403-32034807 GCA_035610835.1 Ophiura sarsii
ACTACATGTACCCGATTCAAATACTTTAGAAGCATGGTCAAGGCTAAATTGTGATACGATTATTTCTGACTTTAAGTATAATAGCCGGTTTGTCATGCAACATCTTATGGACAATGACATTATTGTTTTGTTGTGTCTTTTTACAGAATACTATGTTGTTTTGAGTTACATGGAAACTGATTCAGCAGCGGGATATGCACGGAGTGAGTCAAAATAGTCAGGTCTCGATTTGAATGATTTATATCAAATACACAGACATAGTGTTAGTGTTATCATGTTCAAACAGGTTATTCGTTGGAGTTGCGAATTTTTGAAAGAAGTGGAATTATTGTTCAATGGAATCACTGTGAACGTGTAATAAAACTCGGACCTTTTAATTGTGACAACACATGGTATATTGGCTTATCTCATAAGTATGTGGTTTAAATACATTCTAATTGGTTGTTTTGATTTTATCCTCAATGGACTGCCGAGTATTTAATAGGCAATATTGTTTTATATAGTAAAACTTAAAGGTGACGGAAGAATCTTTAACGAGATATGTTTGTTAATACTAAATAATACTGCATTGTAAACAGCCTGCCTATAACTGCCATGGAACACTTCCATTCCGTCAATATGTGTTTTTGCCACGCAATTGTTGTATTGTTACGAAAATGTCACCAATGGTGAGCATATTGTGTGCACTCACATATTCAATTCAGAAATGGTCACATGCTATCAAATCAATAATGTAACTATTTAGACCTGAATAAGTTGACTCTCTCTGTATAGGTGACCCCGGAATGACGTCACATGCCGTTGACAACAAACATCATGAAGTAAACAAATTGCAGATTGCACCATCACGAGCACGGCCAAAATATAGGCCTTTTCACTACCTCTTTGATGTGGTACCATTACCAGGGGATTTCTCTGCAAACTCATGTTATCCTATATAACCATGATGCAAGTTTGTCAAAGTCCGCCAATCGGGTGAAACATATTGCGAATTTTGGAAATGTGGCTAATGTAAACAACAGTCGATTGCACGGCTCCACGCAAATGACCCGGATGTAAACAAATGGTGGATGACCCATGTTCCATACGCCGATATGACTGATGATCTATTGCTGATAAATCAACCATAAGCCTTTTTTTAAAGATGGCGGACACAATCTAAGATATGACAGTATTTAGGTGTGGAAAGGAATAGGAAAGGGCAGACTTAAAACTGTTATATTTGGTAAAACTCGCAATTCCCCTAAAGGGCTTATTTGTTTGGAATAATACTTTGTAAACGATACCAATTCAATTCAATATCGATAGCATTGTATAATTAAGACTATAACAAATACTAAAAGCAGTATGGATGGGTACTTTAGCTGATAATTAATTTACCCAGGTATATAAATCCAAAAATAATAAATGAAATATAATCCCTATTTTATCCAGGGTATTCGTTATACACCTATCAGTTGTAAGACGCACTATACGACCCCCTGAGAGAGGTGCGTCGTGGGTGCGTCGTTTACCAATAATTTTTGACGGAGGGTACGTCAGTGGCAGCCTTTGGTCCGTCAAAAAAATGACGGAGGGTGCGTCAATGTCCGTCACTATACATAGGTGCGTCACAGTGTACATCTGTTTACGAACAATAAAATACGACCTTTAAATAATTATACGCTATAGGCCTACTATACCACATAACTCCTTGATACCGCCAACCATATCTGACTATTTGTTTTAGTATACAAAGGTTTACATCGAGTTTAGTGTAATTTCATTTGGGGGGCATCAGGGTGGGGGGGGGGGTGGGGGGGGGGGGGGGGGGGGGGGGGGGGGGGGAGCCCGGGGGACTTATCACAATAGCGGTATACGTGTATTGCCGCCTTTTGGGGTGCCTTTTCTCGAAGTATATATATATGGGTGGTATTGATTAAATCAGAAATGTTTTTGGTATTCTTAAATGCCCTCTTAAATTCGTTGATGGTTTATAGAAGGTGTAATTTCCAATCCGAAGTTCAAATGTTTAAATACACTTTCGAGAACCCAATTTTGGTTAAATACACTTTCGAGAACCCAATGTTCTACTTACCTCCCGTTTATTGTAAATAGGCGCAAGCCTACATGTATATCAAGGGATGAAGGATGCCCCTTCCCCTCCCCCACCCCACCTCCTGGTTACGCCACTGAACGGGTCGAAGCAGAATGGGAAATGTTCTCGAAATTGTTTCATCCTCATGCTGACGTTTATGATAATCAGTTAAATATTTTATGAATTTTAGACCAGTCAGGCATTATTGCACATATAAAAGTTCTCCTCTTTGTTCCGTCCATCCCGGTCCCGGTCATGGGTCTATATATTCGATGGCCAGGGTGACAACATCGAATAAGGGCAGATCCCCGTGAATCAAAAGTAGTTTCATTTTCAGTATAGTCATCGTGTTTTATCCAGTTTAGTCAACGATATTTGACGACGGGGTGCGTCGTCATGGTCCGTCAGAATCTACCAATGGTGCGTCCAAAAATTGAATGAGGGTGCGTATTTGGATGGCAATGGGCCGTCGTTTTTTTGACACAGGGTGAGTCATGGTACATGAGAAGTTGACGCACCTCGGTAAAGTGACGCACCACTCCCGGAGGTCGTATAGTGCGTCTTACAACTGATAGGTGTATTATATATTACTATTTACCGATGTATTTTATTTGGTTACAATATGTTTATGTTAATCGACTCTTTCCATTGACACCTGAGTTAGGAACCAACAGCGCGCTCACTTGGCCATTTTTTGGAGCTAAAAAGCCATTTCACCGATCAAATTTTTAGATTTATCACTCATGTTGGTAAACCGTTCCCCCTATGCTTTGTCGCTTTATGCACAGATGGTGGATGAGCAGTGGCGGCACTACAGGGGACACCCCCCCCCATAAAAGGTTTTCAATTGCCCACGCACTTTGCTCTCCAAAAATTCAATTTAGTTAAAATTAGAATAAAGAAAAAGAAAATAGCATAAATAGGCATTTGTTCCGCTCTGTGCGCACATTTTCTAACTAAATCATGTCAATATAGACCAAATGTTCTCAATTTTAGCATAAACAGCTAAGTGTTTTGCGAAGGGCAGACATTTTCATACATAATTAGCGCCCTTTGCGCGCATCATTTGTTTCCATGACCCACCCCCCTAAAAAAATATATCTTGCTCCCTTTGCCCCCCACTCCCCATAACAAGTTATGAGGCTGCCGCCGCCACTGTGGATGAGCATTTGAAAGAAACACAATCGGTGTTAGTAATATAACTCTGAATGTTACGATTTATTTGAAAGATTATGGAGACAAAAATTCTTCTCACCATTTTGGTTAGACTAGTTTATATAGGTTTAAATGTGAAAATAATGCTGCAAGACAGACTGTATGAAATAATGAGTTGCCTGGAATAAATGTAGTTGTATCGTAGATGTGAGTATACATGTACTTACTAAGTTTATGTTATGAATACATTGAAAAGAATATTGTATATAGATGAAATTTAATATGTATAACCTTAAAACGATACTACATTATGTGATTAGTCTATTTCGAATATTGCAGAGACTACAGGGTGTGTCAGAATGATGTAGACCCAATTTTGAAGATTTGTTTCTTGCAATAAGTAGTAGGGATTTCATATGAACGATTGAAAAATTCACTTTCACATGAATCTTGAATTGAGGAAATTGGTGATTAGGTTTGGTCACATAATATTGTTTGAATATCAAACATGATATCATGAAATCCACATGATAACCCAGAGTAAAAGACATTGTTATAGATTTCTGAGTATTTTTCCAATTTGACATGAACGAGCACCCTTTTCCTTGAAAACGGTCCATTTTAGACCCTTAGTACCCTTGTACCCTTAAAGCGTTACGCTCAGACCCCTTTAGACCCGGATATATACATAATAGGTAACGCACCCCTTCTAAATAAGCAACCCGTACGCCTGTATTACGCTTTTTGTGGTCACACATGCCTAAATGGTAAAGATCGAGCCCCCCCCCCCCCCCCCCCCCCCACCTCGGGTGAAAGGAGATAAATAAGTAATATAAGTAATATGTATCTAAAGAATAAGTAAAAAGTAATATCGTAGACTATATCAATCTAAATTCGATATTCATATCAATAGCACTGTACAATTAAGACTATAACGAATGGTAAACATTAGTATGAGGGTATTGAAGGAGATAATCAATTTTACCAGGTATATATACCCAATAAATAATGAATGAACTTCGATAAACAATAAACCCTACTCTATCCAAGGTATTCGTTGTCATTATTTACATATTTCTTTAAAATGTTGTAATCAAACGCCAGATGTATTTGATTTGGTTACAATCTACGAGGTCATTCAATAAGTTCTACCTCACTCATAACATCGCTAATATGAATGTCAGCCTCATGACATTTGTCATGATTATAGCTCTAAATCATAGCTACACATTTATAGTATACAAATATGGACTGTTCATGAGGGAAATGGGGTGAACTATTGCCCCAAGGTGAGCTGGAGACCGTAAGCCTACTATGTTAAAATAGTAGGCTTAGGTCTCCAGATCACCGAGGGACAATAGTTTACCCCATTTCACGAATAAAGAGCAGTCCATATTTGTTTTATATAACGCATGAAAATATTTTTGTGTGCGATTTTGATCAAATTAAACATGAAAAAAGATCCAACAGGTGAGTCGATCCTCCATGCCATTATGGCAAAATCGTACGAGGCAGGGCAAGTACTATTGGCAAGTACTATTGACCGCCCGGTCAATAGTACTTTTTGAAAGACAACAAAGACCGGGAAGTGACGTCAAGCATGAAATGGACCAAACTATTTTGTGTTATCTGATGTAGTATCCACCAATCAGATGGCTAGACTATTTTCATGCGTTATATAATAAATGCTAATTGATACCTATTTTACTTTTATCATGATGCAATCAAAGCCAGAGGGAGATTTAGGACAACGGACACGGAAATGACCCCAAAGATAAATACATGTTATGTTGAGACTTATGAAAAAATGATCGTGTTATGATGGGCGGATGAGTCATAACACGATCATTTTTTTTCATAAGTCTCAAAATTTGATCTTTGAAAGGGCGTTTTAGCTCCAAAAATGGGCCAAGTGAGCGCGCTGTTGGTTCCTTATCCAAGTGTTAATGGAATGAGGCGATTAACACAAATATGCCCATGGAGTTGACCACCTCTCTGACGAGCTTGGAAATGTCGCCGTAATCGCCAATGTTTCCAGTAAAAAGCACAAATTTGAAAGATCTCCCACAGTTTATATTCAGGGTGCATGTAGGTGATGTCCCATTAATCATAATTAATGAAAAGTCATAGACATGTACCCAATTGTATTACTGCCAAGTCTTTTTAATTGAGGATTTTGTTGATGCATACTTTCCGATTTTAGTTCTAAACACCGTCCTTAAGGGTAGGGGATACCCCATTTAGTGTAGTGCACCCATAACTGTGTGCTATCTGAACGAGCCACCTAGGTATCTGGATGAATGGGTCTGGAGTGATAACCGCAATTTGCGGGATAAAGGGTCAGACTAGCTGTGAATAATAGAAGTCTTTGAGTCTTTGAGATTTGGTAAAAAGTACCATTTTGTTAAAAACGGTCGAATTTAGAGGCAATATCTAGCTACCCGTCCCGTAACTGATGTGAGAATGCTCAATACAATTAAAATGTATTGCAGTAGTATATGGTGTATTCCGTACATGACGTTGCAAGATATAGCCCATCTTAGACCGACCAATTGAGACCCTTAATTGGGGGGGGGGGGGGGGGGTATGGGGTTTTGAAGTCAAATATTGATAATCAATTTTCACAACATTTCTAAAAATTAATATACACGTTTTATATATCATAATATAGCCCATAACAAGACGCTTCAAAATTACCGTTTTTTTAATAATTGTATTGTACTTACAAATAGGTATCCTCAGTTGTTTTAAAGTTGTTGTTCACCACTGCAACCCGGCACTACAAACTGCTCTCCCCTATCACTAGGCTGCCATTTTGTTTAAACCAAGACTTAAACCTACTGTTTTCGTAGTCTAAAGTTATACCAGGTTTAAGGCTATTTAGACCCGGTCTAACTTTAAACCTCCTATGTGCAAAAGTTTAACTTTAGACCCGGTCTAAATCCAGTACTTAGACCGGGTCTAAAGTCTTACTTTTTTTGGAGGGGGGGGGGGGGGTTCTTATTGATAATGTGTCGTGGCCAAACGGCCAAATTGTACATTATTGACAGATTTAAAAATACATTAAAATACAAATATTAAAACACCAAACAATACAATATCATAAAGATGCACAAAAGAGTTAGACCGGGTCTAAAGTTAGACCTGGTCTAAGTAGATTTTAGTTTTTGTGAAAACACACCTTTAATTACATTTCCTTCCCAAATAAGCTAACAAATTGTAAAGATTGGGATGCAAAGTTAAAAAAAGCGCAAAATATCTCATGAAAATGCAGAGGAAAACAGATTTTGAGGCATGAATAAATTTCACTTAGACCAGGTCTAACTTTAGAACCGGTCTAACTCTTTTGTGCATACGGACCAAAAAGTTTAAAAGAAATCACCCACATCACAGTCACACCAAGAAAGGCTGTCGTATAAATCAACAAAAGGAAAAACAAACCCACCCACCTCGCTCTTGTTCTGTGCATACCGGCCTTAGCGTCCAGTTTTAAAATACTTCGATCTCTTATTCCTTTCCCCACTCAAAGTCACATATCAAGCTTGTATGGAAAACAAGTGCCATCACTAATCTATCCAATTGACCACGTGGCGGAATGATGAAGTTGGAGGTACACTTCCCAATGTTACCTACAAATACAAGTACCATATTTTGTATTGCATTCAGAAGATGCTAATGCTGATAGAAAGTGGACATCATTTTGTCCAGGTACTCATCTTTTTTACATTTTAGATTTACACTTATAGGTAGCATTTTCAGGCTCTCAATACTTTGAAACATGAGGTTGAGTCACTCTGTGTACTTTCACCAAGATGATTTTAATGAACATTAGTTTTTTTGTACCTCAAAGAGGGGTAATGACCCTTTCTGTAAAATTTAGAATTTGGAGCATGAAAAACCTAAGTACATAGACGAATGTGGAAATGTGCTATTCGAAGGTAACAGTTAATGTATACGTAGGTAAGAGAAGTAAAACTGTAATAAGGTAATGTTATACTTCATTCATGTTACATTTTGGGAGTGAAATAATCATGCAGGGTTTTAACAATATTTGTTTTTTAAATAAACATGTTAAAACATGTTCAAAAATCCTTATAATTATTAAGAACATATTCCCAGTAGTTTACTTTAAAGGTAGATGTTCCGATTGCTGGTCCGATTTTCAACTTGATGTTTTCTATTTTACATGAAAGGTCATCCTTAACATTGTCACGGTCCAAAGTTTGAGTTGCATAACTCCAATGGTTCTAATTTTAGAATAACAAGGTCACAATAATGTTGCCCATTGAAAAGCACACAAACTGGCTGGTGGTTAACCAACTTTGGCAGTAATTCACCACATTTTAGCCTATGATTTCTACATGGAACATTTCTGGCCCCTAAGATTTTAAAGACATGAGAAAAATATGGGGATTCTTCTGATATCAAAATATCTTGATGTGAAAAAAAATTCATGGCCTAAAAAAAGTGATCGGAACATACACTTTTAAATAGATACTAGAATAATAATTTAATGTTGAAAAAATATACAATATCTAACTGTCAGTTGTAATTTAGAATAGGTTTATTAAGAACAATAAGGCAACATTTAAACATCCCTATAAGAGAAAAGCATGTTAAGACTTTAAATACGTTAGCTTACATTGCAATGATCAAAGTATTCGTAGGTAACACAATTGTTCTTAACTTCAACTTCGTTGACTAAGAACAGTTGGATTTGTGGATTTAACATAGGTTTAAGAGAAAAATTGTACTCGACGTAGTTTGTATGCCCTGAATCGCATGTGAGGGGGAATGTCGTATCAAAATGGTGTCTTACTTGACTTTATAAGTAGATATTATAAGAATGTGCGCTCAGCGCTGCTTTTACAAAACAATCAGAATTGCGTAATATTCAACTTTTGAATAAAACAGCAAGATTAAGCAAATAAACATTAAAATAATATAAAACCATGTTCCTATTTCTAAGATATAAAAGAAAACACGCTAAGCATCAATAACCTTCACTAGTGATATACCTGTTATTATTATTCTTGATCCCCCTTATTTGGTTAAAGGCATATTGACTAAAATTAACCTTTTACACATGATAATAGTGGCAGAAAATGTTTTAATATGCTAACGTATCTGATCATTCAATGTCGCGAGGATGAATATCTAATAGAACATAATTACTCTTTGTTCATTATATATGATATTCTAGAATGTTAAGAAATAACGTTTCAGTTTCCGTGTCCGAATCAACTATTAAATAGTTCACCCAGCCATCTTTAATTAGATAACGAGCGGTTTCCTTTTAGCAAACAGTTTGATTTGTCTGTAATTCATAGTCTTGAATGTCAGGTTATTTGTTTTAAGCAATAAATAACCAACTGCCTTCCTCAATTTGTTCTCAATAAAGGAGGCAAGTGAGGTCTTCTAGAAGTTATCATTTTGAATAGCTGTTTTAAACACGAAAGCCATATCGCTTTTTAATTGATTTAATATATACTTTGAAATAATTTCATATCAGACCTTATATGGTCTCTTATTTCTTTTCCCCACTCAAAGTCAACATATCAAGCTTGTATGGAAAAAAGTGCCATCACTAATCTCTCCAATTGACCACGTGGCGGAATGATGAAGTTGAAGGTACACTTCTCAATGTTACCTACCAATACAAGTACCATATTTTGATTAAGTGATGATTATTCCACCTATTTACATATTTCATTCAAATTGTGATTGTATTGTATTCAGAAGATGCTAATGCTGATAGAAAGTGATCATATTTGTCCAGGTGCTCATTTTTTGTTTACATTTTAGATTCACACAGTTAGATAGCATTTGCAGGCTCTCAATACTTTGAAACATGAGGTTGAGTCACTTTGTGTACTTTCACCAAGATGATTTTAAATAACATTTGTTTTCATGTACCTCAAAGAGGGGGAATGACCCTTTCTGTAAAATTGAGAATTTTGAGCATGCGCCCAAAACCTAAGTACATAGAGGAATGTGGAAATTTGGTATTCGAAGGTAACAGTTAATGTATACGTAGGTAAGAGAAGTAAAACTGTAATAAATTAATGTTCTACTTAATTTATGTTACATTTTGGGGTGAAATAATTATGCAGGGCTGTTAACAATATTTGGTTTTTTAAATAAACATATTAAAACATGTTTAAATCCTAATATTATGAACATATTCCCAGTAGTTTGCTTTAAATATGAATATTAATTTAATGTTGAAAAAAATATACAATATCTAACTGTCAGTTGTAATTTTGAAAAGGTTTATTAAGCACAATAGATCAGGCAACACTTTTAAGCATTCCTTTAAGAGAAAAACATACAGTTAGATATTGTATATTTTTTTCAACATTAACTTAAAACACGGTAGCTTACATTGCAATAATCATAGTATTCGTAGGTAACACATTTTTTCTGAACTTCAACTTCGTTGACTAAGAA
Source organism: Ophiura sarsii (assembly GCA_035610835.1). Lineage (NCBI taxonomy): Eukaryota > Metazoa > Echinodermata > Ophiuroidea > Amphilepidida > Ophiuridae > Ophiura > Ophiura sarsii. The sequence goes on from CM069449.1 coordinate 31,988,086, forward strand.
CAGTTGGATTCGTTGATTTGACATAGGTTTAAGGGCAAAATTGTACTAGACGTAGTTTTTTTTATGCCCTGAATCGCGTGTGAGGGGAATGTCGTATCAAAATGGTGTCTTGATTGACTTTATAAGTAGATTTAAGAATGTGCACTCAGCGCTGCTTTTACAAAACAATCAGAATTGCGTAATATTCAACATTTGAATAAAACAGCAAGATTAACCAATTAAACATTAAAATAATATAAAACCATGTTCCTATTTCTAAGATATAAAAGAAAACACCCTAAGCATCAATAACCTCACTAGTGATAGACATATACTGTTATTATTCTTGATGTTAAAGGCGTATTGAATAGAATTAACCTTTTACACATGATAACTATGGCAGAAAATGTTTTATTATGCTAACGTATCTGATAATCCAATTTTGTTAGTGTCTTTCTTGCTTGACTTTCAATTATTAAGAATGTGCATTTAGCTTCTACAAAACAGTCAGAAGTGTGTAATATTTAACATCTGATTTAGGGCAAGATGATGACAACATACATATCGTACTGAGTTAAAATTTCGTAAAGTTATAGTTAAACAAACAATTAACTCGCTAGTAATACTATTATTATAACTGATCTAATTTGGTAAAAAGCATGTTCATCATTAAAACTAAACATGATAAAAACTTAAGCATACACATTTTAATTAAGAAACATCTGATCATTCAGCCTCGTGATCATTCAGCCTTGTAATCTCTACTTAACAAGTGTAGTGGTTCTTGATGTATTCTGTGTGTAGTTAGTTCTTTAGGTCTCTCATGTCGCGAGGATGAATATCTAATAGAACATAATTACTCTTTGTTTATTATATAGGACATTCTAGAATGTTAAGAATGAACGTTTCAGTTTCCGTGTGAATCCAAAGTATTGGATCGAATCAACTATTGAATAGTTCACCGAGCTATCTTTATTTAGAAAGCGAGCGGTTTCCTTTAAGCAAACAGTTTGATTTGCCTGTAATTCATAGTCTTGAATGTCAGGCTATTTGTTTTAAGCAATAAAAAACCCGGTTGCCTTCCTCAATTTGTTCTAAATAAAGGAGGCAAGTGAGGTCTTCTGGAAGTTATCATTTTGAATAGCTGTTTTAAACAGGAAAGCCAGATCGCTTTTTGATTCATTTAATATATACTTTGAAATAATTTCATATCAGACCTTATATATATGGTCGAATCCAACGAAAAGTGTACACGTGATGTTCAGGCCTATAATAAAATAATCTATATCTTGACTATTTTATTTTTGTGTTATACGTATCCGCCTCGATGAGACGCTTCGCGCCATATATAATATGACTAACTTCTATGCACAATTGGGCGTATGCGAGCAATAAACCTGCTATTTTCACCCTTTTTACAAAAAAAGTTGTTAAGGTTTTATTTTAGACATATAACCGTTTAGATGAAAACGAGCTTAAGCGGAAATAATTTTACCTGTTTGATTGGTGGATATCTCAAGAATGCCTCTTGTAATTTTTGTTACTTTTGATCAATCCCCTGAATTGTTGTGATTTTTTTGGCTGTGGTAAGTTTTGACGTTGCCTACCAATACATGTTTTGTTAAATCTCACTTTCGGGGAAGAATTCGCCTGAGGTAGTGTAATTTGTGCTGTAAGGATACCTAAATATGTTAAATACTTAAATGCATTGTCCACATTCAAGTCGATTTTTTGATAAAGCTGTTAGAAATTTTAAAAGCGGAAACGATCGGTTTGGTAAAAAAAATGCATTACCTCCGAATACCTATTTAAAACACTGCCATTTTAATATAAACACAGATTAGTGAATGATATCTATAGAATAAGCGAAGTGTGATACAATGTACATGTGTGCCAAGTTTTATCATTTTGAAGGCAACATTTTTTGAAATATCAGCAATAAAAGGCTGTATTCGTAGGCAAATTTGAAATATGAACTTTTACCTTCAAATACAAATAACGATACCGTGGTTATTCCCTCTGTTGTTACATACTTGTATCGACTGGAATAAAGTAGAAATGTGCGCTGCGTTCGGCAAGCCACAGAGAAGTTTTGCATCAATCTTTCAGCTTTTTGTAAGTAACTTTTCACAAAATTCTGTAGTTTGCGTACAAGTGCATCAATAATTTGTTGTTGTCTTAAAAGTTGATTGAATATAGCCTCCCTATGTGTCAATCTTGTTACTCCTATTAGTGTAGTTGTTTATGTTATTCACACAAAGACATCCTCTGACAGTTGATTTAAATCGCAATGGGGGTGATTAATGTTTATATAAATAATCAGTAACAGCTTCTCGTGCATTGACTTCATGTTGTATTCGGAGGTAACATGTATATGTAGGCAACATTCAATAATATACACGGTGCATATTGGCCCTACATGATTTTATTTTACATACAAGCAGTGCGCAATCATACAATCTGACTGGATATATTATTATATTTATATTTGGAGGGAAAAAATTAATATTCCCTTATTAAATGAAAATAGGAGGTGTTAATTTAAATAAAATGCATGGTGTAATCACACTGGTTTTGCCGAGAACATATTTTTTGTTGGAGTTAGAGTGAATGAATGTTATTTATATCCATAGATTACACGTTGATCGTCCTAAAAAGGGTACATTTAGTCATAATATCTATGAAACTTCGGCTTCATAATCAATTTTCTCATAGTCCATTTTGTATTCGTAGGTAACCTATATATTAGTTAATGAGCATGGTACAATTCCTGTATTGTTTTTCGCTTTCAATCGCACCTTATATTATGTAAATATTTAGCAGGAATGTATAAGACGGGAATAATATCGTTTGGTGCGTAAATGTTGTTTTAAACCAGCTTGTTGATATGATGTATACGTAGTTAACCAACTTCCTCTGGAATTGCAGAGAAGTGACTACTGAGGTACATAATATTGACCATTATTGTAGTTGTATTTGAAAATGGAATTCATGTGTCACAAATATAAAATAACTTGCTTCATTTTTGCTCGGGCAGGTTGTGTAATGTCACCGAAACGTATTTTAAGTGAACAAGAAATTTAGTAAAACATTTTCCCTTTTTTTTAAAGGTGGGGGGTAATCAAGGGTAGGCCTAACCGATTTCAGTCTCAAATCAAGAATTGTTCATGAATAATGCTTCCGACATTCATTAATTAGTGTAATTGAACTAAGCAGTGGTTGATTTAAAAGAAAATCACAATGAAAGGCACATGCCCGACAATATCTCTGTCGTGGCAAAACCTATTAGATTAGTGTTTTTAAATCAAACAACATTGAATTTTTAAACATAAAATTCCTGTTTTGTCTACATCTGACAAAATATTTCATATTGGTGATTCTATGTCAAACGGAATCGGCCTCCGGTTGAAACTCGATAAAAGCTTACTATGTACGACTTTTAGAATGATACAAATTCCAAACTAGGAAATTATATCTTAATTCTAATCTGACAACTGGATGTCTTGCTGTAAGTTGTATGTGCTTTATTTCGCGCGCTGTGGACTGAAATGCACGACATTTGAATATTCTAGACTTTGAACATGTTCGGCTTATATTAAACTTATATATATAATATAAGGTCTGATATGAAATTATTTCAAAGTATATATTAAATGAATTAAAAAGCGATATGGCTTTCGTGTTTAAAACAGCTATTCAAAATGATAACTGCTAGAAGACTCACTTGCCTCCTTCATTTAGAACAAATTGAGGAAGACAACCGGTTGTTTTATTGCTTAAAACAAATAACCTGACATTCAAGATTATGAATTACAGGCAAATCAAACTGTTTGCTAAAAGAAAACCGCTGGCTTTCTAATTAATGATGGCTCGAGGAAATGTTCAATAGTTGATTCGATCCAATACTTTGGATTCACACGGAAACTGAAACGTTAATTCTTAACATTCTAAAATGTCCTATAATAAACAAAGAGTAATTCTGTTCTACTAGATATTCATTCTCGTGACAAGAGAGAGATGAAGAACTAACTACACAAAGAATACAACAAGATCCACTAAACTTATTAAGTAGAGATTACAAGGCTGAATGATCAGAGGTATCTTACTTAAAATGTTTCTATATGCTTAAAGTTTCATTATGTTTAGTTTTAATGATGAACATGCTTTTTACCAAATGAGACGAGTAAGAATATTATACTAGCGAGTTAATTGATTGTTTAACTATACCTTTACGAAATTTTAACCCAGTACGATATGTATGTTGTCATCATCTTGCCTTGTATCAGATGTTAAATATTACACACTTCTGACTGTTTTGTAGAAGTTAAACGCACATTCTTAATAATTGAAAGTCAAGCAAGAAAGACACTTACAAAATTAGATGATCAGATACGTTAGCATAATAAAACATTTTCTGCCGTAATTATCATGTGTAAATTAATTGTAATCAACATTCCAAATTAGATGATCAATAATACTAACAGTATTATAGGCCTAGTGAGTTTATTGATGTTTAGGATGTTTTCTTTTATATCTTAGAAATAGGAACATAGTTTTATATAATTTTAATGTTTATTTGGTTAATCTTGCTTTTTATTCAAATGTTGAATATTACGCAATTCTGATTGTTTTGTAAAAGCAGTGCTGAGCGCACATTCTTATATTATCAACTTTTAACGTCAAGCAAGACACCTTTTTATTTTGCTGTACGACCTTCACCCTCACACGCGATTCAGGGCATAAAAACTACGTCGAGTACAATTTTGCCTCTTAAACATATGTAAAATCAAAGAATCCAACCGTTCTTAGTCTACGAAGTTAAAGTTGAGAACAAATGTGTTACCTACGAATACTTTGATTATTGCAATATTAGCTACCGTGCTTTAAGTCTTAACATTTTTTTCTCTTATAGGAATGCTTAAAATTGTTGCCTGATATTTTGTTCTTAATAAACCTATTCAAAATCACAACTGAGAGTTAGATATTGTATATTTTTTCAACATTAAATTAATATTCAAGTATCTATTTAAAGTAAACTATTGGGGAATATGTCCATAATATTAGGATTTAAACATGTTTTAACATGTTTATTTAAAAACAAATATTGTTAACAACCCTGCATGATCATTTCACCCCCAAAATGCAGCATAAATTAAGTACAACATTAATTTATTACAGTTTTACTTCTCTTATACCTACGTATACATTAACTGTTACCTACGAATACAAAATGTCCACATTCCTCTATGTACTTAGGTTTCTGGCGCATGCTCAAAATTCTAAATTTTCCAGAAAGGGTCATTCCCCCTCTTTGAGGTACATGAAAACAAATGTTCATTAAAATCATCTTGGTGAAAATATATAAAGTGACTCAACCTCATGTTTCAAAGTATTGAGAGCCTAAAAATGCTACCTAACTGTGTGAATCTAACATGTAAAAAAAGATGAGTACCTGTACAAATATGTCCACTTTCTATCAGCATTAGCATCTTCTGAATACAATACAATCACAAATTTGAATGCAATATGTAAATAGGTGGAATAATCATCACTTAATCAAAATATGGTACTTGTATTTGTAGGTAACATTGAGAAGTGTACCTTCAACTTCATCATTCCGCCACGTGGTCAATTGGAGAGATTAGTGATGGCACTTTTTTTCCATACAAGCTTGATATGTTGACTTTGAGTGGGGAAAAGGAAAAAGAGATCGAAGCATTTTGAAACCGGACCCTGAAAATCTAGCCGTGTACACTTTTCGTTGGATTCGACCATATATAAGTTTAATATTTGAATGTTCAAAGTCTAGAACATTCAAATATTTTGCCTTTCAGTCCACAACGGAATAAAGCACATACAACTTTCAGCAAGACATTTAGTTGTCAGATTAGAATTAAGATATAATTTCCTAGTTTGGAATTTGTATCATTCTAAATGTCGTACATAGTCAGTCTTTATCGAGTTTCAACCGGAGGCAGACTCCGCTTGACATAGAATCACCAATATGATATATTTTGTCAGATGTAGACAAAATAGGAATTTTATTTTTAGAAATTCAATGTTGTTTGATTTAACAACAATAATCTAATAAGTTTTGCCAGGACATAGATATCGTCGGGCATGTGCCTTTCATTATGATTTAAAAAAAAAATCAACCACTGCTTAGTTCAATTACACTAAGAAATAAATGTCGGAAACATTATTCATGAGCAATTTTTGTATTTAAGACTGAAATCAGTATAGGCCTACCCTCGATTCCTTCCCACCTTTAAAAAATGAAAAGGTTTTACTAGATTTCTTGTTCACTAAAAATACGTTTCGGTGACATTACACAACCTGCTAGAGCAAAAATGAAGCAAATTATTTTATATTTGTTACACATGAATTCCATTTTCAAATACAACTACAATAATGGGCAATATTAAGTACCTCAGTAGTCACTGCTCTGCAATTCCTGGAGAAATTGGTTAACTACGCATACATCATATCGACAAGCTGGTTTAAACAATATTACGCACCAAACAATATTATTCCCGTCTTATACATTCCTACTTAATATTTACATAATATTAGGTGCGAATGAAAGTGACAAACAATGCAGGAATTGTACCATGCCCATTAACTAATATATAAGTTACCTACGAATACAAAATGGAATATGAAAATATTGATTATGAAACCGAAATTTCATGGATGTTATGTCTAAATGTATCCAATTTAAGACGATCAACGTGTAATCTATGGATATAAATATCATTCATTCACTCTAACACCAACAAAAAATATGTTATCGGCAAAAACAGTGTGATAACTCCATGCATTTTATTTAAATCAACACCTCCCATTTTCGTTTAATAAGGAATATTATTTTTTACCCCTCCAAATATAAATATAATAATATATCCAGTCAGATTGTATGATTACGCATTGCTTTTATGTAAAATAAAATAATTTAGGGCCAATATGCACTGTGTATATTATTGAATGTTGCCTACCCAGATAACACAGATACGTCGGGCCGACGTCGGGTTTTGGTCGGTAACGTCGGCTGGACGTCGTGTCTTATTCGAGACGTCCAGCCGACGTCGGCACAACGTTGGTATTTATTGGCTAACAAAACGTCAGTCCATTGACGTCGTCAGAACGTCGAGTATACGTCGGGTACTGTACGTTCGCCTACTGCCGTCGTATGGACGTCGGTTGTAGGTCGTCAAAAGACCGTAATTATGTTGGTCTTATTGGGGATGTCCACTAAACGTCGGCTCGACGTTGGACAAACGTGGCTTACGAAACGTCGGCTCAATAACGTTATAAAGACGTCATCTTTAGGCCAAGTACAGAACGTCGGCGTACTGCTGTCGAATGGACGTCGGCTTAACGTCGCCGAAAACTGTCAATTCTGTCAGTAAATAAAGACTTATTATGGACGTCTTTTAAACGTCGGCATGACGTTGGTCAAACATGGCCTATATACGTCGGTCTACTGACACTTTAAGGACGTCATATTTAGGCCAAGTACAGAACGTCGGCGTACTGCTGTCGAATGGACGTCGGCTTAACGTCGCCGAAAACTGTCAATTCTGTCAGTAAATGAAGACTTATTATGGACGTCTTTTAAACGTCGGCATGACGTTGGTCAAACATGGCCTATATACGTCGGTCTACTGACGCGTTAAGGGCGTCATATTTAGGTGAAGTACAGAACGTCGGCGTACTGCTGTCGAATGGACGTCGGCTATATGGGGCTGACCCGACCCGCTGAGAAACGTCAGTTGAGGTAAACATCATGTCTCATAATTAACGGTCAGTCAAACATGGCCCACGCACCGTCGGCCCATTGATTTTTTTTAGAAAGTTATCCTCAGGCCAATTTAACACTAAGGTCGGCAAACTGCTGTCTAATGGACGTCGGATATAGCCTTGAAACATCGTCCTAAAACATGATGGTTTGCCCATTGACATAGTTCGGTCAGACAAGTCCGGGAGTCAAGTACCGTATGCGGTATAAAGTAGGCTGTGCGTTAATACCAACGATTTTTTCAGTTACCCTATAAATTATACGGGTAATTTCTCCTATAGAGGGTAAAAATGCCATGAAGTAAGTATATATCTATGGGGTTTGGTGAAAGCACCCTTTTCTTTATTGATAACGGTTAATAAATTAAATTCCTTTCGAAATCTTTAGATTTCTTCGGCCCTCTTTTTATTGTGCTTGGAAAAAATAGCTAGGGCGGTTTTATAACGAAAATATCATACGTTTTTGATATTTATTTCCATACCTATGGTCCATCTATATCCTTTTACTGCATGTATGATAAAGCACAGGTTTTGTATCTCTGCGATTTGAAGTATAAAAGGAAAATTCTATATTTTGTTGTATAATATCACCACCCCTCATCACTACACTGTCAGGGGCGGACTATGGTTTGAAAACGGCCGGGCAAATGAATTTTGTTGAACCGATCCGCCATAAATAATAATGCCGACCAATTTGCACGCAAGGGGGGTTTGAGGGGATGTGCCCCCTAGCCTGAGAATGTTCAATTTTGTTGTTGAAAATAATGCCCAACTGAAGCCAATGAATGCACTTCTTCTCCAATCATCAGTGCAAAAATCTGAATTTCTATTAATGGGCATCATCAATTAGACCGTACCCGGGCCCGCGCCTCAATCTTGAATGTAATAATGTATAATAGGCGCAGGCGTCTTAGGGCCTAAACTAGCAGCTCTTGAGTGATACTCTGCTTTTTTTATATTCGACCGCAACATAATACACCGCCCCCCCCCCCCCCCTCCCCACACACACACCCCCACACACCACCCATCCTGCCCCACCCACCCCATTTTCTATCGCATTATGGATCGTTTTTATTGTTTTATCTAAACATGGGGAGGGCATTTGTGGTCGTCTATAACAACAACAAAAAACAGTCTGGATTAGGCCCGTCATGAGCCACACCGGATATCGTTCACTTTCTATTACATAGGCCTACAGCAAAAATGGATCATTTTGATCATTTATAAATGTACAGAAATAGTAAGTCAGTTGAAATCAAAGTTGCTTAGTCAGTAAGTTCATGTTTAATAGTTCATTTGAGAGAACTCTGTATGATGGCGGGGTCATAATGCCTAAAATCATATCGGAGCTAAACAGAATGTAGGGTACGTTACTTCTCAATTAAACACCTTAAGACATTCATCTAAATAGTTATTTCTTCTTTATTGAGAAGCTAGACGCAACTGGCTCTAGACTTATAACAGACCGTGGTATATGGGACTATGGGCGCATGGTCTTTCTTACCATACTTATTATAACGGCCTATAGGCCTATATAGCAAAATTGATCAATTTTAGGTTCTATCAGAAGATTGGACATTGAAACTGCCACCAGATATCTACCTAGTTCACATGGTAAGCTTAGGTTCAAATGAAATAAACCGTTCTCCTACTCTATAACCCAATCCCCTAACATGAGATCACGTTTGTCTGAATAATTCCTTCATTTGAACATTTATTCGCATCTCAAGTCTATTGTGCGCTGAACTCGTTTGTGCTGAATACGGCGCACATGGCGTCATTATCGTATTATGACCTTTCAGCCGGAGTAAACCCGTGGATATTCAAGTATAGATCTTTTTTTATCGTTTTTACCTATACACATATGGATGGGGAGGGTACTTGAGTTTTCATTCTTAACACTTTCCACGCGACTATTGGTTTTACCATTTATACAAAACAGATTTTTCAGAAATTCAATCGGACAATTTTGAAACATTTTGTGAAATTTCGGAACTATCGTCTGCAGACGCCTGCCGCGTGGAAAGCGTTAACAACAGGATTTAATAGGAACTCTTCTTAATCCGATCATTTTGGCTTGCTATATTTTGATATTTGATATCAGAAGAGCCTCCCTATTTTTCATTATTTGTGTACAAATGTTTTGCGCAAGACATGTTCCTTTTTAGATTATGCCAACATGCAGTGAATTACACTGAAAATGCCTGTGTGTGTATCTATAGCCTAATACTTAATGAGCAAATGTCATGTCACCTTAAACTTCTTCTCCAATCATCTATATACCTAGTTCACATGGTAAGCTTAGGTTCAAATGAAATAAACCGTTCTCCTACTCTATAACCCAATCCCCTAACATGAGATCACGTTTGTCTGAATAATTCCTTCATTTGAACATTTATTCGCATCTCAAGTCGATTGTGCGCTGAACTCGTTTGTGCTGAATACGGCGCACATGGCGTCATTATCGTATTATGACCTTTCAGCCGGAGTAAACCCGTGGATATTCAAGTATAGATCTTTTTTATCGTTTTTACCTATACACATATGGATGGGGAGGGTACTTGTACATGTAACACTTTGAGAACAATATATCTGTCCTTCTTAACTTTAAGAAGAGTTCCGAAGCTAACTTTAAAATGTATAGAATTGAGTTACTCAGGCCTATTCTACTTATCTTATGAGTTTTCATTCTTTCCACGCGACTATTGGTTTTACCATTTATACAAAATAGATTTTTCAGAAATTCAATAATTTTTACAATTTCGAAACATTTTGTGAAATGTTGGAACTATCGTCTGCAGACGCCTGCCGCGTGGAAAGCGTTAACAACAGGATTTAATAGGAACTCTTCTTAATCCGATCATTTTGGCTTGCTATATTTTGATATTTGATATCAGAAGAGCCTCCCTATTTTACATTATTTGTGTACAAATGTTTTGCGCAAGACATGTTCCTTTTTAGATTATATAGACCATGCCAACATACAGTGAATTACAGTGAAAATGCCAGTGTGTGTATACTATAATACTTAATGAGCAAATGTCATGTCACCTTAAAAATTCTTCTGAAGAACCATTGGATAGTATGCAACTATACTTTGGAATACTGCTAGAATAGATAACATGAAGTTGAAAATCGAGCCAGAAATAGAACACATATAGGCCTAACTTTAACAAACAGAACCTTTTCATTATGAATTAGTTATGCAGTTTACGGTGTAGCTTGTGTAATCCAAGAGTATGAAGAAAACGGTAACCATAGGCATTGACTTACATAGCCTTAAAAAAGGATTAAAAATAGAAAAGCTTTGCCGCATTCAAACCTCTGTTGTTTTAATCGTAAAAGTTCCCGTGTGATCGAAATCATTCTTGCACCTCTTGTTTGCCCTATCCTCAAATAGCTCCCCGGAAAATGGTTTCAAATTATATATAACAAAGATAAGTCTTATATGTATTTATACCTGTGATATTAATGAAAGCTTTGAATGATAGTGAATATATCGGTTAATTTAACTGCTTTAATTGAGTTGGAATTAAAGTTTAGTGTAAAATATCTCAGTTAAACGGCGCTTGTGGTGCGCCCCAGGTTGGACCCGAAAGAAGGAAATTCCTCTTGACCAAAGGAGCACCGTTGTTGATGAACGGTGCTGAATGATAAGAGTTGATGATAAAGAGTTGACACACCATTTTGCCTGATTATCTATTCCTTAAGACTTTTCCACGCGGCATAAACATGCTAGTATCGGTTTAGTTTTGAGATAGACTTTGACGAATGGCTCTGAATAATCTGTTTGTATAGCCTACGGTAAAACTTAGTTGGTGGCTGAGAAAAGGGAAATCATAGTATTCATACATAGTATAGGCCAGGGTTGTACAAAGTGCGGGAGCAGGGATCCAGGTCAGGTAGGCTATACTAACGTGTTTATTGTTTTTATTGCTTTTCCCAGTGGCGGCGCCAGGGGTCAAGCGGCATTTCCAAAAAATATTGTTGTGCCCCACCCCTACCCCCCCCCCCCCTCACAAAAAACACCCTATTTAGTTAAAATTAGAAAAAAAAATGCAATTTTAGCATAATAAGGCAAAAAAATTCGCGCTTCGCGCACATTCTCTTACTAAATTAGGTTAAATTAGGCAACATTTGACAATTTTAGTGTAAAATGCCACACAAAATTCTTCCCAAATGTAAAATTATTACTATAGTACACGGTAGTAGCCTCTACATCTAAACAACACTATAGCGAACATATTGTAATCTGATTTTTATCAAACCTGTAAGTGTAGGTGGGGAAATGTTAAGCTCAAAACCTTGCTCCTGGGAAGAAACAACTTTGTGCAACCCTGCTAGGCCTTCTTATTTACAAGGATGCACTTACTTTGTGTCCCTAAAATGTCGATGCTGGTGCTGCCGTTTATCTATCATCACCCGGCAGCCCCAATGCCAACAACAAATTATTGCAAAAAGGGCCATAGCGATTGATCATAATAATAATAATAATATAATAACAAAGTAATTAATGAAAGAATTAATAAATAAATTAATAAATTCACTGAAATGAATAAATACACCCCCCCCCCCCCCACTTCCCAGTTTGTTAGAGTCAAGACTACATAGTGCAGTGTCATGTACCTGTATGTATGGTGTCCCAGTGCATGTTGCAGTGTATTTATCCCCCCCCCCCCCCCCCCCCCCCCCCCCCCCCCCCCCATTGAAAACCCTATACGCCGCCCCTCCGAACACCGGTTCCCTGTCTCGGCGTGTATTTCCCTAAATTCATTTTTTTTAAATCGAGTCAGGTCCTATCGACGCTGGGCCAAAATCAAAATCAAAATCAAAATCAAAATCAAAAATCAGTCTCTTACACTGATCTAGTCATCGTTTAACAAATTGCGTCAGATTGTGCATCTATCGTTAACTACTCGGCCAGTGTAGAGGTTATACCGTTTGAATCATCGTCATGACCGTTGCGTTATGAATAACTTGTAATTTCTCATTCTCATCTTGCAATTGACTGAATCCGAATTATTGAAAGCTCACAAACGACATTTATACAAGGTCACTAGTACTACTACGCAATGTAATGGACGACAGCTCGGGCGACAGCTAACAGAGTAGCCAACTACAAAATATAAATGGATGAAGTAAGCTTCCGTAAATTACGTATGCGTATTTAGTATTACCTTACAATTTGTACATGCATCAGACTCAGTGTTATACTGCAAGTGTAACAGTACAGTATCCACATTGATCTGCGTGAGTGTACAACGAACAGTGCTATATTATTAAGCCTATGTGTAGTATACACAATTTGTGTGATACACACCAACAATGGGTTGAATGGCAACATAATGAACATGCTTATTAACAACAAAGGACAGGTCAACTCAACGAATACAGAATAGAATGCTAGCTGTTTGTACATTTAAGAATAGATGGATCCGGAGATGGATCAATCATTTTCAATCCCGGGCCGAGATCCAGCAGGGGCTATGACCGGGCGATGCTTTTAGCCTTATCATGAGAATAAAAAGTGAAGGCCAAGAATCGGATGCGTACTTCAATTCAAATTAGAGGTAGGTATATTATATTCGAATCAAGTTGAAGATGACCAAAGGTGCTCCAAAACCCTGCAGATTTGATTTGCAGCATCTTGATGACAAATACAGAGTGGAGACCAGAAATCTGTTTCAAGAACTGATGGTAAGAGACGAGGAAACAACTCTGATGAACTCTGGCTGGACATCAAAAACTCTATTCTCAGCGCAGCCAAAAAACATGTTCCTAAGAAACAGAAGAGAAAGACCACATCATGGCTGTCACATGAAACCATCAACTTAGCAGATGAAAGACGCCAATTGAAGGAAGCTGGTCTGCAAGGCAGTAACCTATACAGAAGACTTTCAAGTGAGGTTCAATGAATTCTAGGAGAGATAAAAATAAGCATATCCAACAGCAATGCCAAGAACTTGAGGATCACAGTTTTCACAAAAACAGCAGAGAGCTCTTTAGATGCATAAAAAACATCACCTCAAAAACGACAACTAGATTGGCTATCATCAAGGACGAGCAAGGAAAGGTCTTAACTGAGAGTGAAGAAATCAAGGATCGTTGGAAAAGCTACTGTGAAAATCTGTATGCGTCCCAAGAAGAGACAAATGGCTCACAGGAGTCTCCCCCGCCTCCACTAGGTGAAGATGAGCCTGATATTCTTCTATCAGAGGTCCAGGAAGCCATCAAGAAGTTAAAAAGTCAAAAGGCACCTGGTCTAGACGATATTCCAAGTGAGCTCCTGAAGCAAGCTGATGATTCTGTAGCAGTTATTATGCAAAGCTGTGCAATACTGTGTGGAAGTCAAGAGTATGGCCAGAGGATTGGAAGAGATCAGTTTTCCTAACACTTCCAAAGAAAGGGGATGCTAGCGAATGTAAAAATCATCGTACCATCGCTCTGATATCACATGCCAAGCAAAATCCTGCTGCACATCATCAACGAACGTCTTAGACCTCATCTTGAACGTGAACTTCCTGCTGAGCAAGCCGTTTGCGGAAAGGCCGCGGCACAAGAGATCAGATAGCCAATGTACGTCACATAATGGAAAAATGTTTTGAATACCAGAGGGAGGTCTTCATGTGCTTCATAGACTACGCTAAGGCCTTTGATTTGTGTGAGGTATTCGGCATTGTGGACAGCACTGCAAGAAATGGGAATCCCTTACCACCTCGTCCACCTAATTCGCAACCTGTATGATGGTCAAGCTGCCTGTGTTCGCACTGAGAAAGGAAATAGTGACTGGTTTGCTCTAGGTCAGGGAGTACGTCAAGGGTGCATACTTTCACCAGCACTCTTCAACCTTTATGCAGAGTCTATAATGAGACGTGCATTGGATGATTGGCCAGGGGGGCTGTCCAGTAGGTGGATACAAATACACAATCTACGTTATGCCGATGACACCACCCTGTTTTGCAACAAATATGGAAGAGATGGCGGAACTCCTGAAGAAAGTCAAGGTGGAGAGTGAGCAAATGTTAGCAAGACCAAGATCATGTCCATAGGCACAGATGGTGTTGGAGAGCCTCTCATAATTGACGGTAATGAGTGGAAGTGGTCTCAAAATTCAACTTTCTTGGATCCTAATCACCAAAGAGGGTGGTTGCAGCCAAGAGATTAGACACCGTTTAGCAATGGCTAGATCAGCAATGATCAACCTAAGTAAGATCTGGGCTGACAGAGGAATAACCAGAGCAACAAAAACCAGACTTGTCCAAGCCCTTGTATTTCCAATTGCCATGTATGCGTGTGAGACGTGGACCCTAACCAAAGCTGACAAAAACAGAATAGCTGCTTTCGAGATGTGGTGTTGGAGGCGTATGCTTCGTATCGTATGGACAATGAGAAGGACCAATTCCAGTATTATTGAAGAGATAGGGGTGTCTAAACGACTTCTTCATGCTATCAACACCCAAATGCTGAGCTACTTCGGCCATATCTCACGTCGCAAGGTAATAACCTGGAGAAGATGATCATGCAAGGCATGATTGAAGGGAGCGCAAGAGAGGCAGACCTCGTTCCCGGTGGATTGACCAAATAAAGTTGATTACTGGACACCCGCTCCGCGATTGTTACTCCTTTGCTGAAATCGTTATTTGTGGCGTAGTATCTGTAAGGTCACGAGCTGTCAGTCATGACAGGACCGAACCAACCAACCATATTATACAACAATTTGAATTAAATAAATATATAAAATAAATGTGAACACATTCACACACATTTATATTCTGATCACCATCCAGCCACACAGCTCAGGCAGGCGGCGCAGGACCTTCAGAAATGCTGGATGGGGTTGGGGGGTGGGGGGGGGGGGGGGGGGGGGGGGGGAACCCGGACACTCTTGACAAGTTGTAATATCTGTGTAAATTCATGTTATTTACCAGCAAACACAATTCAATTGTTTTAGGGGGTCACACTCACGCAGCACATAATGCAAACGCACGTGTCTACTCGAGCCGCGGTCGAGCGTTGCAAGACGGAAGATAAATATGCGTGCATAAAAAACAATAAACTGTATAGAATACTGCTACATGTACATGTACACAGGTACAGTAAATACAAGAAGAGAGACTTTATTTGGTATTAAGGGCAGTGTCAACCCAGCACTTGTTTCAAAAATTGAATTTCATATTTCTCTATTATTTTATACTTTATATGTATTCTATCATTCCCATAATGAGTTACTACTCGGAAGCGATTATTTCCCGTTCTTTTTGGGTGATTTTAAATTGTTATTCTGGTAAGTTTGAGTCAGGAAAAGGCGCATTTTTATTTGGCGGGAATTTAAGCGGAGTTCCGCGCTTTTCAAATGCTGCGACAGCTGTCCGATCATTGCGTCGCGCGCTGAAACTTCCAGTGCGTAATACCGGACGCGCCGCCTTAATATCCGCGACGTAGACGCGAAAAACAAAAGAGCGCAAAACCATGTCTAAAAATGTAAACAAAGGCCAATCTTATGATCATTTAAATTTCAGTTTTCTTCCAATTTCTTCACATTGTGACAATATAAATTGAATCTGATAGTTTATTTTGATTGTTCATAATAGTATACTCGCTTTTTAGCTCACACGCCCGTGCATTCCGTGAACATTTAGGTTAAAATGGTGGAAAATGTCAATATTTTTACTAAATCGATGTTTTCTCAGAAGTTCGAATTTGAAGGAATTTTCAGACAACCTAACACAATCAATTTTTGATTAAATTTTTCAAAATTTCATCAAAATCATCTAAAGTCGAATATCTAGGAGGCACTTTTTTTTTTGGGCTTAAAAATGTTTAGTTTTGAAAATATTGACCCAAAAGTGCCAAAAATGTGATTTTTGAGATAAAAAAACCATTTTGTTGGCACTTTTTGGTCAATATTTTCAAAACTAAAAAAGTGCTTATAATTGACTTTAGATGATTGTGGTGACATTTTGAAATTTTGAAATTTTTAATCAAAAACTGATTTTGTTAGGTTGTCTGAAAATTGTTGGCGCCAAAAAAAGTGATTTTGGGCAAAAATGTAGAAATCACTATATTTTGGGAAATTTAATACCAAAAATGGATTCTCCGACTCATTTCATTAATTTGAAAAATTTTATACTTTTATGGACATTACATTATTAGTTTAAAAGTTACAGTGCTTGATAAATTTCATATATTTTAATTTTGGGTTGACACTTCCCTTAACCCTAACCCCCCTGAATGCTAAAAAATGCTACATGTAAGTCCATCTCCAAACGCCTGTGCCGCCGGTTTTTGATGACGTAGTCAACCAAGCCGCAGCCTTTACAATTACAATAGTTAGCTGAGGGCCGTCCACGCGTGGCTTAGTGGATGGGACATAGGGCTGGGATTCGGATGGTCCCCGGATCGAATCCCGACAGGTTCCCAGGCCCGGCGATTTACATGTAGTTGGTGTTTTTTCTTCGAAAATTGTGATCCCGGTCTAAAACCCTAAACCGGGGTTAGGGTTAATTCATTTGATTAAAACTCAGTAATTTTATTGCATCTTTTTGTTTTTGTACAGATAGAATAGGGATGACCAATTGGAAGCAGTATGATCAGGAGCTAGGCATTGAAATCAGGAATAATAGACATTTGGACCTCAATGGCAGTGCATCCCGGATCCACAAATTACCAAAGTATTGTACAATCATGTACATTGGATTTATAACAGTCCTTTTGAAGATGGGTTTGAATTGAATCATACAAATGCAATTTGTACAAATTACAACAGGGAGAAACGTGACTGAAGTAACTAATTGTTTGTCAAGTTTTGTGCATGAAATTGCTCGTCTACAGGAGAGGCTACCAGAATCCAATCGTTAAGAGCCCCTTCCAAGCTTCCAATTCATCCAAGAGTACCAGGACTGGACTTGCAATCATGTACATACAATACAACTACGAGAATTATAGTTAAAAGTGACATGCACGTGTACATGTATGTAGCACATAATGTACTTGCATTTTGAACTCGTCACCCAAAATCAGCCAAACGGTCAAATTATGGAACACTCAAATTATGGAACACAAGCTAAATGTATGGGCTTTCAAATGACAGATCTGTTACCAATTATGAATCAGTTCCAAATTGGCTAAGCATTTAGTTTTTTATCTCTCCATGAGCCAAAATATTCCAAGCATGCAATTATAATGGCGGCAATAGCCAAAATGTATGCTATGCTAGCGCTTTGTTTTGGGCAGTAAAACAATGACATTTGAGGGGAAAAAATGAAGGGTGAACATCAAAAATGAAGGGAATTTCATCCGTTGTATAAATCTTGCGAATTCAGGGGTGTACTTTCGCGACATCCTGCGAGAATCCAAATGGATTCTCGCAAATGGATTCTCGCAGAATATTTCTGCGAGAATCCTTTTTACTGAATTTAAATTCCGCATTTTAAACATTTATTGTACTATTGTATACTTAGAAAATAATAGTACACAAATTGAATCAAACACTTCTTAAAATTAATTAAAATAATATCAAGAATAAGGCTATAAGCTTGCATAACTTCCAAATTCTGAAAGTTTTTTGACTAGGGGTCAAATACCAGTCATCTAAGGTCCTGTTTTGGACTTAAAAAGAAGAAAAAAATTGAAAAAAAAATTGGGATTTTTTTTTTTTTTTTGCGAGAATCCACCTAGATTCGCGCGGTAGTGTCTTTACGCGAATCGATTCGCGGATTCGCGCCGAAAGTACACCCCTGGAATTATGTAATCTAAATCTGTGGGAAAGTTGTAAAATTAAGGGATGATTACCCTGATTAATGATAAAAGAATGAAATTGACCTACAGCCTACAGGTACATATGTGTCAGGTCATTGTCACATTGACTATTTTGCTCATTGTTTTTTGTTGTTGAAAATTCTCATCTTTTACAATTCAGAAAAGGATCAACAAGTTTGCCTTTTTCTATTCTGGCTGAGGGGTGATAATTTTCATCCTTTACAATTCAGAAATGGACTCACAATTGCCTTTTTCTATTCTAGCTGAGGGGTGAAAATATTCATCCTAAAAGGTACATAAATTCAGAAATGGGAACACAACTTGTTTGCCTGTTTCGGTTCTGGCTGAGGGGTGAACATGTTCATCCTTGACAATTCAGAAATGTACATGTACACATGATACATACTAGTTTACCTTTTCTTTACTAGCTGAGGGGTGAAAATGTTCAACCTTACAATTCAGTAATGGGCACGCAAGTTTGCCTTTTTCAATTCTAGCTGAGGGGGTGAACATTTTGATCCTTTACATTTGGGCAATTTCAAAAAAAATGGCTCCTTTCACTTTTTGCGTGTTATTTCATTAATAAAGTCCTTTCCAGAAACCCAAATGATTGTAAAATGTGTGCTTAGATAGTTATTAATTCATGCCAAAAGATTTTAGCCCTCGCTCTTTGTCAAAAAAAATGCCAGCCGATTATAATGCCAAAATTGTCAGGAGTGTAACACTTTATTTTGCATTGAAAATCAACAGCAAGTTTTCAGAAAGCTAGTACAAAAAGACCAGCGTGCATATATAACTATGAGATGTATATTTTGGAAGGTTAAAGGGTCTACTTTCATTCAAAACTAATTACAGTGATATCTATGTTGTTAAAGGTCCTCAAAATATTTTTTATAACATTACAGTATGACTTTTTGAAATTTGAAGCCTAACTCAACTAGTTGGCAAAATGATCATTGGAGAATAATATGGTACAATGTTACACATTTCTTTCTTCTTGTATGTTTATTAGTATCCCTTTGGCCTATCATAAATAGCTAACTGACTTCAATAATCTGCATTGTTGCAGTTGAATGGAAGCTTTTACTGAGAAAACCCCAAAATGTCAGGAGTGTAAAAAAATGTAACATTGGCATTCTATCTGAAATTTAATAATTATTTTACAGATTTAATTTACTTATATAGTATTTTTTTATAATAGTATGAGACAGATAGAAACTAATAATAACAAATACAATTATGTTGGGTTGGGTATATTTGTTATATATTTCAAAAACGTGTGTGTCAGGAGTGTAACACATTTTGCTAGTGCTGAGGTAAATGTTCAGATGGAATTAAACAGGCATATTGTATTTACCAAATTACTATAGCAAACCTAGTGTACTGTATACATGCACCTATAATACGTTTTAGGAACATTTTAACTTTCTTTGCTTACATGACTTGAGACTAACTGTAAACATCTGTCAGGAGTGTAACAAAAGTGTAATTGCAAGTAAATGTTCAGATGGTATTAAACAGGCATATTGTATAATTGATGGTACCAAATAACTATTAGCAAACCTAGTACACTGTATACCCACCTATAATACTTTAGAGGAACATTTTAAGTTTCTTTGCTTACATGACTGTATCTGTAAACATCATCTGTCAGGAGTGTAACAAAAGTGTTGATTTATTGACATCTTTCTTGCCATAATATAGAATGACATGGGAACCCCACCATTTTATTATTATGTTGGTATTGCCAAAGAGTGATATTTAAAACAAGTTTCAAACATACTAAAACATACTAGTACCTTATTGTTGTATTACCTCCCAAAAAATAATACATGTTTATCACAATTTAAACTTAGAATGGTAATAAACAACACATAAAAAAGTGAATGTTAACCTATATTCAATTTAATCATGATTTAATGCACAAACAGACACACCCTACCATTATAACTACCTTACTGTTGAAGGGAAGCGATTCGTGCTTCGATAAATTCATCTATTTATAAAATAACAGTGTCAGGAGTGTAACACCATGTGTAGAAATACCGTATACAAGCTTTCTTAATGGATCACCACTTCGTCATCGATTGTCATATATGGACTCCAAATTTTCATTACATTTAGGTAATGCCAATCTCTGATGATAAAAACTATTATCAATCTTAAATAACTGGCCAATTTGGAAAAACAAAAACTTTTTTCCGTCAAATGTTAAAAAAGGGGGCATGTGTTAGCCATGTTGGTGTTTTTTTCACTTTCATAGATGTAGCTGTAATGAGGAAGCATTTTTTATGTTAAACAATCTTTATAAATAGATACACAGGAACCAAAAAAGTAGTATTTAGAAACAAGTGTTCTGAAATATAAACCAAGACCAAGTTTATGTTTTTTTTTACCAAAAAATGCAGATTTTGTAATAAATTGGTAAAAAAATAAAAATCTTGACTTATTTTGTCTGATCCTCAACTTGTTTCACACAATTTAACATCTTAAGCTCACAATAACACCTAAAATGGATTAATATATCAATATCCTATTTTCGGACAAAATGTCCACTTATGGAGCCATTTTTTTTTAAATTGCCCTTTTCAGAAATGGATCGGGATACACTTAAGTTTGCCTTTTTCTGCTTTAGCTGAGGGCGAACATTTGCATCCTTTTTCAGATTTTTCAGATGGACACACAAATTTGCCTTTTTCTGTTTGAGTGAAAATGTTCATTCTTTACAATTCAGAAATGGGAACATAAGTTTGCCTTTTTCTATTCTATCTGAGGGTCAAATCACTTTACAATTTAGAAATGGACGCACCGGTTTTATTTTGTTTCTGTTCTAGCTGAGGGGCAAGAATGTTCATCCTTTACAATTCAGAAATGGACACAAAAATTTACCTTTTTCTATTCTATCTGAGGGGTCAAATCAGTTTGTTATCTATCATTTAAGGACGGACCTACATAATCTGTTTTGCCCCACCAACAGGCTGTGCATAATACATGTGTATCTTACAAATTGACAATGAGGTAAAAATGTTGCCCAAAAAGGGATCTTTTCCATCAAATCAATATTTAATACTAAAAGTGAGCATGAGGCTTACACTTCCTTGGTTATGATATGATGAAGTCATTAGAAGTGGTGTTTTGCTTGTGAGACCTTTATTTATGGAAACACCCATGGTTTATTTATTGAGTTTTAAGCATTTTGATTCCAAAATTGTGATATAAATTCAGTTTATTTGGCTAATTTGTTTTGACCAAACTATTTGAAGTGAAGACATAAAAACCAATTGTTTTCCTTTTAATACGCTCTGTTCTTCCAAAACATCCTGCTGAATTGAATATCATTGCTGTCCAAAGTATGAAAATTGCTCAATGTTGGATAAAGTGTGTTTATACTTTATTTATTATACATTTTCTACAAATCCTGTATTAATGACCTTGACATTGACAAAATGATACTTTGAAATATTATGATTGCTTTAAGACTACATGTATGTATGCTATAAATGTTCGAAGCAAATATCACATGACTTTTCAGCTTCAATTACGTGTACGTGTCAAGGGTCACAACTCGTGGCACATGACCCTTTATTTGATCTATCTATTTAGTTTAGTATTATAACTACAATAGAAACCTCTTTAACACAAAACTGTTAACACAAAATTTCTGATAATGTGATGTAGTTCTGAGGCCATAGCTTTACGCAGGCATGAACATTTTCAGGCTATTTTATTTTCCAAATGTCCGCATTTTATTCTATTTTTGGCCTATGTTGGCAAAATTTAATACACCTTTTTTGAGGCTGTACAGGCTTGTTCATGCAAATTTATTCTCATGCCTGTTTATGTAATGATACCACAATTGTCTGTATATTATTAGTGTAACTGAAGGGCCTGGTGATTTTGGGTTAATGGGCTCCCTAACAATTCGAGGGTATAGTGCAACAAAGGGCTATCTGCATTTTTGGCTAAAATGAGATTTTGGTATTAAAATGATCCGCACAATATCAGGAACCTAATTATGAGAAAATAGTAAATTCACCTAATCAAAAAGGTTTGAATAGCATTGCTTCCAACCTGTCAAAACCCATTGGTGACATTGATGGGTACAAATCTTTAATTCACTTTTCCCTCAAAATGACCAAAATGAAGATTTTATTGCACTAAACCCTCGAATTGTGATCTCTTAAAGGTTAGTCTAAGTCTGTAAATTAACACTTAACAGGTTAATGGTGTATTTAATATAAAAGTTGCTGTAACTTTTTTTTTTATTAAAGCGACTTCTTAAGAGTTATTTTTGAACAACTTTATTCCCAAGATAAACAAGTGGGGTTTTGTATACACAAGATTTCTCTGCCCAAATTCTTGAAATGTTGTTTTAATTACTGAAAGTTCGAAATATGATATTAATTAAACAACTCAACTTTTTTTGATCACCTCTGTATGACTTCACATTGTATAGGTAGTTTACTTATCTTCATGACCCTTTATTTTAACTATTTGTTTACTTAGTATAGCTGTCGTATTAGTGTTAATATTGATGTAACTTCAATGGAACCTCTTTAACACAAACTGTTTGTGTTTTCACAAAATGTCTGATAATGTGAAGTAGTTCCAAGGCCCAAGCTTTACGTAATGATACCACAATTATCTGTATTACTGTGAATGAAGGGCCTGGTGATTTTGGGTTAGGGTCCATCTGCTTAATGTTATTAACAATTGTGATCTCTTAAAGGTTAGTCTTAGTCTGTAAATTAACAGGTAAATAGTATTAAATATAAAAGTTGCTGTAAAGTTTTAATATAGTGACTTGCTGAAAGATGTAGAATGTATTTTTGAACAAATATATTCCCAAGATAAACAAGTGGGGTTTTTATACACAGAAGAGGTCTCTATCCTCCGTCCAGATTCCTGAAATGTTGTTGATTACTGCAAGTTCGAAATATTGTTTTAACCAACTCGCCTTTTATGATTAACTCTTGTGTGACTTCACATTGTATAGATGTTTACTCATCTTCATGACCCTTTATTTTAACTATTTATTTACTTTAGTATAACTGTCGTATTAGTGTTACTATTGATTTGTTACCTCATTGGAACCTCTTTAACACAAAACTGTTAACACAAAATGTCTTAAAATGTGAAGTAGTTCCAAGGCCCAAGCTCTACGTAATGATACAACAATTATCTGTATTACTGTGACTGGGAGGGCCTGGTGATTTTGTGTTAACGGGTCCCTGCTAAATGTTATCAATAATTGTGACCTCTTAAAAGTTTGTTTTTAGTCTGTAAATTAATAGGTATTTGGTGTATTTAAGGTCAAATTTGCAGTAACTTTTTTATAGTGACTTGTCGAAAGATTTGCAAGTTATTTTTGAACAACTATATTCTCAGATAATCACGTGTTTTTTTTGTATACACAGAAGACTTCCCTTTCGTCCATATTGTCGAAAAGTTGATTATTACTGAAGTTAAAAATATTGTATAACCAACTCACCTTTTTATGATCACATCTGTATGACCCAAATAGAGTTTACTTATCTTCAGCTTTCCAAAAATGTATACATTTGTGAGCACCATGTCACCACGCGTTCCCAGTAAATATACGCCAAGATAATCTACATAACGCG
Organism: Ophiura sarsii; assembly: GCA_035610835.1. Classification (NCBI taxonomy): domain Eukaryota; kingdom Metazoa; phylum Echinodermata; class Ophiuroidea; order Amphilepidida; family Ophiuridae; genus Ophiura; species Ophiura sarsii. The sequence continues at coordinate 32,012,244 of CM069449.1, forward strand.
CAACCAACGTGTTCAGACATGGTGCCTGTATTACTATTAACTACTGAATGTCTAAAAATGTCTCAACCCTTTCCACGCGGCAATTAGTTATGCCATATACAAAATAGATTTTTCAGAAACCTTTCTCAATTTTCAAAGTCTACCTCAAGTATAACAGAACCAAGACTAGACATGTTTGTACGTCTTTCAATTCATTTCTTATAGTGATTCTAAATAGGGTATTCAAATTCAATACAATGTCAATTTTTAGACATTTTGTGAACTTTTGAAATGTCGTCTGCAGACGACTGCCGCGTGGAAAATCGTCTACAGACGACTGCCGCGTGGAAAATCGTCTACAGACGACTGCCGCGTGGAAAATCGTCTACAGACGACTGCCGCGTGGAAAATCGTCTACATACAGACGACTGCCGCGTGGAAAATTGTCTACGGACGACTGCCGCGTGGAAAATGTTAATATTGAATGTGCCATTACCTTGCCGTAGAAAAATTGTTCCGCCGCCGCAGATACTAGTTTGTTGGCGGGCACATGTAGTATGCTGACATTTTTAGACATTCAGTAGTATGTATGTTCAAGCTTCTGTTGGAATATACATTGTATACTTGAAAGTTTCCTTTTTGCTTCTTATTTGAGAAATCTTGTTAATTGTTATCTAATCATGTGTTAAAAGTTTATTATAAAAAAAGAAAAACGTACTATTGTCTCGATCGTGTTTATCAACATCATCATTTAGGTAATTTCAGTCGACAGGAGTCGGGCGGCGTAAGCGTTGTTGTCTGCTGTAAGTCGGTTAGGGAGGGTCTATGTAATCAGCACGTGGCCCACCGAATGTCCCACCAAACGTCCGGAAATAAACTGCCCCGTGCCTCGCTAACGTTTGGTAGGCTGTAAGTCGCACACCCGACCTATGTAATTGGCACGCGGTCGGTCTAATGTCCTACCGACGACCGTTAATAAATTTCCCCGTGCTAACGTCGGCGGTAAGTCGCACACACGACCCATGTAATTCGCACGTGGTCGGCCAAATGTCCCACCAACGTCCGTTAAAACACTTTCCCTTGCTCACGTCGGCCGAACGTTATCGTTTGGTCGGCGTGAAGACGCACACGACCTATAATTGGCACGCGGTCGGCCGAATGTCCCACCAACGTCCGTTAATAAACTTCCCCGTGCTCACGTCGGCCGTACGTTATCGTTTGGTCGGCGTGAAGACGCTCACGGCCTATGTTATTAGCACGTAGTCGGCCGAATGTCCCGCCAACGTCCGTAAATAGACTTCCCAGTGCTCACGTCGGCCGAATGTCCCATTAACGTCTGATAATAAACGTAGTTCATAATTACGTCGGCCGTACGTTAATATTCGGTCGGAAACGGTAGGTCGGTTTATAGTCGGTAGGAAGTACGCTTAACGTTAAATAGACGTCGGCAACATGTCGTTCACAGGACCCTTAGGTCGGATTCTGGGTCGGCAAGACGTTTAGCCGACGTCCGCCCGACCTTTCTCACAAACCGTCGGCCCGACGTAGGCCCCATGAGCAGCCGACCCCTGAGCCGACGTCTCAGGGACGTTTGGTCCGACCAAAAGCCGACGTCGGCCCGACGCATTTGTGTTATCTGGGTACTATACATATACATGTTACCTCCGAATACAACATGAAGTCATGCACGAGATGCTGTTACTGAATATTTATATAAACATTAATCACCCCCATTACGATTTAAATCAACTGTCAGATGATGTCTTTGCGTGAATAGCATACAAAACTACACTTATAGGAGTAATAAGATTGAGAAAGAGGGAGGCTATATAATCAACTTTTAAGACAACAACATATAATTGATGCACTTGTACGCAAAGTACAGAATTTTGTGAAAGGTTACTAATACAAAAGCTGAAAGTTTGATGCAAAACTTCTCCGATGCTTTCCGAACGCAGCGCACATTTCTACTTCATTCCAGTCGCTACAAGTATGTAACAACAGAGGAAAGTACCACGGTATCGTTATTTGTATATTTGAAGGTAACAGTTCAGATTTCAAATTTGCCTACGAATACAGCCTTTTATTGCTGATATTTCAAAAAATGTTGCCTTCAAAATGATAAACCTTGTCGCACATGTACATTGTATCATACTTCGCATATTCTATAGATATCATTCACTAATCTGTGTTTATATTAAAATGGCTGTGTTTTAAATAGGTATTCGGAGGTAATGCATTTTTTTTACCAAACCGATCGTTTCCGCTTTTAAAATTTCTAACAGCTTTATCAAAAAATCGACTTGAATGGGGACAATGCATTTAAGTATTTAATATATTTAGGCTTCCTTTCAGTACAAATTACTCTACCTCAGGCGAATTCTTCCCCGAAAGTGAGATTTAACAAAACATGTTTTGTAGGTAACGTCAAAACTTACCACAGCAAAAAAAATCAAAACAATTCAGGGATTGATCGAAAGTAACCAGAAATTAAAAGAGGCAATCTTGAGATATCCAGCAATCAAACAGGCAAAATTATTTCCGCTTAAGCTCGTTTTCATCTAAACGGTTATGTCTAACAAAAAACCTTAACACCTATTTTGTAAAAAGGGTAAAAAATAGCAGGTTTATTGCTCGTTTACGCCCAATTGTGCATTTAAGTTGTTCATATTATATATGGCGCGAACCGTCTCATCGAGGCGGATACGTATAACACAAAAATAAAATGGTCAAAATATAGATTATTTTATTAGAGGCCTGAACATCAAGTGTACACTTTTCGTTGGATTCGACCATATATATAAGTTTAATATGAGCCGAACATGTTCAAAGTCAAAACATTTAAATATTGTGCCTTTCAGTCCACAACGGAATAAAGCACATACAACTTTCAACTGGACATTCAGTTGACAGATTATAATTAAGATATGATTTCCTAGTTTGGAATTTGTATCATTCTAATTGTCGTACATCAGTTTTTATCGAGTTTCAACCGGAGGCAGATTCCGTTTGACATATTATCACCAATATAATGATATATTTCGTCAGATGTAGACAAAATAGGAATGTTATGTTTAGAATTTCAATGTTGTTTGATTTAACAACACTATTCTAAGAAGTTTTGCCACGACAGAGATATTGTCGGGCATGTGCCTTTCATAATGATTTTTTGGTAAAAAATTAACAACTGTTTAGTTTAATTACACTATGTAATGAATTTCGGAAGCATTATTCATGAGCAATTTTTGATTTAAGAATGAAATCTGTTAGGCCTATCCTTGATTCCCTCCCACCTAAACAAAGATTCGTGCGCAAACTTTGGTGCTTGTCCACTACTACAAGTCATCACTTTGTGGATATTGACGTAAAGAATGGCTGCAACTCAGTCGATCCTGTATGCTACAAAAACTGATCGGGGCAACAGCCTTTTGTGTCGTGTTTATGAACCTGGAAAATAATTCGGTAAATATCGCGTATGACAAATGGTATGACAAATCAAATATAATATCAAATTTGTCATGTAAGACAAAAGGCAGGAAAGTATGCAGGGTTGCGATTGTCGTATTTGTAATCCTGAAAAGGACTCAATTTACGATCATTGTTGGCGTGTCATGCTGCGGCCATCTGTGACAAAGCATGACAAATATTCCCATCCCTTATCAATTTTGACCTTTTCACCGGTAATAAATCATCGAATTTTGTTTGTCAACCGTTGATTAATGTTGAGGGTTATGAAGGTTAGTTTATGCCCTTGGTAAAATTTTAATTAAGTGGGAAATAGACACATCATAGGATGATTTATTACCGGTGAAATGTCTAATCACCTTTCCAAAAGTTTAAGGTGACTAGGAGCATAATTGGCATCTCGAACTCTGTGTGTACCCATATATCACTTAAAACTTGGATACCAGGCGATGTACACGTGTTATATGATTTGAACTGCAACATATCGGGGAATGATATAACGGATTTGCATGATTGAGAATGGCGTGCTTTAGTTGTGAACTACACCTGATTATTATATTTATGTGTCTATATGGAATAGTATGTACAGCAGGTAAGCACACCAGTAGGCCTAAATATTTAAACCCGATATGCCCACTTTGAAGAGTGAAGAGCCATGGGAAAATATATAGTATTATTGAAAGAGCCAAGGCAGTGCAACGGTTACATTATCATGATTATAGGCCTACTTGATAGTTGAACAGAAATGTAACTAATACGCATCCCGGCCGGGTGTTGTCAACTTCCTGAGGACGTTGACATATGAATTGGAAAGCAAGCAAGCATCGTCATCGTCAAACGGTGTTTAAATCTGATCCGTAATCGTAAGGCGCGGGCGGCTGGGGGGGGGGGGGGGGGGGGGGGGGGGGGGGGAGGGGGGAGGCACGCGAATTAAAAGTTGCAAGACCGTGTCCTGGTATCTACGGAAAGCCGCACGGAACCACCGACATCATAAACATTTGCGACACGCCGCAAAAATTACCCGATGTTTTATTTGCGGCTATGACAAATTGCGAATCGATGCCGAATCGACGCCGATGCGACTCCGATTGTATGCCGACAAATTAAAAATAGTATGCGACAATCAGGGTGTCGCGTCAGGATAGCGGACGATTACGGAAAGCAATATAGAGCCCCCGGCCGACTCTTTTTTTAACGTGTAAATCCTATTGAAATGTTGGCCGATACAAAACATTGTGATTCGATATAAATATTTGCGACCCGATCTGGACCCGACGCCGACGTGACCCGAATTACATGCGGACACAAGTAAAATAAATGCGACAATCGGGGGTGTCGCGTCGGGTTAGCGGCCGATTTTTTTAAAATTATCGGCCGACAATTTTGTTTTTGTCGGCGGACGGTCGACTGTTTATATTGCCGATGGTGTCGGCAGACATTTTTTTTTAATTGCCAGTCTACAATTTTTTTTGCCGATATTTTTTTAAAAATGTAGGCCGAGAATTGTTTTGGCCGATAGGTGTGTGTCGGCAGACAATTTTTTTGCCGACACCATCAACCGGTGACACAACCCGACACAGCCCGATACAACCCGACACAGCCCGATACAACCCAATACTAAACTAAGGTTTAAGGTTTTGTAAACTAAAATGGTCCAAAACACTTTTCCTGCGCGCGGATTTCAAGCTTCCATCTTAATAAAGCATCATAATTCGCCGCGCGAAGCTCACACAAATTGGCTATTGTAACACTAAACTATTCCAGAAAAAAACGTTCCTGAAGGCATCTTGTTAAAGGTTGAATAATAAAACATTGAAACTAAGTCGCGCGTATTGCGCAAACAGTGGCTATTGTAACACCAGACATATTTTTGAAGCAATCTTGTTAAGCTTGAATAACATCTTGTGAAGCTTGCTTAATAAAACATTGAAAATAATTATCGCGCAATTTGCTATTGTTAATACTAAAATAGTCCAGAAAAACGTTTACAAGCCATCTTGTTAAGCTTGAATGATACAAAGTTGAAACTAACTGGACCTACGGCACATAATAGTCTGAAATACGCGGGCGCTGCTTCGATCAGCTGCGCGCACATGTTTGAAAACTCACAAAATACAGCTAACCAATCCGAGCCGTGAGGGCGAGATTACTTAGTGCGACACTTTCGTCAAAGTTGAGTACTATAATAGTTCCTATTTGAAATTGCCTGGCTTCACTTGTTCATTGAGTTCTGCACGTAGGCCTGTCGTCAGTTCGCACACCGGCCAACACCATTAATATTATTAACCATATATAGGTTGACGGATGGTCCTGGCGTTTCGTCATGACATATTTGAATCCCCTGCCTTTTCAATACATCGAGATAATATAATTATGCTAAAAGAAATTTGACCTTCACCACGGCCATATTGGCATACAAGCTTTGTCACGTTTCGGCGCAGTTTCATTCATTGTTCAAATCCTGCAATTACAAATGAATTATGTTGATATCCAGTTGCGTAGCTTTTAGGTTTTCCATATGGAGGGGGAGGTCAAAACATGAAAGGAAACTGAAATTTCAAGAATAGTGGCCGAGTAAAAAACTTATGAGCGGGAAGGGGCAGGGGGGGGGGGGGGGGGGGGGGGGGGGTGGGGGGGGGGGGGTCGCACTGTTTATTGAAATTTACTGTACATTCTGTTGGTTGAGTTTGATTGCTTTTAGAAGCGTTGTACCTCCATACCGGCGTGAACAACTGCAATTTCCAACTAATTTGTCTGTCTTCCTTTCTCCTCTCTGTCCGTTTCCTTTCACTTTTACTTTCCTTCCCTTTTATTCTCCTCTTCTCCCTTTGTTTCCCTCCCTTTGCCTTCCCGATTTTCCGCTGCCTTCCCGGTTTCCCGGTCATTTTTTTCAGGGGGGGGGGGGGGGGGCACTCTGCTCCCCCTAGCCCCCGTATGGCTACGCTACTGTAATACGATCGGACTGTCGATTTAAATTTGGTAAATATATGCCCTGTTGTTCGTGGACACTATTTGTCCACAGACCCCCCCCCCCCCCCCCCAGCCCCTTCCCGCTCTTAAGTTTTTTACCACTTTCTCATGTGTGCTATCCATTTTGATATTAGAAAGAAATTCACGGCAGTAACTGTTGTTTAGTAAATCATCGTGTTGTAGTGGAGACTGGGTTAATAACAGCTCGAAATAAGAGCTTTATCTAGACTAGTAAAGGGTAATTGATATAATACTCCAGTACGTGTACGCATGGTAGCTACCTGTCATGGTGTAAGCAACAGGGCAGTATATCATCTGTGTCGTTTATGGAATCTCCAACAATGACATGCCATAAATAAAAGAGCAATAAATCAATCTTCAATTACAAATTAGACGAAGTTAACACCTTTTGTCATCGTAATAAGAGATTTGTCTAGACTAGTAACAGTTATCCTGGGTAATTAATTATAATACTTAAGCACGTGCAACAATAAGCACGTGCAACAATGACATGCCACGAATAAAAGAGCGATAAATCAATCTCCAATTGTGCGAAGAAGCGTCCTTTGTCCTGTGTTGATATCAATAACGTTCTTTTTATGTCGTCCTTGGGATGGATTTTAAGTCAGAGAAAAAAGAACAACGGGAAAAATACGGCTGGCAAGTAGCAAACTTAAATGGTGGTCTGTACCCAGTTAAAGAACCTATCATGATAATACACCTATCAGTTGTAAGACGCACTATACAACCCCCGGGAGAGGTGCGTCACGGGTGTGTCGTTTACAACCACATTCTTGACGGGGGGGGGGGGGGGGGGGGGGGGGGGGGCGGGGGGGGGGGGGGGGGGGGGGTACGTCAACCATGCGAAAATGAGCTGGAAAATTCCGAAATTTTTCCAGAATATCCTGGAATTTAATCCCGGAATAATTCCAGCTTATTCCGGAATTCCGTGGGTCAATCTAGACAGGATTAAGCTTGGATTTTAATTTTAAGAAAAGCCAGGCATAATAAAAAGCTTGGATTAGCTGGAATAAAATGGCTGATTGGTAGGTGCATAAAAAGCCTGGATTAGCTGGAATACAGCTGGAATCTGGCGGTCAATTTGGACAGGATTTAGCTTGGATAAAGGCTGGATTTTTGGTGCGCTAAAAAAGCCTGGATTAGCTGGAATAAGCTGGAATCTGGCGGTCAATTTTGGACAGGATTTAGCTTGGATAAATGCTGGATTTTGGGTGCGCTAAAAAAACCTGGATTAGCTGGAATAAGCTGGAATCTGGCGTTAAATCTGACAAGCTTGGATAAAGGCGGAATTTTGGTGTGGTAATAGAAGCCTGGATAAGCCAGAATAAGCTAGAATTATAAAAAGCTTGGATTAAGCTGGAATAAAAAGGCTGATCTTTAGGTGCATGAAAAGCCTGAATTAGCTGGAATAAGCTGGAATCTGGCGGCAATACATTCTGACAGCAAAAAAGTTTGGATAAGGTGGAATTTTAGGTGCATTAAAATTTAAAGATAAAAAAGTCGGCCATTTGGAAAAAAACAGTATTTTGATCATTACTCAGTCATTATTGAATCAATCAACTTGATTTTGGTGATTAAACTATAGGATTAGTCCAATTTAGACCCTACCTTACTTTTAGGTGTCACTTTACTTTCAGATAGGCTGGTTTTTGTAACTATAATAATAATATTAGTAGTAGGGCTAGGCCATGGACTACTGCCTGCCTAATGATAATGTTTTCTCTGATATAAATAGGCCTAGGCTAGGCTAAGCTTGAGTTCAAACAATCATATTCAATTGAATAGAGATTATTATAAACTAGGCCTATTATAAATTCCACTATTAATTTATGTGCTCCACTTTTGCAGAAAAACAAATCGCATATGTGCACAAATTATGAATGTTTGTAGTCTGGCCTATCGAACTACACAACACTAACATGAACACCAACATGAACATTTTAAAAGCTTATTTTTGTTTAGGCCTAGCTTCCTGATGAATATCTTCCAGGGAGATCCCAAGGCTGTGTACTTGATCAAAATGCTATACTTCAATTACCTAGTCTTATATTACAGTCAAATAAGGAAAAATTTACAGACAAACCTCAACTGACATGCAGCAGACGACACATTCATTTTTACAATTGTCATTGTACACACTTACACAGTCTGCAGAATGCATAGTTCATTTACTCCTTAATGCTCTGCATAAATTGTGAACATCACTTACGCGAAAATAAGTTCAAGCTTCATAAGAAATGCTGGAAACGTCTGGCTTTTTCTGGAATATCCAAGCTTTTTTCTGGAATATCCAAGCTTTTTCTGGAATATCCAGGCTTTTTCTGGAATATCCAGGCTTTCAAGGTTCTGTAATGCTTTGTTGTAATGAGTTTGCCAGTTATTTGCCAATATTTCTCTAAATTAGGCTTTGTAAAATTCCTTTTATCTTTATTAGTCAATCTACCCCTTTATACCAGCCACGCTTAAAGGGGAAATGGTGTTTCTTTCTAGACTGACATTTTCAATGAGTAAATATATACAATGGTGTGAAAAAGGTCATTTTCAAATTCCAAAATTAATATGTTCAAAATACCCACCATTTAAATAACCTAATTTCCAATAAGGTTAAACAATAGAAATTAGTGTGTACATTAGGTTTTCCGGAGGGAAGTAAGTTCAAACTTTCATTTTATCCAAAATGGCTGCTATATTTAGCAATCAGATTTCAACAATGAATAATTAGATTCCACAATGTGTTTATAAATTTCGTCTAAGTCCAAGCTAATCCAAGGTTGCTAAGAAGCTTGGACGTTCCACAATGTGTTTATGAAAGTCCAAGCTAATCCAAGGTTGCTAAGAAGCTTGGACTTTAATAATATATGATTCCACAATGTGTTTATAAAAGTCCAAGCTAATCAATCTCATATGTTGGAGTTCAAGCTTTTCTTGGTAGTTCCATGATCAGAAAGCTGGAAATACCTTGGAAAAGCCAGGATTATTTTTATTCCAGCTTTTTCCAGTTTTTATCCTGGCTTAAAACCAGGATATACAAGGTTTGAAATTAGGCTGGATTTTACCTCTTAGCCAGAGCTTGGATAAGCTTGGATATTCCAGGAAAAGCCGGAATTTTCCAGTATTTCTTATAAAGCTTGGATTCATTTTCGCATGGGAAGTGGCAGCCTTTGGTCCGCGTCAAGGTCCGTCACTTTACATGGGTGCGTCACAGTGTACATGTTTTACGAACAACAACATACGACCTTTAAATATATGCCAGACAATATACACCAACCAGGCTCTACTTAAATACCGCAAACATATATTTTCCGATATTTTATACGCATGTTCTAAAGTACCTGAAATCACTTGCAAGTTGTGCAAGCCTGAGTTTGGCAAACGGAAAAAAAAACCCAAGGAACCGACAGTAGACCGAGAACCTTTCATTTTGAGAGTAGTGTCATGTATAAGATAGGGGATCAGCATTGCGCTATACCACACAAGGGTACACACCACCGTAACCTTCCGCGGGCCAGAGTGCAGGGGTACTAAAGTCCCTAACAAACTTTGATTGCTGCTTTAAATGTGAAGATTTTTGCCATAGGTCTAAGATTTTGTTTTATTAAAAAGTTGAAACCATCACGATTGTAATCTGAAATGTAAAAAGGCCCCAAATTATTCTTGGGCGAAGTCTTGATCACACGTGTGAAGCGGCCCGAAACTCCGATGTTCCTGTTTTTTACGCACTATAAAGGCGAGTGCTTTGCGAAATCAAGATTACTGAAAAACTGGGACCGTCGATCATATATGAAATGTTGATAATATATATTAAAGAAAACAAAAATACGAAGATTTTACAACAAAAATGCATATACCAAGTAAGGATCAGGGGACCACAGGAGAAGCGGTTGAACACCGGGTTTCTAACTTATATTGATATCCACATGACTATGCCATATCGGAACAGTTAAAGATATCTTGACGAAAAAGCAGTGTAAGTAGGAAACAAGTATCCCTTTACATTGCAGGTGCTAACAATTTTTAAATACAGTAAAATGGCAACCCCCAACCCCTCCGACTCTCATACTTTGACGGCTTACCCTACCTCCGGGTAAAGTGGTACCGTCAAACAAGAATTTCGTCAAAATGAGTACACGGGATGTCAAAGAGATACCTATATCCCTAGTTCACTGTCCGTTGGTAAATAAACCTTTTCACGTTATTCCAACGAACCACCAAAATACTTCAACCGTGAATGGTATATAGCAACAACGAATTTGAAGACCGTTGCCTACAGTACTTAGTGTTTACATTAATTAACAGTAAGAGCCGAATCTTCGTATTAAAGCTAATGTATCGTTAACTAAACGTAATTCTCGGACATTTGTTATCCAAAACACGCGTCTAACTCACTGAAAAGTGTCCAACTTTTAACAAGAGTATAAGGGTCGTTTAACGCGTGTTTAACTAAATTCGCCCAATAGTGTACGCCCGGTGCAAGCATATGTGCATATCGTGAAGTCTTGTAAAGGGGCATTGAGAGATATGAGTGTGCGCCTCAATTTTCCAGGAAATCAGGTTTTTTTCTAATATCGAAACTATGTGCTGAATTCGAAGTTATGCTATAATTTTACTCGCCGCCTTTCGCGGCAAATCTAAAGCCGGATCGGACGTGCCGTTATTTGCTTCATTTGGCATGAAGGCGATGTCGGAATTGTATGACATTTTGGATTTGGGCTATGTTGATGATTATCTTTATGTTTTTGCTCATTTAGTATATCGATACATCTCTCTGTGCCCCTTTATGTACACGTGGATTTCTGAAATTCGGTCGATACGCATTGTAACCCAATGTGGGCCACAATACACTGAACGCACGACAACTCTGGGGACGAGATTTGCGGAGTTTAATATCTGGTTGTGTTAACAATATCGTAAGCTGGCGTTTAATTTAGACACGAGTTAGTTAGACACGTTTATGAGATAAAACTGTATTTAGTACGAGAATTTGGTCCTTAATATCTAAATAACGAGGGTCATTCAATAAGTTCTACCTCCTACCTCATAACTTTGCTATTATACAAGCCAGTCGTATGAAATATTCCACAATTGAAGCTTTGAATCTCAGCTACAAAATCATAGTAGATTGGTCTGAAAACTCATTTTAACTTTTCTGGATATGCAGTTAAAACCAAACTTCCATTTAGTGCGACGGAAACGGGTAAAAAACAGCCAATATCTCCTAATGCTATTCATTGGGCCAATTATAAGAGACAAAATGTACCTATCGGTCAATTACAATCGTTCTAACTTACAAATATCTCTTGAACAGACTTTAAACAATACAAGTGACTGATTTCTTGGCGGAAAATGCCCTCTAATTAGCCAGAACCAGACCAGGATAGCCATCAATTTTAACCCTACCCTAGAGAACCGCTGCAAAAGTCATATTTGCTTTTCATAGGAACTGAGAGATCTTCATTATACAGGACTAAATGGATGTATTTAAAGTCTCTCTAAGATATATTTTTCTATCACTGACTACCTGATTAACTATTCTAAATGTTCCATATAAGGAAAACTGATAAAGTTACTAACATTTTAAGATTTAACATTCGAGGCGTCACTGTGGCTTGACTTGTAACAACGAACAATTGACTGAATATCAGTATTCCAGTATGATAAAGGCGTGTCAATACATTCGAAGTTGACATTATACTATTTGCAAGCTACAAATGTTAATATTGCTACAATCTGATTTATAAATGATATTATAGCATTATATTCAGAAATCATTCATTGTTTTCTGTTTTCAGTAATTTAATCGGGCGGTTATACCTAACCATACAATACTAATGACAATACGGAGAGAAAACGAAAAACATGTATTTATTCTTTGGGGTAATTTTCCGTGTCCGATGTCCAAAATCTCTCTCTGGATTTGATTGCATCATGACAAAAGTGAAATAGGTATCAATTAGCATTGGACTATACATGTGTAGCTATGATTCAGAGCTATACTTATGACAAATATCATGAGGCTGACATTCATATTGGAGATGTTATGAGTGAGGAGGTAGAACTTATTGAATGACCCTCGTAGTATAAAGCTTTTCTGAAATCTCATTATTTCCATTATAGCCCAAGATCCATTGTGGCAATATTGCCGCACCAGCAAACGGTGTACTATCTCCTGCCACTGGGATAATCGACCATGGATTGAAGTTTACTGTAAGTTGCAATGACGGATATCAACTTTATGGACCCTCATTTGCAGTTTGCGTTGACGGTACCTTGGACGCCGTGGGAGATGAAGACGATATTGACGAATCATATTGTGGTAAGTCGTAATTAACATGTAAGAGGATGTTTATTTATCCATGAATCCTGCTAATATGAAGTTAACTTACCGAGTTTTGCTGATCAAAATTGCAAATGTCACAGTATTTGCCGAGTGAACCAAACTGTTGTAGCAAAGTAAGCTATCTCGCTAATACTTGACTACCGCGTTAGCGATGTAAATTTGAGGGCAAAACTCGAGTACGAGGAACGGAATATCGATAAGCGAGGTAAATATACAAAATAAATCCACTTCAAAATAGCTTTTAAACTTGATGGTGGATTATTGAAACATCATGTTTATGTCAATTGTTTATCCATTCAAAGGTCCACGCGTTTAAATTGTTATATTGTATTCATTTTTCTTTTTCATATTGCCTTGATAAATACTTGATTTGACTTCAGTGTTCAGTTACTCAAGCAAAATTGTTGATTAAAGTCACCTATTTCCTCGCCATAACTATGTCAGCGTACACCTTGCAAACTTGTTAGCATCGATGGTTGCATATGCTCCAACTTACTCTTGGGTCTGGTTATGTATAAGATTTAGCTTACATTACTCGCAGGTTACTAGCCTAGTAGCCTACTCCGTTTGGTGCTCTCAAAATGTTTGGTTACGCCTCAGTTAATACTAGCGAGGTAGCGCTATTCTTCAGCTACTCGCCATTGGTGCAGTCGGCCGATATAACTACTTGAAAGCTAGGGTATTTCTTGTTGAATATACTGCTTTCTCGGACTAGGTTTATGGCAATAAGGCCTGATTTATTAAGTCGAACATTTTCGACTTGACACTAATTTTGGTTAGGTTTGATGTGCAGTTGCTCTAAACAAGCTTGTTCCCCCAAAAATGTGGGACATATGCGCGTGTATACTGTTGACCATTGTAATTCCATGATTCCTCTTGTCAAATGAACCGACAGTGCCAATATCAACCGACAAGACGTCAATATTGGGGTGGGGTGACCGCCCCCCCCCCCCCCCCCTCTGGTTACACCACTACTGTTTACTTACGTACTGCCTACGGCACTTGGGATGCTATTTGGCGTCACATGAATACAACTTATAGCCTCTGGTTCTCCGTATAGCCATTGATGTCAATTCTGTTCAGCTACCTTCACAATGGTCATAGCCAAAGGCGGTACCCTTTTCGTACATGTACTTGTTAATTTACTGATCAGGAATTCCCCGGCATATTATTTGGCATGATCTTGATGTGATAGGTTGATATGCTTTGTCTCAATTTGACTAATTTGTGTCCACCATATTGAATTTGATGTACATGTACGTTAGTAGAATAACAAATTATCTCCATGTTATTATGTTTTATCTTATATGTTAGCTAGCATATGAATTTTATCAATTATACCTTTTTCAACGGCCATTTTCTCCGCATCTTGAAGCAAACAAATACGGAAAATTAATTGGTCGAAAACATATATTTATGCTTTAATCATATTTGTTACCGACTATAATTATTTACTTTATTATATTTTGTCGGTCATTTTGATAAGAGCCCTCATGCAAAAATTCTCAGGTGACAGCCTATTTACCCAACATATTCTAATTCCCCATGAAAGACTGGTTTAGAAGAAGAAAAAAATGATAATTTCTACCTCTCAATGTGGGACCTATATGTCCTCCATTATAGCCTGGTCTATAAAGGGGGGACTTATCTTGGGTTTATATGATTTCGTACCTGAGCATCGATATTTTATATGTTACGAGGCTCAAGAAAGTAACATGAAACAATGTTTTCCTTATCATTCATCTGCAAGGTCCACCGTGTGGAGGTGTATTCACTGCCGAATCTGGGACATTTACGAGCCCTAACTACCCGGATGATCATCCAGCTCTTGCACGATGCCTTTATGTCATAGATTTCATAGGAGACGTTAATATATACTTCAATTACTTCTACACTTATGCCGATTTTCTTCATTATGGAATAGGGAAGCCAATGACAAACAGATTGGGTTCCTTTGAAGACGATTATCTACCATTTCAGTTGAAATTGACCGGTCCAGTTTGGCTAATGTTAACATCTAATAATGACGGTGATCAGTATCCTGGCTTCAGTTTGACATATCAATTTGTGTGTAAGTAGTCTTTCATAACTTGACGAGGTTTATCGACTCGAAAAAGCAAGGTTATCAATTCAAAAAGCAAGGTTTATCAGGTGTCTTGACCAGCAGGTAAATCGAATTGATAAACCAGGTAGCGATTCGAAAAGGAAGATTTTTGACAAACAACGTTTATCGACCGATACACCTGGTTTTTTTTAATCAAAAAAACTTGGTTTAACAACATCCTTGCTTAACACATTTAACAAACTAGGATTATCGAAATGAAAAAGAGTCCGTTAATCGATTCAAAAAGCAAGGTTCTGGATAAATCTATGGCAGATATTTTGCACAATAAAAGAGATATACAATTTTTTTTCTACGAAAAAACAAGTTTATCGATTCGATTGTCAAATTCATTTTGATTTTTATCTCGGCTGATAAACTTTGTTTTCAAAAACTATGACAATCGAAGCGAAATGCCAAGTTTATCAAATTGAAAAACCAAGTTTATTGTAAATGGTTTTACGCTGTGTCCTTGGTCTCCCTATACAATTTGTGATTGACCATATTATTATTCATGTCCTGGGCTCGTCCAATCTGGTGGCGCGTCTTATCTAGCAGCGGCATGAATTCGCGCCATTCTTTTGGACTGTATTTTTGAATATCTGGCTGGAGTAGTCATGATCTCGTGGTGAACATTTTTTCATCCTAATAGTTTACGAATTCTGGCGAAAATCGTACGTTTTTTCTCGTCAACAAAACTGTCTACTCTGAGAGAGATTTTATCGTAGCTGAAAGTGATTTTTTTTTGCAAAGAGTTTCCGGAGAAAAGGTAAGATTAGAGTTTTGCAAATAACTTTTTTACCACGACACGAGTGAAGCCTGAAGTGCTCTTATCGTAGTCCTAGGACGGTTGTTGGATCAAGTGCAGTGCTAGTAAGTCTATTGTAAACAATGGGCAGAAAACGCAAGGGGAGCAACGTTAAAGCTGGTGTTGGCTTCTACCTCCGAGAGGACAACTCAAATACCTCGGGAGGAACAAACAGATGTTCTGAACGCTGTTCTCAGACAGTCGCTACATGATGCCAGACAGGACGAAGTAGCGGTAACGGCAGCAGTGGAGGAGGCCCGCCGTCAACAGGAGGTTTATTAAGCGGGTCGGACCCGATTCCAAATAGACTTAACGTGTCGGCAAGCCAACCCGCCCGAGATGTACCAAGCGGTGAGCGGTATGATGGTAAACATGTTTAGTGGGGGCAAACCCACCTGATAAGCATTTGTCGGCAATTTTGCGATCCTCTGGGCGAGGGGTACCGCCTCAGGCCATTCAAGGCAAAATCGAAATTGGTAGGGGCATGTACGTGGAGTTAAATCTTCTCCTGGACAATTTGTGTGAGGGTCATTATGAGGGGGAGAACGGGACCGCGAGGGGTGTTTCTATGGTTTTCAAGTGTGAGGGGCCATCCAGTACTAAGACAGCACGGTCCAAGTAAACCTAAGATAAAATCAATTTGAACATGGATCATTGCTTTTCTGGTTGATGAATCCATTTACCTCAGTTATCACCCCCAGCGCAGTCAGGAGATATCAAGTACATGCAGATTGTTAGGTCCGCGGGAATCCGTTTTTGGAAGCGCGGCGTGGTCCGCGACGAAAAACAAGTTTATCGACGAAAAAATACGTTTATCGGTCGACAAACCTAGTTTTTCGGGGACAATCAACGATAAACCTGGTTTTCCGATTCGCTTGTCAACGTTTTTTGAGAAACCAAGTGTATCATTCGTCGGGAGTGGGGGGGGGGGGGGGGGGGGGGGGGGGGGGGGGGGGGGGGGGGGGGTGGTGAATTTAAGGATGGATCAACAACGTCGGGGATGTAAAACTAAGGATTCATCAAATTACATTCTTAAATATTAAAAATTGGGTTAGGTATATTGGGTTGGGTTAGTTAAATTGGATTAGTTATATTCAGTTAAGGTTAGTGGGTTAGGTTTATTGGGTTAAGGTTATAGGGTTAGGGTTATTTGGTTATGGTTATAGGGCTAGGGTTATTTGGGTTAGGGTTATTGTGTAAGGGTCATTGGGTTAGTGTAATTTGGTTAGGGTCATTAGGTAAGGGTATGGGTTATGGTTATTGGGTGAGGGCGATATAACGGAATCAGGTTTATAAAAAAAACCTATTACAATTGAATAAAAAACCAGGTTTATCAAATTTATCTAGTTTGTCTTAAAAACAAAGTTTATCGGTCGTCGAGAAACCTGGTTTTTTCTTCAAGAAATGATTTGCCACGCTTTGTAATTAGCAATACATGTAGCCAAATCGGGCTAATAATTGAAACTAAATCAACTCTAGAAATGCTTTATCGGAAATACCAAGCACTGCTTTTTATAACAAATTGAAGTTCAAAGCTAGACATTGTTTATACAACCACGCTAAAACATGCTAATACCTTACAATGTGGGTGTTGTTTCAACCAGCAATTGGCAGATCAAGCGTCCATCGACAACATGCCCACATGCTGGGGAACTTGCTTGCGGGCTTGCTTGACCAAAAGACACCTGAGTATTACCACATGAGGTCATTTAAAGTCCACATTGGACTCGTTTTTAGAACTGAAATTTCCTTTAGTAACACTGTATCAAGATTTGTTGAATGAAATTATTGTGAACATGACATCTTTTCTAATACCGTAGCTTCAGATATCCCACCAATTTTGCTCATTCAAAACCAGACTATGCTTTTCTTGGAATAATGTATTCATTTTTTTGATTTAAATCACGAATATCATCAAAAACTGCAATGAATACATTTCTAAATGTGACAGCCTTTGCACCAGCGTTCGCATTAAGTGGTTGTCCGGCTGCCCGCGACTACCAAAGTTAGCATCAGGCAACCAACATTTACTTTTGAAGTTGTCCGGCGGGCAACCAAAAATCTTACTAGAAGTGAACATGTGAATTTAGATACTTTACAGAACTGTGAATGAAACAAAATCAGCAGCGAAATAATAATATAATTCATGTTTCATACGGAAAATACGGATAAATTGGGGTCCTTTGGGAATCAGTTTGGCGTGAGGGTAGCATTTTATATACGGACAACCAACATTTCTGCCGGACAAGAAACATTTCCTTCTAGGTAGCCCGGCGGACAACCAGTTTTTGTTCCTTAATTCGAACACTTGGCCTTGCTACAAAAAACCTAGTCAAAACCTGCGTCGGAAGGTTCTACCGGCCAGAGCAGGTACCTAAAGCACCGTATGCACTAACAGCTAGTGCAATAACTCGAAGAGTTGGGGGAGGGGGGGACCGTAAACGAAACAGGGAACGAAACTGTAATGTTTCACTTAAAATGTATCTTGTCACAGAGGAAATGACAGATAACCAACAGAATTGGTCAACAGATTCCTTTGATCAATGTACATGTACATATAGGGTCTTCAGCGATTAAAAGTGACATTTCATATGGGGTCACTATAGTTGGGTATGTACAGGGGGGTTCCCGTGCACCCCCAGTACTTAACACTTTCCACGCGGCAGGCGTCTGCAGACGACATTCCAAAATGTTTCAAAAATGTCAGAATTATTTAATTTGATTACCATATTTGGAATCACCATGAGAAATGCATTGAACTAAGTACAAACATGCCTTGTATTGGTACAGTAATTCTTGAAATATACCATGAAAGTTTGGAAAGGTTTCTGACAAATCTGTTTTGTATATGAGCCGCGTGGAAAGTGTTAACCAAACCAACCTTTTTGGATGCCTTTAGGGTCCTTAAACACATTTTAGATGTTAACAGTGGAAAAACCCCGATGCTCTCCAGATATCCAAGATGGCGTCCAAAATGGCCGCCAAAACTGGTCAAATCTCATAAAATGACATATAGCAATCAATTTTTATTGTAAAAGTACAGTTTTAACAGTGGGATGTATGTATTAGACCACTTGACACTCATATCCAGAATTGTTGCTTTGTTAACATACCTAAATCCCAGATGGCCGCCAAAATGAGGGATTAATTAGGGATCACTAGGGGTCAAAACGTTACTGTCACTTAAAATGCTCTTGCTCCTAAGCGAAACGAGCCAGACTGTAAGAATCGGTCATCATATTCACATGACCGTATACATAAATAATATTCTGATTTTTAAAATGTAAAAATATTTGGGGTCCAGGGGTCAAAATGGCAATGTTCACGCTTTCCATTCAATCTAGTTCTGGTATCACAGGAAATGACTGATACTTGTCAACATTGGTCAACAGATTCATTGGGGCCATGCGCATTCAGTGATTTAAGCGATTAAAATTGACTTGTGGTGTGGGGTAACCTGAGGTCATTCCACTTAACATCGGTACAACTCAAGACATGCTCCGAATTTAGATCGGACCTGTTTCATCTTGTTTTGGTTTGATAAGGCAAGAAAAAAGCCAATCATCATAACCAGGTCAAATGTCACGAAGAAGTCAACAGGGATCATTTTCTCATACAACATCAAGGTGCCTAGACTACTGAGAACTAGATCTAGTTTCTGTTTGTTTTGTAATGCGAAAACGAAAGTAGCTATCTTTATTATTAGTTTCCTATTTCCAAGTCATAAATATAAGTTTGCTTTGAATTTTACATCCGGGTATAAGTGGATTTCGTTATTAGGCCACATTCAACCACTTTGTTGAGTCATCGTTGCGACGACCATCGTTGCAACTTTTTAAGTGGGTCCCGGACTAGTCCGGACTGGGAAAACTTATACTTATGTGGGAACATGGCCTTAGTGTGTGTTGTCAGATTGTAGTTTAGCAAGCTGTTGGAAATGAACAATGAGTGCAGCAAAGTAGGCTCGAATTGAGCTTCACCGAGAGTTGAAGAACATAGAAATATGACCAAATTAGATGTTTTGTCTTTTCTTTTCATTTCAAACCTCGTCGACTCAAGTTATTGTTATTTCTGACTTACCTAGGGGATGGGCCCTCATGTGTTTCATCGTACGCTATATATGTCATTGTATTTGTTGTCACGGTACATGTATGGCTATTGAGTTCGTCTTAACATTGATACCAATCAAAGTTACTGTAGCTATATTACCCACTTAACGTCACTATGACATCATGACATTATGAATAAACACAACGCCTAATTTCGCCACAAATATATATCCAAACACCAGACGTTCACAATTCTGTTTGGTTAATATTATTTAAAACAATACTAAAAGCATGAACATGACGAATATCAAGTTTGAAGTGTGCACTCATTATTTGAAACAAAATACTAGGGTGTACCCATTCGATCATATTGTTTACAAGCTCCCTTACACTAGAATGCGTATTTTGTGTAATCGCATCTTTTAACTTCGTATAACTATTTATATTGCAGGTTCCTTTAAGCTGTCTTGGAGTATTTACGTTACCGATGAATTTGTAAAGACCGTGACTTACAACATTGAGAGAGTAGGGCCACTCGCCAGTGGACAGTCTGTTAGTGAGTAAATTTCAAAATAATATGAGTATTTTGTATCTCGAGTTTCTTTGGTGTAGTATCCCGGAATTACTTCTTTCCCGATACTGCCCATTTTCTGGCAAACACACAAAACTTGGTCAAACTTGGTTATAAATCTGATACGGATCCTTATTCCTTACCATGATACAGTGTCCAACTAGTAAACTAAAAGCAATACAGAAAGGACATTTCCGTATATGTCTTTAATTTGAGACATTAAACGTGAACATTGAATGAATATTAACTCAGTAATGTGCCCTAAACAAAAATAAAGTCCGTTTTTCATTTTATAATTTCGTTCGTCTACACGCAGCCTCGGACTAGCAATAAGCAGATGTTTGATTAACTGGTAGCGACAACTCCACTCACTGTTAGATAGTAAGCTGGGATTGGGGATGCATCAATTGACCAATGCAACCCATACACATACCGGTCACACACACCCGCGTGTTCAAATCCCAAGAGTTAAAATGTAAACTGCACTTTGTTCTATGTCGCGTTCTTAATTATTAACCGATCTTAATGAATAATGTATCGAGTTAAAGAAAAGAAATTTCTTTACAACTTGATTATGTAGGAGCTATGGTTTTGGAGTTAAGAGTATATTTATTACTTGGTCAATTGCTTATTTTGAGGACTGTATTGTCACTCTCTCTCTTGCTTTCCAGCTCGAAAGGGTACTTGCGCAGTATTACTGATAATATATACCTAAAGAAAAATTCACCGTATTCCAAGATCAAGGGTTGCATTTTAATGAGTACATGTTGTCTTTTAATAAGTTAAGCAGCAATAACTGTAACAGAGCCGTGGGGAACTCAAAAGATTTATTAAACGAATGCATTCTTTACAAACTAATAATTATACAGCGCTTTTGGGGACAATAAAGACACAATGCTAATGACTTGAAAAGAAGGAACAATATGTACGGGTCACGCACAGCTGCTCTATGTTCTCGTCCACACAAAAGTGAATAATTCAGCATTGTCCGACAGCGGCCATGAAACAGTACTGAGAATTGCAATTTTGATTCCACTTTAGAAATAGAATCTGACCAAACTAATTACAAATAAATGGTGATAAAGAATGCATACATATGAATGTCATGATATTTGTTAATACAATTGTTATTTTACGGAGTCATTCTCCTTCAAACAAGTCCTATAATTACAAATAAACAAACTGCGGCTATTAATGAAGACGTTCTCACATTTCTAAATTACACTACATTGTACGTGAAAGCTTGAAGCCTGACCTTGGTAAAATCATGTGTACGTAAAATCGCTTCTACAGCCAGAATTGTATGACCGCCGTAAGATTAACACTGACCTAAATGTTGCTGTCTGAAATGCGTAGTCGTCATTTTTCAGATCCTGTTTCTATCAGCTGACCATTCATTCATTCATTCATTTAAACTTTATTAATCCCAAACAGGGAAATTCAACTCATGAGAGTGCTCATACATAAACACAATACACACAATAATATATATACAAAACAAGACCACCAACTTAAATATCCCCCCGTTTATAATGTGAATTATGAAAAGCAATTGCTTGTGGAACAAAGGAGGAAAGATAGCGGTTTGTCATGGCAGGGGGCACGCGCATACGACCCGATCGGCCGATCAGGTGACTGGATAACCGCTCGTAAAGAGGATGGTTAACATCATCCATCACATCGGTCAGCTTCTTGCCCATATGACCCATTCATTCAGTCGGCACGCCTCGCGCGCTCTGATTGGGCAATAACAAGGTCGCCGTTCTATAGTTAGAATATGCACCAGTGTACGACCAAAGGATGCCATTGTGCCTACATGTTTCTTAATTTATTCAAACAATATTATTATGTTATAAGAAATTGTTATTATACTCACTTGTGACAGTTTCATGCTACACTGAGCACTTCATCAGACTATTTGACGTCAGCTCTCATCACAGACCACTGGAAGTAGAGGGCGGTCTTGATGAGATTAACTGATCGTAAATGTTGTTGAGTTGATAAGCCGGTGGTCGTCAGGATAAAAAGCCTGTGATGAGAGCTGACGTCAAATAGTCTGATGAAGTGCTCAGTGTAGCATGAAACTGTCACAAGTGAGTATAATAATTTGTTTTATTATTATACTTCATCTAACCTTGGATTTGTCATACGAAAAACAATTTCTTATAATAATTTCTGAACAATCCTGATGAACTTACACCAAAATATTATTATGGTTTTACAGTAGGGGCTATGAGTTATATTATGTCACATGGTTGTAAGT
>CM069449.1:32034907-32081918 GCA_035610835.1 Ophiura sarsii
ACGTAACTCAAAATGTGATATAATATCCCAAAAAGCAAATCGTGGGGCACATATTAGGATATTCAGCTTTTTTAGCCTTGCGCGCTCTAAAAAAGACTTTTTTGGTTGCGGTTTCAACGCGAACGTAAGTTATTCCGCCAAATATGTCGCAGATTGACCAGTTCGATAAAAAAACACTATACGTAACTCAAAATGTGATATAATATCCCAAAAAGCAAATCGTGGGGCACATATTAGGATATTCAGCTTTTTTAGCCTTGCGCGCTCTAAAAAAGACTTTTTGGGTTGCGGTTTCAACGCGAACGTAAGTTATTCCGCCAAATATGTCGCAGATTGACCAGTTCGATAAAAAAACATTATACGTAACTCAAAATGTGATATAATATCCCAAAAAGCAAATCGTGGGGCACATATTAGGATATTCAGCTTTTTTAGCCTTGCGCGCTCTAAAAAAGAATTTTTTGGTTGCGGTTTCAACGCGATCGTAAGTTATTCCGCCAAATATGTCGCAGATTGACCAGTTCGATAAAAAAACATTATACGTAACTCAAAATGTGATATAATATCCCAAAAAGCAAATCGTGGGGCACATATTAGGATATTCAGCTTTTTTAGCCTTGCGCGCTCTAAAAAAGACTTTTTGGGTTGCGGTTTCAACGCGAACGTAAGTTATTCCGCCAAATATGTCGCAGATTGACCAGTTCGATAAAAAAACATTATACGTAACTCAAAATGTGATATAATATCCCAAAAAGCAAATCGTGGGGCACATATTAGGATATTCAGCTTTTTTAGCCTTGCGCGCTTTAAAAAAGAATTTTTTGGTTGCGGTTTTAACGCGATCGTAAGTTATTCCGCCAAATATGTCGCAGATTGACCAGTTCGATAAAAAAACATTATACGTAACTCAAAATGTGATATAATATCCCAAAAAGCAAATCGTGGGGCACATATTAGGATATTCAGCTTTTTTAGCCTTGCGCGCTCTAAAAAAGACTTTTTTGGTTGCGGTTTCAACGCGAACGTAAGTTATTCCGCCAAATATGTCGCAGATTGACCAGTTCGATAAAAAAACATTATACGTAACTCAAAATGTGATATAATATACAAAAAAGCAAATCGGAGGGCACATTTTTTTACTAGTCCTATACCTGCTGCCTGTGTGTTACTGGCATCCATTTTGAGAATCCAAATGACGAATACTAAAAGAAACACACGGTGTGAGCAGTAAAATGTGAAATTACAAACCAAATATTGGAGGCCCGGATACGAAAATGCAAGCATCTTATGCACAAGAAATTTTTGTATTTAGTGTATAAATAATAAGATTTCCCGCTGGTCCAACGTTAAATAAGAGACTCTAGAGCTACATTGTCTACCAGGATTCGTTATTTTCAGTACAAGATTCTTCACAGATATTTGGCGGTAAATAAACTACTGAAAAAAATGGGTATTGTTAATTCTGAGCTATGCACCTTCTGTAATCTAGAAATAGAAGACATTCAACATTTCTTTTGGAATTGCTCTAGATTAACAACCTTTTGGAACGAGTTTCAAAATTGTATCTTACGAAATTCCTTTGACCTTAATGCGAGAGATATAATTTTGGGTTTTGTGGACATTGATAAAATAAAATATAATTTCATCTTACTGTTTGCGAAATATTACATATACAATTGCAAATGGGACAATAGCAAACCTAATTATATGGTTTTTGTTAGAATAATGAAGACTTATAAAGATACCGAGAACTTTATTGCGGTTAAAAATAATACTGTAGATAAATGGAGAGATAGGTGGAATGGTGTGTATTTGTAATGTTCATGTATTTATTCTTCTGTTTTCAATGCATTAGGGAACGTGGCGAAATAAGAATAAGAACAGTGTATTCTATGTGGTACATATTTGTGTTTATTAATATATATATAATGTGGTTATAATTTTGAAAGATTCTGAATTGAAGTATATGAATATGATTTAATAAACGACAGAACATAATGGTTCTGTGAAAGAGAAAAAAAAAAAAAAAGAGACTCTAGAGAGAGGCCAAACGAGACAAAAATCAGTGTAAATGGTGCTAGGTTTGCGGAGCTCCGCATGATTGCACGTTGAGATATAGGGAACTGCTGTTTCGTAAGCAAACTTGAAAACGATGTTACCAAAATATTATGTTAACATACAAACCAAATATTGGAGGCCCGGATACGAAAATGATAGCATCTTATGCACAAGAAATTTTTGTATTTAGTGTATGAATCATAAGATTTCCCGCTGGTCCAACGTTAAATAAGAGACTCTAGAGAGAGGCCAAACGAGAAAAAAATAAGTGTAAATGGTGCTTAGATTTGCGGCTTGCGCATAATTGCACGTTGAGATATAGGACGCGTACATAGTACATGCACTCAACTGGTTTGCGTGATAATCGAACTATCGAAAGTATTGAGAAACGTTAAGATGACGTCATAATAAATCGGACTGTCAAACAGCCGTGGTATTTTTTCTATTGTTAAAAGCATCGGAAAAAGATCGGTGATTAACTAGAGCCGCCTCTCTCTACTTATCTGGCGTTAACAATAGAACTATTGTATTTCTCTCGATGGCTCACCTTTTGAGTATGAGGTTGAAAATTGAAAAGTAAAAACTATACACAAGGTGTTGGTTTGCCGGAGATTCGTTTAGCCTTGAGGGTGCAATTCAAGCAAACAGCGAATCGGAAACCTGTTTTGAGGGAGGTTTGTTTCCGGCGGGAATTCTTGTTCAATAGAAATGGTACCAAGTGCGGGTCTTAGGTAGAGAAATGTGTGTGAATGTAAAAGACGAGAATTTGGCTGTGCAGGGTCGTTCCTTTTAATTGTTTGTCCAAGGTTGGTCACACACACACACACACGTCTCAGCGATTAAGTCTGAGAATTGGGGTACATTTGGTTAAACATTTCTTTCTTGAGTGTCGATACAGAATTTAAAGGTGTATTTACATTGTGTCCATTCAGAAGGACTACACGATTTAAATTTGCAGCTCGATACAAAATTTAAAGGTTTATTTACATTTTGTCCATTCAGAAGGTAGTCTTGATCAGGCTTTCTAAAATTTGTATCGGGTAGTAGTAGTCCGGGCTATTGTATACTGATATTAATAAATAATAACAAGTCCTGTAAGATTATTTATTTAGTGCGATTAAAGCATCCAAACTGAAGTGAAAACCAGGAGTGAAAATTCATCAGGCGCCGCCCCTTCACTGACCCACCAATTACTCACTGTAAAATGTAGTGATCGCCATTGAGATACCATCGCGAGAGAACGAAGTTCGACTGAGGGCGCTTTCAGAATTTAATGAATATTTACAATGTTTACCGGTCCTAGGCTGCTTGTCTCTTCAGATTGGATGTTATACCTTATGAATAATACATATTCGCCATATTTGAGAATATTACCCCCCCCCCCCCCCCCCCCACCGAAAAACGTTGGATTTCCATCGGTTTTATAAAGTGAAACATTAGATTGGCAATGCAGAATGTGCAAGGCTTTGTGTTAGCACAGCTCTCAGTTCGTAAATCCTATGTCACTTGTCCTAGCACGCTATATCCAGCTTAATGGAGAAGAGTGGGATTTCCTTGTCACGGTGTTAGCAACGCCAGGTGGTTACGGACAATATATGGGACTACGTTATTTTAAATAATTTTAGAAGCCTGGTCAAGGCTATTCAGAAGGACGACTCTATGTCAATTTGAGTCTCGATACAGAATTTAAAGGTGTATTTACATTTTGTCCATTCAGAAGGACTACACTATTTAAATTTGAGTCTAGAAACAAAATTTCTAGGTGTATGTAAATTCTGTCCATGCAGGGGAGCTACTGATTCATTTGAAGTAAACAACGTCTCGAAACCAATTTCTTGTCATCCACAAGGGCATCCACATTTTGAGATTAGTGCCCAGAGACTATCATCAAGGTTACATTTTCACAGAGTGCATTTGTAATTTTTAACTGAAATAAACCAATTTTCGAAATTCAAATCGAGTCAGAAAAAGGTTGATAAATTAGTTGTGATCCACCCAAACCTGTGGTAGATTTCTGGAGATTGAACTTGAGAATTTATTTCAATACCACTCTTGTTTACAATCAATTGAACCTTCTGAGTGCATGGTAAAAGGTGGAGAAATTAATTGTTATCCACACACACCTGTGGTAATTTTTGTGTACATGAACTTGGATTGAACTTGAGAATTTAGTTCAATACCATCTTGTTTACAATCAATTGAACATTCTGAGTGCATTGTAAAAGGTTGAGAAATTAATTATGATCCACACAAACCTGTGGTAATTTTTGTGTACATGAACTCGGTATGAACTTGAGAATTTATTTCAATACCATCTTGTTTACAATCAATTGAACATTCTGAGTGCATTGTAAAAGGTTGAGAAATTAATTGTTATCCATCGGTTTTATAAAGTGAAACATTAGATTGGCAATGCAGAATGTGCAAGGCTTTGTGTTAGCACAGCTCTCAGTTCGTAAATCCTATGTCACTTGTCCTAGCACGCTATATCCAGCTTAATGGAGAAGAGTGGGATTTCCTTGTCACGGTGTTAGCAACGCCAGGTGGTTACGGACAATATATGGGACTACGTTATTTTAAATAATTTTAGAAGCCTGGTCAAGGCTATTCAGAAGGACGACTCTATGTCAATTTGAGTCTCGATACAGAATTTAAAGGTGTATTTACATTTTGTCCATTCAGAAGGACTACACTATTTAAATTTGAGTCTAGAAACAAAATTTCTAGGTGTATGTAAATTCTGTCCATGCAGGGGAGCTACTGATTCATTTGAAGTAAACAACGTCTCGAAACCAATTTCTTGTCATCCACAAGGGCATCCACATTTTGAGATTAGTGCCCAGAGACTATCATCAAGGTTACATTTTCACAGAGTGCATTTGTAATTTTTAACTGAAATAAACCAATTTTCGAAATTCAAATCGAGTCAGAAAAAGGTTGATAAATTAGTTGTGATCCACCCAAACCTGTGGTAGATTTCTGGAGATTGAACTTGAGAATTTATTTCAATACCACTCTTGTTTACAATCAATTGAACCTTCTGAGTGCATGGTAAAAGGTGGAGAAATTAATTGTTATCCACACACACCTGTGGTAATTTTTGTGTACATGAACTTGGATTGAACTTGAGAATTTAGTTCAATACCATCTTGTTTACAATCAATTGAACATTCTGAGTGCATTGTAAAAGGTTGAGAAATTAATTATGATCCACACAAACCTGTGGTAATTTTTGTGTACATGAACTCGGTATGAACTTGAGAATTTATTTCAATACCATCTTGTTTACAATCAATTGAACATTCTGAGTGCATTGTAAAAGGTTGAGAAATTAATTGTTATCCACACAAACCTGTGGTAATTTTTGTGTACATGAACTTGGTATGAACTTGAGAATTTATTTCAATACCATCTTGTTTACTATCAATTGAACATTCTGAGTGCATTGTAAAAGGTTGAGAAATTAATTGTTATCCACACACACCTGTGGTAATTTTTGTGTACATGAACTTGAGAATTTATCTCAATACCATCTTGTTTACAATCAATTGAACCTTCTGAGTGCATGGTAAAAGGTTGAGAAACTAATTGTTATCCACACACACCTGTGGTAATTTTTGTGTACACGAACTTGGATTGAACTTGAGAATTTATTTCAATACCATCTTGTTTACAATCAATTGAACCTTCTGAGTTCATGGTAAAAGGTGGAGAAATTAATTGTTATCCACACACACACCTGTGGTAATTTGTGTTTACATGAACTTGGATTGAACTTGAGAATTTATTTCAATACCATCTTGTTTACAATCAATTGAACATTCTGAGTGCATTGTAAAAGGTTGAGAAATTAATTGTTATCCACACACACCTGTGGTCATTTTTGTGTACATGAACTTGAGAATTTATCTCAATATCATCTTGTTTAAAATTAATTGAACCTTCTGAGTGCATGGTAAAAGGTTGAGAAATTAATTGTTATCCACACACACCTGTGGTAATTTTTGTGTACATGAACTTGGATTGAACTTGAGAATTTATTTCAATACTATCTTGTTTACAATCAATTGAACATTCTGAGTGCATTGTGAAAGGTTGAGAAATTAATTGTTATCCACACAAACCTGTGGTAATTTTTGTGTACATGCACTTGGTACGCACTTGAGAATGTATATCTACACCCGTTTTATTTTGTCAATAACAGGCCAAGGTTTGGTCTGATCAAATTAATTATTCCAAGAGGAGAACGATTAAATGAATTGACAGCCGATTCATTTAACTTGTCCAATTTATGTTGTTTTGATGTGGTTGGAAAATTCAGCCATACTGTAATTTTGAGAAAACATCTGGTGTAATTTAAAAAGCAGAGCTTTTATATTATGTATTGTGGTAAACCTTGTAAACTGGCATACATTGATGATCATTTGGGTTAATAATAAAATTAACTTGAAACTGAAAGGTCGAATGTTTATGAACTGTTATTGTAGGTGGACTTTGGTTTAAATTTGGTCACAAAATTAAGAGACTGTAAAAGTCAACATCAATTAAATTCGGATTCCACTGTCTGCAGCCGTCGAGACCCGCTACCATTTACTAGGCAATTCCATCAGCCAGCTCGGCACGTTACGATATCCTAGAAATCATCAGATTTTTTGTTGGTTTTAATTGTAATATTGATATGGTTGCTTGCAAATACTTTGCAAATGTCTTTTTTGATTTGTTCAACTTGTCTAGGTTTTTTTTTTGAACAGACGGCCAGACCATCGTCTCTGTAAAGACCGACGTTGATATCTATATGTTGAAGTTGAGATAGAATGTACAAGCCCACTAGCTCGCAAGTCTCGGCGCCATCATAACTTCCCATAGTAACATCAACATTTGAGTTACTGCGCTTACATCACTGCGTTTCCTTGTCGTACAGCAGTGCTTCTTTAGCATGTAGGCTGATGTGTTTTTTGTCGCGAAATGTTGGTATACGATGATGCAAATTCAATGGCCTCTAATAGTAAGTTCTTGGTGTTTGATGGCTAAAATTCGCAAATGTCGAAAATTATGAATGTTTTGTTGGTCATTTCGTCAAGATTTTTACCATTGTATCACCTCGTTGGTGTTCTTCCATTGGTAAATTTCGTTTTTGGCAAGGATTTCCTGGTTTATTCTTTGAAGGATTTTCTTACTAATCTTACCGAATTCAGGTTGAGTGGGGTTTATAAGCCTGCAGGCTGGTTTATTAGAGAAGTTCGGCTTGTGATTGTTTAATGTCACGAAGGCTTGATTTTGAGCAGTGACATCGATGCGATCATCGAGTTCTAGTTCTTCTGTAGATCTAAATCCATATGTTTCCTTTTGTTTTGGCCTGTGATCCGGGTGTAGGAAGAAGAAAGATCTCCATCGAACAGATCTCATAAATGTCTGTCTTTTCGATAAAGCACTTCAAGTAATTCCTCTGTGTTGGTGCTGGTATATTCTTTGTTGAGTATCCAAAGCTCACAATGTTCCATAATGGCTTCAAGAGTGCTCAACATAGACATGAGTAAAACTATAACTTTAAGCGAAACCATCACTAGATAAAGTGCTCAACTACACTGTATTCGGTGCAGAGTTTTCATTGTTGACCAATCATCACGGTCAATATCTCTAATTGAAGAGAAGGCATTTTCCATTTATTTTGTAATTTAACATTTTTGAACCATCTGCACCAATGCAATGCATCAGTTTCCGTTATATTATCTAACTATTAACACTGGTGGAAGTTTAATTGCCGTTGCTTATGCAAAGTACCGTATAATTTTGGCGCTTATAATTTCTTACGAACAGTAACCTAAACGTATGAGCCATCGGTACTAGGTTTACAGTGCAAAAATTACAATCTTGAGAATGAATTATCTCTCACCTGATTAATCCCATTGGCATCAAGTCGTGGAAACGTGTTCGGATACGACGCCTGTTTGGAGAAAAGGTGTATGTAAGAAAAGAGAAAAAAATCCAGATGAAATGATTAATCCTTGCTAGCAACGATGAATTTATTTTAGGTGTTACGCAATAACACATTGCTAATCACGTACCATCCAGTGACAATATTCTGCTAAATTTGCAGCATCTATGAAAGATACAAACTGTATTGTATGATACTTAGCACGCTATATATATATACAGGTCTACTCGTAATTAGAAGAAGTGCCATTTTGATGAAATTGTGATTTTGAAGTCGTATGAACAGTGACCTTGAAAATTAAAATAAACGAGTTAGTTATATTTTTACCAAGTCAAGTGTGTTGATATTACGAGTCGTTGCTCGACCGGGAAACCTATTTCCTCCGATGTATCCACGTCTCAGACCAATACAAATACACATTCCAGCCAGGATCATAAGTATTATCAATCCGAGCACTCCAATAAGGATCCCAACGATTTCTCCGCCTAAGAGGGCGGCTTGGTCACGTGATTGGTTGGCCGTCGAATATGCTGGGAGAGAAAATGTTGTGTTATTGTCATATTGTTGTCTAATTCATACTGTCAATGTCCCGACATCAAGGCGAAATTCCAAGTGTTTTGAGCGAAGCTTATGACCGAGTCCTAAGCCTATAATATAAACTATGTGTAGTACTGCACGCATCAGAAGTGTGTTAGCTTCGTCCATCTACATGGTTGCAGCTTATTTCATATGAGTCGACATGACTCTCAGATATGGTGCAGCATAATTTAATCGGTTCGTACTTTGTAATCGTCTTTAATTGAAAAAGTGATCCGGATAATAATGTTTGATTAACCTTTAATACGAATGGAATGAGCATGCATCCTTCTTATGAAGACAGCCTTTAATTCTTCTACCCGTTGTTTTAATTATTTTTATGGCTGACGTTGCGAACAGTTTAAAATACTCAAACTATGTATAATACTCCCTTTATAATTGATTTTTGCACTCAATCTGTCAAAATAAACGCTGAAGTATATAATAAAAACCGAGTTTTTATATGTTTGTGTTTTTGACATCGATTTTCATTAGTTTAAGATTTTACGATGTGTTTATGACCGTTGAATTCGTTACAAACCTGATTGGCACTGAGCTCCAAGGAAACCCGGTGGGCACAGACATATTCTATTCCCTGTACAATGTCCTCCATGTTGACATTGAGGAACGCATAGTGCTGAAAATAATAAACCCAACTCTCGATTTAGAGAATATAGTACGTAGCTGTTTTGCTATATTGGTCTCATGTGTCGCCTTTAACAGATTTTGATTCGTGAATAATCGCCGATTCCGGTAACGACGACGATAGTAGTTATTCCAAACAGGAGATATGTGCTTTTCCACAAATTCAAGGTTTTTGCTGAAGTGGGTGCAAGCTGAACTTGTTGAAGGGATAACGGGACATATTTAATCCAGTTACATACCATCACACACAATTCACATGTGAAAATAGTTCATTTATTGGGATTAAGTGCGATCAAAAGGTTATGAAAATAGTATTTTACTTACTTTTCATACAAGAAAAAGACAATCTTCATTTTGGTAAAGAATGCTATTGTTGTTTGTATATAAAGAGCAATTGTGAACAATAGCCCAACAGACATTAACAAGGTTAATGACCTGAGTGAATAGAAATCAAACTGGTAATTCTCGACAGAGAGCTCTGAAAGGCCAATCAATTGGTTCACTGCAACTCAGAAAATGTGCTTAGTACAAGAAACACGAATGGGCAGGGGTTAAAAATGCCAATGAAAGTGACATACAAATAAGATAAAAGCCCAAACATAGAGAACAACATCAAAATATAAATAAGAGAACAATAATAATATCTGGAGGTCTGATAGGCATTAAAAGTGGACCCTAAGCTTAGCCTCCGTAAAACTGCTGTAACACCTTCATTATTCAGTTAATCTATATAAAAGTATATATTTTCTTGAAGGAAAGGGTTCAATGAATCCAACCATGAACATGAAATTGACCATTTTGGGGAAAAAATAAAGAACACATGCAAGATAACTCAAAATATATTTTGTCAAATTTTGTCATACTAGTGACAAACTCCCATTTTTGGTAAAAAATAAATCACATTTGTTGGCACTTTTTTGTCTATAATTTAAAAAAAAAATAAGATAATGATATAAAACACGTTTTTTATATTTTTTTGCAAAATGGTTAATTTCATGTTCATGGTTGTATTAATTGAAACTTTTCCTTCAAGAAAATGTATACTTTTATATAGATGAAATAAATAATGAAGAAGTTACGGCAGTTTTACTGAGGCTGTACCAACCATGGGCACTGAAAATATGAATTAAATAAACCCCGCCCAAATCGATATACTTTCACATATTTTGGAAGAAATAGTCCGTATGGATCATTCTTACGTGATGTTTACGTACGATTTATACGATACTTGCCGACATTATTTTTTGCATCACTAGAGTTACAAGCGAAAATAAAATTGAACTAGCTGAAAACTCAATTATTTCATGATTATGGAAATTATAAGCATTGGGCTCAGTTTAGTTTGCATTGGTGTTTATAGGATTGAACGTATAATTTTAGCGACTATATGAACGGGATTTCAAACTTGCGAGTCATACAGATGTGGGCGAGATACATTAAGTGTAGAACTTCAAAATGTAATCAAAGTTACTATAACTTACTTTCTCACTATGTGTGTTTAAAGGGACATTAAGTGGTGTTGAACATTTTAAATGTTTAAACATGTACTTCAGAATTCAAGATGAACATTAACAATTGCCGTTATTGTTGTTTCTACTAACAAAAACACAGCAAAACTTGATTAAAACAAAATCATCGCTATTAATTGTAAAACGCCCTCTATGCAAATATGGTTCGCGTTATGTATCACGCGTACTGCAGTGGGATACTGTCGGACTTAAAATGCTCGTCCCGGCTGTACGAACATTTTTGAATCGACGCTTACTTGTACAAAGAGAGCTGATTTTTCTTAATTCTTATAGGTGTAAGTTGATACATGTAATACTATTATAAAAATATACTAATCTCAGTTGTTATCATAATTGAGGGCGCAGCCTCCAACACATCTCTTAGTGCCCCTTTAATAAAGAACTTCGTACCTTATGAATGAGGTGTAAAATCACACAGAGACATTTGCTTGCGTAGGCTCAAATAGTATGTACATTTTTTTTAAAATGTTTAATAAACTAACATAAGCACACAAGGTCGTGGAATTAGTGTGATTAGATTTACAACGCCAACATACAAAACAGTGCTACTTACATATCTCACATTGATAACCCGTGTACCCTGGTAGACACTGACAAGAACCAGTAATGCAGAATCCTCCATTTTCACATGACGGAGGACAAAGTGCTAAAAAACGACACATATGGCAATGTTTTGACGATGCTATTTTTTTGGCGAAATCATATACATCGCGAAATTAAGTTGTTTTCATTTTTTTTTGTGGGGGGGGGGGGGGTTCTTTCGTTGTGACGTTTGTTTTAATATAGGATTTCAATGATTTGGTGAATCATACTAAGGTAACAATTTACTAAATGTTGACAGAAGCTTTTTTAAAATTCTGAACGTGTCTTTTATCTTTTATTAGTACCGTGTCGTTTTAACTGTTTCCGTATGAAACAAATAAGGGTCTAATTAATACGTGTTTTTACAGTGAAAAATAAATCCCCCATAAATATGTATTATATTTTGTAATTTATGATATTCACAATTATAAGCTATGTGAAACGCATTTTCGTCTGATAAGGCAATGCGGTATAAATAAATTAAAAAAACACCCTGTTTATGAGATTCCGATGATTATTGATAGGATACATCAATGTATTGCTAAAAGTACATCTTAGATTCGGATATATATATTTACATGACAAATTACAGAAATACGTTTTTCTGCTTAAACTGATGTGTGTATGATTGCACAAAAAAAAACACCAGGCCTTGGACGTTTTGTCATAGGTTCACACATAAAAAAACAATATACTACTTACATGTCTGGCACAGCTCCCCTGTATACCCTCTCGGACACTGACAAGTAGTGGTATTATAGCAGAATCCTCCATTTCTACATGACGACGGACAAAGTGCTAAACAAACAACACACGGCAATGATGATAATGTTATTAATGAAACCATCAATAAAAATAATCACATCATGACAAGAAATATCAACACAAATCGTCGATTTCATGTCATTTCATTGACGGTTACATTTGGCTATTGTTATACAGAAATGTATTTATTGACAAATGCATAAGTGATAAGTATTCTAATGCTGTGGGTATGGGATGATAATGAAATTCATTTATTCGGTCATTTTAATTGGACCCTGCAAAATATCTGCCAACAATTGAGAGGCTATTATGGATGGCAATTACGTCAATTAGAAAGCCGAGAGACGCGCAAATAAATACCTCAAACAACATTTATTTATTATATAAAGAGGATTTTGAAGAAAAAAAGAATTATGTTAAATATGTTTCTTTTTTAAATAATGTTTCCATGGTAAATGTAAACGTGCATTAATCCATTATCATTATGAAGACACCAACTTTATGTAAACCCGTAAAATGACGCGGAATGTAATTGTTTGATTTTATTATTTGTTAACTCAAACTTGTATAGTTCAACATGGAAAACTTATATGAGCTCGGATGATTTAATGTAAGGGGCATTAAGAAATGTGGTGGAGGCAGCTCCCTCAAATACAAAAATATATGATAAAAACTGGGATTAGTATTATTTTTTACAATTGTATTAATGTATGAACTTACACCTATAAGGATTAAGAAAAATCACCCCTCTTTGTACAACAAAACGTCGATTCAAAAATGCTGGTAGAGCCGCAACCAGCAGTTTACATGGTTAAGTGGTATTCCAACATATTTAAAATTTTGTTTTAATCAAGTTTTGCTGGGTTTTGTTTAGTAAAAACAACAATAATGGCAATTTTTAATGTTCATCTTGAATTCTGAAGTTAATTAATTAACATTAAAAAAATCAACATGACATTGTGTCCCTTTAATATAATTTGAAAGTGTTCTTTTGTTTTTGGACAAGATTTGAAATATCACTGTTTGACTAGCAATATTTATATAGAAAATCAAAGATTAGAATGTTTTATACAAAGCATGTATTCTTGATTAGATATGTGATTGTTTGATTACGAAAAGAATAGAATACATAGAAAAGCACATTGAGCTTCGATACACTATTGTATTATTTATTTTTAACGCTGAAACAATATATTTTGATATATTTATTTAAATAATTTAGTTTATGAAATGTACAAGGTGAGTCAAAAAACTGCAATTGTGAAAAGAAACCATCTTGTTAAAAAAAATAAGTTGAAGTTTGACATTTTATGAACGTTATAAGAATACTTTATTTGTTTCTAAATATATATGTGTGATCAAATGAAATCAATATCATTTTCTGTTTGCCTTTGGTGAACCTTTTTACCCGTGCACCCATACGTTTGTCCACGAGATACCCAACATATGCATCATATCGCCAAATGTGTCTTTCATTCAAATTTGGAGTACATTAGTGTTGTTATTGAAATGTAATGCATCCGTTTTTGTTTACATGTGAGTTAACGTAATCAATTTACCCTACCCATGCTATGAAATGCTTGTAATGTTCTAAATTTTAATAAAAACACTGACATTTTCCATTTTTTTGTTGGCGGGATATTCATTCTATGAAAATGCAATGTGTGCAATTTCAATTGACAATCACTGATTGTGGACAGACATGTACATTTTGTTGTGCATCAAAGAGGGTCACCAAAGCCAAACGGAAAATGCGATCGACTTTATTAGTTCACACAAAGTTAGAATTAAATAATGTCATTCTTGCAAAGCTTAAGAAACATTTTTAAAAAAAAAGATTTTGAAAAACATAATGGCCTCTTTCCACTATTGCAGGTGTTTTTTTTTACTCACCCTGTATTTACAAACTAAGATTAGTAGATTGTTTTAACAAATCCATTTGTTATACTGTATGATTTAGCCATGTGATGCAAACATGGATTAATTTTTGAATTAGTGAATATATTTAATTTGATCATGCTAGGCAAAAAAAGAAGAACAACATTTCAGTTTATGAAATGTGTTTTACAAAATAGAAGAAATTGAATTACAGATATTGTTGATGTCTTGAACGTACCATTTAAAAAAAAGTGTATTTGTTATACTGCATGATTTGGTCATGTGATTTCTGAATTCGTAAATAATATATGAATAGTGATCATGCTATAAAAAGGTGTGAATGATCAATTTAAGTAAATTTGAAAATAAATAAATAAGGGGATCATTACGACGTGTTACATTTAAAAATCCACGATACAGAAGTATTTTTTTGCAAGTCACAAAGATAAGCTACGGCATAAAAACAACTCAGTTTCGTTTTATTAGGCAATGCATTTCGAGATTGAGACTTATATTAGGCAATACAAGCCCGAGTGCCATATTCGACCATCTCCACGAACTGTTCGTAGAATAATGACACTTGAAAACTGGCCAAATATATGAACTTTCTTTCAATTGTTCCCTTTGAAGCTTTACATAGCCAAGGGTCATCTTTTATAACAAATAAATAGACGAATTCTTACATGTTTGGCACTGGTCACCTGTGAAGCCTGGTAGACACCAACATGTACCGACAGATTCCTTGCAGAAGCCTCCATTTTCACACGAGGGAGGACAAATTGCTAAAGAAACAGCACATAACATGTAATGAGGATGATACTATAAATCAATCCAAATTGTGACTATAGTCAATTTATGTCAAGAAATAACAACAAACATTGGGGATTTCATGTCATTTTATATGTTTTGTATTATAATACCAGTTCTTATCTATAGACTTAATTATATAATTAATTATAAGCCCTTGACTAACAATTAATGTTTTAATATAAAACAGATAGTCAGTAGTGACTCCCCCCACCCCCCCCCCCCCCCTAATTTTCAATTATCTAACATAAACACACCAGATCACGTCTCACACTGGCGACCTGTGTAACCTGACGGACACTGACGACTATTGCAAAATCCTCCATTTTTCACATGACATAGGACACAGTGCTAACCAAACAACATTATACGGCAATTATGATGGTGCAATTAATCAAACCGTTCCTATCGTCAATTAATGATAAAATATAACAGCAAACGTAAGCGATTTCATGTTGTTATATGTTTTCTATTGTAATACAATTTTTAATTCATGGACTTCTATATATTAATTATGGCC
Organism: Ophiura sarsii; assembly: GCA_035610835.1. Taxonomy (NCBI): domain Eukaryota; kingdom Metazoa; phylum Echinodermata; class Ophiuroidea; order Amphilepidida; family Ophiuridae; genus Ophiura; species Ophiura sarsii. Next base: position 32,050,203 of record CM069449.1, read on the forward strand.
TTAAGAAACGATTAATGTTTTAATATAAAACAGAAACAACTAGAGCTATTTGTAATCATAGATCACGGATATCAGTCGAGGGCGTTGACCTTTGATTTTGACCTTGCTATATGGCTGATAGTTGTCAAAAGGATAATTATCTTATAATAATTTATACTGTACTATATAGGAAAGTCATTTGCTTTAATTCCGGCCCAGGTCTGTAGTAGTGAACACATTACTTTTGACCCCAATGTGACCCTTTCTTGACCTTTGACCCAATGTTATGATTGATTCGGTTTTCTTTTGTCTTACCAATACACACAAGGTGCAACAAGACCGGTCAAAATCGGAGCATGCCTTAACACTATACCCCTGTATAGTTCAATGACTCCTAGTAACCCGATATTATGATCCAAGGCATATTTTGACCACTTCTGACAATAATCCGTCATTTCCTCTCGCACAAGTATCATTTTGAGTAAGTGAATTAAAAATGTACATTTTGATCCCTAGTGACCCCTCCGATACCCTTGACCCTAAGTTCAATATTGACTTTATTATTGGCTTATTATTGCGCACACGATGGAACACATCCGGTCTGTTTTAAATAAAAAATATGTTTAATAAATATATGATGGTGAATAATATATACATGTACAATCAGTTAGTACCACAGCATGTATTCTTGATTAGATATGTGATTGTTTGAATACGAAAAGGATAGAATACATAGAAAAGCACATTGAGCTTCGATAAACTATTTTATTATTTATATTAAACGCTCCAACAATAGATTTTGAAATATTTATTTGATATATTCACATGATTTATTTAAATAATTCAGTTTATGAAATGTACAAGGTGAGTCAAAAAAACCTGCAATAGTGAAAAGAAACCATCTTGTTTTAAAAACTAAGTTGAAGTTTGAATGTTTATGAACGTTATAAGAACACATTATTTGTTACTAAATGTGTGTGATCAAATGAAGTGAATATCATTTTCTGTTTGCCTTTGGTGAACCTTTTTACCCGTGAACCCATACGTTTGTCCATGAGATACCCAAAATAGGCATCATATCGCCAAATGTGTCTTTCATTCAAATTTGGAAACTTGAGTACATTAGCGATGTTATTGGAATATAATGCATCCGTTTTTGTTTACATGAGAGTTAACATAATCAATTTACCCTACCCATGCTATGAAATGTTTATAATGTTCTAAATTTTAAAAACACTGACATTTTCCAAACCTTTGTTGGCGGGATATTCATTCTATGAAAATGCAATGTGTGCAATTTCAATTGACAATCACTGTGCTCGTGGACAGTCATGTAAATGTTGTTGTGCAGCAAAGAGGGTCACCAAAGCCAAACGGAAAATGCGATACACTTATTTTTTTCACACAAAGTTAAATTTAAATAATGTCATTCTTGCAAAGCTTAAACGCAGTTAAAATTCATTTTGATTTTAAAAACATAAAGGCCTCTTTCCACTATTGCAGGCTTTTTTTACTCACCCTGTATTTACAAACTAAGAGATTATTATAATTGTAGATGTTTTGAATGTACCAATCTTTAACAAATCCATTTGTTATACTGTATGATTTGGCCGTGTGATGCAAATATGGATTAATTTCTGAATTTGTGAATATATGTAATTTGATCATGCTATGCAATAAAATAAAGAAGTAAAAAAAAGTTTATGAAATGCGTTTTACAAAATAGAAGAAATTGAATTATAGATATGCCTGATTTGATTATTACAATTGTAGATGTTTTGAACGTACCATTAAAAAAAAAGTAAATTTGTTATACTGTATGATTTGGTCATGTGATTTCTGTATTTGTAAATAATACATGTATAGTGATCATGCTATGAAAAAGGTGTGAATGATAAATTTAAATAAATTTGAAAAAATAAATAAAAATAAGGGGATCATTACGACGTGCTATATTTAAAAATCCACGATACAGAAGTATTTTTGCAAGTCACAAAGATAATTAGCTACGGCATAAAAACAACTCAGTTTCGTTTTATTAGGCAATGCATTTCGAGATTGAGACTTATATTAGGCAATACAAGCCCGAGTGCCAATTTCGACCATCTCCACGAACTGTTCGTAGAATAATGACACTTGAAACTGGCCAAATCTATGAACTCTCTTTCAATTGTTCCCTATGCACTTTGAAGCTTAACATAGCCAAGGGTCATCTTTTATAACAAATAAATAGAAGAATTCTTACATGTCTGGCACTGGTCACCTGTGAAGCCTGGTAGACACCAACATGTACCGGTAGATTCCATGCAGAAGCCTCCATTTTCACAAGAGGGAGGACAAATTGCTAAACAAACAGCACATAACATGTAACGAGAATACTATAAATCAATCAATAGTATGACTATAGTCAATTTATGTCAAGAAATAACAACAAACATTGGGGATTTCATGACATTTTTTAAATTTTATTGTAATACCAGTTTTTATCCATAGACTTAATTAAATAATTAATTATAAGCCCTTGACTAACAATTAATGTTTTAATATAACACAGCTAGTCAGTAGTGACCCCCCCCCCCCCCCCCCCCCCTAATTTTCATTATCTATCATCAATACACCAGATCACGTCTCACACTGGCGATCTGTGTAACCTGACGGACACTGACGACTATTGCAAAATCCACCATTTTCACATGACATAGGACACAGTGCTAACCAAACAACATTATACGGCAATAATGATGGTGCAATTAATCAAACCGTTACTATAGTCAATTAATGACAAGATATAACAGCGAACGTATAAGAGATTTCATGTTGTTTTATATTTTCTATTGTAATACCTGTTTTAATTCATGGACTTCTATATATTTAATTAGGGCCTTAATGAACGATTAATGTTCTAATATAAAACAGAAACAACTAGAGCTATTTGTGATCATAGATCGCGGATATTCAGTCGAGGGCGTTGACCTTTGACCTTGCTATATGGCTGATAGTTTTCAAAGGATAATTATCTTATAATATTTTATACTGTACTATAACGGAAAGTTATTTGCTTTAATTCCGGCCCTGTAGTAGTGAACAAATTACTTTTGACCCAAAGGTGACCCTTTCTTGACCTTTGACCCAATGTCATGATTGATTCGTTTTCTTGTCTTACCAAAACACACAGGGTGCAACAAGACCGGTCAAAATCGGAGCATGTCTTAACATTATACCCCTGTATAGTTCAATGACTCCTAGTGACCCGATATTACGATCCAAGGCATATTTTGACCACTTCTGACAAACATCGGTCATTTCCTCTCGCACTAGTAGCATTTTGAGTAAGTGAAATGAAAATGTACATTTTGATCCCTAGTGACCCCTCCGATGCCCTTGACCTCAAGTTCAATATTGACTTTATTCTTGGCTTATTATTGCGCACCCGATGATGGAACAAGCCCGGTTAATCTCGGAGCATATCTTGAATTTTACTAATGCATCGGTCATTAACCCCTAGTAACCAATTCTGAAAATTTCTGAGTAGTATTTTGTTTAACGAGATTAAACATTAATATTTTCTTGATCTTTAACCCCGGTCTTATGATTAACCAATGTTCTTGGTTTATCAATGCGCATAATATGCAACAAGTCTGGTTAGTCAGAGCTTGTCTTATATACACCTAGCACATAAAGTCCCTGACCAGGTGCTTTGAGGTTAGCTAATTCAAAATAGATAATCGGTACCAAAAATCTGAGATGTACATTGATTGAGCAAATTTCTTCTCCGCAGTTTGATACCTCATTCAACAAAATCGAATGGATACTTTTAAAGTTATGGCGATTTCAATGACCGCGCATGCAACAGAAAAGTTGCACTAGGTATAGGAAATCATTGATTTGTGTGTGATTACGCACTGAAAAAACTCACAGCTAATCAGCTAAGACTTGTATTCTTCACAGCCAGATACACCCTTTGTCCCGCACATTGCGGTTATCACTCATGACCCATTCATCCGTCACGTTCAGATAGCACACAGTTATGACAGTAATCACACACAAATCAATTATTCCTATACCTAGTGCAACTTTTCTGTTGCATGCGCGGTCATTGAAATCGCCATAACTTTAAAAGTATCCATTTGATTTTGTTGAATGAGGTATCAAGCTGCGGAAAAGAAATTTGCTCATTCAATGTATATCTCAGATTTTTTGTACCGATTATATACTACTACATATTAATCGATTGTCGACTAATAAATGTACAGGGTGAGTCAAAAAGACTGCAATAGTGGAAAGAAGCCATTTTGTTTTCAAAACCAAAATGAATTTTAAAACTTTTTAAACGTTGCAATAATGATGTATTTAATCCTAACTTTGTGTGAAAAAATGAAGTCCATATCATTTTCCGTTTGCCTTTGGTGAACCATTTGACCAGTGCACCCATTTCACACGTTTGTCCACGAGAAACCAAAAATATGCATCAGATCGCAAAATGTGTCTCCCATTCAAATTTGGAAACATGAGTTCATTTGTGATGTTATTGGAATTTGATGCATCCTTTCTTGTTTACATGTGAGTTAGCATAATCAATTAAAATCATACCCATGCTGTGAAAGCGTATAATGTTCTGAATTTTAATAAAAAAAACTTGACATTTTCCATTGTTTTGTTGGCGGGATATTCAAATATGAAAATGCAATGTGTGCCATTTCAAATGAAAATCACTGTGCTCGTGGACAAACAGGTACATTTGGTTTTGAAGCAAAAAGGGTCACCGAAGACAAACGAAAAATGCGATCGACTTCATTTGTTCACACAAAGTTAGGATTAAATACATCATTATTCTTGCAACGTTTAAAAAGTTTTAAAATTCATTTTGGTTTTGAAAACAAAATGGCTTCTTTCCACTATTGCAGTCTTTTTTTACTCACCCTGTATAAGGAGAATCGGCTAATATAAAGAAACAGTAGCAATACATTATATTTGTCGATTCTCAAACCCGGTAAAAAAAGACACGGTCATAATAATAATAAACAAATTGGACACAATTATTTAACATTTTAGCATGAGTCACCAAACATCGATATCTTATATTAAAACGTTAATAGCGAAGAAAACCAACCAATTTTGAATTACCTAGCATAAACACATTAGTTCATGGATTCTTTGTTTATATATTTACAACATAAACATACAAACTAATACTTACATGTCTCGCACTGGTAACCTGTGTAACCCGACGGACATTGACAAGTATTTCCAATGCAGAAGCCTCCATTTTCACATGACGGAGGACACAGAGCTAAACAAACAATAAATTATGATGATGCTAAATTTCAAACCATTACTATAGTTAATTTTTGACAAGGAATATCGGCAAACGTCGGGGATTTCATGGACGGTTATTGTCAATTATTTTTAATATGGACTACTATATAAATAATAACTAAAACGTTGATGTCGTAATATTTCAACAAAAGAAAGTCAAACATTTGTTTATGTTCTAATACAGTGGCTTTCAATTATATTTTGAAAAATCGGAGTAGATATTTATTTGGATGACAGTTGTTGGCCCTATTTGATACCCCATTTACCACAACACAGCAATAGGAAGCCATGATTAGAAACACCCCGACCTCGATCTGTTGCTCTAATAAATGAAACTGACGCTTTTTAGTATAAATAAAAACTATTGAAAACAGTTCTTACATATCTGGCATTGGTCTCCTGTGTAGTCTGCAGGACACCAACAATAATTATTGGATTCCACGCAGAAACCTCCATTGTCGCATGCATTGGGGCAAGGTTCTGAAGACAAAGCAAAAACAAAGGACAAATTACTATGACAATAACGATGATGGTATTAAAGGTGTATGTTCCAACCACTTAAGCTTTGTTTTGCCCATCAACATATTTTGATATCAGAAGAAACCTTATATTATTCATCTTATTTCCGTAAAATGTTTGGTCAAACATATGTTCCATTGATGAACATGTTTAGACGTTATATTCAAAAAAACAGCGAATTACTGGTTTATTTACTGCCTAACATAGTTTACCACCTGGTCAGTTTGTGTACTACTCAATGGGCAAGTTTCATGTCACCTTGTGCTTCTGAAAGAGAACCATTCGAGTTATTCAACTCAAACTTTTGAATACAACTATTTTAAGGATGACCCTACATATATAATAGAAAACATAAAGTTGAAAATTGGTTCATCAATAGGAACACCTACATGTACATATAACCCTAACCCCCTCATCAATGGGTGTTTTTAGCTATACGGCCGGAGTCTCAGTGATCGTGCAAATTAAATTTCAATGTCCAAATGTACCTTTGCCTGTTTGCTGATCGCGCGTGATTATACAGTGGGTGTGGTTTTGGATATCAACAGGCAACTTGATTGTTTTTTTGGCTGATTTGCAGCCGATGCGCACTATATAGTATGATACAATGGTGTATAGTTTGGGCTGGGCTTAATTCATTCGAATAATAATACCTTCAGTGAGTATGCTCGAGATTTATTCGAAGCAGGAAGCTAATAAACAGTTCGCTGGATTCGCCGATATTATAAAGGGGGACATTTGTTTTTGTTTGATGAAATCTGACAAACTGCGTTATTTTATGATAACATATTAACATATCAACATATGAACCATAAGAACTGGTTTTGCAGTGGGGCGAAGACCCGTTATTCAGAAAAATCACTTGTCAGAAGGTCCACTACTCAGAATTTTCTGAGTAGCGGAATTTCTTAGTAATGGACTTTCTGAATATTGGTTTTTTTTGTTGTATTTTGTTAAAAAAGATCATAACCATAACCAAAACCCTATCCCTTAACTTAACCTTACCCTAACCCTAACCATACGACCCGCTATTCAGGAAACTCACTAGTCAGAAGGTCCGCTACTCCGAATTTAGCGGACCTTCTGAGTAACCGAGTTTCTGAATAGTGGGCGTTTTGTTGTATTTTATTATTTACGATGGGAATTAAGTTGGACGTACATTTATGTATTTAGAATCCTTATTTTCAAAAATCTTACCATCATAATCTTTGATCTAGACTACTGACGTGCTGATTGTAACATTAGAAGATACAAGCGCCAATTCAAACGATTCCTCTGGTTCTACATCAAGATCTTCAATTGTTCTAATAATGATCGGGTCTGATTTATCGGAATCTAAAGATAAAAAAGTCCAAACACATCAGCAAATAAATATGATACAGAGAATTTATACTCACTGTATATTTGAATTAATGTTCATATAAACTAATATGATTTAGTTATCTTGAATTGAATAAAGTATCGCTCACTCACTTAAACTATTTTATAATGCTCATGTGATTATGTTGGCATATATAGAATTGTTTTTATGTTTTACTATTAAAAGGCAGTTTATGTGGTGCGTGTGAATACGCGGTGCCAAGGTTATTTTAGCACCCCTTGCATTGTGGGATCGGCTGAACTCAATTTCGGAACGACTCAACTTCCGGTGCGTACAATAAAAAGCTATCTGAATACGTGTACGATACTACAACGATTAATGACTGCGATTACATCTGCGATAAGATCGATTTTTTTTTCAATTTAAAAATAAAACACGATAGGGGATAGTGTTTATACATTGATCACATAATTATCCGTGCCCATATTTGCCGTCTTCGAAGTATGCCGTAGTATCAAAGAAGATTTTTTGAGCAACACCAGCCTGCATTATATTCATCCTATTACCACTGATTTCTGCAACTAGTGTCTACTGGTTCGCATTGACATTACAGTACAATTAAAGGCTTTATAATATATAATTATATATAGGGGCACACATTTTTAACTTATCTGTTATTATTATGTCTTATTATGACAGTAATGGTTGATTGAGCATTCAATATAATAGACAATAAATACCAATGTAATTAGTACATTACTGGACACTTGATCCAGATTATTGTTCTTAATCCAATTAGTAAAGCACGACTCAGTGGATCAAGTTATAACTAAACTGCTCAAAAAAAGTTTGGAATATTTTTTCAAGCACAAGATTTTCAAATATCGCGGGATATGTTCATTAGTGTTATATATCCATGTAGAGCTGATGTGTTCTTATTTACAATGATATCCAATATGAAGCAATCCCTTCCATCAGTGTTCAGCTACTTGCTTGAGAACATGGCGAGGTCTCAATCTGAATGTGCCAAATCAACACTATTTCGTGCTCAAAAGAACATTTTTGTCGTCTGTTCAATGAAGTGTTACATTGACCACAGTGTAGTGTGATGATCTATTGATTTTTATGCACAAATAGTGTTTATTTTGGCACTTTCAGATTGCGACCTCCCCATGTTCTCAAGCATGTGGCTGAGCACTGGAACATTTGATATGTGCAAGTGACGGCCGATAGACCATCATGTTTCATATTTGGATACATTTTATGATTGTGTATCACCATGTGTCGCATTTGGATACATATGATTAAAGCGTATTTTATGCATTTTTATTACTCTGTATTTTTGTATTTTTCTGTATCTGTAAATGTCATTCTGTATTCTGTAAAAAAGAACGACCAATACTGAAACGCTGACTTTGTACCAGTGTCATGGTTTTCAGGAATATACCCAAAATGTTCATCCAAGCTCTTCTTGTGACAAATAAGGGAAATTACAACGCTACAACGCCTCCTTTTTAATAATACTATAATCTTACCAGGTTCAAAATGTACTTGCAAATTGTTGATGTCAGTGAAATCCCCGGGCGATTCTGCATCTATTCCGGTGGTCCACAACTCTACAGAATAAACAAAACGTTATCAATAAAAAAAGTCGGTATAAAAATGATATTGTTCATAAATCGAATTTACTGGACTTATGCATCTCATCGGGGACTCACTGATCCATGATGGGATGCAAGTGGCACGAGACCCAGTATCTACATTTGATATCGATTTCATGAATGCTCACGGCGGCGAATTCGTCTTTAAGAAGACCATGCCACCGACAGGTACAAATAAAATCACCTATCAAAGTAATCCAAGATATTTAATGAGAGTAAACTATTTTCTAGAAGGTTTACGTTTAACGTAAACCTTCTGGAAAACAGTTTACCGTCATTAAATATCTTGAAATCACCCGGCCACAAGATATGGCTTACCAACTGTAGCGGGATCGGTCAAATCTCCAGCTCGACATATTTGGATTGTAACGTTACTTCCCTCTGTGACGTCATAGTGACTCTTTTCAAAGGTATACATGCCAGAAGTCTGAACACTCGGTGCTGTGATGGAATAGGGAACGGAAACTGAATAATATACACTGATATATATCGATAATGGTATGTGAAAAAGCATTTTCAAATGTCAATATGAGCTCAATTAAAAAGAAGAAAAAATTAGGTTCAGTCAAATCGAGTTTAATCGAAAAAGGGGAACAAGTGTGGGGGCGCCGACATTATGAGACGGAATCTGAAAGGACAGCGGTTGGTTTTAGAGGTTTGATGTATACTATCACGGCTGTTTGATCGCGTGTAAATTGTCCGATTCATAAGTGCTAACAGAGGGCAGCAGATATTTCTGTAAAACCCTAATCGATATATCGGTAAAGCTTCCCGTGCCGCTGCGTAACCAAGGATTATAGATAAAAGGGATATGCACCAGCTAGGACGCGGGACTTTTAAAAATATTTTATCACGGCTAGATCCATTGTATTATGTTCTTTGTTCATTTACTCAGTGTTTAGCTATTTATATGTTACGGTGGCCATTCACACAAACCCGATTTAACTATTAAATGGTTCTAATTATTTTTTTAAAGTTTAAAAACTTGCTAAAATCCATCATTGTTATCGTTTTTTTATTTATTAGGATGCGCTTTCAGATTTTGAGTTACGTTTTAAACATTATTATGATGAATCGGTGAAACGGAAATATATGTGACGACTAAAATTTCTCTCGCGTTGAAATGGTAGGGATAACCGATATTCCAGCTCCAGCCTAGGCCAAATCCAGAATTGTGCTCATATTTTTTTTATATGGATGCGATATCAGATTTTTAGTTACGTATAACATTATTATGACGAATCGGTGAAACGGAAACATATTTGACGACTAAAATTTCTCTCGCGTTGAAATGGAAGGGATAACCGTTATCCCAGCCCCGGCCTAGGCCAAATCCAGAATTGTGCTCATATTATTTTTATTTGGATGCGATATCAGATTTTTAGTTACGTATACAATTATTATGACGAATCGGTGAAACGCAAACATATTTGATGACTAACATTTCTCTCGCATTGAAATGGTAGGGATAACCGATATTCCAGCTCCGGCCTAGGCCAAATCCAGATATTCAGCCTTTTTAGCCTAGAACGCTGTGAAAAAGAGTTTTTCCGTTGCGGTTTCAACGCAAACGTTATTTATTCCGTCAAATGTGTCGCGGATTCATAGCAATAATAGGCATATACGACGGGTATTAAAAAAATTATCAATATTTTTAAACAGGTTCGCCGTCGTGGATTGAAAAGAGGAAATTATGGGAAAACGATCTCGCCCGGGAATCTAACCCAGGACCTCAAAATGAACCCAGGACCTCATGTTTCGCGGATTGATTGGTTCGATAAAAAAAACATTATACGTAACTCAAAATGTGATATAATATATATATTTTTAAATCGGGGGGGGGGGGGGGGTGCCCGGTTCCAAAAGAAAAGTGAAAGTATATTATGCACAAGATTCTTTTATATATATTATTTGATTAGCGATAAATACCGTATGGCCAATTTTCAATAAGAGATAAGCAAAGCGACACAATTAATGTTGTTCGGTAACTCTCATTGAGAAATACACACTGTGTGTGTTGACTATGGTAACGGCGGCGACCGCGCTTATGAAAATGTTGGTTTAACGATGACATGATATAATGTTAAAACAACGAAATGTTTGATGCCTGTTTCCAAAAATTAAATTATATTATGCACAAGATTTTTTTATGTTAAGTGTGTGATTAACGAGAACTTCTGTGTGGCCAATTTTCAATGAGAGATAAGGAAGTGAAACAAAATAGTGTGATTTGTTTGATTAAATTTGATACGCTATGCAGGACGCACGTTGAGCTATGGATGGCGTGGATAATCGAACTATCGAAAATGTTAAGATGACGTCATAACAAATCGGACTGTCAAAACAGCCGTGATATATATATGTATGATACCAATACAATCTCATATAATATGTATTATGACAATATGGATATGGTAGCGAGTGAGCAAAGCGATTCAGCTATAATGCCCAAACGTTTGTATTTAAATCAATTTAGGTGCAAACATTTAGTGTTTTGTTCGAATTTGCCGTATGAAAACCAAGTAAATATTTTTCGTTAACAATTTTGATAAATATATTAATGATTAACCAAACACAAACAAATACTGTGTTGATATTAAGAATTCATGCTCGATATTGTAGGGATATCTATGCAATTTACATGGTCGCACGTTGAAATGTTGATGTCCATTATAGAGTCATTTGAGTTCCTCCGCTATCTTCCATCTTTACCTCCCCTTTCCAACTTTTTCTATACTCTCTGTTTCAATATGTCTTATCCTGGTGTGTTTTTTTTCCAAATGAGAGGAATGGCTTCATGATCCGCCAGTTATTTAAAAATATATACTTGTGCCGCACACAGGGGATATTAGTTAAGGTTGCTCAATGATTCGCCGTATAATATTTTATTATCTACCTATATCTACATTATTGATTTATACTCATATTCTAAAATTAATACCATTTCTAAATACATCTACCTGAATCATGTATGATGATTAAAGCCTCAGATGGCTCGATTACACTTGTTCCATCGCTTGATGAAACAATGACAATCTTGAAACCCTCGGATCCCTCATCCACAAAATCGGTATAGATGACGATGGACCCGGTTTTTGTTTCGGAAACATCATCCATGAACTCAACAGTTAAATCAGTAAAACCTTTATAATCTGTACCATCCACTGCTGTTATATCTTCTGTTCTTAGAGCTGCAATAATTTGGAGTAATTGTAATTTTGAGTGGTTAAAAGTCAATAGAAATGTTATAAAATGTCAACAAGGCTAAATACAGACTTAAAGAATCCAAGTATTGCATCTGTCAAGTCACAATTTAATTCACAAGTCAAGTCAAGTCATTTCTTCAGCAACTCGGGTCAAGTCAAGTCATCAAAATAGTGACGTAAGTCCAAGTTAAGTCAAATCATCATGTTCACAGAGGTTATATCCCTGTTTTGGATTAGTTTGCCAACTTGTCGGTTATGCATTAACTGTGTTTCAGATTTTCAGAAATAAAACTCTCCTGTCTCCTGTTCCATGAATTTGAAAACACAGTGTAAGCAACAAATTGGATGAACGCAACAATGCAATTTAATGTAGTATAGCCGGGTGCAATCCACGTTTAGATGCAACGCAGGCTACGTAGCACCTCTTTAAAATGTATTAACTACTGCTTAGTCCGTTGCGTAGCGCTTAATGTAAAACCTCTAACAACGTGACTCGGGTTTTGTCACAACACTGGATGTCTTAACAATACACGTGCAATGTATAAATGTATAAATGTATGACACAAGGATGAATGTTCATTTTGTTTATATTTGACAAATTTTCTAATATTATATCTAAAAAGAGTTGTAGGTGTCTGCTGCAAAACACATGGTTTATAATAGTCAAAGATAAGTATTGAGTATCCTACTGATAATGACGTTACTAAATAATAAAAAAAAGTATGTTTATTATGTTATAATCAACCCCAAAAATGTGTCGATCACAGCGTGTACATTTCCCCAGCGTCCCATGCGACTGGTGCGTATCGTGCGTAAGCGCGTTTGCGCGATTGCAAGGGCGCAGTAAATCCACAAGATGTGACGCACTTGTTAAATAGGTAATTGACCAGAATATCAAATAAATAGCTTAGGTAGAAGAAACAGATTTTTTTTTATGTGTCCACGTCTGAGATTTGTGAAGAAAAAAATCAAAAAACATTGAAAGCTGGTCATTTATCTGTTTCATGATTATTTCCCCTCAATAAAAAAAGATTTTAAGGGGACTTTATTTATTCTTTTACTTTATAAATAGGTTTAAAGAAATAACGTAAAAGCTTAGACTCTGCTGTATACGATGTTAACAAAAAAGAAGTATTATGCTGGCAAACCAACAAAATAAATACCCCCCCCCCCCCCCATGATAAATAAGTCAAATGAAATTTCAGTTCAAAAGATTTCCGTCATTGTTTGGTAAGTGGGATCGGCCAAATATTGTCCTAGTGATGAAATTCAGAAAGTAGTTTTTATTGCTTCATTTGATTTATATTTCAAATATGTTGTAATGAAAAAGTCTCACTATTATTGTATTTCTTTTATATTTTACAATTACTACCCAAATTTTGGGGCTACATGTAGGTTAACAACATTATGCTATGAGCGTAGAACCATGTGACATAATATAATTCATAGCACCTACTGTAAAACCACTATATTGTTTGAATAAATTAAGAAACATATGATTACTAACATATCATACTGTAATACTGGACAATGTGTCATTGCGTATATTTGGCCTTGCTCTAGTTATACTACTATTTATAACCAAGTTTGACCAAGTTTGGTTGGAAACGACACATGCATCGAGGAGGAGGAGTATTTTACAGGAGTGTTTGCTAGAAAATGGGCAGTGTCGGGCCAGAAGTCAATCCGGTATACTACTCCAAGGTAAAGAAACTCGAGATACAAAATAATCATAATATTTTGAAATTTACTCACTAACAGACTGTCCATTGGCACGTGGCCCTAGTCTCTCAATCTTGTAAGTCACGTTCTTTAAACTTTCATCGGTAGCGTAAATACTCCAAGACAGCCTAAAGGAACCTGCAATATAAATAGTTATACGAAGTTAAAAGATGCGATTACACAAAATACGCATTCTAGTGTAAGGGACCTTGTCAAAAATATGATCGAATAGGTACACCCTAGTACTTTATTTAAAATAATGAGTCCATACTTCAAACTTGATATTCCCAATGCTCATGCTTTCAGTATTGTTTTAAATAATATTCTAAACAAACATATTTGTGAACGTCTGGTGTTTGGATATATATTTTTGGCGACAAAAGGCGTTGTGTCTATTCATAACGTCATGTCATAGTGACGTAAAATGGGTAATATATAAAGATACTTTGACTGGTATCAATGGTAAGACGAAATCAATTGCCATACATGGCGTAAGATAAAACACATAATGACCCATCCCCTTGGTAGATCAGAAATGATTCGACGAGGTTTAAAATGAAAAATACAAAATATTTTCTCATTGCTGGGTCTTCAGACACAGGTATAAGTTTGCCTTATGTGTACACACGGGTATTCTTGATAAAAATATTGACAGCTATTACTTAATCACGAATGCAATGGGCTCAACATATGGGTACAAACAGGATACGTATGAACTTTGCGCTGTTTGCGGTTAAATGAGGATTAATGGATCAGTCAGTCTCCGGGGCAACGCACTGTGGTCAACGATAGGCTGGCTCGCTGCGTAGTATAAGTTTGCCTTATGTGTACACACGGGTATTCTTGATCAACATTTTGACAGCTATTACTTAATCACGAATGCAATGGCCTCAACATATGGGTACAAACAGGCTACGTATGAACTTTGCGCTGTTTGCAGTTAAATGAGGGATGAATGGATCAGTCAGTCTCCGGGTCAACGCACTGTGGTCAAGGCTGGCTCGCTGCTTTTATTTATTTTCTTGACCGCGTGTGAATGGCTTGTTGATTCATCAGACGCTCATTGGCTACAAACCCAAGGTTGAATATGCATATTTATATTCTGGACCCCATCGCACTTCTCGGGATATTTCATGATTTTATAAATATTATGAGCATTTATTGGATATTTGTTCTTGGAATGCCAACATTAATTTAGAAGATAATAATATTATCAAGCAACCTTTATATTAAAATTTAATATAGGAGATAGTAATATTATCAAGCAACTTTGAAAAAAAGGGAGATCGAGTACGCCCCCCCCCCCCCTCCCCACAGCTGGAGAAAGTAGGTAATTTGGTAATCTTATTCCCGTGAAACTTACGTTGCTCGCGGGAAATCCAAATCAACTTGGCCTAAACAAAATTAATAAGCTTAATCATACCATGGACTTATCAGACAAGTCCATGATCATACACACGCAAAATTGTGAATCCTACTTGTAAATTATTACTTGTAAATCCTTCTTGAAAATGTATGTAAATCCTTTTGTTGACATCCCAATCGCATCGATCAAACATGAACAACTATTGTGATATCCTATAAGTGTCCCGTCGGAGTCGGAAAATCCCTTTTGTTTATTTTATCGCCACAAACGTCCCCGATATTGCAAGCGCTCCGAGTCCGACTTCCGTAGCCACACAAGCAATTCTACACGGTTATCAGCGCGCTCCCGATCGCACGTGGGTTTGTTTTTACAAGTGCACTCGGTATTTTATGAGGCAATGATTACTTTCAAAATAACTTTGTTTGGTCTAAAACATTTGTCATTTATTTATCTGAAAATTTGGCAGAGATTTGGAAGGTTATTCTGAGCCATGAGTCCATATAAAGAAGATATCATCAATGTACTGCGTCCACATAAGGGGGGCTTATGGATAAGACAAGAGGAGTCGGCTTTCCAATAAACCCATGAAAAGACAAGTTATAGAAGGAGCCATCTTAGTGCCCATGGAGGTGCCAGATATCTTAAGGTAGTGATCCTCACCAAAGATGAACTCATTGTGAGTGAGGACCAAAGAAGATTTCTTGATGCACCCCAGGATGCTTCACTTTCATCACATACTGCTGGTACTGTAGGGGCGCTAAGCATGAATAGGGTACATCAAGAAATCTTATTTGAATGAGAACAATCTCTATAAGCTCACACTCAGTTTAGGCTGGTAGTTCATATTAGGCCTTGTTAATTTACTATTTCTGTTTGCCTTATTTATCTTGTTTATTGTTTAGCCATTTCCTATCCATTGTCTTCTCACTTTCATACTCGTGCATATGCATGATGTGTTGTCTATTGATTTATTGTACATGTTTTGTTAGTTTCCATATCAATATGGATTTGTGTGTGTTCTATAGTGAACTTGTTAGTTTTGTTAGTGTTAACTTGGGTGTCTAGTAGTTAACATATATTACTGACATTGTGCTATAATTACAGTGGTGGACTTGTCTAGTTCATTATCTTCTTTATAGTTCTTAACACGTTTTTTTTAAAATTATATTTTGTCCCTGATGAGGGTGGTATATCCACTTGAAACGTCGGTTGTTATTGTTACGTTATATATATATTTTTTTTATTGCACAGCAATTGTTATTGCTTGTCCCAGTGCATTTCCGTGTGTTATTTATCTGTATTATTGCGTTATTCTGCCTCGTTATTACCTGTTTCCCCATACCCTGTTGGTATATCTTGCTTAGTTACTCTTTGCCTATAACCTTAACTCAATAAACCTAACCCACTACTAACCCAATATACCTAACCTAACCAAATATTTAATATTTAAGAATGTAAGCTATCCAATATTTTTGGCTGAAGTTTGATCAATCCTTAGTATTACCTCCCCGAAGTTTTTGATCCATCCTTAACCCGACGAAAGATACACTTGCTTGTTTCTTCAAAAACGTTGACCATCAAATCGAAGAACCAGGTTTATCAAATCGAAAAACCAAACATACAGCAGCCAACTAGTGCATAATGTTTATGTTACTATACACATGATATAATTTGAAGCTAAATGCGTTCGTATATTTTAGGGTTAGGGTTAAAGTTATTAGCCTTCTGTCATTTGCCTCTATAGTGCCTTTGTCAATGTTAATGCTCATGACTGGGTAGGGTGATAACTGAGGTAAATGAATGCATAAACCAGAAAAGCACTAGTCAATGTTCCAATTGATGTTATCTTGGGTTTACTGGGACTGGGCTGTCTAAAATACTGGGTGGCCTTCACAATCGAAAACCATAGAAACACCACTCGATGTCCCGTTCTCCCCTGATAATGACCCCACTCCCCACACATTTTCCATTAGAAGATTTAACTCCACGTATTTGCTCTTACCAATGTTGTATTTGATGGCCTGAGGTATCCCCTCGCCCAGAAGATCGCAAATTGCCGACAAAGGGTTATCAGGTGGGTTTTCCCCACTTAACATGTTACCATCATGACACTCACCACTTGGTACATCTCGAGCGGGATGGCTTGCCGACACGGTAAGTCTACTTGAAATCGGGTATGTACCTCCTTGGTGGTGTTTCGAAAACATGCCCGCGGCATCAGGAGTAGGCCTAATTAAACCTCCTGTGGACGGCGGAGCCTCTTCCACTGCTGCCGTTACCGCTGCTGTGTCCTGTCTGGCATCCTGTAGCGACTGTTTGTTCCCCCGGTATTGCGAGTTGTCCTCTCGGAGGTACAAGCGCCAGCACTAGCGTTAACGTTGCTCCCCTAGCGTTTTCTGCCCATTGTTTACTACAGACTCAATGAGCACTGCTCTTGATCCAACAACCATCCTAGGCCTACGACACGAGCACTTCGGGGTTCACTCGTGTCGTGGTAAAACAGTTATTTGCAAATCTCCAATCTTACCTTTTCTCCGGAACTCCTTGCAAACAAAATGTCCTAAAACGAATATCACTTTCACCTACGATAACATCTCTCTCGGAGTAGACGGTTTTTTGACGAAAAAAACGTACGATTTTCGCCAGAATTCGTAAATTGATAAGACGATCAATTTTCACCATGCGATCTTGACTACTCCAGCCAAATATTCATGGAAAAACACAGTCCAAAAATGGCGCGAATTCATGACGTTGCTAGGTAAGACTCGCCACCCGATTAGACGAGCACAGGACGTGAATACTAATATGGCCAATCACAAATAAGATTAGACCAAGGCCACAGCTTAAAAATCAATTAGGATTTACGTGCCGCAAAGGACCAAGGCATGGACATGTTGTGGCCATCCCCACTCGGACACTTTCACCCAAAAGCAAAAGCAAAAGCAAAGATCCGAAACAAGGGAACCTCTTGGAGACAAAATCGCTTCTGATTATATGGAACTAATCAAAACTGGAATTGTTTTGCACAATAGAAGAGCCAGGCACCTTCCGGTTTATATGGTAAGTATTTTGCACACTAGAAGAGATAACTCTATTTTTTCGACGACAACAGTAGAAAGCATTGAAGTAAAAAGTATTGAAGTAGTATATCAAAACTATTTTCAAAAACTATGACAATCGAGTCGAAAACTCACTGTTTGATCCAATTATATGACTGCAAAAGGTATAATTATGCCCCAAGGGAATAGACTAACCTTCATAATCCTGAAAGTGGACCAAATAGTCAGCGGGTGACAAAATCTTAGATAATTGTCACAGTTTATTTAAACCAGGTTTATCCAAAACTTTGACAATCGAATAAAAAAAAAAGGTTTATCAAATCGAAAAACCAAGTTTATCAGCCGATATAAAAATCGAAAGAATTTGACAATCGAATCGATACACTTGGTTTTTCGTAGAAAAAAACTGGTTTATCTCTTCTTTTGTGCAAAATACCTGCCATATATTTATCAAAAACCTTGCTTTCGAATCGATTAACGTCTTTTTTCAATTCGGTAATCCTGGTTTATCAAATCCGTTAAGCAAGGTTTTTGATAAACCAAGATTTTCAATTAAAAAACAGGTTTATCGGTCGATAAACGGGGTTTGTTAAAAATCTTGCTGTTTGAATCGCTACTTGGTTTATCAATTCGATTTATCTGTCGGTCGAGACACCTGATAAACCTTGCTTTTCGAATCTATTAACCTTGCTTTTCGAATCGATAAACGCTGCTGTTCGAGTCGATAAACCTCGTTCAAGCTATGAAAGACTACTTACACACAAATTGATATGTCAAACTAAAGCTCTGGCCCTCTCTTCCTGATCCTTTATTAGATGTTAACATAAGCCAAACTGGACCGGTCAATTTCAACGTAAATGGTAGATAATCGTCGTGAAGGGAGCCCAATCTGTTTACCATTGGCTTAATTCCTATTCCAAAATGAAGATAATCGTGGTCCTCTTGCGTGTAGAATGCATTGAAGTATATATAAACTGATCCTATGACATCTATGACATAAAGGCACCGTGAAAGACTTAGATATTTATCCGGGTAGTTAAGGCTCGTTATTGTCCCGGATTCGGCAGTGAATACACCTCCACACGGTGGACCTTGCATATAAATGATCAGAAAAAAATGGTTTCATGTCATTTTCTTCAGCATAACATATACAATATCGATGGTCAATAACGAAAATGTATATACCATCGATCAGTCCCCCCTTTATAGACCAGGCTATAATGGAGGACCTAAAGGTCCCACCTATAGAGAGGTAGAAATTATCATTTTTTCCTCTAAACCAGTCTTTCATGGGGAATTAGAATATGTTGGGTAAATAGGTTGTCACCTGAAAATGTACGCATGAGGGCGCTTGTCAAAATGACCAGCAAAATAATTATAAAAAGTACGTATAGTCGGAAAAAAATATGATAAAGGCATAAAGTCAGTAAGATCGAATTAAAATATGCGAATTTTTAAATTCGTATCCGACTATGGGGCCGCCATTTTGTTTTAAAAGTATATAAGTGTCACTGATGTACGCAGTTAGGTATATAGCAAGTAAAGTTTTTTGGTTGCGGGGAAATTCTATTAATTCGGGGGAATGTTAAAACTTGCGAATCCGATAGTTAAATGTATTTACTAACTTTTCACCCAAGGCAAGAAAAATATATCGACGGGAAAAGGAGTGAAAAGTGATTTTAAACCCAAACAATGGAACAAATTTGTTCGTGTAAGAGGTGGTTTTGTCATTAAAAATGACGTCATTTGTTTTTCAGGGTCAATTGAATGCACAAAATATCATCTGGAATCAAGTTTAAGTCAAATTTAGTTCATTTATTGATAAACTGGGCACTCCATTCAAGAAAATGTAAAAAACAGGCGTTATTAGCCATGTTAGCAGCAATTATAATGACGTGATTTTATAAATGGCAGCAGCACGAATTTAAAAATTCGCATTTTTTTTATTCGATCTTACTAACTGTAAATAAAATGACTAGATATATTTGTTTGACCATTAAAAGGAAATTCTAAGCGAAGAATGCGAAGAAAATGGCTGTTGAAAGATGTATAATTGAGAAAAAATGTTGACGTCGTGTAGGTTGAGATTGGCACTGTCGGTCCATTTGACAAGAGGAATCATGGAATTATGATGGTCAAAAGTACACAGATGACTGTATTTCGCGCGCTGTGCACGCATGTGCCTCCAAATACTCTTGGGGGAGAACAAGCTTGTTTAGAGCCAAACTGTACTTCAAACATAGTGTAAAATCGAAAATGTTCCCGCGCTACGCGCGCATTTCATTTGCAATATGATTTATATTTTATCATATCTATGTAATCGTCCATCGGGCAAATCAGAAATTATCATTTGGCTACAGCTTAAACTGTTATGCTTCAACTTACTCTTGGGTGGGGTCAGGTATAAGATTTAGCGTAAATTACTCGCAAGTTACTAACCATTCGTAGTTAGATTCATATTTTATTTCGCAATAGTGGCAAAAGGCCGAATTACAGGAAATATTACATTAAAATTGCACACAAATTAAAAACATTAACACATTTAAATTATCTTGATTTAAATATGGAACATGTATAGTATATGTACACCCCAACATGCTTACCTTTTAAGAGAATGAATTAATAGAGGATTTTAAAAAGAGACGTGCCAATTATAAAAAAGACAAAGCTAGCCCTCCAGCGGGGTTTTAAAACTTGTAATACAAAATATTGGCACACAATCGTGACATTTTATTATTATTTCAACACTCCACAGATCCAAGTATGAAAATTAAGGGAAACGGAAAGCAGGCTTGAAATGCAACGAATTAGTACAAAATCAAATTAGTGGTGGAAGTAAGTCACCTCTCCACACACATGGATAACATGGACACACCCCCGCACAAAACACACGCCCACCCCTGTGGGTATACGAAAAGTAAGTTAAAGGGGAATTGCTGTGCCAAATTATTGCATGTTCAATAATGACACAAAGTAAGGGATTGGGCTCTGCTTGAAGCGGTTGGTCTTGGTCATGGGCTGGGATAGATTGTTGGCATTCCTCAGAGTTCTGCCATGGATTAAAAGGGTAATAGGTGGTGACTGGTTCTCTGATTGTCATCCAGTCCCTGTTCAAAGGTAATACAATGGTCCATTCTTCTATCACTTAGACTCTTCATATTGCACTGTGTGATGGATTAGGAGTAGGTAGTGAATTGGTGACCTAGTATGGTTCTACATGCTCTTCTTTGAATTCTTTTTAAATCACCAGCCTGTTTATGAATTAGCCCAGAATGCCAAACCACATCAGCATGTTCGAGGACTGGTCTGGCATAGCTCTTATAGACAATGGTTAGTTTTCAAGGATCTGAGCATGAAAAGACGCATGTGGGCTTTCTTGATCATTACATCGCCCTGTGCCTGCCATTTCAGGTCATTCTGAATCCACAGCCCCAGGAAATACAATGACGGTTTTATAACTGCATTAAATCTATAACTAATCTCTTTCCTAGCTAATGAAGATTTAAAATATAAGTCGGAAGCCTTGTGTCTAGGCTTGTTCGTGATATATATATATGAAGCTTACCAATGATAGGCTAACACCTAATTTCTACATTTTTAGGAATTCATTCATGTAGGACTCACAATTAGATTCGTATTCTGAAAAGGTTGTCTTTGACTCGTACACGGACAAGGTGTACCCGACTTTACTTAGAAATCTACACCCGTGTACCTGCGAATACAACACCATTCCAAAATGTAACACATTATGGGATCACATCATGCTTATCTAAATGTAATGCTATTATTGTAAGTGTTGTTGCAATCTATAATCTGTGGTCATTGAAACACTTTTCTTTGTTTTTATATTTAAACTTTAGAAACAACAGCCACTTAAAAACACTGAAATGCCACTTTTCGTTTGAATACTTGTATTGCACTCCACATGTTGTAGCACACACCACCGACAATTGATAACTATATGTGGAGTGGTACGTCAATGGTAAGGCACCATATCAGTACTATTTTTTATTCCAGACGCCACTTGCAAGTATAATGTTCATATACTAGCCGGTCTCAGGTGGTGGCGATCTAAGGTCGCTCGAGTGGACTATGTAATGATAATCAATCCCCATCCATCACCGCTCAAAGCAACTCGACAAATCGAGACGACCATTCGCGATCGAGTTAGATTAAAGTCAACTGCAGCGATCCAGCCCTAGCGACCTGGTGCGACCTGACCCAACTGTTGGTGGCGTGAGGTCGCCGCTGACTTCATTGCATTCGATTAAACAGCAAATGACCTAAATTACGTTATCGGTAGCGACCAGTATCGAAAAGCGACCTTAGTATGTTATCAGTATAACATTTTCAAATATGAAGTCACAAATTTCACGATTCTGTTAGACAGGCAACAGTTCCACAGACGTTCCGACCACAGACCATCACACTAAAAGACAATTCATCATACCGACAGTTAGACAGAGAGAGAACAAGGCACCCGGGTAAGACATACACACCGACACTCCTCTCCATCATCATGAAAAACAACAGCTATGTCGAAGAATTGAAATCCGTTTGACTATTTGAACTGTAATCCACTTGCGATGTTTACCGCACCACTGACGATGTAAGACTTTATGGACTAACGTTAATATACAGGGATGTTCATGTCCATTACAGTATCCCTCAACGTGTTATGATACCAGTGCTATATTGAATTAGGACGCCACTTGCAGGTATAAACATTTTCAAATATCATGAATATCAAGTCGTATATTCTCGATTCCGACCAACCCTACAGACAAACAGGCTAATAGAGAAACATTCATATTGACAGAAACGCAGACAAACCGACATGTTTAAGACATACAGATACTAGGACGGACAGACAATACAGCCCGACACACACATAAGCCGACGCATGGAAACTTCTCGCGCGATACGTACTAAATCAGGCCTTATTGCCATAAACCTAGTCCTTGAAAGCGGTATATCCAACAATAATTCCTAGCTTTCAAGTAGTTATATCGGCCGAGTGCACCAATTGCGAGTAGCTGAAGAAAAGCGCTACCCCGCTAGTAACCGAGGCGTAACCAAACATTTTGAGAGCACCAAACCGGGGAAAGCTGCTACTTAGCTTGTAACTTGTGAGTAATTTATGCTAAATCTTAATCCTAACCAGACCCAAGAGTAAGTTGGAGCATAACGTTATGCTGCTGCAACTATCGATGCTAAAAGGTTTTCAAGGTGTACGGTGACATGTCGAGGAAATAGGTGACTTTAATCATCAATTTTGCTTGGATTAACTGAACACTCAAGTCATATCAATTATTTATTAAAGGTATATTATGTGATATTTCAAGGGGACGCCCTCAATTCTCGAAAAAAAATTGGAAGCAGATTTTCTTGCTGATTTATTTTTCTGATCATAAATCATGAATCTATCCCAAGTGACAGAGCGAGACGTTTCCTAATAACCTCAAAATCATGGTTTTAGAATGAATATAGAGTAAAATTTGAAGAAAAACAAAAGATTGTACCGCTTGGTACAATCTATTTTCAAACCATGATTTTGAAGTAATTAGGAATCGTATCGATCTGTAACTTAGAGGATCTTTATGATTTATGATCAAAAATGCAAATCTGCAAGAACATCTGCTTTCATAGTAAGAATCAATGATAGAGGGCGCTACTTGGAAAAGATCACATACTTAATTATAGAAGTTAGATAAAGCAATCAAAATATAAATGATAGAAAGATGAATACAATAATATAAAAATGTAAACGCGTAGACCTTTATAATAGATAAACAATTAACATAAACATGATGTTACAATAATCCAGCATCAAGTTTAAACACTATTTTGAAGTGGAACGATGTCAATTTATATGTATATTTACCTCGCTTATCAATATTCCGTTCTCACACTTGCCAGTTGCCCTCAAACTGACATCGCTAACGCGGTAGTCAAGTATTAGCGAGATAGCTTACTTTGCTCGTAAGTTACAATAATTTGGTTCACTCGGCGGTTTAGTGTGACAAATACTGTGAAATTTGCAATTTTGATAAGCAAAACTCGGTAAGTTAACCTAATATTAGCAGGACCCATGGATAAATAAACATCCTCTTACATGTTAATGACGACTTACCACAATATGAATCTTTAATTTTGTTATCATCTCCCACGGTGTCAAAGTCACCGTCATCGCAAACTGCAAAAAAGGGTCCATAGAGTTGATATCCGTCATTGCAACTTACAGTAATTTTAATCCCATGGTCGACAGACGCAGTGGCAGGAGATAGTACACCGTTTGCTGGTACGGCAATATTGTCACATGGATCTTGGGCTATAATGGAAATAAAGGGATTTCAGACAAAGCATTACTACTTAAAGGGGCATTAAGAGATGTGGTGGAGGCAGTGCCTCATTTACAAAAATATATGATAAAAACTGGGATTTGTATATTTTTACAATTGTATTACATGTATGAACTTACACCTATAAGGATTAAGAAAAAGCAGCCCTCATTAAACAACAAAACGTCGATTCAAAAATGCTTGTAGAGCCGCAACAAGCATTGTACGTCCGACAGTATCCCCCTGCAGTACGCGTGATACATAACGCGAACCATATTTGCATAGAGGGCGTTTTTCAATAAATTGCGATGGTATTCAGACGACGGTGGTTACGAACGGCCGTTAATTTTGAATTTCCGTTGGTTTCAATGTAACAATGGATTTTGATTATATGACCCCATAAAATTCATCATAGGTTAGAAGAAAATGTTTCCGATCCAAAACCGTTCGGGATGGCTAATCATCCCAATTGTAAATGCTATTTTTTGAATTTAAACCGTTGTTAAGCGGTCGTCCCATTCACTTGATCAGGTAACCTCGTTCGCATATTTTAACCTGAATACTCGTGAATACGCCTATGTCCAGCGTCGTCTGATGGTATTGTTTTAATCAAGTTTTGCTGTGTTTTTGTTAGTAGAAACAACAATAATGGCAATTTTGAATGTTCATCTTGAATTCTGAAGCAAATTTGTAAACATTTAAAATTTCTAAACCACTTAATGTCCCTTTAATTCTCGTACTAAACTCATTTTTATCTTATAACCGTGTCTAACTAAACTCGTGTCTAAATTAAACGCCTGCTTACGATATTTTTAACTAAACCAGATATTAAACTCCGCCAATCTCGTCCCCAGTGATTTGTGGCTAAAATTGAGTTACAATACGTATCGACCGAATTCCACAAATCCACGTGTACTTCAAATACTTCACGATATGCAAATATGCTTGTACAAATAATACGCGAGTTTAGTTAAACACGTGTTAAAAACGATCCGTTACTCATTTGAAATGTTAGACACTTGTCAGTGAGTTAGACGCGTGTTTATGATAAAAGACGCGTGTTTATGATAAACAAATTTCAGAGAATTACGTTTAGTGCTTTAACACGAGGATTCGGCTCTTAATGTCAATTAAGGTAAACATTATAATACTGTTGGCAAAGGTTTTCAAATTCGTTGTTGATTTACAAAGTTGAAGTATTGTGGTGGTTCATTAGAATAACGTGAATAGGTTTGTTAAGCCGTCGTCCTACTAAGGGGTTGGGTCACTGGTTACCATGTTAACTAAGCCACCCGCAACGGAGAGTGAACCAGGGGTCTATATAGGTCATCTCTGTACATCCCGTGCGCTCACTTTGACGAAATTCTTGTTTGATGGTACCACTTTACCCGGAGGGAGGGGTACAAAGTATGAGAGTAGGAGGGGTTGGGGGTTGTCATCTTACTATATTTCAAAATTATAAAAAAATAGCGGGCATCCGCGCTTCGCGCGGACCCGCTAGAAAATTTCATGGGGAGGTAAGTACACAAAGCGAAAGAAAATTTGAAACAATATCAAGAACATGTCCTACATGTATACATAATCCAGACGGGCCCTAAATAATCCGAATATCGCAGCTTTTGATAATCCAGGTATACATGTGCCTTAAAGTAGTAGGCCTACCTTTTTTCTTTCCAGATACCTATGTAGGCCTCCCATGTGACCTGAAATGCAGGTACCCGTTGTCCCATTATATCCAGGGACCCCATAGGCCTAAGCCCTACCCCTAATCCAGTTACCACAGGTGCCCTTAATGGCACCGGATACCACATAATCCAGGTACTGCAGTGTGCCGTTATAATCGAGATGCCCAGGTGCCCTTACTGTATCATTCAAGTAACTTGAATTAATAGCTGGTGCCGAAGATATAGTCCTATCACAATTAGGTAGAGGTGAGTAATATCAAAGCGTTATCAATGTTTATATCAAGAGTATGTCCTTATTCAGGTACCTAAAGTGCTCTTGATATAATGTTAAGTAACATGGTACCCTTAATACACCACGTGCCTAGGCCCAAATGTGCTCTTAAATAATACAGATACCTATGTTCCTAATCCAAGTACTCCAAGTGTTCTTAATACACCGGTTGCCCATTATAGGCCTAGGCCCTACCCCTCACAGATGGCCTTAATAACCCAGGTACCGCATTTGCTGGCAATACATCCATACCAATGTACCCGTAGTATATCCAGTTTATAATGGAAAGCGCAGGTATAGGTGCCGAAGCTAAAATAGTGGGTGGTTAGTGTTAGTCACATCTGTGTATGCCATGCATGTATAACACATGGTACCCTAGATTATTCAGGTACCACCCCATGTACTTTAATAATCAAGATTGTATATTAGTGATCCAATATAGGACCTCCATGGACTATGTGGTTTATCTTGAATCGAATATTAAGTGCACCCGTGATAATTGTGTATGCCGCTATGCGGCCTACGTGGATCAATAAGGACACCTGAATGGTTATTCAGGTGTACATTCAGGTGTACATTCAGCTGTAGGAATACTTTTAGTTACCCATGTCCCTACCCATTTTGTACCCTAAATGATACAAAAGTTGTATTTTAATGTCAAAACTGAAAGTAACTTAAAGTTAGCTTCAAAATGTCTTCCCGATTCTTTTATTGATCCGCCACCCCGTTTTCCTCCTTTAAAATGTTGATGATGGTGCCGCCACTGCCCATGCACATACTGTATCCAGGTAATAGGCTGCCCATGCACTGCACATACCACGTGCGGCCAGATCTGCTAAACGGACTTATGGCAGTAGAGCCTTTTTCATCGCTGCACCAAAGGAATGGAATGCTCTTCCCGAACATGTCCGACGTGCTACATCAGTGCAATCCTTCAAAACGTCATTGAAGACATATCTTTTTAATTTATGAATTGTGCATTGTAGACTATGTTTGTATACTCTCATGTATTGTACATGTACATTATATTTTCATTGTGTTAATGTACTGTGGTTTTTAATCATTTACTTATTTATATTTGTATGATATGTTGTTGTTGTTGTATTTGTATAGCTTCCTTATTATGTTCTTATATTTTTTCATACATGTATGTTATGCGCCTCGGGGTTGTGTTCACATCGTGAGGCGCATTATAAATACCCTTTTATTATTATTATATTATCCAGGTAATAGGCTGCCCATGCACATACTGTATCCAGGTAATAGGCCTACGTTCTGAGCGTTATATATGGGTTCTATAGATTTATAGTCGGTCGTTTGGTTTTATGGTCGGCGGAGTCTATCATCAAGATCACTTGTATGTATACCATTCCATGCTTGTACTTTAAATCCGGACTTTTACAAAATCCGGATTTTTTTTTGGCCTATTTACTTAAATGCATTATTCCTCTAATACATGTAGGCATGTAGGGCCTAAACGTATGTAGTCCCTTTGTCATGTTTGTTGTGTTCTAAATAAGGCCTCCCGAGATACTACCTAATACACCCTTAAAATCCAGTTATCACAGATGGCACACCTGCGCATAGTTTATCCAGGTAATTTGAGACTATCTGCGTTGTATACAGTGAACCCCGTAATCCAGATACCACTGGTACCCTTACTAATCCAGACACTCTATAATAAGCATGATAATATACTACACGTCCCGTTTATCCAGATGCCCATGTGTCCTTATATCCAGATTATCAAGTAAGGGAAGTGCGGGTGGGATGAGGTGGCTTTAGGGTATGATGGGGCAATACCGCTTTATCCAGTTACCCATGTGGCCTTAGTAAGGCCGCCTTTATCAAGTAAGGGAAGTGCGGATGCGGGGGAAGGGGCTTAGACCTTAGGGTATGACATGAATATTTGCTATTGAACTGTATTATTAATATAAATTTCGCTTACATGAATATAACTATATATAAATTTCGTGAGTGCTTACATGAAGGATAAACCGACAATCTCGTAATTTACGTGCTTGAAGCCGCACCGCTGTATAATAAGTCGCAAAAAGAAAATGAAAGGGGTGTGTGTGGGGGAGGGTGGGGGTGTGTGTGGGGGAGGCGTGGGGGTGTGGGTGGGGAGGGGGGGGGGGGGTCGACCCTCAGCTGATCAACCAGTCCATAGCTTCATGACCAGCCATGGGGTTACAACTGCATGAGTGACTCCATCAAATGTGTATTTTCCTTCAGCCACTTCAGTCACTTTAATACATGTTATCCTGGATACGGTTTGCGCCTTGCTCCAAGTTTCTTTATTAAAATAAAGGTATTGGCTTTATGGTTAATGTTTTGTTTGTGTCTTGCTCTCGTTACATGTTATGGTACTGTACGGTATGCACTGCGCCCGGAGCTGCCTGCTTTCACTACATGCACCGTTTACAATGTACAGTTTGCGCCACAAACCCGTACACACTTTGTCTGCGTCATTACGTGTGCGCCGAATTGCGTGCGCCATGTTAAACGCGGTCGCACAGCAACAACATTTGGTTGGTATGGTACCGCAAGTTTCTTTATCGTTAGCAAACTCCGCGTTCATCTTTGTTATTAATGTGAAAGTGTCACTTTAAGATCTGCGTAAGAGTTTTTGTTTACATTTTGAGAATGTCGTAAAATATTTTTATTTGTTGGACGTATAGTCCCGTATAAATGCTTGTTACCATGCGTTCTTTAAGAATACAAACAGCCGCATATACAGAAATGTAGCTATATCCCTGAAGAAAATATTGTGGGTGAAGACCATATGTCATCACTCATTCCGAAAGCCACTATTTGTGTCCGAACAGTTATAGCTACCCGAATAAAAGAAATTCAACATTTCGGATTTTCACATGTGATCCTTTCTGCGCATGTCTGAAAACGGGAAAAAACGGGCATTGAACTATCTAATTAGCTCGTGTATTAGAGGGCGCAATTACCACGCTTTTTCAGTTGAAGAGGGACGCGAGTGTAAAATTATATTGAAATATCTAATAAAGCCATGTTCCGAAAATTAGTATATAGATACACAAACAAATAATGATAGCACCTGCAATGTAAATGAGAACTTGTTTTCTACATACGCTGCAGATTTCGTCAAGATATCTTTAACTGTTCCGATATACCATAGTCATGTGGATATCAATATAAATATGGCATGACCGTGAAGTAGGGTAATATGCGATGTTATCGCTAAAAGCGATAGTTGAGGATGTGTAGATTCCGAATCCATCGGGTGCCAAAATACCCGTGTGCATTTTGTTATTAATAATAATAATCCTAATAATAATAATCCTAATAATCCTAATAATCCTAATAATAATAATAATAATAATAACAAGAAAGGTACTCAAAGAGAACAAATACTCCATTATTAACATGTCAGCAAAATCTCACAGACAATCAGACGGAGAATAAGTCAGTGTGTCTTTTTCAAGGTGAATATGCGCTAAGGGTTGCTTTGGTTGAACCGATATCTAGTGTTATCATTGTAAAAAAGCCCAAAATGGTCAGGTCTAATGAGACAAATATCCTACAAATTAAACCACACACTTACTTTTTATCATTATGATGTTATTTAGTGAAATAAGGCAAAATTCTTTTCAAAAGAATATCGCCTTAATGTCATTTTAAACATATAGATTTTGCCCTAACGAACAAAAACCCCGGAATAAACCTCATTATTTTCTTTCGACTTTAAACGTATATGTAAATAACAAAATTTCCTTCTAAACTCTCTTAAAAAGGACCTATATATCCTTTGCTATGACTGAGATGATTCGTCGAGCAATCCTTGTTAAGGGTCTACTTCACAGCGTTAAGGGTCTCGGGGTATAAGGGTATACACATGATTACAACTTTTATACATGAGTGCTCCCGGCAATAAATACACATGTTTTGGGGTTCTTACAACACTCTACATCTTATCAACAAATAGTCTACATCTTATCAACAAAGCATGTAGCAAAATTCCCGTAGGCCTATATCAAATACGTTTGAAAGATTCTTAAAGCTAACTTGTGGGTAGTTGGTTTCAAACGGCTTGTTGGTACTTACAGAGAACAACAACTATCAAGCCTAGTATTGAAATTATGATTGAGATTATGATTAAACAGCAAGCAGTAAAAAAAAGAATGAAGAAGAAAAATATATAGCAGGGTTGCATTTTTCGAGAGGCAAACCAATTTTAGATGAAAACAATCCTCGAAAACCATCATATTTTTGTAAAAAAAATAAATTCATTACGGTAATCCCAACTTCAAATATTGTGGTTCTACAACAACAACAAAATAGGGTCTATAAGGCCAAGTAAAATAAATAACATGTTGACTGTCCCCGCCCTCACTGATTTTTGGTGAATTTGAAATATTGTTGTTACTATTAGATTTATAACATTAATTCATATACTGAAGTGTTTCAGTAGTATTTATAAACACATTGCACACTATTGTTCCAGCCTAGGGGTAGGACAGTTAGGAAATAACATGAACTAATAAGGGCCTCTTTGTTTTCACAATATGAGGCCAAAAGCTTCAGGAATTGGAATTTCACACATAAATGAATAGTAACAAAAATAACATAATAACAAATATAAGGGCCTCCCTCACTATTTAACAACAAAAAATGGATGATCAACATGTTATTTATTTTACCTGGCCTGATCTAAGACCTGAATAATAGCAGATAGGCCTATTCTTTGAAAATTATGTATGGTGGCACTGTTTAGGCACATAGACCGCAAAATGGAGTCTAGATTGGTCATAAAAAACATCTTTTAACAAAATTATGTCTTTAATGAAAATATTCATGTGCAAAAATACTCCAAATATTGTTGTAACTAAGGGTAAGAAATGCACATACACTATGCCAACAATGGCAACAATGCGTGTATTTCAATGGAAGAACTATTTAGTGGCGTGCCCCCATGTATGTGGAAGTTGTGGAAGCGAAACACTACCGTTGTGTGCAGCACTTCCGGCAAAGTTGAGTACGATAGTTCCTATTTGATGGAATGATATGAGCAAATTTGAGCAAAATTGGCAGCATGTTTTGATCACATTTGGGTTTTATGGATTCTCTTCTTCAATGTTAAAGAAGTAAAACACATCAATTTTGGCTAAACTATTATGTTACCGAATACCGACCAATTTGCATACAGTGCATGCGCGAATGAGAGCCGAATAATATACCACAAAATCACAATGTTAACTTTCGTCGGTTTATATCTAAAAATATTGACGGCAATTTTG
>CM069449.1:32082018-32313061 GCA_035610835.1 Ophiura sarsii
CAGTAAATTCGATTTATACAAATATAATTGTTATACTTTTGTTATCGATAACATTTTGTTTATTCTGTAGAGTTGCAGACCATCGGAATAGATGCTGAATGTCCCGGGGATTTCACTGACATCAACAACTTGCAAGTAAATTTTGAACCTGGTAAGATTATAGTAATAATAAAAGGGAGGCGTTGTAGTAAATTCCTTTATTTGTCACAAAAAGTGATTGGCTGAACATTTTGGGTAGATTCTTGAAAACCAAGACAATGGTACAAAGTCAGTGTTTCAGTATTGGCCGTTACTTTTTTTCTTCTATTGATCTTTATTTTATAAACTTGCAACACAGAAGGACATTTACATATATATACATAAAAATACAAAAATACAGAGTAATACAAATGCATGTAATACGCTTACTATGTATTCAAATGCGACACATGGTGATACACAATCATTAAATGTATCCAAATGTGAAACATTGTGGTATATAGGCCGTTACTGGCACATATCAAATGTTCCAGTATCGGAGAATGTTGATACAAAATAATGTACCGGTATCGTTGCATGTCCAGATTTTTACATTTTACACCATATGAGATTTGAATAAGCATATCGCAATATCTACTTGTTCTACACCATGGAAAAGTATATATTTTCTGAAAGGAAATCTCACAAGTGATCCAAATATGATTTTGGAATTTGTAATGCTAACAAGTTGTGATTAATAATGTTCAAAAAAATATGGATTTCTCATATTTTGCTATCATCGGTTGAATACTTTTTTTTGTTACAGTCATGTATGTAAAACCGTTGAATTAGGGAAGGTTCACTGGGTAGCGAAATAAAGCCAAGGATAATGCACTCGATTCATGATTACAAGTGTTACATAAAATTGACACGTTTGTTGAAACAGAAACTTAAAGAATATGAAATAATCTATAAAATGAGAGCTAAATCGTGCTTTACTAATTGGATTAAAAACAATACCTTGGACTAAGTTTCCATTAATGTACTGATTACATTGGTATTTATTGTCTATTATATTGAATGCTCAATCAACCATTACTGTGGATAGGCAAACAATTACAGGACAAGACAAACGGTATTTAATAACAACAGATAAGTTAACAATGTGTGCCCCTATACACATCAGCACCAAATACTCTAAATACTCGGTCCCATGTTTTTTTAGCACGCATGCAATGTGGGATCGGCTG
Organism: Ophiura sarsii; assembly: GCA_035610835.1. NCBI lineage: Eukaryota > Metazoa > Echinodermata > Ophiuroidea > Amphilepidida > Ophiuridae > Ophiura > Ophiura sarsii. The sequence continues at coordinate 32,083,227 of CM069449.1, forward strand.
AAGTCAATTTCGGAACACCTCGAATTCCGGTGTTATCAGTTCGTTATTTGGGATTTTCAGCGCTAGTAAATGTAGGGCGTACACATTTTCGTACGTGTTGGACTGTCGAATTTGGAAACACAACGTCAGTCAGTATCGCACGAGCAAAGCTTCTGAGTATAACATAACATAACATAACATAACAATTAATATTTATATATATTCCATCTAGATCATAGCGCAACAGTTAGGTGGATTTATTGTTCTCTTACCACACGGAAACAGCTTAAAATCAGTTTAACAGTACTACAAATTTCTTTTTTTCATTTCAAGAACTTTTGTACAGCAAAAATAGATAAACAAACAAATATAATTAAACAAATAGGCAGACAAATGGATCAACAAAATAACTAACAAATACTGAATAAACGAACAAACAAATAGAAAAACACACCAACAGACCAATACATACACACAAATAAATTAACAACAAAGCAAGTACTGAAACAACAATGTCGACAAAGAAACAAATAGTCAAATAAATAACCAAACAAATATTTAAACAAGCAAACAGACAAACAAACAAAAGAATAAACATACAAACAAATGAATAAATGAACAAAACAAATAGACAAATAAAAAATAAACACTATCAAATAAACAAACAATTAAACCGAACATAAACAAACAAACAATTAAATAAATAAATCAACACAAATAATAAAACAAACATACAAACACCAAAACTATCAAATGGATAAACAAACAAATAAATGAACAATTAAATAAACAAACAAGTAGAACAAGTAAACATATAAACATACACAATTCAACATATAAACAAACAAATGATTAATTAACAAAACAAATACACAAATAAATAAATAAACACAAATAAATAAATAACAAAACAAACAATTAAACAAAACATTAACAAACAAACAAATAGATAAACAAATCAATAAAAAAATAATTAAACAAATGAAGAGCTATGTTCCAAAAGGGATCAACTCCATATAAGTGAAATAGGAGCAAAGCAATGTTTTTTGGATCATGCTAATTTTCTACCATATGAAAGATACCATACGTGTAAGATTAATAACAGGTTTTATTTTATTTTTTAAATTTTCACTGTATTTCCTATGTCATTCTTTATTTTCGGAAACGAGTGGATTTAGTTCCTTTTGGAACATAATGTTTCGACCAATTTTCAAAAACCAATTTATTAAACAATCGTTATTTTCAATTAAGGTACACCTGAAAGACATTATCAATTCTCATTGAACTTTTGTTTTTTCTTTAAAAAAACTGAAAATTTGGACAATTTGGCACATTTTTTTGAAATAACAACTCTTCTGTTTGTGTGCAATTTTAAAAACAATTATCCGATACAGTTTACGTTTTCTTCATGGCATTTCATTAAGAACATCCTATCAATGTTTAAACATGATAAAAGAACCATATTTCTACCATTTTGGCTTACAAAATAATGAATTATATTCAAATTTCCTTAAACTTCCGGAAATTACCGGACATTTCCGGAAATTACCGAGGGCCATCACTTTTGATCCGAACATGCTAAAGATGAAGAACAAAGTTTAAAAGATGTATTTCGTAACTCTCTTTCATGTTCTGCACCTAACTCAACTTCGACAAAAAGTGGAGTTGATCCCTTTTGGAATAGAGCTCTTCAAATACATAAATCTAACAAACAAACAGACAAACAATCAAAAGGATAAACAAACAAATAAAATACACAATTATATAAACAAACAAATAAACATACAAAAACATACCAAAATAAACGAATAAACAAACAAATAAATAGCAACAGATAATCAAGTAAACAGACAAACAAATAGATGTTTAAATCAATAGAAAAATCAACAAACAAACTAATAAACAAACACATAAATAAACAAACATAATTTTATAACCATACTACGGCATATACTTTGAAAATGCAATCGTAGATGTAATCGCATATATGATCGCAGATGTAATCTCAGATGTAATAGCAGATGTAATCGCAGATGTAATCGCAGATGTAATCGCAGATGCAATCGCAGATGTAATCGCAGATGCAATCGCAGATGCAATCGCATATGCAATCGCAGATGCAATCGCATATGCAATCGCATATGCAATCGCATATGCAATCGCATATGCAATCGCAGATGCAATCGCAGATGCAATCGCAGATGCAATCGCAGATGCAATCGCATATGCAATCGCAGATGCAACCGCAGATGCAATCGCAGATGCAATCGCAGATGCAATCGCAGATGCAATCGCAGATGCAATCGCAGATGCAATCGCATATGCAATCGCAGATGCAACCGCAGATGCAATCGCAGATGCAATCGCAGATGCAATCGCAGATGCAATCGCAGATGCAGTCGCAGATGCAATCGCAGATGCAATCGCAGATGCAATCGCAGATGCAATCGCAGATGCAATCGCAGATGCAATCGCAGATGCAATCGCAGATGCAGTCGCAGATGCAATCGCAGATGCAATCGCAGATGCAATCGCAGATGCAATCGCAGATGCAATCGCAGATGCAATCGCAGATGCAATCGCAGATGCAATCGCAGATGCAATCGCAGATGCATTCGCATATGCAATCGCAGATGCAATCGCAGATGCAATCGCAGATGCAATCGCAGATGCAATCGCAGATGCAATCGCAGATGCAACCGCAGATGCAATCGCAGATGCAATCGCAGATGCAATCGCAGATGCAATCGCAGATGCAATCGCAGATGCAATCGCAGATGCAATCGCAGATGCAATCGCAGATGCAATCGCAGATGCAATCGCATATGCAATCGCAGATGCAACCGCAGATGCAATCGCAGATGCAATCGCATATGCAATCGCAGATGCAATCGCAGATGCAATCGCAGATGCAGTCGCAGATGCAATCGCAGATGCAATCGCAGATGCAATCGCAGATGCAATCGCAGATGCAATCGCAGATGCAATCGCAGATGCAATCGCAGATGCATTCGCAGATGCAATCGCAGATGCATTCGCAGATGCAATCGCAGATGCAATCGCAGATGCAATCGCAGATGTAATCGCAGATGTGCTAAAAAAACCTAGACTCTAAATAAAACTGATCTGTATATGGTAATATAGTTATATGAACATATTTTAAGTGAATGAACGATACTTTATTCAATTCAAGCTAACTAAATCATATTAGTTTACATGGACAATAATTCAAATATAAAGTGAGTTAATAACTTAAGATAGATGCATCAATTTTACGGACACCTGGTTTCACTTAATTCCCTGTATTATATTTATTTACTGATATTTTGGACTTTTTTATATTTAGATTCCGATCAATCAGACGCGATCATTATTAAAACAATTGACGATCTTGATGCAGAACCAGAGGAATCGTTTGAATTAGCGCTTGTATCTTCTAATGTTAAAATCAGCACGTCAGTTGTATGGATTAAAGATAATGATGGTAAGATTTTTGAAAATCAGGTTCTAAATACAAAATATACGTCCAACTACAAGCTATTGTGCACGTCACTAAAATTGGGTGGGGGGATGGTGGTCGCAATCAGAAGGCCTGTCAGTCAGAATATTGATTAGGGTTAGAAGAAATAGGTTAGCAGGCAAGGTTTAGGATTAGGGTCAGTTTTACGGTTAGAGCTTGGGATAGGGTTAGGTTTAGGATATTTAAAAAAATAAAATACAACCAAAAACCCACTGTTCAGAAAGTCCGTTACTCAGAAGGTCCGCTACCGAGACAATTCTGAGTAGCGCACCTTTTAACAAGTGAGTTTTCTAATTAGCGAGTATTATAGTTAGGGTTAGGGTTAGGGTTAGGGTTAGGGTTAGGGTTAGGTTTAGGGTTTGGGTTAGGGTTAGGGTTGGTGTTAGCGTTAGCGTTAGGGGTTAGGGTTAGGGTTAGTGTTAGGATCAGGGTTAGTGTTAGCGTTTGGGCTGGGGTTAACTTACGGGTTTTCGGTATTTTTAATAAAATACAAGAAAACAAAACCACTATTCAGAAAGTAATCTGAGTAGCGAACCTTCTGATTAGTGACTGTTCTGAATAGCGGGTCTTTTGGTTAGGGTTAGGGTTAGGGTATGTTTAATAAATTACAACAAAAAGCCCACTATTCAGAAATTCGGTTACTCAGAAAGGTCCGATATTCAGTAAATTCGAAGTAGCGCACCTTCTGACTAGTGATTTTTCTGAATAGCGGGTCGTCTGGTAAGGTTAAGTTAAGGGTTAGGGTTAGGGTTTGGGTTAGGGTAAGGTGTTCTTATTTTACAAAATACAACAAAAAGTCCATTAATCAGAAGGTCCGCTACTAAGAAAATTCTGAGTAGTGGACCTGCTGACAAGTGAATTTTCTGAATAACGGTTCTTCACCCCACTAATGCCCCACTGCAAAACTTATGGCAAAACAAAGCTTAAAGGTATATTATGTGATCTTTCCAGGGAACGCCCTCAACATCGAAAAAAAATAGAAAGCAGATTTTCTTGCAGATTTACATTTCTGATCATAAATCATGCATACATTCCAAGTTACAGGGCGATACGATTCTTAATTACTTCAAAATCATGGTTTTAGAGTGAAAATAAACTGTCGGGATTCCGACAGTTTATATTTTTCACTCTAAATTCACTCTAAAACCATGATTTTGAGGTAATTAGGAACAGCGTTCGCGTTAAGTGGTTGCCCGGTTGCCCGGGACACCCAAAATTAGCACCGGGCAACCAACATGTACTTATTTGGTTGCCCGGTGGGCAACCAATTTTTTTACAAGAAGTGAAACACTTAACACATGCATTTAAATATTTTACAGAACGGGCAACCAAAAGATCTGCCGGGCAACCATAATTTCCTGCTTGGTTGCCCGGCGGGCAACCAGATTTTTTTCCTTAATTCGGACGCTGATTAGGAATCGTATCGCTCTGTAACTTGGAATGTATGTATGATTTATGATCGGAAATGTAAATCTGCAAGAAAATCTACTTTCTAAAAAAAATCACGAATAGAGGGCGCTCTCTGGAAAAGATCACATAATATGCCTTTAAGTGGTGGGAACTTTTAATACCATCACCATTGTCTTTCTGTTCAGAAAATTGCACCAAGGCATGTGACAATGGAGGTTTCTGCGTTGAATCCACTAATTCTTGTTGGTGTCCAGCAGACTACACAGGAGACCTATGCCAGACATGTAAGAACTGTTTCCAATAGTTTTCATTTATACTGAAAAGTTTCAGTTTCAATTATTTGAGCAACAGACCGAGGTCGGGTTGTTGCTAATCATGGCTTGTTATTGTTGTTTTGTGGTCAATGGGGTATCAAATTGGGCCAACCAGTTTCATCCAAATAGCTATCTACTCCGATGTTTCAAAATATAATTGAAAGCCACTCTATTAGAACATAAATAAAGTGTTTATTAACTATATTGTAGTCCATATTAAAAATTCCGATATTCCTTGTCAAAAATTGACTATAGTAATGGTTTGATTTTTAGCATCATCATAATGTGTTGTTTGTTTAGCTCTGTGTCCTCCGTCATGTGAAAATGGAGGCTTCTGCATTGGCAATACTTGTCAGTGTCCGTCGGGTTACACAGGTTACCAGTGCGAGACATGTAAGTATTAGTTTGTATGTTTATGTTGTAAATCTATAACAAAGAATCCATGCACTGATGTGTTTATGCTAGTTAACTCAAAATTGGTTGGTTTTCTTCGCTATTATCGTTTGTTTTAATATACGATATCGATTTTTGGTGACTCATGTGTCCAAAGGTGTGAGAATCGACTAATACAATGTATTGCTACTGTTATTTTATATTAGTCGGTTCTATTTATACATGTAATAGTCGAGAATCGACTAATATATATAGTATTGCACCTTTTTGTCTTTCTTCTCCGTCTTCTTTTTTCTTCTTCTGGTAACAGAGCCATTTCTCTGTAACCCTTTGACCGATTTTGCCCATATTGAACCAACAGTATGGTCTGGTGAATCACTACATATTCCAGCGAGTATAAGGGGTCAAGGTCACACGGTCTTTAAAACGTGATTTTCGCTTAAAATGCCCTTGCAATTTAGTGAAATGAAACCACAAAATAAGTTAATCATAACACCGGGGTAATAAAAAGACAAGAAAAGGTCAAGATGGTCAAATTGTTAATGTTCAATCTCTTCAATGAATATACTACTCAGAATATATTTAGAATTTGTCACTAGGGGTTAATGACCGATGCATAAGTAAAATTCAAGATATGCTCCGAGCTTGACCGGACTTGTTCCATCGTGTGCGCAATAATAAGCCAATAATAAAGTCAATATTGACCTTGGGGTCAAGGGTATCGGAAGGGTCACAACGGGTCAACATGTAAATTTTCATTTCACTCACTTACTTGTGCGAGAGGAAATGACCGATGATTGTCAGAAGTGGTCAAAAGAAAAGATGCCTTGGATCCATGCACATATAGGGTCTTCGGCGATTAAAATATCACGTGATATCGGGTCACTAGGAGTCATTGAACTATATAGATGTAAACTGTTAAGACATGCTCCGATTTTGACCGGTCTTGTTGCCATGTTTCACCTTGTGTGTATTGGTGAGACAAGAAAACGAATCATTCATAACATTGTGGTCAAAGATCAAGAGAGGGTCAGTTTGGGGTCAAAACAATAATTGATTTACTACTACAGGGTCGGATGTAAAGCAAATAACTTTCCGATATAGTACAATATAACATATTATACGATAATTATCCTTTGACAACTATCAACCATACAGTAAGGTCAAAGGTCAACGCCTTCGACTGATATCCGTGATCTATGATCACAAATAGGTCTAGTTGATATAGAAGTACATGAATTAAAACATGTATTACAATAGACAATATAAAACAACACGAAATCGCTTACGTTTGCTGTTATATTTTATCATTAATTGACGATACGAACGGTTTGATTAATTGCACCATCATAATTGCCGTATAATGTTGTTTGGTTAGCACTGTGTCCAATGTCATGTGAAAATGGAGGATTTTGCAATAATCGTCAGTGTCCTTCAGGTTACACAGGTCGCCAGTGTGAGACGTGATCGGGTGTGTTTATGTTAGATAATTGAAAATTAGGAGGGGGGGGGGTCACTACAAACTGACTATCTGTTTTATATTAAAACAGTAATTGTTAATAAAGGGCTTATAACTAATTATATAATTAAGTATATGGATACAAACTGGTATTACAATAGAAAATATGAAATGACATGAAATACCCAATGTTTGTTGTTATTTCTTGACATAAATTGACTATAGTCACACTATGGATTGATTTATAGTATCCTCATTACATGTTATGTGCTGTTTATTTAGCAATTTGTCCTCCCTCGTGTGAAAATGGAGGCTTCTGCATGGAATCTGTCGGTACATGTTGGTGTCTACCAGGCTTCACAGGCGACAAGTGCCAGACATGTAAGAATTCTTCTATTTATTTATTTATTTATTTATTTATTATGAAAGATGACCCGTGGCTATCTTAAGCTTCAATTCATAGCTTAATTCGCAATACTTGTCAGTGTCCGTCGGGTTACACAGGTTACCAGTGCGAGCCATGTAAGTGTTATTTTGCATGTTTATGTTGTAAATCTATAACAAAGAATCCATGCACTGATGTGTTTATGCTAGTTAATTCAAAGTTGGTTGGTTTTCTTCGCTATTAACGTTTGTTTTAATATAAGATATCGATGTTCGGTGACTCATGTGTCTAAAGGTGTGTTATTTTTTATTATGACCGTGTTTTTTTTTATCGGGTTGTGAGAATCGACTTATACAATGTATTGCTACTGTTTCTTTATATTATTCAGTTCTATTTATACATGTATTAGTCGAGAATCGACTAATATATAGTATTGCACCTTTTTTTTCTTTCTTCTCCGTCTTCTTTTTTTCTTCTTCTGGTAACAGAGCCATATCTCTGTAACCCTTTAACCGATTTTGCCCATATTGAACCAACAGTATGCTCTGGTAAATCACTACTTAGGACACCGAGCATAAGGGGTCAAAGATCACACGGTCTTTAAAACGTGATTTTCGCTTAAAATGCCCTTGCAATTTAGTGAAATGACCTAGGATCTTCATAATTATCAACATATTCGTTATGACAGAACGCACATATAGTTTGGTTTTTAAATGAAAACATATTTAGGGTCGCTAGGGGTCAAAATGTCAATTTTCACTCCTTTCAATCAAAACGCTACTCCTTCGAGAGGAAACGATTGATGAATGTCAGAATTTGCCAAAAGATTCCTTGGATCAACGTAAAGTCGTAAAGGGTCTTCAGCAATTAAAAGTGACATTCGTATGGGGTCGCTAGGGGTCATTGAACTATACAGGTGTACAATTTAAGACATGCTCCGACTTCTTGCATCTCCAACTACTTGCATCTTGTGCTCATTGATAAACCAAGAAATAAGTTAATCATAACACCGGGGTAATACAAGATCAATATAAGGTCAAGATGGTCGAATTGTTAATGTTCAATCTCTTCAATGAATATGCTACTCAGAATTTTTTTTAGAATTGGTGACTAGGGGTTAATGACCGATGCATTAATAAAATTCAAGATATGCTTCAAGTTTGACCGGACTTGGTCCATCTTGAGCGCAATAATAAGCCAAGAATAAAGTCAATATTGACCTTGGGGTCAAGGGCATCGGAGGGGTCACTAGGGGTCAAAATGTAAATTATCATTTCACTCACTCAAAATGCTACTTGTGCGAGAGGAAATTACCGATGATTGTCAGAAGTGGTCAAAAGATGCCTTGGATCCATGCACATATAGGGTCCTCGGAGATTAGAAATGTCACGTGATATCGGGTCACTAGTAAGGTCAAAGGTCAACGCCCTCGACTGATATCCGTGATCTATGATCACAAATAGGTCTAGTTGATATGGAAGTACATGAATTAAAACAGGTATTACAATAGAAAATATAAAACAACATGAAATCACTTACGTTTGCTGTTATATCTTGTCATTAATTGACAATAGTAACGGTTTGATTACTTGCACCATCATATTTGCCGCATAATGTTGTTTGGTTAGCATTGTGTCCTATGTCATGTGAAAATGGAGGATTTTGCAATAGTCGTCAGTCTCCGTCAGGTTACACAGGTCGCCAGTGTGAGACGTGATCTGGTGTGTTTATGTTAGATAATTGAAAATCAGGAGGGGGGGGGGTCACTACAAACTGACTATCTGTTTTATATTAAAACATTAATTGTTAATCAAGGGCTTATAACTAATTATATAATTAAGTCTATGGATAAAAAACTGGTATTACAATAGAAAATATAAAATGACATGAAATACCCAATGTTTGTTGTTATTTCTTGACATAAATTGACTATGGTCACACTATGGTTTGATTTATAGTATCATCCTCATTACTTGTTATGTGCTGTTTGTTTAGCAATTTGTCCTCCCTCGTGTGAAAATGGAGGCTTCTGCAAGGAATCTACCGGTTTATGTTGGTGTCCACCAGGCTTCACAGGTGACCAGTGCCAAACATGTAAGAATTCGTCTATTTATTTATTTATTATGAAAGATGACCCTTGGCTATGTTAAGCTTCAATTCTTAGGGAACAATTGAAAAAAGGTCATAGTTTTGGCCAGTTCCAAGTGTCATTATTCTACGAACAGTTCTTGGAGATGATCGAATCTGGCATTCGGGCTTGTATTGCCTAATGTAAGTCTCAATCTGGATATGCATTGCATAATAAAACGAAACTGAGTTGTTTTCATGCCATAGTTTATCTTTGTGACTTGAAAAAAACTTCTGTATCGTGGATACTTGAATTTAGCATGTCATAATGATCTCTTTATTTGTTTTCAAATTTATTTAAATTCATAATTCTTAACTTTTTCATAGCATGATCACAATACATATATTATTTACAAATTCAGAAATCACATGACTATAAATCATACAGATTGGTACGTTCAAAACATCTATAATTGTAATAATCAAATCAGGCATAGCTATAATTCAATTTATTCTATTTTGTAAAACACATTTCATAAACTGAATCTGTTTTCATTTTTTTCATAGCATGATCACATTACATATATTCACTAATTAAGAAATTAATCCAAGTTTGCAACACATGACCAAATTATACAGTATAGCAAATAAGATTTTTTAAAGATTGGTACATTCAAAACATCTACAATTGTAATGATCTCTTATTTTGTAAATACCGGGTGAATAAAAAAAGAAAAAAATAGTGGAAAGAAGCCATTATGTTTTCATAAACGGAATTAAAGGATAGTTTTAAGCTCTTTTAAAATAAATATATCGACATTTAAATTTTAAGCGCTTAAAATAAATAATGAAATAGTTTATCGAAGCTCAAAGTGCTTTTTTATGTATTCTATCCTTTTCGTAATCAAACAATCACATATCTAATCAAGAATAATACTTTGGTAGTAACCGATTGTACATGTCTATATTAATCACCATCATTTTATTAAACATATTTTTAAAAATTTAAAACATTCTAATCTTTGCTTTTCTATATAAATAATCCTAGTCAAACAGTGATATTTCAAATTTTGTCCAAAAAGAAAAGAACACTTAAAGTATTCCAAAACTAGTCATATAATTGTTATATTTCTTTTCCATTTTCAAATTATATTAATTAAATTATCCGAGCTCATATACGTTTTGCATTTTGAACTATACAGGTTTGAGTAAACAAATATTCAAATCAAACAATCACATTCCACATCATTTACGGGTTTACATAAATTTGGTGTCTTCATAATGATATTGCACGTTTACATTTACCATGGCAACATATTTAAAAAAACACATATCTAACATAATTCTTTTTTTATTCAAAATCCTCTTATCCCCTTTATGTCATAAAAAATAAAATAAATGTTTTGAGGTATTTATTTGCGCGTTTCTCGGCTTTCTAATTGACGTAATTGCCATCCATTATAGCCTCACAATGGATGGCAGATATTTTGCAGGGTCCAATTAGAATGACCGAATAAATGAATTTCATTATCAGCCTATACCAACAGCATTAGAATACTCATTCATTTAGGCGGCTTATTAATTATGCATTTGTCCATGAATCAATTTCGGTATAGCAATATCCAAATGTAACCGTAAATAAAATGACATGATATCGCCGATTTTTGTTGATATTTCTTGTCATGATTTGGCTATTTATAGTGATGGTTTCATTAATAACATTATCATCATTGCCATGTGTTGTTTGTTTAGCACTTTGCCCGCCGTCATGTGAAAATGGGGGATTCTGCTTTAATACCAATATCTGTCAGTGTCCGAGAGGGTACATAGGGGACCAGTGCCAGACATGTAAGTAATATCCGTAAATAGATTCATCAGGTCTGTTGATAATTATGAAGTAGCAAGGTTTTTTGGCAAGACCAATATCAGATAGATTAAAAAAACTTACGGATAAGGAGGCGAGGCAAAGAGATCATGAACAGTGACGAGGGGGTCTACAATCTCAGTCACATGTACGATCCACTGATTACGCCCTCGACCACCAAGGGCGTCTCGAAACTGGCCACTTCCGGTCAGTTTCCCGGCAAAACAACAACAGCCGATCAGTAGCTTTGAGAAAGCTGGTCGTTGACCAGCGAAACTGTCAGCTTGGAAAACACGTAATTTTGTTAATCTATCTGATATTGGTCTTGCCAAAAAAAACTTACTACTTCATGTAAGTAATAATGTTGTATGTTTATGTTGTGAACCTATTACAACACGTCTATGACCTAGTGTTTTTTTTGTGCAATCATACATACATCGTGTTTAGCAGAAAAATGTATTTTGCATCAATATTATCCATGACAAATGACAGAATATTCGAATCTAAGATGTACATTAAGCAATACATTGATGTATCATAATAATAATCATCGGAATCTCAAAGATTGACGTTTTAAATTTATTTTTACCGCATTGCCTAATCAGACGAAAATGCGTTTCTTCACATAGCTTATATTTTTTACTTGAAAAAGAAACTTATATACCTTAATTTAAGCAAGTCATTATCATACATTACAATAAATAATACATATTTTTGAGGGATTTATTTTCGCGTCATTCGGTTATATTTTCTAATGTAACAAATATTAATTAGGCCCTTATTTGCTTAAAACGGAAACAGTTAAACCGACCCGGTACTATTAAAAACTAAAAGACACGTTCAAAATTTAAAAAAGAGCTTCGGTCAAATTTTAGTAAATTGTTTATCTTAGTATGATTCACCAAATAATTGATGTGCTATATTAACACAAACGTCACACCGAAAGAAAAAACACAAAAAATACAAATAAAAACAACTTAATTTTGCGATTTATATGATTTCGCCAATAAAATAACATGGTCAAAACAGTGCCATATGTGTTGTTTTTTAGCAATTGTCCATAAATACATTTCTGTATAACAATATGTCCCCGTCAATAACATAACATGAAATCGCAGATTTGTTATTGATATTTCTTGTAATAATTTGACTATTTATAGTAATGGTTTCATTAATAACATTATCATCATTGCCATGTCTTGTTTGTTTAGCACTTTGTCCTCCGTCATGTAAAAATCGAGGGTTCTGCATAACTGATTCTTGTCAGTGTCAACCAGGGTACACTGGTTATCAATGCGAGATATGTAAGTAGCACTATTTTGTATGTTGACGTTGTAAACCTAATAACAATAAGTCCACGACATTGTGTGCTTATGTTTGTTTATTCAAAATCAATAATTTGTACCAAATAGTTGAGATACGCAAGCAAATTTCCTCTGTGTAATTTAACACCTCATTCATAAAATAAATTGAAGGCATACTTTGAAAGTACGAAGCTCTTTATTAAACACACATAGTGAGAATGAAAGTTATAGTAACTTTGATTTCATTTTGAAGTTTCTACACTTAACAGATCTGGAATATTTTCTCGCAATTAACGAATGGAAATAAACTTAGGAGTTGGGATGTTTGAAACAAGGTGTGACGCGTGACATTATTGAAACGATGTACTTTGCTTGTTATTTACCAATACATGCACTCCAAATCGTAACTTACTTGTAATCAGACTTACATTATATTCGCCATAGTTACACTGAATCACCATGCACACTAACAACAATGCAAATTGAACCAGAGTGTGAGAAAGGCAGGGATGCTCATCTCTGTTGAAATATTGTAGAAAAGGTGTGCTATATCTGTCTCGCCCACATATGTATGCCTCGCAAGTTTGAAAATCACGGTATTCATTACGGGTAATATACCGTTCATAATAGTCGCTAAAATTATACGTTCAATCCTATAAACAACAATGCAAACTGAAGTGAGCCCAATGCTTATAATTTCCATAATTATGAAATAATTGAGTTTTCAGCTAGTGTTATGTACGCTTGTATCTTTAATGATGCAAAACATTACGTCGGCGAGTATCGTATAAATCGTACGTAAACATCACGTGCGAATGAACCACACGGACTAGTGCTTCCAAAATATGTGAAAGTACATCGATTTGGGAGGGTTTTATTTAATTCATACTTTCAGGGCCCATGGTTATAACGTTAAGATGTTCAAGGGCGCCCAAGCCTGTAGTACAGCACAGAGTTGCCGACCCGGTATGTGTTGTGCGTATATTACGCAGAGTGGTCCGCGAGTTGTACGAACACAGTCAAATAGGTTACCAACTCAGTGGACTTGCTGATTTTTAAAAGGGGTCATTAAATGGTTTAGTTTGATAACTAATATTAAAATTGAACAACAACAAAAAACGTTTATTTTTGTGAGTAAAAATAAAACAATGACCAATAGCTTGTTAGCATGTGTCAATTTGGGTGGCGGTCTGTCCCAGTGTATCATGACTCACATTCACCTGGAGACATAGTCCGCCCTGTACAGTACGTATAGGCTTATTGTCATATTACAAATGTCAGATGTCAAAAACCGTTAATCAACGATCAAAGTTGTCTTTATTTTTTTTTCTTCTTCTACACACTCAGCCCGACAATCATGGTAAAAGCCCTATAGCCTGTTTTTGGAATCTGTTTACCTTATTCTTTTTCATTGATTTGATAGCACGGCTAATATTTACGGTAACGCTTTCTTGGTCATCACAAACAGAATTATCTAAACCAAAAACAGTTTTAAATTACTTAAAACAGTCGCTGATGTTCAGCGTTGCCGGGATACGGTTGTTTATACGTGAATGCGTTTGGCAGTAGACCAAAATTGCTTAATCCCAATAAATGAACTATTTTCACATGTGACATGTGTGTAATGGTATGTAACTGGATCCAATATGCCCCGTTAACCCTTCAACAAGTTTAACTATATTCCCCATTCAGCAAAAACCTTGGCTTTCATAATGTTAACGGGGAAGATGGAACAGATTGAATTTCATAGAATTTGAGGAAAAGCACATATCTCCCGTTTTAATTAAGTACACTTTAGTTATAGCTAACAATGGGTAATTGTTGTGAATTTTATTAAAGTTGTTCATTTGTGTGTTTCAACTGGTTTAAAATATCGTTGAAGTTGGGACCTGAATATTTTGACTCACCCTGTATAGGCTATTCCAGTTATAGTTGTCGTTTGGGAATCGGCGATTATTCACGAATCAAAATCTGGCGACACATGAGACCAATATAGCAAAACAGCTACGTATTATACTATATTCTCTAAATCGAAAGTTGTATTTATTATTTTCAGCACTATGTGATCCTCCATGTCAACATGGAGGATATTGTACAGGTAATGGAATCTGTCTGTGCCCACCGAGTTTCATTGGAGCTCAGTGCCAATCAGGTTTGTAACGAATTGAACTGTCGTAAAAGAATCGTAAAATCTAAAACTGATGAAGATCGATGTCAACTGATGGTGCCAATTTAAGGTTCTTGCGACCTGTACCCATTTCGGCCATTTTGTCTCCTTGGTTTACGCCCTTAGCGTTGATATTTAACGTTGTTGACAGAAGAGCACAGATGGTTTCAGGCTGCGGAAAACCACGATATTTTTACCAGCACAATTTCTCATTTGAACGACTTCAAGATTATATACGCTCATCTGCTAGGCAGCGGGACATTTTCTGGTAATGGTAAAGCACTATAGGATTATTGAATTATATCAACAAGGTGTGAAAATCATCATTTACAAATCGTTTGTTTCTTGTGTTATCAATGTTGCGTTAGAAAATAACCCGGTCTGCGAACCATCTCAGAAGGGAGAACTATCAAAAAAGGCCCTACGTCAACAACAACAAAAAACCTATACAAACTCGGTTTTTATTATATTCCTCAGCGTTTAGTTTGTAAGATAGAGTGTAAACATCAATTTAAGAAGGACAACTTCTTTCTTTAGCATTTAGTTTGACAGGTGGAGTACCAAAATCGACCATAAGAGGACAATTGGCCATAGTGTCCATTGACAGAGTGCGTGCCGTCTTCACTCCAGATCTTAATGTTCCAGGATCCACAGCACGTGAAGCACTACTCGGATACCTCATGCCTTTGGTAAGTGTCTTAGAAACGAAATATTTATAATCAGAGTTGGTCCGATACCTTAATTGTTATACAAATGTATATCTCAATGTCGGTAGGTAGGGGGCGAGGGTTTCGATCGTCGGTTGAAATTGAGGACCCTAGATCTAAAAGAGGGTTAAGTCACAATCTTGTGAAATTGTAGTTAGTATCAGTTTTCTGCTACAAGGAGGATCTCTGCACCCTCTGTTCAAATGTCAAAGTTAAGCCATGCGTTAAAGCTGTGTAAGAATCCATGGGAGGTAAAACCCGAGTGGGTCAAGTCCACACATGGACACAATGAAACCCGGTTTTTGCCATTTTTCTCAATGTGACTTAACCCTCTTTTAGCACTAGGGTCCTCAATTGGCACTGTCGGTTCATTTAAAGAGAATCAAGAAAATGATGACGTTCAAAAGTTTAAGAATGGCACATTTCAGATGTTGCTTTAATGCAGTCCCATAATACACTACGCGGCACACTAATAACATCATTCACTTACACTCAACGGCTGTTTGATCGCGTGTATATTGTCCGTTTTATATGCTGCCCTCTGTTGTTGATATTGATGTAAAAACCTAATCGATATATCGGCAAAACCACTGGTCGCTCTGTTATCCAAGGAGTCTAAATAATAGGGACATGTACCTGCTTGGATCTCAAAAATGTATCACTGATATGTCCTGTTTTCTATTGCACTCTGTTCAAGTCTCTCAAATCATTCATTTTTTATCATTGACTACCTGATTGACTATACTAAAGGTTGCACATAATGAAAACTCATAACGTGACTTTTATGTTAAAGATTTAACATACGAGGCATCACTGTGGCTTGAGTTGTAACAACGGAAATTTGACTGATTAGCAGTAATCAGCATACTGATACATTTGAGTAGCTATTACACTATTCGCAAGCCTACACGAGTTAATATTGCTTACAATCTGATTTATACATGATAATACTGTGATATATTCAAATATCATCCATTGTGCACAATAATTTGCTATATTTAGTCTTTGAATAATGAGTAATTCCTTGTTGCCGATTTTAAATGATAGAGAAGCAAAGTGCAAAAATGAGTGTGATCCGTTGGATTTAATTATCGACGCTGTGCAAAATACACGTTTATAGGATGACGTACGTAACAGTATATGAACTATATATAATTCGATTTACAACTTAAAAGTGATGGCATAATAAAATGTTAATTTAAAAACGAAATGTTGGCTGCCCAATTACGAAAATGCACGTATATTGTGCACAAGAATTTTCTATATTTAGTGCGTGAATAATGAGAAATTCCATGTTGCCGTTTTTGAATGAGAGAGAAGCAAAGTGCAACAAATAGCGATAATGTTTGATTAAAATAACGGCGCTGCGCGCAAAATACACGCTGAAATTTGGACGACGTATTGTATATGCACAGTTTGGTTGACAGGCATAATCGAACTATCGAAACAGTTTAAAGTGACTCCATAATAAAACAGACTGTCAAACAGCCGTGACTCAAAGGCAAACATTCATCTAATTGAAATCAATGCGATATGCAGTTACTTCAACTACCCCTACCCCCCCCCATATTTAAACCTAGCTACGACACTTCTTTTTATTTCCTATGTTTTTCAAATTGTGTATAGCTCAACCAATTCATAGGACCTCAGCAAGGCGTTCTCACCATTGAAATAACTTCCTTTTCACCTGGAAGCATTATTGTCGAGTATAATGTGGCTTTAAAGCCAGGTTCACCTACATCAGCTGATACTATAGACCGTGCTGTGACCGCTCTTGTACAATATGGCTCGTTATCCGGTTTGATTATTGACTCCACTGCTACCTTTACACGTGGTATGTATTAAATAACATAAGGCGTTTGATGTAACCAAACTACGTCAAAGGGTCATCTTATTCTGAAATCATGATCATGACACACTGCGACTGGTACATGTATATGCGGTATTCCGTGTGCAACCTGCCACTAGACTAACCTAAATGTAAAAAATATCCAGGATATTATCAAACTTAATGTCGGTATGATAAGGGGTTATTCAAGATGGTGTTCAAAATGACCGCCAAAATGATCAAATTTCATCATAGTAAAATTGCAAAATCAACCAAAATGTATGATCAAACTATTGGATGCAAATATTGGAGCACTATAAACGCATATATCCAACATACTTTAATTCCAAGATGGCCTTCAAATTGGTCACTGTAAATGTAAACATAACCTATAGTATATCGCATCACTTTTACCAACAAATGTGCATAATTCCTTTATCACGTTACAAAATGGACGTCAGATGGTTAAAATTGATGTTGATTAACCTTAAATAGTTGATCTATAAATGACTATAATATTATACAGGGTGTCCCAAAAGTATATGCACGACTTTGAAGCTTTGTATTTCACAAAATATAAGTCGTATTGAAAATATGAATACGTATTTAGAAAGAGGAGATGTGGGAAATAATTTTGATACCAAACATTGGAGTAACATCTGTTTGTAATAGCACCCTAGAAGTAAAATATGTATTACTGCAAAAATGTAATTTTATACTTCGGAGGAATAAAGTTCATAAATCCATACCTATTGAGATTAACAAAAATACGGGTAGAGTTAGTTACACGGAAAGTGATCCGTCAATTGTAATATTTAAAATTTTACATTTCAGTGATATCATCATAATAACAAACTATATCACACATAATTTTCGTTTCTATAGTGAAATCTAATTTAAATATTTTCCATGTATACAGAGACGTGTGCTAATGCAAAAACACAGACCTAAACAATTGAATAACGTAACAGAAAAGTGAACACACACATCACACAGCTGTCAAACATGTTAAAATTTAAACTTAGCGGACTATTTTATTGCTGCTTGAAGGCCTCATCGAAGGTTGTTTTACCCATTTAGAATATGTTCCTCTGTTCAAAAATGTATCCACCAACTTCAGAATGGATATTCTTCCTGGTGCGCATTTCACTTTGAAATGTTTTGTGAACTTTTGTTGAGTAAGTTGAACTGAATGTGTTTCAGCGTAGAACCATACAATTTGTATTCGCTTATCTATGCTGTAAACCATCTTCAATGAAGACTTTGGCTGTGCAATGTTGTCTACTACGCCTATTTATGTTGTGAGTGACCGAGTTAGGTATTAAATAACATTAATGTTGCAAGGTAAGCAGTGAACTGTGACTAATGCGCAACGTTGCTTTCATACCGTTAATTTATGCGCACCTTTAGCAACAATGTGTGGTACTTGGAATTGGTTGGTCTGGCACACGGCCAATGACTTTCAACCAGTTTTATAATGTTGTGGGTTCACCAATAGGGTTGTGTTTGGTATCAAATTAATTTCCCAAATCTCGTCTATCAAAATATGGTTAAATTTATACCATATGATTTATATTTTATGAGATATGACTCTTCAAAAACGTGCATAGACTTTTGGGACACCCTGTACTTGTGCCCCAAAAGCTAATTAGACAGCACTCATTGTATTTATATGATAGAGAGTATTATACATAGATTGATAATTAAAACAACGGGTGTAAGAATTAAAGGCTGTCTTCATAAGAAGAAGCATGCACCATTCTTAATACTAATAGCTATAATACACTTCTGATGCGTGCAGTACAAAACACATAGTTTATATAGGCATAAGACTCGGTCATAAGATTCGCTCATTGTTGCCATCTCTAAATACTTAGAATTTCGCCTTGATGCCGGGACATTGGCAGTATGAATTAGCCAACAATATTCCAAAAACACAACATTTTCTCTCCCAGACGCAGACACGATGGCCGACCAAGCCGCCCTCTCATGTGGAGAAATCGGTGGGATCCTTATTGGAGTGGTCGGGATGATAATAATTATGATCCTGGCTGGAACATGTATTTATATGAGACGAGGAAACATCGGAGGAAATAGGTTTCCCGGTCCAGCAACGACTCCTAATATCAACACACTTGACTTGGTAAACACATAACTAACTCGTATCTTTAACTTTCAAGGTCTCTGTTCATACGACTTCAAAATCACAATTTCGTCAAAATGGCACTTCTTCTAATTACGAGTAGACCTGTATAATATATATAGGTCGAAATTGTTACGGTAGTACAGTGCAAAATGTATGTATATTAACACAACAGGCGCATCGGGTTTAAACCCTTCAACGGTTAACAAGCAACTGATATGCTAACTAACATGACAAGAAAAAACATAATAGGAAACAATGAACAAAAATCGATGGTGTGAAAACTACGGGTAACAACACTAGCAAACAATTGGGCGAAGACTTAATTGTATACAGAAACTAGAATGTATACGAATAAAGTTAGAAAGAGTCAAATTTGGAAATATAGCTTGATAAGTATCGTACAATACAGTTTTGTATTTTTCATAGATGCTGCAAATTTATCAGAATATTGCCACGAGATTAGTAATGTGTAATTACGTAACACCTATACTAAATTCATCGTTGCTACCAAGTGTAGGATTAATCATTTCATCTGGATTTGTTCTCTACTTTACATACACCTTTTCTTCTCCAAACAGGCGTCGTATCCGTACACGTTTCCACGACCTGATGCCAATAGGATTAATTAGGTGAGAGATAATTCATTCCCAATATTATAATTATTGCACTTCAAAACTAGTACCGATGGCTCATACGTTTAAGTTACAGTTCGTAAGAAGAAGTAATATAACCGCGAAAATTATACGGTACATTGCATAAGCAACGGAAATTAAACTGACACCAGTGTCAATATTTCTGTAATTTAAAGGGAAAGTTTGCATTGCATTGGTGTAGATGGTTCAAAAATGTTAAATTACAAAATAAATGGAGAATGTGTTCTCTTCAATTAGAGATATTGACCGTGATGATTGGTCAACTATGAGAACGCTACACCGAAAACAGTGAACTAAAGTGCAGTTTTCATTTTCACACAAGACAAGGATTTACGACAAAGAGCTGTCAAGCGGCGAAGCCTTGTACATTTTGTAATTCTGATCTAATTCTTAGCAGGGATGGAGGTGGGGGTACTATTACCAAATAATGGTCAATAGTCATTATTTATGAGGCATAACATCCAATCGCACAACGACACTAATCGTCAGCCTGCTTCGATAATTGCCTAACTCATTTTTTCTAGTTCTTAGAAAACAACAAAAGTATGAAACCTGTTACCTGTGTACCTGTTACTCATTTAGTATTATTGATGGATGGCTATTCATTATGTGGAATGTGTCTGGTATTGTTGATGCCTCAATTGGCGTGCATGGATGCACTAATCCAAGTCATATAGAAACAGATGAACACAGCCATACAATAATTTGATTAATTCCATGGATTGGTCAATGCAAATTCAATAATGCAAAATGAGTAACATGTTGGAGTGGTCTGGTGGCCCTTTTGAAACAAAGCTCTTCATTTATCAACACTTTTGATTGGTCAATGACTTAGGTATTATAACAGCATGTGCATAATGTAATGAAGTCATGATTTATGCAAAAAACTCAATTTTGCTGAAAAGTGAGTTAGGCAATTATCGAAGCAGGCTGACGTAATGGAGGTTGGTTAATTGTAACCACGAGTGCCAATCAGTAACATTGTAGGTAATGCTAACAATTTGTACAAGGCTTCGTGGATATTACAATCTAAGAGATGATACATCTGTGTGTGTCTCGGCTGCCCGTGTAAGTGAAGCGAAGTGATTCTGACGATTTCCTAATGGCAGCAAAAAATACCGTGGTTCGGAAGTCACGTAGAAATGGTGGTCCCGTGCATCGGAAGAGTAATACCCGAGCACGTTAAAAGGTTACAGACTCGTTCGTAAAGAGTAGGGGATCATCCCGGTCTGTATCAGCTCACACATCTTTCGGATGAGCGCTACGATCTCGATGTAGCAGCGCTATATAAATGCTTCTAGGTATGTAGGGGTGTGTGTATGTATGTAAGGCTTCGGGCAAGCGCCCTCATTCGAACTTCGTTATCCGGCGATGGTATCTCAATGGTATCACTAACAGTCACCGGGCTGAGCTCTGCTCGGCGTGTTCAGTAAGCAGCGGGCGAAGGACGGTTGCTGAATGTTTGCTTCATTTTGGATGTTTATTAACTTATTTTCCCTTATCAACGATTCAAATAGTGTTTGAAGCCTGGTCAAGGCTAACTTGTGATACG
Organism: Ophiura sarsii; assembly: GCA_035610835.1. Classification (NCBI taxonomy): domain Eukaryota; kingdom Metazoa; phylum Echinodermata; class Ophiuroidea; order Amphilepidida; family Ophiuridae; genus Ophiura; species Ophiura sarsii. The sequence continues at coordinate 32,104,975 of CM069449.1, forward strand.
ATTTTTGACTTGATTATAATAGCCGGTTGTCATGCAACATCTTATGGATAATGAAATGATCGCTTTGTTTTTGTTTTTTTTACAGAATACTATGTTGTTTTGAGTTACATGGAAGCTGATTCAGCAGCGGGGATACGTACGGAGTGAGTCAAAATAGTCAGGTCTCGATTTGAATGAGTTATATCAAATACACAGACATAGTGTTAGTGTTATTATGTTCAAACAGGTTATTCGTTTGTGATGTACTTTTTAAGGAAGTACCATTGTAATGCTGACGATCTCTACTTATAATCAATTAATAACTCAATTTTGATATTTTGCCCAATTGTGTCTGGTTTAGGTAGAACACGTCACATATTCAGAAATGTTCACAATCATGCTATCAACTAAATAATGCAACTATTTAGACCTGAATAAGTTGACTCTCTCTAAGGTGACCCCGGAATGAATTCACATGCCGTTGACAACAGACATCATGAAGTGAACAAATTTCAGATTGCACCATAACGAACACGGCCAAAATGATAGTCTTTTCTGTACCTCTTTGATGTGGTACCATCGAACAGAATAATATTTGCCCAGGGGATTTCTCTGCATACTCATGTTATTCTATATAACCATGAAGCAAGTTTTTACTTTGGAATTGTGAAAATAACGCTGCAAGACGGACTGTTTGAAATAATGAGTTGCCTGGAATAAATGTAGTTGTATATGTGGATGTGGGTATACAGGTACTTACTAAGTTTATATTATGAATACATTGACATGAATATTGTAGATGAAATTTAATATGTATAACTTAAAACGATACTACATTATGTGATTAGTCTATTTCGAATAATGCAGAGACTACAGGGTGTGTCAGAATAATTTAGATCCAATTTTGAAGATTTGTTTCTGGCAATAAGTAGTGAGGATTTCATATGAACGATTGAAAGCTTCCCTTTCACATGAATCTTGAATTACGGATTTTGGTGATTAGGTTTGGTCACTCAATCTTGTTTTGAATTAAAAAAAGTCGATAATCCACATGATAACCCAGAGTAAAAGGCATTGTTACAGATTTCAGAGTGTTTTTCTCTCCAATTTGACATGAACGAGCACCCTATTCCTTGAAAACGTTCCATTTTAGACCCTTAGTACGAAAGCGTTACGCTCAGACCCCTTTAGACCCGAATATATAAATAAGTAGGTAACACAACCCTTCTAAATAAGCAACCCGTACGCCTGTATTACGCTTTTGTGGTCACACATGCCTAAATGGTAAAGATCGAGCGCCCTCCCCCCGTCCCGGCTGTAAGTAATATGTATCTAAAAAATAAGTAAAAATCAATATCGTAGACTATATCAATCTAAATTCAATATTCATATCGATAGCATTGTACAATTAAGACTGTAACGAATGGTAAAAAATAGTATGGATGGGTATTGAAGGTGATAATCAAGTTTACCCAGGTATATATATCCAATAAAAAATGAATGTACTTAGATTAACAATAAACCCTACTCTATCCAAGGTATTCGTTGTAATTTATTTCCCTTCTTCTTTTAAAATGTTGTAATCAAATGTCTTTTGATTTGATTACAATCTATTTATGTTAATCGCTTCTTTCTATTGACACCTGGATAACGCTTCTTTCCATTGACACCTGGATAAAGGAATCAACAGCGCTCTCAGTTGGCCCATTTATTGCAGCTAAAACGCTCTTTCAAATGTCAAATTTGGAGATTTAAAACAAATGATAATGTTATGACTCATTTTGGTAAACTGCTCCGCCTACTTCGTCGCTTTGAGCATTTAAGAGAAGCACAAGCGATGGTAGTAATAATGTGACGATTTATTGGAACGTTTATCGCAACAGAAAAGAAATCTTCTCACCATTCTGGTTAGAGTAGGGTTAATGCACTCGTAGACATGTCATTTCAATAATTATGTTTAATTTTGAAAATAACGCTGCAAGACAGACGCTATGGAATAATTAGGTGCCTGAAATACATAGCTGTATATTGTGGATGTGGGTATTAAACAGGTAGTTACTAAGTTTATTTTATGAATAAATATAAATGAATATCATTTTAATATGTCTACCTTTAAAATGATACTGAAATATGTGACTAGTCTATATCGACTACAGGGTGTATCAGAATGATTTGGTCCCCCAAGTTTGAAGATTTGTTTCTGTCAATAGAATATACTTGGGAATGGAGGAGTGAGTATAAACAGATAAATGGTTAGAACCTTCTCTTTCACAATTTTTTTCAATTGAGAAAGTTTGAAATCCAAATAATTCCGTTCCAGATACCAGTATAATTCCGATATATCGCCAGCCTGCTTCGATAATTGCCTAACTAATTTTTTTCTAGTTTTGAGAAAACAACAAAAATAGGAAAAGTAAGTTAGGCAGTTGTCGAAGCAGGCTGACGATATGTTGAATAGCACCATGAATAGTACAGGTGAATTCCAACAGGAGCAGTACCTGTTGGTTAGAATTAGGTTGGGGATATATACCTTTAAGTGATATGTGGCTTGTTATAGGCCTAATACGAGCTGAGTTAGGCAGAATTGCAATTGTGCATTTATCAACACTTTTAATTGGAAATTGACTTAGATATTATTACAGCATGTGCATAATGTAATGAAGTCATGATTTCGCTGAAAAGTGCGTTTTAGGCAATTATCGAAGCAGACTGACGATTTTTGTTGATAGGTTGACAGGACATGGATCACTTCATGGAGCTAGCGCTTGCTCGATTGAAATCCTCGAGCCTGCAGATGTCTGGACCTTCAATGGCCAAGAGGCAATTTGCAGTATTGCCACTTTTACCTTCAAGTACCTGCATTGGGCTCATTTTTCAAGCTCAAATTTCCTCTGAAGTATACTATATCGTGGTCTTTTTTCTTCGAAATTTGTCGATTTGACAAAATCTTAAATAGGACTAGAGTTGACTAAAATTGAAGTTCAAAGTTTGAATTTCTTAACCCAACAACTCTCAAAATTCTAGCTTTGTAGTCTGGGATCCACTTGCTTGAAAAGGCTCTAGAAATAGTTGAACCTTGCATGAAATACACCACAACATTTGAACAGTGTTTCTAGACTGAAATGTTGTGCTGATTTCAAATCTGGTAAGTGTAAAATCCGAACCGGTGAGGAAAGTTGTCAAATTAAAGGGATACTACCCGAATTATGTTTTTTAATGAAATTCACCTATAAATCATTTTCTTGTGATTCTTTAAATATTTAACATTTTTTTCTCATTACTTGTCCCAAACATGATGCTCTGTAATGTTGCGATCTGATATAACGCAATTTTGGCTCCTATTAAAGGGGTATTACCCGATTTTATTGGCTACAATCCTGAAATTTGGTCATAAAATATAGGAATATGCCTTTAATAATTACTCTATTCGTTGATGGAATGATATACCACAAAATCAAAAACATTTTTCTGAACTAAAATGTTGTGTTGATTCCAGATCTGATAAGTTTGTAAACCATATGCGAGGGGAAAATGGTCAAATTAAAGGGATACTACCCGAATTGAGTTTTTTAATGAAATTCATCTATAAAGCATTTTCTTGTGATTCTTTAATATTTCACATTTTTTTCTCATTACTTGTCCCAAATATGATGCTCTGTAATGTTGTGATCTGATATAAAGCAATTTTGGCTAACATTAAAGGGGTATTACCCAATTTTATTGGCCACAATCCTGAAATGTGGTCACAAATCTAGGAATATGCCTTTAATAATGACTTTATTCTTTGATGGAATAATAAACCACAAAATCAAAAACATTTTTCTGAACTGAAATTTTGTGCTAATTCCAGATCTGATAAGTTTGTAAACCATATGCGAGGGGAAAATGGTCAAATTAAAGGGATACTACCCGAATTGAGTTTTTTAATGAAATTCATCTATAAAGCATTTTCTTGTGATTCTTGAATATTTCACATTTTTTTCTCATTACTTGTCCCAAATATGATGCTCTGTAATGTTAGGAACTGATATAAAGCAATTTCGGCTCGCATTAAGGGGTTATTACCCGATTTTATGGTCCTTAATCCTGAAATGTTGTCAAAAATCTAGGAATATGCCTTTAATAATTACTCTATTCTTTGATGATGATATACCACAAAATCAAAAACATTTTTCTGAACTAAAATTTTGTGCTGATTCCAAATCTGATAAGTTTGTAAACCATATGAGAGGGGGAAATGGTAAAATTAAAGGGATACTACCCAAATTATGATTTAACAAAAATGAAATTCACCATATAAAGCATTTTCTTGTGATTCTTTTAATGTTTCACATATCTTTCTCATCACTGGTCCTAAATATGATGTTCTGTAATGTTGAGAACTGATATAAAGCAATTTCGGCTCACAATAAAGGGGCATTACCTGATTTTATGGTCCGCGATCCTGAAATTTGGTTAACAATTTAGGAATATGCCTTTAATAATTACTCTTTGGAGTAATTAGTCATAATTAATTATATTTTTGGTCAAAAATGGTCTTAAGATATTTAATTTTGATATTTAATTTTAAAACATTGATGTATAAGTCATGTTCAAATAAAGAAGAACAAAACTAAGTATTGAAAGGTTGTTTAAGAGGCAATTGATAATTAATTAGTTCTTAATTAATTAATTAAGCATTTTGCTTTAAAACATATAAAACCTCACTGTCAAAATGTATGAGCTTTAGTCAAAACTTAGGGAATTATTTGCTCATCATGATTCATCAACTTATTTGATCCTCTAACTTAAAATAAAGACACTAGAGGCAAAAAAACGACTTAATTTTGCGATCTATTTAATTTTGCGAACATATTGCTGATTCAAAGTCACAAAAATAAATACCACACATTTTGCGATTCATGTTATATGATAAGTGGTTATCATTTTGACCTAATTAACTTATAAAACCACCTTACTGAACATGCAAAAGTAGGTTCTCAATTCACAAAAATAACCAATGGCAAAAAAAGCAATATTGCCGGATCCGGCAGTATGCTGCCATATTCGACAGGTTGCCGTTTTTGGACATTTGCCCTGACTGATGAGTGTTATCCGGAGACACAGCCCAAAGGATGACTAGACAGTGTTTTGCAAAACGCATATTACCAAGAATTATAGCACAGCGTCCAAAAGGATGCAAGTTCGTCCCTACGTTGCCGATAGATATGATGGAATGCAAGGATATGGTGTAAGCTTGAAAGTGGCTGCAGAAATAGAAGAAATGAGTCTGATAAGCAATTAAGTAATATATAAAATTGAAGATAACTTGCCTATTGCCAACTGAAATCAGATTTTATGTTGTGCCAAAAGCAAACAACAACTGATACATGTTCTGTTCAATACCTGGGAAAACTGTAATAATCAGATGTAACACTGTATCTAGCTGGTGGATTGAAGTGCGTCGAAAGACTATCTTGACAAACACTAACAAAGTAGACTGTGAGGAACTGAGTAGTACACACGAGGAAGGTGACACGCAAGTTATTTTGCACGCACATTATGCTGCAAAATATAAAGCCAACAGGTTGTGATTATGTTTCCAGTCACAATTATTAGATAGTGGTGTCATAGAATTGTTTATACAGTTTCCTGATCATTTCATCCCAATCCATGATATCACAATACTGGAATGTGATGAAGTTAAAATGGTCCATGCGATAAGTGGCTGTGACTGTGATACCACAAGCTTCTTATTCGGTGCAGGAAAGAAAACACTGTATTCCAAATATAAAGCTAATGACAATGCTACCAAGAGTTACAACACGGAGCACCCGCTTCAGACAACCTAGTTGAAAGTGCCCACAATGTTGCCTGGGATATGTTGCCAACAGCTTAGCTGCTAGTGATTGCTTATGGCAGATCACCTGACCAGTTTAAATCGCTCAATGAGTTAAGGGCAAACTTGTACATCACCTCTGTGGGTCTTCGAGCTCTGCCACCAACTGAAGATGCATTCTACCAGCATGTTCTTCGCGCAATTTTGCAAACAAGTATCGGGGTTATGGCTGATAAGAACAATCCACATATTCAAAATCCTCAAGAATTTGGATGGTGCAAAGAGAACAATGAACTGAGGCCAATCATGATGACTAAACCCGCAACACCACCTGACAACATGCAACATCCGCTTATTGCCAAACGAGGATGCAAACGAGGATGCCCTTGTTTTTTTGCAGATGTGGAGCCAAGCCGGACAACTGCCATTTCTCAATCAATCAGAAATTGAGTGAGCCAGACACCTGACCAGTTACTTAGGAAATATTGAGTTACGTTTCATGTCCAAATAATACCCTTAAGTCGAGAATAGAAATTCTAAACGGCATATTCCTAGATTTTTGACCAAATTTCAGGATTTCGGACCATAAAATCGGGTAATGTGAGCCGAAATTGCATTATATCAGTTCTCAACATTACAGAGCATCATAGTTGGGGATAAGTAATGAGAAAGAAATGTGAATTATATAAAAAAAAAGCACAAGACAATGCTTTATAGGTGAATTTCATTAAAGGGGCATTGAGAGATACAGTTTTGTTGGCATCAAAGTAATACTTAGGCATTACTAACTACCATATCAAGCACTTTCATATCGTGAATTTAGTGCACTACCAACCAAAAAATACCGCTTCCCATGTCCACTCGTCCTTTCCACTATGCCTCTACGTAAAAACAAGTTTAAAACCTTGAGCGTGTGACATGCGTTGTGATCAATACGTTATGTATACGTTGATCATTCGCCGGGTCGATTGTTTGGGGGACAAAATGGGTTGGTATTTGAGCTAACTGGGGTGGGGAGGGGGAAACTTGGCAACTTGGGATGGTGCCGCCACTGGTGATAAAACGGAATTTTAACATCACTATCCCTTACAATATAATAAGATCTGTAAACAAATAATAAATAGCCTTTTTGTGAGGTTTATTTTTCTCTATTTGCAACTGACATCATCATTTTTAGACGTTCTTTGTTAATTCATGATTAAGTCGGTCCGTCGGTCGGTCGGTCGGTCGTTTTGTTTAGGTTTTCTTTTACTAGACTATGCCATAGTCGATTTGTATTACCTCTCCTTTTTTCTTTCTTTTTTACTTGTCCTTTTTTATTTTTTTCTCCTTTATTCAGTGTCTGAGCTTTTTTATTTTTTAATTCTCCCTTTTTTAATTCAGTGTCTGACCTGTTGTCTAATGTTACATGCCAGTGATCGCAAATTCCTAATATTCCTAATGAGGGCAGTGTTATCTGTGTTCAACCATTCTTTTGATGCTACATGTAGTAGAGAAAATGTGGAGACCATCAACAGAGGGCTTCCTTTAGCCCACTGGTAATATTTCTGATTGCTCCCAGTAATGACGAACTGACCTATATATGTATGAGGCTAACGGTAACAAGTATAAATGCGCCCTCGCTGTAAATGCTAAGCAATGCATTTGGGACTAATGAATATGCTGGTAGATTAAAGTGTCGTAGGATTTTGGTTCTTCTCTCTGGGCTCTATCGATTCATATTTTATAAATAATCAGAAAAAAATAGAAAAATAGAAAATATTTTGGTTGATTTTCAGCAATTTTAAAATTATTTCCAAAAATTGTACACACATTCAAAATGTTTTTTTGAAAATATGAAAAGAAATGTGGGCAATACGAGAAGAAAAAAATGGGCCGCTCGGGACCGTAGAGTAGAACAGGGTTTTGTTCGTGGCCCAAGCCAAGTTTGCATTGATCTCTTGCTGCGTGATGTGATCATTCCTTTGAGAGCTGTTAAAACCTAAAACCTTAACTGGAATGCCTAATATCTAGCCACCAAAATAAGGAGAAAAGGGTAAAACAAACGAGAAGTGGAAGAAGACAATCGGGAAATGTCACTGGGTCCTCTGGATCTGTACACCAGCGCTGATGAACACTTTTGCGGTATTTTAAGTCCTAGATGGTATACCAGTATCGTATAATACACCTATCAGTTGTAAGACGCACTATACGACCCCCGGGAGAGGTGCGTCATGGGTGCGTCGTTTACCACCACATTCTTGACGGAGGGTACGTCAGTGGCAGCCTTTGGTCCGTCAAAAACTTGACGAAGGGCGCGTCAAGGTCCGTCATTTTACATGGTACGAACAACAAAATACGAACTTTAAATATACGCTATACTATACCACCAACCAGGCTCTACGTGAATACCGCAAACATCACTTTTCCGATATTTTATACCGCATGTTCTAAAATGCCTGAAATCACTCGATCGCCATTGCAAGTGTGAAGGAGTTTGGCAAACGGAAAAACACAAGGAACCAACAGTAGACCGAGAACCTTTCATTTTGAGAGTAGTGTCATGTATAAGATAGGGATCAGCATTGCGCTATACTGCACAAGCGCTGAACTATCTAACAGCAGAGGTAGGAGGACAGGCCCCCGGACTTAGATTTGGTCGGGGATGTGCGGCAGGCGATTTAAATAAAAATCTACCAATTTCTAAGGGTGATTTTTTGAAAAACGGTACCCATTTCTAAGGATTTTGCTTCATTTATAGACCCCCGTTCGCAAATTATCTGGAAAATAGACCAACATTATCGCAATTCGCTAAAATAGACCCATTTGTAAAGATTTTTTGTGTGGTAAGCTAGTCTAGACCCAATGTTCGCAATTCGCGAAAATATTTGTGAGGATTTTAAAATAGACCCATCTGTAACAAGTGGGGCAAATCTTTATTTTTAGAGATTTTCCATCACAAAATCATACCCCATTATGTTTTTTTAGCAAAAAGCGACTAGAGCGGCACTATCTCCGTATACAGCAATAATTAGGCGAGTACCCCCCCCCCCCCCCCCCCGGAGGAAAGGTCACACAGAATTTGCCAATCAAGCTCACGGACACAGACATCAACCAACAAAAAGTCGGGTATTAAAAGGGAAGAAAAAGAGAGAAAAAAAACCTGGGAGATATTTGATTTGAACAAAACAAAACACTATTAGAGCCCAGCCGGCGCCCGGAAATAATGCCAAATGGTGCTAACGGTTAAGAAATTCGAGGTCAGGCCCCGGCCGAGCTGAGGGAGCCGGGCATCCCCTGCCAGGCTTTCTACCATGTCCCCATCACCGAAATGAAATGACAGTCTCTGATATGAATGTACAGTCGGTTATGACCACCCCCTTGATCACAGGCCCCCATCCAAAAAACAAAAAATAATATAAAGACACATTGATAGCTGTATACGTTTATGTGCCTGCCTTTTGGGGTGTCTTTTCTCGAAATTGAGTATATTGATGGGTGGTATTTATTAAATCAGAAGTGTTTTTGGTATTTTTAAATGCCCCCTTAATTATTTGATGGTATATATAGAAGGTGTAATTTCCAATACCGTATCCGAAGTTCAAATGTTTAAATACACTTTCGAGAACCCAATTTTGGTTAAAATACACTTTCGAGAACCCAATTTTCTACTTACTAAAGCAAATAAAGACACATTATAATTATGATATTTACCTATATTTTTCGGAATTGGTTGGGGAAAAAAACACATTTTTCCTTGAGATTTCTACACGAATGTCATTTATGTTGTAAAATTGGTTGCGGATTGACCGTGCAGTGATACTGATGTGATACATAGCTCAGAATGTAAAAAAAGTAAATCAGGGCACATTATATGATATTTACTTTAGCCTATTTTGTCCACAATTGCTTGGAAAAAAACACTGTTTTTCCTTGCGATTTCAACGCGAACGTCATTTATGTCGTCGAATTGGTCGCGGATTGACCGATTAGTGACACAGATAGCATACGTAGCTCAAAATGTGCTATCATATCCTGAAAAGCAAATCAGGGCACATTATATGATATTTAGCCTATTATAAAGAGTTTCGGGATGCATGATATGTGAATTGCTCACATAAAACTCCAATATGTTTCGCACTTGTTTACAAGCATTTCCCCTTTAAAGGGTGTTTTTATTAAATAATATAACCATTTTTTTGGCAACTGTCTTGGGAATGCTAACTTCACTCGTGGCTACGTCACTGTGTATACATGTAGGCGATTCAATAGGAACTTGATCGATGTAAACAAATAACAGCAATGCAGCACAATAGCACAACCCAAACTAACATAATAAGCCTCAATCACGTATAGTCGGGCATATACGGGTTTTTTTTCTTCCCAGGACTCCCCGAAACCAACTTTGTTGACTTCTTTTCATGGTCCTAAAACATAATTAGGATGTTACAAAAAATAAGTATGATATTACAATGCAAAAATACAAAAAGTACAACGTACGTTCTAACACTGAGCTACAAACCAGATAAAAGTGATAAAAAGAACAGTCAAAGACACAAATGACTGGAATCAAACTCATCATTCTGATAAGTAAATGTCATATTAAAGATGTCTTGCAGAATTGCAAGTTCTGCTGGAACCTGACATGTTAATATGTACTGAGACTTAGCTTAACGCTGACCTAAAGAATTGTGAAATTTTTCCTGATCATTATCAAATCTTCCGTAAAGATCGCGCTGACGGTTATGGCGGAGTTATGATCGCAGTCAAAAATATGACTTCCCGGATCTTAGATGATCTCTCTGTTGACGCTGAATTATTATGGATCAAACTTGATTTAGGCAAAAACAAGATCACATACGTCGGTGCATATAATAATCCTGACTCTTCCAAAGCATCGCTTGATGAACTTGACAGGTCAATCTCCACACTTCACTCCAACTACGGCAATAATTGCCCCGTTTGGTTAGGAGACGATTTTAACATGAGAGTTATAGACTGGAAAAACAACACAGTCAAACCTGCATGGTAGGAACATTTCGACCCAATGTCATCTTCTTTTGGATATCAGCACTAAATTTCACCTTAATCAGACGGTCAAAATCCCCACACGTCGCGACAATACTTTAGACTTATTTTTTACAACCAACCCAACTCTTGTGACTCACGTGAGAACCCTACCAAAGCTGGGCGATCATGAAGTAGTTGAAATCTTATGTGATGTTAAACCATGGAGGAAGCTCCCACCGAAGCGAAATATTTTCCAGTACACAAAAGGCGATTTTATATCTGTGCGTGATAGCTTAGTTTCCTTTGGGAAAACCATGATTGTAAACTTGCACCAAAAATCGGTTCAAGAAAATTGGAACAACCTCACTGAACACATTAAGACTTTGATGAACAAGCATATCCCCACAAAGATGTCTTCAAGCAGACATAACTTACCCTGGTTTAATGGCAGGATTAAGCGGATGAGACGCAAATTTTAAAAACTTTACAACAAACAAAAAAGGACAAAATCTGAAGGCGATAAACTAGCCTTCAAAGTTTTCAGAACTAACTACAAAAAAGAGCTTCGGCATGCTCAAGGCGACCATATAAAAAACACTATGTCTGACAACTTGCATCAAAACACTAAACAATTTTGGAAATTGTTAAGTCAAAACGTATTGACAACGGAGGTGTCCCTCCACTGACCAACGACGACGGGAATACAACCGACAACAGCCAAGTGAAAGCAGAAATTCTAAATAGCTACTTCAAATCCGTCTATACACAAGAGGATGTTGAAAATATCCCTGCTATGTCTGGTGATCCCTACCCGGAAATGCCACCTATTACAATCACACCGGAAGGTGTGAAAAAGCTTCTGCTCAATCTATAACCCAACAAAGCACCTGGGCCCGACGACTTGCCTTCCAGATTCAACAAATAATGTGCAGAGGAGTTGGCTCCCATTTTATCGGCAATTTTTAATCAAAGCCCTAGCTCAGGTGAACTTCCGTCAGACTGGCTCATGTCCCACATCACTCCAATCTTTAAAAAGAACAACACAAATTCACCCGGCAACGGTACCCATTGCATTAACCTCAATCTGCTGTATATTTTTTGAACATGTCCGTACCAGCAGCATCATGTCACATTTGGATCGTTTTAATATACTCGTGGACTCTCAACATGGTTTCCGCAAAAGAAGGGGGTGTGATACTCAACTAGTATCTACAATCAGCGACATCGAATATTTTGACTCAAAAAAGCAAGTCGACGCTGTTTTATTAGACTTTTCCAAAGCTTTTGATCGCGTCCCACACACTCGTCTGCTTAAGAAGCTCAACCATTATGGGATAAGGGGAAAAGAACTCGGCTGGATTAAAACGTTCTTAGCACAAAGAAAACAACGTTGATAGAACAACATGTGCACATGCAGTAAGATCTTTGATCCTTTCTCGGCTGGACTATGGCAATTCTTTGCTTGGTGGCCTGTTAAAATCAGATATCCAACGTCTCCAACGGCTTCAAAACCGTGCTGCACGCCTTGTCTATCATGTTGATAGGCGCACTAGCGCTGCACCTTTGATTCGTGAGCTGCATTGGTTGCCGGTCCAGCAGAGAGTTGATTTTAAGATCTTAGTGCATGTGTACAATTGTATACAAGGTTCATCCCCACAATATTTGCAAGATCTCATTTGTTTGTATACACCAGGGCATGCCGGTCTTAGGTCAACTCAAGATACAACCCGTCTTGTGACCCCTTCCACCAACAGAACCTATGGGGATAAATGTTTTTCTGTTTTAGGACCCAATTTATGGAATATGTTACCTAGGTCTCTTCGTGAAGCAAACAGTGTTAAAAAGTTCAAGAAACTTCTTAAAACTCACCTTTTTCCTAAACATTAGTTCACTTCCTGGCCTACTGGGTTTTTAAAATTATATATCACTTTGTCAATTCATTCGTATTTTTTAAACATTTTGTAACTGATTATTGTGTAAATTATGTAATACTTTTTATACAACTGTTAGTGGTGCTTTGCTGTAATGCATCTTTTATATCATAGTTTTAAAGTTGTTGATGTTATGTTGTTGTTATATAATTGTATGCCATTTTTTGATGTCTGTTATTTATTTGTACAGCGCATTGATCTTTTGGAAATGCGCTCTATAAGCACCGGTAAATAATAACGTGTAACAATTTACCGTTATTGGCCCGCTATGTTTCCTAATTTACATTAACAATATGCTGACTGTATCTCAAATGGTACCAAGGTACGCTTATTCGCTGACGACGCATTAATTTACCGGGAAATAAATTCGCAAAATGGACCCCAAAACTTTCCAAAAAGACCTCGACGCCCTCTCCATGGGGATCCGACTGCACGGACAGATGTTTTACCATGCACTTCATATCAAAGAAATCACCAACTATTACTCCATATAAATTATGCGACAATATTCTGCAAGTGACTTCTAGTCACTCCTACTTGGGCATCACCTTTAGCAGCGATCTAAAATGGAACTCCCATATTAATAACATACCCAAGAGCTCTAAAAAGGTGCTAGGTGTCATTCGACGCAATTTCAAATCATGTACTGTTGACATTAAATCACGACTCTACCTTTCACTTGTGCAACCTAAACTTGAGTACGGCACATCTGCATAGTACCCTAGCACACAAAAAGAAAAACATCAGCTTGACATGGTCCAAAGAACTGCAGCAAGGATGTGTCTCACCGACTACTCAAGAGAGTCCAGCGTGACAGCCATGATGTCATCTCTTAAGTGGACTGACTCGAGACCAGACGAAAAATTGTCCGACTCAACATGATGTACAAAATCAATGCAAACCTCGTAGACGTCGACTGGAATCCTTACTTATCAAGACCAACTCGCCAACTGAAGCGCACACACTCATCATCCTTCCAAAGACCAAGTCATCATTTTACACAAATAGCTTCTTCCCATGGACTGTTAAACATTGGAACGCCCTGCCCCATCATATCGTAGATGCCTCCAACTTAAACATTTTTAAAATAAGGCTCTGTAAATGTTTCGACGTCAACACTATCAACAAGAATTAACACCACCAGGTCAACCCTCTGACGTGGTGCGGGATCCCGCTTTGTTGGAGTAATCAACCAGAACCAGAACCAGAACCAGTCATCAACATAAGTAACTGACCAGGTGATAATTGTGCTGATAACTCTCAAGGTATATTCATTTGAGATATTGCTCGCAACGAATGGTTGATTATTGCGGAAACTACAATCCAAAAGTACGGTCAAGTACGATTTTAATTTTCGCATTTTGCTTTTTGACCTGCGGACTCAGTTACGCAAAGATTTCCAAGTACATTAGAATATCTTTGGTTACAGGCAAATTAGTGATTACTGGTAGTGGTAGTGCTAATTCATCGATCGATGCCTAGGTTGTTGGATAATCGGCCGGTGTTCCGCTGGATCAATACGGAACACACGCTTTACCGGTCATACTCTCCCCACAAGAAAAAGGTGAAAAATGATATTCGTACTTTACATTTGGATTGTAACTTCCTCAACAATCAACCATTCTTAGCATGCAATATCTCAAATTAAAGAGAACATATTCCCCAACAGCTTTATTTGACGACTGTATATTAAATACATGGTTTAATACTATAAATACGAATTGGTGAGTCACACAGAATAGACTTGATATAATAAATGGTACGTATCATTACCTCAATAAGGTAAACATTCAGGTTTTCGTCCAAAACAAAGTCCCATCTTGTTATCTCATAGTATTTGGTTCTACAGGAAAAAGGAATAAACAAACACATTTGAATAAGTGCACAATATACAAATGTATCCCATGGCATAGTAGTAGATTCGATTTATTTTATTCAGTCAAATATATATACACCAAGAGTTCCAAGACAATTTTTACCCGGCAGAATCAGAGCAGGAGATTTAAGAATGATCCATTAGGTGACTGCGGTTTAGCATTCATAAAATCCAACAACATTTCCAGATGATCTTCTAAAAGTTCAAAAATCCACATTTAGCACTATCTGGTGTATTATCTCTCAAGAAGTTTAACCATTTGGCCCATGTTTCTGAAGATGGCCATACAATGTCTAAAACTACAGTCCCATTCCCTTAAGCCTCCCTTGAAGAAGCTTCCCTTCTATACACCGTTGAATCATCATCCTCCACTTCTCGAAGCATGGGCGGTACACAGTAAAAACTAGTTTAAACAACGCCAAACAGTTATGTAGGCCTGTCACTCTAACAACTATTGTTCAAACTGTAAACAATTATTTAAACAACTGCTCAATTGTTTAAACAACAAAAGCAGTTGTTTAACAGTTTGAACAATAGTTGTTAGAGTGACAAGCTTAAAACAACTGTTTGGCGTTGTTTAAAAATAGTTTTTATTGTGTACTCGAAAGTAGGGATCGTATCATCTCTGAATGTGCTTTGGCTATGTCTTTGGATCCTAGAAAAAAAAAGCATCCTAGCGATCTTTGATTTGATTGTTGGGAAAGAGCCAGAAGTCGCAAGGAGTCACGTTGGGTGCATTAGGGTGGATGTTCCATCAAATGGATACCATTTTCATCAAGGTAAGTCTGGGTGAGGCAAGCTTTGTTAGGACTTGCATTGTAGTGATGCAACATGATATGATACCGTGTTTGAATGCTCCATTTCACAGGTAGATAAGTAGATGCAGAAATGGGTTGTCAAATTCTAAACCCCACTAAAATGTGCGATGGAGCTATTCTTAAGGTAAATGCTGACATAACACAATAAAGACAGTTACTGTAAGCTTATCGAGGGTAATACATCTACCCCTCCTATACAATTTCTCAGATTTATTTCACACCACCTACTACCCTACCATCGCTCTCTCAAGCATGCCCCAAGGCTCTCTACTTGGTATGGTTCCTTCCTTGTATAATATCCAGTTAGAACTAGAAGCCCAAAATGTTACTTATGACATTGGTTGTGTTAAGAATCACCCAATAAAATGCCCAATATGTTTACAAATCAACCAGCAGTTGGTTCATAAGTCGCATAACAGTTGGTTCATAAAAATACCCCACATTATAAGTCGACCAATTGTTGGCCCTTGAAATTGCCCAACAGTTCAGAAACCAACCAACAGTTGGTTTACAAAAATGACCAACATATGGTAATACAAATGCCCAAATATTAGATAATGAAATTGTCCCATTTGTTGAATAAGTATAGCTATGCCCAACGTTTGGGCAAAATCATGAGTCCAACGGTGTTGGCTAAATTTACCCAACAGTTTGTAGGGATTACTATGGCATATTTTGCCCAATCCATTTACAGTGTAGCAACCAAAAGTATTATGACTCCATTTTCCCCATGGTATACGTGACTAACAATATGCAGCAGTGTTAATCAGTGCGTAATACATTTTTGGCACCCACACTGCTTTTTTATAATAATTACGATATCATTGTTCTGTATCAAATACGACTGAGTGAAGTATGGCCCACTACTTCGGGGTTGTTAAGTTACTTTTTCACGTATTTCTGGCTAATTACCATGGGAAAAGCGCATCCCCTCAGACAACCCCTGTCTGCGCTAGCGCGGAAAACAGTACTTCGCACCATACTTCGAACAGTGAACTGGACTGGGCCCCCACCCTCTCAATGACTGGATCCGTGCCGGGGACGGCATGCCCCAAGGAAGATGTTAAGGTCTTCCCACAATGCATTGCGCGAACGCCAGCAAAATAAATCTTTAATCATATTCAGTCACACAATTCAAGAATATAATACAAATATGATCCCACCCTCAAACTTCCAACAAACCTATTACATAATGGTAACGATAGACAGACGTATGCAAGGCCTATAGCTCTTTATACTACTACTAATAATAATATAATAATATATCAATAGGCTCTTGTATAGCGCAGAAATCCCAACAAAGGCCAATAGGCGTTTTACAATAACAAAAACATAAAAAAACCCAGATACAAGCATTAACAAGCAATAAAATACAACTACTCTTAAAAAAACCGACATAATAAAGCACGATGATCATTAAAACAAAGCATTAAAAATGAGTGAACCGGCACTCACCAAATATATTCTAGAGGGAGGACAAAATTATTCATTAGCAGGGAGTCGAGGGACATTTGATTGAAACAAATTTTCCTGGTCGCTGTCGGATTTGTTGCGTCAAAAGGTTCGTGCGTTGATTCGTTTTCGACTTCAATAGTCTGCGCAAGAATCTCGAAAGTATTTATAATTCAGGTAAGACTTTTTTTATCTGGAAATGTATAAAGTAATATTATGTGGTTTTTTAAAGGACTTTTCTGGACTCATACATCATTCATTGTATTCTCCGTGAAAAATCATCACAGCAAGTTAATACAATCATAATGGATGATATGATTCCAAATTAAAGAATTTCTCAATCTATTTGCCTTAATTTTCATTATAAAGCAGTCCATACTATTCTGTTCACTTGTGTGTCGCAGAATGAAACACTGTAAAGGGTTTAAAACAAACAAACTAAATTCCTAGGTGTGTTAATCGATGATTGCCTTAAATGGAAACATCACATTGATTGTGTGTCTAAAACAATTGCTAGAAATATTGGTGTCATGAACAAACTTAACCACTCTGTTCCAACCCGTATATTACATACTCTACTGTACCCTTATCTTGCCTTGTTTAAATTATGGTGTACTTATTTGGGGAAACACTTGTACATCCTACATGGACCAGCTTGTTAAACTTCAAATGTGGGCAATAAGAACTGCTTCTTGTAGTCACTATAGAAGTCACACTGGACCAATTGATGCCAAATTTAATATGCTTACAGTCACAAATATGTATACTCTTGAATTGGGTTCATTTATGTATAAATACACCGTAAATGAGTTACCTTCTTCATTTAAAGACTACTTCAAAAACGTTCTGACATCCACAACTATTCGACAAGACATAGTAACAACTTCAATCTAACCAAAAATAAGAGAATATTCTCGGATCACTCAGTTCACACTAGTGGCCCCCATCTTTGGAACTCTCTCGAAAATTCATAGAAAATTTCAAATTCAGTAAAACATTTTCGTAATGAATTCAAGCACAAACTTATTTCAAGTTACGATTACAGAGCACTATTCAATTTCACTTTATGGTTATTTGATGTGTTGTTTTAGCATTGTCCTTTGTCTTGTCCGGTATATATTGTTGGTGTCATATTTAGGTTTTAAATTTGGCTGTATTGGTTTTTTGTGTTTTATTGTCCCAGGGCTTCAGGGGATGGCACTTTACAGGCCTGTTTGGCCTTCCAGCCTTCTCCTCCATAACCGTTTCGTGTGTATGTTGTTGTAAATTATTTGATTGTTTCTTACTGATTTTTGATGTAATTTGATGTTATTTGTGATTTTGATGTAATGGTAATAAATGAGGAATGATGAATGTCGAACCATTGAACAACTCAGAAAATTACTCAGAAATTAAATTGTCGGAGCAAACTGCGACAGTTTATTTAAACCTATTCAATCCGTGATTTTGAAGTAATTAAGAATAATTAAGATCTTCCGAATTATGATGAAAATGTAAATCTGTAAGAAAATCTGATTTCAAAGTAAAAATCAAGGATAGAAGGGGGGGGGGCACTTGGACAAGATCACATAATATGACTTTAAACGAGCATACTCGTATAATGTTAAATTCGGCAACTTTATTGAATATTCGTACTTGCTACGTTTATAATTTGACCAAAAGAAATATATGCATTATGCACATGTCAGTTGTATGACGCACTATACGATCCCCAGTAATGGTCGTCACTTTCCCGAGGTGCGTCACTGTCTCTATGACGCACCCCTGTGTCACAAATGTGACGGACCTTTGCCATACAATGAAGGTATCCTCATTCAATTTTGTGACGCACCATTGATTGATTCTGACGGTCTCAAATGACGCACCCCCACCGCCATACATAATTGTTGACTGAACTGGATTACAATATATATGAAAAACCTTATCTTTTTAAAATGTAAAATGTTTTCAGATCTCTTTAGAACAAACAAACCAAACAATGGTTGAAAGAGAAGTTGGCCAAATATATATAAACATATTATATTAAAACATTCATAATATATTTTCATTCATTTGTAATATGAATTAATACAATCCAACAAGAAAACATACAATAATCAAGCAAAGTAACATGAAATAGATAAAGTGATACGATATAAAGTGGAATTATTGGAAAATAATAAACAATAAATAGCGGGGTTGGAAAGTCTGCGGAGAAGCCATTACTCCAGGAAAAGCTTTAGGTTTGGCTCCACCGCTGTGAAATAAAAGGATTACAAGGCTAACTAATAACGACAGGTTAGTTATGTGGTGAGTAGGGGGATGGTTTACCGTATGGAAATCAGTAAGATGACAGTACATGTAGCCCGATTATCAAAATTAATAATAAGAGAAATATAGGATAACTTTTTTTTTAAAGTAAAAAAAGAAAAAAGAAAAAAGAGAAACAAAAAGAAACAAACATCAGAGATACTTTAAGATCAATTTCTGTTTATACATGTTTTAAAGCATTTTTAAATTTATTACAACTATACACATGGAAAAAAGTATCGCACCACTTTTTTTGTGTGGAAAAGTGCAAATGTGGCCACAAATTTTGCCACCATAGTGTGATATTAAGGATCATTTGTTTGCGTAAGCTGTCCAACAAAATGCTATGCAATAAAAGGGCCACATTTTAGTGATGTTTTTCAAGGCCAGGGGGAAAATGCATGCTTTTGTCCAAAAACATGCATGAAACAAGTTTGGGTATAACTCGATATTGAATAGACTTTAAAAACTTAAAATAGTCATTCTATTAGTTCTGTATTTGGCGCAAGAAATGTTTCATTTAGACGTTATAGGCTAAAATGCAGTGAATGAGTCCAAACATGCCATTTGTTGTTGCTCCGAAATTCAGCATATACGATGAGGTCACCGTTGATTTTTTAAAATTTATTTGACCTAGGTCAACACTTCCGCAATATAGCTTTTGTCATTTGAACTTATTTAAAATTTGACCTATTTTGACCTTTGACCCCATAACCGTTGGGCGCACGAAAAAGGGAGTTTTTTTCATGTTTGAGGACAATCGGGCAACTTTTGAAATTTGACCCCAGATGACCTTTGACCTTGGACGACTTGAATGTGTTACCAAGAATTACAACTATAGAGATTAATCATTGGGCCTCTCAATATCGCGTTTTACCCAAACTTGTTTTATGCATTTTCCCTTTGGCCTTGAAAAACATTACATCGATGACATCACAAACTAAAAATGTGGCCCTTTTTCTTGCATAACATTTTGTTGGACAGCTTACGCAAACAAATGATCCTTAATATCACACCATGGTGGCAAAATTCGAGGCCACATTTGCACTTTTCAACAAGTGATGCGATACTTTTTTCCATGTGTATAGTTTAGAGCAGATTTAAGGTCCATTATACATTACACTCGGATTGGCGAACGAATTTGGATTTAATATTATCAGCAATGACGTTATTTGCGTTTCTAGTATTGTAACTGTGAAGGGGAGCGTGTTGGCGCAGCGGTTAGTTCTCTCGCCTTGCACCAATGAAACCCGGGTCAATTCTGTGCACGACCGCGGGCTTTATGTGCATTTGGTTTATCACGATCCAGGACACGCTTCGCAGGTTTTCTCCGGGTACTCCGGTTTCCTCCTGCTTTCAAAATCTGTGATCAGTTGTTTCGGTTATCAAAAACTTCCTTGATGTTATCGATTTGGTGGCTGATTTAGTTGTAACGCGGGTTGGTTTGTTAATAAGAGGATAATGGGAAGATAAATAAATAACATTCAACAAATCATTTGTCGCTCTATGCTTTTTTTTATTTCATGAGATCAATATTTAAAGTCGCCACAAATGAACATGATCTTTTTTTCTTTGTTGATCAAATCAAAACATGTCGAGACATTTTCCAAAATGGATGAATGACTCTGGCAGGGGCTCTGTAAATGATACCAACGAATGTTTATAGAGATTCTTAGTCTGTATTATGTGGTAGATCTATGTCTTTCATAGTTGAGTAGTTAATATCATCAGATTTGTACATTACAACTCTACCACCTATTTTGTGTTCACGATCTGAGTGCACAATTGAATAGCCATTGATATGTGGGGCGCGGTTTCAAAGTTGAGCCACGATTCACTTAAACAGATTATTGAAAATGAATGGTTCAGAGTGTGAAGGTACTCGGTAATTGTATTATACGAGGGTCATTCAATAAGTTCTACCTCCTCACTCATAAAATCGCTAATATGAATGTCAGGCTCATGGTATTTGTCATGATTATAGCTCTGAATCATAGCTACACCTCTATTATAAATGCTAATTGATACCTGTTTCACTTTTGTCATGATGCAATCAAAGCCAGAGAGAGATTTTGGACAACGGACACGGAAAATTACCCCAAAATAAATACATGGTTTTTTTTCGTTTTCTCTCCGTATTAGGTATAACCGCCCGATTTAAATACTGAAAATAGATAACAATGGATGATTTCTGAATATTATGCTATACTATCATGTATAAATCAGATTGCAGGCAATATTAACCATTGTAGCTTGCTAATGATATAATATCAACTCGAATGTATTGCTACGCCTTTAGCATACTGGAATACTGATATTCAGTCAAATGTTCGTTATTACAAGTCAAGCCATAGTGATGCCTCGAATGTTAAATCTTAACATGATAGTAACTTTATTAGTTTTCCTTATATGCAACATTTAGAATAGTTAATCAGGTAGTCAGTGATAGAAAATATATCTTCGAGAGACTTGAAATATATCCATTTAGTCCTGTATAATGAATATCTCGAATAGTTCCTATGAAAAGCAAATATGACTTTTGCAGCGGTTCTCTAAGGTATGGTTACAATTGATGGCTGTCTTGGTCTGGTTCTGGCTAATTAGAGGGTTTTTTCGCCAATAAATCAGTCACTTGTATCGTTTAAAGTCTGTACAAGAGATATTTGTAACTTAAAACGGTTGTAATTGACCGATAGGTACATTTTGTCTCTTATAATTGGCCAAATGAATAGCACTTAGGAGACATTTGGCTGTTTCCGTCGCACTAAATGGAAGTATGGTTTTTACTGCATATCTAGAAAAGTACAATGAGTATGCAGACCAATTTACTATGATTTTGTAGCTACAATTGTGGAATATTTCATACGACTGGCTTGTATAATAGCAAAGTTAGGAGGTAGGAGGTAGAATTTATTGAATGACCCTCGTAGTTTTTATTTAGAATTTATGAATTAATATGGAGAATGCAACAATTATCATCAACAACATTGGTCTTGTCATTAGCATTTATCAGTATTGTAGTAGTTTTTTGTCATTAAAGTATCATCATCAATGTTGTTTATGTCGAAGGGGTTTATCTTAAGTGACTTAAGTTTAGCGTTACTTATTTTATTTTAGTATTCAAATATTAATTTCGCTCGTCTGAAATTATTTTCGTAAACATTATTTTGCAATTGCTTTACCATTTTCGACTTTTTTCAACTTCAAACAACTCTAGAAACACGTTTCCGCAGCTATCAGCTCGTTTCCTGTTCAGGCCGCTATTTGACTGGGTTTGATTTTATCTAAATATAATAATACACGAGGCAAATAAATACTAAACATGAAACTACTTTAAGATTCACGGGGGATCTTCCCCGGTGTTGACAAACCCTGCCCATCGAATATATAAAATAATAAAATAATAAAGCCTGGTTGATGGTTTAGGCCCAACATATTAAATATAATGTGCGTATGCTGTTGTACGCATTATATCACGTACCCTGCGACGCACCCAGATAAAGTGACTGACATTGACGCAATGGATGCCCATGACGTACTCTGCGTCAATTTTGTGGTGGTAAATGACGCATCCATGACGCACCTCTCCCGTGATCGTATAGTGCGTCATACGACTGATATGTGCATAATATTCAAATTAAAATTGCGAGTATTAATGATGCATTTCCATCAAGTTATAAGAGTAATAAAGTAATCGATTGTAACACTTATAACCAGAAACAAAAACGATACTACTCGTTGTAAAGAGAGAGATTACCATTTCTCGTAGCACTTTTTAAAAATAATTGTTTGTAGAAATGTTTTATTGATTTCACTTTGTTAAGATCAGTTATACCGTCACATATTCTCTTCCCAAATGAATAAAAATTCAAAAACAACAAAATAAAAATATATTAAAGGCATATTGTGCAATGGAACGCCCTCTATCCAGGATTTCTTCCTAGAAATGCATGTTTATTGTCAAATTACATTTAAACCATGAAACCAAAATATCTTATAAGTTTCAGACCAATACGTTTCCTAATTACTATAAAATCAGATTTTGAAATAAGTTGCCTCATACAAGGACAGTTTATTTTCTGAGGTCTTTTTTCAATCGTAAATGGAATTCGTTTACGGTGTTTCTGGTTACGACCGCAACTTTACACATTACATAACACAAGTGAACACACCCCTACGGAATGCTTTATGATCAAAATCAAAACAAATGTGTTGGACAATTTTTTAACTTGGAAGCAAATTTCCCTTAAGATTTAGTAAAGTTCTGTGATGGGTTTTTTTTACAGAAAATACAGTCAAAGTAGATGTATGAGTCCACGAAAGACTTTGCTATTAGTCAAACTTCATTATAAGACAGAGAAAATATGTGGAAATATTTGATTTCTTTTGCTTTTGGCCGATTTAATATTTTTGATTTCCGAAACGACACCAATCAGATAAATAAGCATGCCTCAAAACCCTCTGTTCCGCCTCCCTAACTCCCACTACGATAACAATTACGATTTATTTGGCGCCGGCTACACGGGGCTGCACCTGGATCTAGAAACAATATCCAGGCAAGCAAAACATAAAGTATAAAATACCGTGAGGCATATTTATGACTTCGAATGCATGAATAAATGGTACGTCGCACATCTATTAATATACAACCAACAGCTGTTAGCTCTACTTCTCGAATTTCCTTTTGCATTTTTGAATTTGATAATGGCGAATGACACAAGTTCAAATCTGTGGTTGGTAGTCCATCGATTCAACCACGCACATCTCTTTATAGCAGAGCCCACTGCAAACTACCGTATTGTTAATATCGTTTTATTCATCAATTTTGAGTTTCCTGTTGGAGATTTAAAAAAGGGACGAAGTGATTGTTTAAAACTTTATAAATTAGTAATAATTTATTCGTTCATATTGTGACCGACAAAAGGCTGCCTATGACGTATACTGCGTCTAGAATGTGGAGGTAAATGTAGTGGTACATATCATTTTGTTCCACACACATGAAAAGGTCCTGCGGCCTTACACAATCGACTTTGAGTTTCCTGTTGGATGTTTAAAAAAAGGGAAGAGGTGAATTTGAATAACTTTACTAATTATTAATTATTTTTTCATCAATATTGTGACGGACAGAAGGCTTCCCATGGCGTACCCTGCGTCAATAATGTGGTGGTAAATGACGCACCCATGATGCATCTCTCCCATGATCGTATAATGTGTCATACTACTGATATGTGCATTATGTTCAAATTCAAATTGCGAGTAAATGATAAATGCATTTCCATCAAGTTATAAGAGTAATCAGTAATCAATCGTAACACTCATAACCACCAGGAAACAAAAAGGATACTACTCATTGTAAGGAGAGAAATTACCATTTCTTGTATAACCTTTAATTGGTTTGAATTGTTTGTAGAAATATTCTATTGATTTCACTTTGTTATGATTAGTTAATTATACCGTCACAGATTCCCTTCTCAAATGTATAAATATTCACTAGACCAACAGAATAAAAATATATTAACAGCATAATGTGCGATCCTTTTCATGCAATTTCAATTTCAATTGAATAGTGCTCATGAGTTTTTTTCGCTCGTAAGTGGAATTCCATGGTTTGACACCGTGTTAACATCGTTTACGGTCCGCAACTTTGCACAACACAAGTGAACACACCCCTACGGAATGCTTTATGAAAAAAATCGTAAACAAATACGGTGAACAATTCTTTAACTTGGAAGCAAATTTCCATAAAGATTGAGTAAAGTTCTGTGATTGGTTTTTTTACAGAAAATACAGTCAAAGTAGATTATGAGTCCACGAAAGTCTTTCCTGATAGTCAAAATTCATTATAAGAGAGACAAAATGTGTGTAAATATTTGAAAAAAGATTACATAATATTGCTTTAGGCTTAGCTATTAATTATTTCCGATCATCTTATTTCCGAAACGACACCCCTCCAAACTCTCTGTTCCGCCTCCCCACTCCCAATACGATAACAATTACAAACTATTTGGCGCCTGGTACACGGGGCTGCACCTGGATCTAGAAAATACAATCCAGGCAAGTAAAACATGAAACATAAAATACCGTGAGGCATATTAACGACTTCAAATGCAAAATGAATATAATGGTACATCGCACCTAAACAATTGATGACAACGTGTTATTCACGTCGTTATCTCTTATACAACCAACAGCTGTTTGGGCTACTTTTTGAATTTTCTTTTGCATTTTAGAATTTGATTAGGGCGAATGACACTAGTTCAAATCTGTGGTTGGGAGTCAATCGATTCAATCACGTACAACCTCTCTACATTATAGCAGAGCTCATTGCAAATCACCGTATTGTTACATACCGTTTTATAAGGCCGTTCACAATCGATTTTGAGTTTCCTGTTGGAGGGTTAAAAAAAAAGGGACGAGGTGAATTTTAAGAGTCAGTCTGTGTAATTTTTTAGAATTGATTCTATCCTTCAAATAATAGATTTTTCTCATAGCTTGTGTATTGGAAGGCCCTTGGGCACTTACAACTAGGTTGACTTTCAAAAAATAAAAAATCGACTCGTTGCCATGGTAACCCACCAAAAACCAATTTGGGTCATTTTGGACCATATTTGCCCTGAAATTTACTCAAAATTGTCTTATGTCAAGAACTCACTGTACCAAAACGGAATAATACTGGAACCTTCCAATACAATCATCTCAAAGGACAACTCTTCCCCTACTGACTGCATCATTTAAAGGTAAATTTCTTACTCCTAAAGGTAAATGCCAAGTATTTAAAGGTTGCCTGTTTTCAGTTTTGAAATAAAGGCGATCCTAAGTACAGTGTTGCCAGGAACAACAGCCTTTTTGAAATCTGAGCATTTTGACTAAATAAGCCTTTTAACCCTATTTGTTATAAAAGCATGTGTTTTTTCAATAATATTCAATTAAAACATATTCTAATAACTCAGTTACATTCTTGTGGTTGATTGCAAAGGGTAATCTGTAATAACAATTCGACCTGTTGCCATGGTAACAACCAAAAACCAATTTTGGCCATTTTGGACCAAATTTGCCCTGAAATATACTTAAAATTATCGTATGTCAAGAACTGACCATACCAAAACAGAATAATACTGGAACCTTAGAATACAATCATATCAAAGGACTCCTCTTCCCCTACTGACTGCATCATTTAAGGGTGAATATCTTATTCTTAAAGGTAAATGCTAAGTATTTAAAGGTTGCCTATTTTCAGTTTTGAAAATCAAGGTGATTTTGTTATGAAAGCATGTGTTTTTTCAATGCTATTCAATCAAAACATATTCTATTAACTCGGTTACATTCTTGTGGTTGTTTTCAAAGAGTAATATGAAAAAGAGTGTTGCCTGGGTTACTGGATAACACCCAATTTCATAAACATAGACTGTACATAAATCCAGCAGCAAAGGCATATTTAGTCAAAATGCTCAGATTTTAACAAGGCTGTTGCGCCTGGCGACACCGTACTTATCATTTGCCCAAGCTACTGTTTACAGATTTGAAAGGGCAATACATGTAACTGCTACTAGCTGGAAGAGGGATTTTTTGAAACATCACAAATTTTCATCACAAAAATAATAAAATACAAAAGAACTCAAAAAAAGTAAGCCGTTATTTTGAAACATCACAACATTTCATTACAATATAATATTATACATAAGAAATAGAAATTTCGAAGTGAGATTTTGAAACATCACACATTTTCATCACAAAAAAAATGAAATACAAAAGAACTCAAAAAAGTTAGGCGTTATTTTGAAACATCACAACATTTCATCACAATATAATATTATACATAAGAAATAGAAATTTCGAAGTGAGATTTTGAAACATCACAAATTTTCAGCACAAAAATAATAAAATACAAAAGAACTCAAAAAGTGAAGCGTTATTTTGAAACATCACATCATTTAATCACAATATAATAGTATACATAAGAAATAGAAATTTCGAAGGGAGATTTTGAAACATCACACATTTTCATCACAAAATAATGAAATACAAAAGAACTCGTAAGCCGTTATTTTGAAACATCACAACATTTCATCGCAATATAATATTATACATAAGAAATAGAAATTTCGAAGTGAGATTTTGAAACATCACACATTTTCATCACAAAAATAATGAATTACAAAATAACTCAAAAAAGTGAGGCGTTATTTTGAAACATCACAACATTTCATCACAATATAATATTATGCATAAGAAATAGAAATTTCGAAGTGAGATTTTGAAACATTACAAATTTTCATCACAAAAATAATAAAATACAAAAGAACTCAAAAAAAAGTGAGGCGTTATTTTGAAACATTACAACATTTCATCACAATATAATATTTTATAAGTGAGATTTTGAAACATCACAAATTTTCATCACAAAAATAATAAAATACAAAAGAACTCAAAAAAAGTAAGCCGTTATTTTGAAACATCACAACATTTCATTACAATATAATATTATACATAAGAAATAGAAATTTCGAAGTGAGATTTTGAAACATCACACATTTTCATCACAAAAATAATGAAATACAAAAGAACTCAAAATGTGAGGCGTTATTTTGAAACATCACAACATATCATCACAATATAATAGTATACATAAGAACTAAAAAAAAGTAAGCCGTTATTTTGAAACATCACAACATTTCGTCACAATATAATATTATACATAAGAAATAGAAATTTCGAATTGAGATTTTGAAACATCACACATTTTCATCACAAAAATAATGAAATACAAAAGAACTCAAAAAAGTGAGGCGTTTTTTGAAAAATCACAACATTTCATCACAATATAATATTATACATAAGAAATAGAAATTTCGAAGTGAGATTTTGAAACATCACACATTTTCATCACAAAAATAATAAAATACATGTAAACACAGCTGTGTGATGCAGCAAAACATAGTAAACAGATACGTGTCGATTTGGACAATGAGGGCGTTTTGATTGTGATGAAAAATTGTGATGAATCAAAACCTCACATTTGTAATTCCCCTAAATCGTGCTACAGCTGTGTAATACTACTGACCATACCTCACTATGTAATACTACTGACCATACATCATTATTTAATACTACTGACCATACCTCACTATGTAATACTATTGACCATACATCATTATTTAATACTACTAACCATACCTCACTATGTAATAATAACTGACAATACCTCACTATGTAATAATAACTGACAATACCTCACTATGTAACACTATTGACCATACCTCACTATGTAATACTACTGACCATACCTCACTATGTAATACTACTGACCATACATCATTATTTAATACTACTGACCATACCTCACTATGTAATACTACTGACCATACATCATTATTTAATACTACTGACCATACCTCACTATGTAATACTAACTGACAATACCTCACTATGTAACACTATTGACCATACCTCACTATGTAATACTACTGACCATACCTCACTATGTAATACTACTGACCATACATCATTATGTAATACTACTGACCATACCTCACTATGTAACACTATTGACTATACCTCACTATGTAATACTACTGACCATACCTAACTATGTAATACAACTGACTATACCTCACTATGTAACACTGCTGACCATACTTCGCTATGTAATACTACTGACCATATCTCACTATGTAATACTAAGTGACCATACCTCACTATGTAACACTATTGAATATACCTCACTATGTAATACTACTGACCATAATACCTCATTATGTAATACTACTGACCATACATCACTATGTAATACTACTGACCATACCTCACTATGTAATACTACTGACCATACCTCACTATGTATTACTACTGACCATACCTCACTATGTAAAACTACTGACCATACCTCACTATGTAATACTACTGACCATACCTCACTATGTAATACTACTGACCATACCTCACTATGTAATACTACTGACCATACCTCAATATGTATTACTACTGACCATACCTCACTATGTAATACTAACTGACCATACCTCACTATGTAATATTACTGACCATACCTCACTATTTAATACAACTGACCATACCTCACTATGTAATACTAACTGACCATACCTCACTATTTAACACTACTGACCATACCTCACTATGTAATACTACTGACCATGCCTCACTATGTAATACTACTGACCATGCCTCACTATGTAATACTACTGACCATACCTCACTATGTAATACTACTGACCATACCTCACTATGTAATACTACTGACCATACCTCACTATGTAATACTACTGACCATACCTCACTATGTAATACTAACTGACCATACCTCACTATATAACACTATTGACTATACCTCACTATGTAAAACTACTGACCATACCTCACTATTTAATACTACTGACCATACCTCACTATGTAATATTACTGACCATACCTCACTATTTAATACTACTGACCATACCTCACTATGTAATACTAACTGACCATACCTCACTATTTAACACTACTGACCATACCTCACTATGTAATATTACTGACCATGCCTCACTATGTAATACTACTGACCATGCCTCACTATGTAATACTACTGACCATACCTCACTATGTAATACTACTGACCATACCTCACTATGTAATACTACTGACCATACCTCACTATGTAATACTACTGACCATACCTCACTATGTAATACTAACTGACCATACCTCACTATATAACACTATTGACTATACCTCACTATGTAATACTACTGACCATACCTCACTATGTAATACTACTGACCATACCTCACTATGTAATACTAACTGACCATACCTCACTATGTAACACTATTGACTATACCTCAATATGTAATACTACTGACCATACCTCACTATGTAATACTACTGACCATACCTCACTATGTAATACTACTGACCATACCTCACTATGTAATACTACTGACCATACCCCCAACGACGATTAGTCTGTCGGTCCTGTGTCTTGTCTTGTATTTGTTAATTATCTCACGTTTAAATTTGTATTATTTATTGTATTAATAGGATTCTATAAATTCGGTAAAATTCTTTTTACGACTGAGAAAGATATGCGTGAAATAACAAAATATGTTTCTTTATTTTTGTAGTTTTTAGTGAGTTGCACTCTTGTAGAGTATAATTATTGATTGACGAAAACATCTGTATCCATCGGGAGTTTACAGTAGGCCTACAAAACTTATTCACAAAATATACCTGCCCAACAGATATTTTACCACCCAGTGTAACACGCTAACACTATGAGTTTGAACAAATTACCCACTACAGTTGGGCGGGTACTTTTGTGTCCTCACCCGCCCGATGCAAAAGTTACTCGCTATGGGCAGGCGGGCAGGTGCTATTTCCAGGTGTGACTAAAATACTCATACTCCGCTATGGCAAGGAAGGCTGGCTACGCCCCTGATGATAACCAAGAGAAAATTATGTACATTAAAATTAGGTACATTTAATTTTGTTTACAGATAAAGCTGCAACCGTTTGACGACAATGAATAGTGTAGTTAGTGTATTCATGCTTGTAGTGCTGACCCTGGCATGTACAGAGAGTACACATGTATCCCTAGAAGGTAAGTACTCTATTTATACTTAGATTTATTGTTGAAGTCTAAGCGGACGGGTACCCAAAACCTTTCATGATTTGTAAACAATTCTTTAATATTAAATTTTATAATAGTTTTAATTAAACCAATATAAAGTTATTTTTAAGTATAAAGCATTTATTATCTTTACATGGATTTAAACATTTTAAAGGTTGTGTGATGTGCGTATACAAGCCCGCTGTTAACATTATTTCAAGGCAAAATAGAGTAATTAGCTAACTCCCCATCATGAAGGGTCAATAGGTCACCACCAAGCCAACTTTTCTTTCAATCCGGTCAAACTACAGTGGGTCAACCCTAAGTCTTTTTTTTTCCTTTGAGGCTAGATAAACCTATTTGCTATTACTAAAACAATTCTTTAGATTAAATTTTTATAATAGTTTTAATTAAACAAATTTAAAGTTATTTTTTTAAGTATAAAGCATTTATTATCTTTACATGGGTTTAAACATTTTAAAGGTTATGTGTGATGCGCGTAATAAAAGCCCGCTGTTAACATTAGTTCAAGGCAAAAGAGAGTAATTAGCTAACTCCCCATCATGAAGGGTCAATAGGTCACCCCAAGCCAACTTTTCTTTCAATCGGTTAAACCACAGTGGGTCAACCCTACATGTAAGTCTTTGTTTCCCTGACCCTGTGTAAACAGTGAGCATAATTATCCTTTGAGGCTAGATAAACCTATTTGCTATTACTACGTCACATAGGGTCAAAGGGGAACGCTCAATCAAGGATAATTTGTTATGATCCTGTTGTACTGAGAGTATATTTTTGTAGGTTGGTAGACCTAAATCCCTAAATCTGTTTGCTATCCTCATGTTAGGTCATATGTCAACGATCAGCGAGGCATGGAGGTAGATAAACCTTTTCCCGAATGCATATTAGCATGATTAGGCGAAAGGCGTCGGAGAAGCAGCCTGTTGTCCTTTAAAAGGGTTCCTTCCGTGTGTCAGGTCTAGTGAGCATGAATGTGCTAGGCTAGACTAGTTGGGTGATAAAGATCACACATACAACAACTGATTTTAAGTCTCATTTATAAATGATTAGTACATAAAATATCATACACGCCTTGTGGTTGGTCAAAAACAAATAATAATAAGCAACGACGATTATATAAGTCGTAGCCTGATTGGTCAACATTTACGTACACAAACTTTGATTGATGAGAGAATCCTATTACGAAACCCGATCCATCAAAGCAGCTGGTCTGAATAATTATGTTAATGGCGTACTACCGGACTTACGTTACTCCGCGATACATTCCGCGATACATTACGGTTACAGGGAACGCCTGTATGTTTTCCAACTTTTTTGACTATGGCTTTGATGCTTTATCCGTGGTATTAAATCATCCCCTCCTACATCATTTATCTGATTTATTTCACACCACCTGTGTCTTGCCATCGTGCTTAATACCATTGCCACTGTTGTCCTAAGCATAGCCCAAGGCTCTTAAGTCTGGATGTAACTAGAAGCCCTATATATTACTTTTGAAAAATGTTGTTGTGTTAAAAAATTCCAACTTTAAACTTCAATTGTTCATAAAAAAACTAGTGCTGTTTCATATCCGATCCATCAAAGCAACTGGTCTGAATATTTATATTAATGGCGTGCTACCGGACTTACGGTACTCCGCGATACATTATGGTTCCGTTCCCTGTATGTATTCCAACTTTTTTGACTATGGCTTTGATGCTTTATCCGTGGTATTAAATCATCCCCCTACACCATTTATCTGATTTATTTCACACCACCTGTGTCTTGCCATCGTGCTTAATACCATTGCCACTGCTGTCCTAAGCATGGCTCAAGGCTCTGTAACTAGAAGCCCTATATATTACTTTTGAAAAATGTTGTTGTGTTAAGAAATTCCAACTTTAAACTTCAATTTGTCATAAAAACTTGTGCTATTTCATATTTTGTAAAAAACAAAATTAAAAAAAAACAAAAAAATTATATTATCCGAAGCACATATTTTAGTTTTTGAAACTAGCCCAACTCTGGCTGAAAGTCACCACGAGTGCCAAGTCATGTGGCAATACTGCAGCGCCTGCAGTGATTGCTACAAGTTCTACCGCTGCCACACTCAAGGTCCCTCAGCATGCGGTTAACGGTGTTGGATGGATGTAATTATCGGGTGGAAATTTAGAGCCCAACACGAGACTTTTTAAAGTTCTTGAGTTAAGAAATTACATGTTCGAAATTAAATTTCCTTAAAAAAGTGCTTTTACAGATTTTGTCTAATCAAAAGTTCAAATGTTGAGAGAAGTTACGATATAGAGCAGATTTTAGATTAAACATTAGCCCACACATGTGGCAAGGCACATCGTTGGAGTGTTTGACTTTTGGGTCGTCTAGACAATTAGTCCAGGGTGTTCACACCATTCGCACCATGTGCACACGTAAATACTAACGTCATGACCAGTTCAACCTGTCAAACTTAGGCTCAAACTTTACAGGCAAACGGAGCGTAATGAATAAAATAGAATCGTTTTGTTTTGTACGATTCTACTTTATTATAACACACCCCTATCAAGAGTTCGTCTTGTTTTGAAGTCGTTTTGGTGATAACTTTGTATATATTGTTGAAAACCATATCAAGTATAAACAATAAATATTATTATGATATTGAAGTGATTATTTGTTTCACTTCCTACAGTAATGCATTTATGACCATTAATGTGAGTGTATCACATCAGAGAGAAGTGTATAAAAATGATGTTACCTCTGAACATTATAACATCATACACTAATTTTACTCAGGTTAAACCTGTAGTGACAATTTTTGTAATAATATGAAGATGAAAACAGAATGTTTTGGTTTGGTTTTTCTACTTTTTGATATTGTACATTTGTTCCTTATACTTCTGTACTTCTATGACAAAATCATGACAATATGTATAACATCACATCAAATGGGTTTAACACCTGACGTTATTTCAAAATGTATCATGTCATACCATTATACTATAAAACATTGATACCTTGTGAACAATAATAACGATATTCATTGATGTAAGTAATCTAGAGTTCACATATTATTATTTTATACATGCATAGTCCTTGTAAAACGTAGACAGTCTCTCCAGCGATCCTTTCGAAGAATATGTACATAACATTTTAATGGAGTGGAAGTGATAGACCAGGCCTTCTCAATTAGATTTTGTGAAGCACCACTTGTGAGATGTTAGTGATCTAAAAGCGCCACTATCCCTGCGAGCGAAGCGAGCGGAGCGAAAAACGGGTGGGGTCCAGGTTCGCCCCCTGGAAGCTCATGGATTTCCCCCTTTTTAAGAGGCTAAGGAGAGCTATATTTGAATGCAATATGGTACAAGACATAAAGAGATGTTTGATGGTAAAATGTACAAAAAATGGTAGCAAATGTAGTGATAATCAATAGGCCTACTACTAATAATCATGAATTACCCCTACTGCAGTTAGTGGCTGAAGTGGCTCTGCGATCTGGTTGAAGTTGAGGATATATTTCTTCTTCTTTTTTATTTTATTTATCAAATTTTCAAATTTTATTTTATTTTATTTTATTTTTATTTTTTATGCGTCCTTCCGCGCGCCACTCGGACTGATGCAATGCGCCACAAGTGGCGCGCGCGCCACCATTTGAGAAGGCCTGTATAGACGATATTGATATATTATGACATACATTGTGAACCTCAAATACACACTGTGTCACTCATGCTCCAGACTTCATCGATCAAATATCCTCTGGAGTAGGCACAGTGAAACGCCTCTTCCTCGAGTTCATTGGATTTCACATGCAATATGAAGATTGTCCAACTATCTTACATTGCAAAGGTTTATTTGCATAGCCATTCCTATGCTCACGAGAATGCAGTCGGTCATTTCCTATCCATTTGGAAACAGAAGTTCATTATGACAACGTGTATTTGTGTGGAGGTTGAACAATATTAAATTAAGCTTCCTCATCGTTTTGCTTCATTATTTGGATGCATACACTATGTCATTACAGCTCTTTCGCAAATGTCCATATTTCACAGAAATATTGTTATAACCAACAAAAGATGGTAGTAGTCCTACACATAGGTTTACGTAAGACTTATTATAAATTCCTTCCTAGATGAGCCCATGAAAATGTTGCGAAATGCAGAATCTTTATTGTAGTTTTACTTTAGATTTTCTTCATTTTTAAGAACGGTCTGGACATGGAAGAGGACGTGGACGTGGTCCGCCGGAGCCATGTGATGAGCCATCAGAAGTAGCAGCTGAACGTACGTTGAACATAAAATAAATTCTCAAATAAATAGGAAGTACCAATCTTTTCCTGATACTAATCTCTCTATTAAAGGGGTATTGTTTGGCACTTAACTTAGAGATCGATTTACTTAATGTTCCCTAATGGTGACACATTGATCATGTTGATATTATACACCATATTGAAGCCCTTGTTGATAAGTTTCAAATATGCATACAATTTGACTAAGGTTGCTATGGATACCATATAGAGCCTCTGATTGGTTAAACAATCATAACTAAAAAATTAAAAATGCAAATTTCACCATACTTTGGTGACATGTGTAGGATGATAATATACATGTTTGTTTTTATTTGTTATATCATAGTGTTATTGCCACACACAATCTTCATGTTTATAACTTTGATATGGCAATTTCAGGCTCACCATGACTTTAGTATGATGCACATACATACTTTAGACTAAATTGTGCAAGGTTTTGTCGTAGAGAGTAAAGAAAGCATGTAGTGACCGGGTCAGACGTACATTTGTGAATTATGCCCATTTTCAAGAATTAACATTCCACTAGGCGATTTCGTTAATCGCATGTTCATTTTGAGCTTGGTTTCTGTCAGCAGTATCTAAACAGTATTACTAACTTCACATTCAAATTAAGACGCCTGCTGGGTGATTTGGCTTTATAACCCACTTGAGTAATAAATGTCGAGCGGCAAGTACACGTAGCACATAAAGTCCCTGACCAGGTGCTTTGAGACTGGCTAATTCAAAATATATAATCGGTACCAAAAATCTGAGATATACATTAAATGAGGAAATTTCTTCTCCGCAGTTTGATACCTCATTCAACAAAATCGAATGGATACTCTTAAAGTTATGGCGATTTCAATGACCACGCATAACAACAGCAACGTTGCACTAGGTATTCATTGAATTGTGTGTGATTACTGTCATAACTGTCACACAAATCAATGATTTCCTATACCTACATGTAGTGCAACTTTGCTGTTGTTATGCACGGTCATTGATATCGCCATAACTTTAAAAGTATCCATTCGATTTTGTTGAATGAGGTATCAAACTGCGGAGAAGAAATTTCCTTATTTAATAAATATCTCAGATCTCTGGTACCGATTATATATTTTGAATTAGCCAGCCTCAAAGCACCTGGTCAGGGACTTTATGTGCTAGGTGTATAATGGACTTTTAACAGAAAGATGATCAGTTCCAGGTATAGTACTTTCATGCCCGAACGTACACCCAATTTCCAAAAACAGCGGGCACACGTTAGCTCTATTCGCACCATTG
This sequence comes from Ophiura sarsii, assembly GCA_035610835.1. Lineage (NCBI taxonomy): Eukaryota > Metazoa > Echinodermata > Ophiuroidea > Amphilepidida > Ophiuridae > Ophiura > Ophiura sarsii. The sequence continues at coordinate 32,141,286 of CM069449.1, forward strand.
TTGCAGGGCTAATGACAGCTTGTGTACAAGGGCTAATGACAGCTTCTGTAATGGCTAATGACAGCTTGTGTAATGCATAACATGTTTCATTTTTAAATAGCTATACAGTGCAGACAATGTGAAGTATATAAAAGTTACAGCTCGCTAGCTACACGTTGCGGTCCTCAAGTGGTTGACTGCCCCACAAGAGTATGTTACGTGAGTATATTCCAAAACCTCTTAAAGACTATAACGATATTGTCATTGTTACAATGATGGTAAGCAGCGGTTCTTTGGTCCTATTTAAAATAATTAGCTGAAAGTGTCCTCTGACCATCGATAGCGTGGTGAAGAGGCGTTCCTTAATGACGTGACTTGCAACGGAATAAATATTAGACCATGCAATTAACTCTATCCCCTCCACCACCACATACCCTATCCACCACCCATGCCACGCCCATCCACCGCCGGTTATGCGTTGTAGCGTGACACCATGGTGCCACTAACCCCGCCACTATAATACATCTCGTTCTGTGAATCACTCCAAAATCATGAATACTGCCACGTTTCCGGTTGAGCTTGGGGATTTCAAGCGACTGCGTACCAACTTTTCGATCAATTTTTTTCTCTCGATCACTAGCACGTCTAGGTTGGTGTAAATCGTGAGGTACGCTGTCGCTTGAAATCCCCAGCTCCAGTATTTTTTTGCCACGTTACTAGATGAATCGTGTAGGCGCCCAATGATCTTTAAGTCGTGGACATTGGTAGTCTGAGGTTTTATATAATGTATGTTTGTTTATAATTCTGATTATCGGGGAGTGGGGGATTCCCCAAGAGTAATACTGTGTGTTATTGCCATAGACATTGAATGTCTGGCTAAGACGCGAACATATCAATTAAGATTATATTGAGTGGAATGTTCTCCACCATTGCATTGAATTGATTTTGAGTTTTGTATACGTCCCCGCCATGTCTCGCAGCCGGGGTTTCAAGTAAGAAGTCCGTTATGGTGGTTTTGTGCAGCCTACCGCTGCATTAATTAGGCTAATGTGAGGTTTTGGCAGCAAGAGCCGGGAATGATATCGGGAAGTACGCCTTTGAACATATTTCTAACGAAATTTAACATGATACAACTTACGACATTTTCTATTTCTCAGATCCAAAGAGTAGAAACCATTTTCAGACCGTCATGCGCGCACAAACCAGCCATTCGATCTTCACGCGCCTGCTGCGTAACTACAAACTATGGTTTTTAATGTTCTTTTGGGGGGAGGGGTCGGGGCACGAGGGATTGGCCTGTGACTGTATATGAGATTATTGTAATTTCCGGGAAAGGGGCATCAAGGTGGAAAGCCCGGGTAGCGGATGCCCCGGCTCCGTCAGCTTGCCTCGGCCTGAGGCGGCTGGGCTCTGGGAAAGTGTTTTTATTTCAAATGTCCCTTTTCAATACCCTGCTATTTTTGGTTGATGTTGTGGTCTGTCCCCATGAGCTTGATTGGTAAATTATGTAACACATTTCTCTGTGACCTGTCGTTCTACCTCTGTTTTGGTAAGATTATTTTAGTTCATTTTAATATTCTTGGTATGTATGCGCTGCTTGGTATAGAACATTGCTGATCCCCTATCTTATCTGTGACACTACCCTCACAAAGAAAATGTTCTCGGTCTACTGTAGTTAGATTATTATTTTACAATGAAGGATAATCAACATGAGACGAATTGGCGACACAAGATAGAGACAAAAGGGTTATATTAAATACAAAGCTTATACAGGCAATGAATTTGTCTGAACCTCCTGTTATAATAGTTGGTATGATAAACGAATTGATTTTCACAGATAATTTCATTATTCTTCGAATAATTCCGCTTCAATTTTTTTTTCTTCTCGAAAATCTTAGTATTTCCCCAAAATGAAACCTACTCCATCCCGCCCTTCGGCTTTAACAACGCATATTGTTTTCATTTTCAGGCGATTGCTGACTATTCATTGGAGCTCGCCAAGTTTAAGTTTGCCTGTGATACGGATGGAACTGCGTGCCCCGCGATCAACGATGAATCTTCAACGAATTATCAAGGGCATGAATCAAATACTCGTTGCTGCAAAGGCCAAGACTTTTGTGCCGATGATATTTTAAACATAAGAAAATAAAATAAATAATAAATAAATAAATAAATAAATAAATAAATAAATAAATAAATAAATAAATAAATAAATAAATAAATAAATAAATATACTAATAAATAAATAAATAAATAAATAAATAAATGAATAAATAAATAAATAAATAAATAAATAAATAAATAAATAAATGAAAAAATAGTTGGGTCTGTATTCATTTGAACTTGATTTTTTTATATCACCATAAACTGTGTACGTATGATAGATAATACTGACATATTTTTCACTTAAATGGACAACAATTATTACTTTTGGAACATTTATGTAGTGACAAATACGAAAACAATTTATTGTTTACATTTTAAATTGACCCCTATTTGCGGTAAATTTCCATCTGAAATCAGGTATGGAATTAGAAGGGTTCGTATAAGACTGTATTACAAAAATAACAGTTGACCTAACTGAGGGAACTTTTTGGCCAGTAAAAAGAATCATCGATATAAGGCAAGGTTAATTAAAGGTGTATGTTCTGATCACATTTCTGGCTATGATTTCTTTTACACATCAAGATATTTTGATATCAGAAGAATCCACATATTTTTCTCATTATATCTGTAAAATCTTAGGGGAATTATATACTAAAATGTGGTGAATTACTGCCAAAGGTGGTTAACCATCCGCCAGTTTGTGTACTACTCCATGGGCACATTTCTTGTGACATTGTGCTTCTAAAATTAGAACCATTGAAACCATGCGACTCAAACTTTGGAATGTGACAATTTTTAAGGATGAACTTTCGTGTAAAATAGAAAACATCAAGTTGAAATTTGGACCAGCAATCAGAGCATCTACCTTTAAGGTCTAAAACATATTGTTTGATTAGCCTACCCGAGCTACCCGAAAGAACCCTAAATATGTTTTTATTATTTGGAGGTATGACAAAAATAAATATGGAGAATAAAAGTGTTTCAAATTGAACAAAGTATAAAGTTTGTTACTGTAAATTTCATTTTTGGCTATTTTAAGTAAAACACATGTATTACAGTACGCACATCGTCGTTGGACAGGGTTAACTCCATATAATTTCACCTCTAAAATTAAAACCTCATGGAAAAAATGGCCCTCACTTTCAAAACCTCCTATGTGCATTTTCAGTTCAACCTACAAGACAACAATGTCCAACATTTCTAACATAGCTTTGATTGATGTATGTAATGTAGCTACATGTATATGAAAGAGAGATGTGGAAGAAATATAAAATAATTACCATGTCAATAGCTTTATTTTATTTTTAATGGCAAACTATTGTATAAGCACTGCCAAAAATACACATAGGAGGTTTTGAAACTGGGGTCCACTTTTGACATAGATTTTGATTTTAGTAAAGAGACGGTCTGCGATGGAAATATACGATCATTTTATTAAAGGGACGGTCTGAATGAGGGAAATATATGTTAAGTTAAAGGGACGGTCTGTGATGGAAATATACGATCATTTTATCAAAGGGACGGTCTGAAAGAGGGAAATCTACGTTAAGTTAATTAAAGGCATATTATGTGATATTTTCCAAGTAGCGCCCTCTATCATTCATTATTACTATGAAAGCAGATTTTCTTGCAGATTTGCATTTTTGATCATAAATCATGAAGATCTTCCAAGTTAGAGATCGATACGATTCATCCTAATTACTTCAAAATCATGGTTTGAAAATAAAATAGATTGTACCGAGCGGTACAATCTATTTTTCAAATTTTACTCTAAATTCACTATTTTAAACCATGATGTTGAGGTTATTATGAATCGTATCGCTCTGTAACTTGGACTATGTTTATGACTTATGATCAGAAAAGTAAATCTGCTTCCAATTTGTTTTCGAGGATTGAGGGCGTCCCATGTAAAAGATCACATTATATACCTTTAAGGAACGGCCTGTATGAGGGAACTCTGTGGTAAGTTGGTTAAGGGACGGACTGTGATGGAAATCTACGCCAATTTTTTTTATGGAAATCTATGATCATTTTTTATAGGGACGGCCTGTATGAGGGAAATATATGTTAAGTGTATTAAGGGATGGCCCATATAAGGGCAATCTGTATGTTAAGTGTATTAATGGATGATCTGTATGTGGAAAATCTACGTTAACTTCATGTAAGGGTCGACGTACATTATGAACCAACGTCTGAAACAATATATATTGGATATCTTACATTCTTAAACCATAAATATTGAAATCCAACATACACACTATTTTTCAGTGTTATCATGCTTTATTCCGTGGAGGGCGCTATAACGGAATAAAGCTAATAACACATGTTCCATGTTTTAACACAGACACAGTAACACTGTAGTGAAATAGTTAGTCTGTTACGGTAACTACTGTAAAAACACAAATATCAGGATTGGGATATCAGGATATTTGTGACGTCGCGTATGGCCGCCTGCGGTGAACAAACGCGAAATATGACACAACCTATACATTATGAGACCAACGTATATAGCAAAACATATATTTTATTCCATTAATCGTGATTTGGTGTCATTTTAAAATATATAGAAGGCCTGTACTTTCTATATCAACAAAGAAAATTAATATAAAGTAATTAATTAATTAATTAACAAATTAAAGTCATTTAATTAACAAACTTATTATTTTACAAATTTGTACTTCGGGAGGGTAGGGAGCCAGGTTCATAAGAGGACTGTGAAATACGCCGTTCATTTCATTTTTAACAATCTGAATAAATTTTCATTTCCACGGCTGCTTTGTTAAACTTTAACTTAAAAATACATCATTACAATCAACTTTTATGTTGATTTTCAGTGTATCATTTATCCACGATGCAATATTTTTCCAAAAAACTATTTATTATAGGCATAGCCAAAACATATGTTCAATAGTTTGTTAACGAGTTACTCGGAATAATACAATGTAGCAGCTTAAATGTAAAATATCTCACTTTTTATATTAGTCGAGAAACGACTAATATACTGTATTTGTCCTGTTTCTTTCTTCTTATATTAGTCGAGAAACGACTAATATACTGTATTCTAGCTGTTTCTTCTTCTTCTTTCTTTCTCCTGTCATGGGACCTATAGCTCCGTAACCATTGAGCCGATTTTGACCATATTTGGTCATAAGTACTCTTATGTGCACCACTACTCAGGTTGTAAAGCATAAGGGGTCTAAGGTCACACAAGGGTAACTAGGGGTCAAAACGTGATTTTCACTTAAAACGCATTTGCAATTTATTCAAATGACCTAGGATCTTGAGAATTGGCCAACATATTCCTTTTGACCGTACGCATATATAATAGTTCGGTTTTTTAAATCGAAAAATGTTTGGGGTTTACTAGGGGTCAAATTGTAAATTTTACTCCATTCACTCAAAACCCTACTTGTCCGAGGGAAAATGACTGATGATACTCAGAATTGGTCAAAAGATTCCTTTAATTTATGTACATATAGGGTGCTTCTCCACTAAAAGTGAAATGTCAAACGGGGTCACTAGGGGTCATTGAACTTTACAATGGGAAAATATAAGGCATGCTCCGATTTTGACCAGATTTCTTTTATTATGTGGGCATTGATGAGACAAGAACAAAAGTCAATCATACCGTTAAGGTCAAAGGTCAAGAAAAGGTCCCTAGGGGTCAAAATGTACATTTTCACTCCGCGCACTCAAAATACTACTTGTCCGAGACGAAATGACCGATGATTGTCAGAATTTGTCAAAAGATTCCTCTTATCCATGTTCATATAGGGTGCTTCTCCATTAAAAGTGACATGTCAAACGGGGTCACTAGGGGTCATTGAACTATACAGGTGTAAAACTGAAGACATGCTCGGATTTTGACCGGACTACTTTTTTCTTGTGCGCATTGATAAGCCAATAAAAAAAATCAATTATAAGTTTGGGGTCAAAGGTCAAGAAAAGGTCATTAGGGTTCAAAATGTATTTTTTTTAACTACTTCAGGGCTGAAATTTATAAAAACAATTATCACATATAGTACAACTTAAGGTTATTGCCCTTTGACAACATATAGCAAGGTCAAAGGTCAAAGCCCTCGACTAATATCAGTGATCTAAGATCACAATTATCTCTAGTTCTTCTTCTTCTTATATTAGTCGAGAAACGACTAATATACTGTATTCGTCCTGTTTCTTTCTTCTTCTTCTTCTTCTTCTTCTTCTTCTTCTCCTGTCATGGGACCTATAGCTCCGTAACCATTGACCCGATTTTGACCATATTTGGTCATAAGAACCCTTGTATGCACCACTACTCAGGTTGTAAAGCATAATGGGTCAAAGGTCACACAGGGGTCACTAGGGGTCAAAACGTGATTTTCACCTTAAAACGCATTTGCAATTTAGTGAAATGACCTAAGATCGTCAAAATTGGTCCACATATTCCTTTTGACCGTACGCATGTACAAAAGAACGGTTTTTAAAATTAAAAATCATTTGGGGTCACTAGGGGTCAAAATGTAAATTTTACTCCATTCACTCAAAACCCTACTTGTCCGAGGGAAAATGACTGATGATACTCAGAATTGGTCAAAAGATTCCTTTGATCAATGTTCATATAGGGTCCTTCCACACTAAAAGTGACATGTCAAACGAGGTCACTAGAGGTCATTGAACTTTACAGGGGAAAAATATAAGGCATGCTTTGATTTTGACCGGGTTTCTTTTATTTTGTGGGCATTGATAAAACAAGAACAAAAGTCAATCATACCGTTAAGATCAAAGGTCAAGAAAAGGTCACTAGGGGTCAAAATGTACATTTTCACTCCTCGCACTCAAAATACTACTTGTCCAAGAGATAATGACTTATGATTGTCAGAATTAGTCAAAAAATTCCTCTTATCCAAGTCCATATAGGGTCCTTCTCCACAAAAAGTGACATGTCACACGAGGTCACTAGAGGTCATTGAACTATACAGGTGAAAATCTTAAGACATGCTCCGATTTTGACAAGACTACTTTTTTCTTGTGCGCATTGATCAGCCAAGCAAAAAAGTCAATTACAAGTTTTGGGTCAGAGGTCAAAAAAAGGTCACTAGGGGTCAAAACGTGATTTTCACTCAAAACGCATTTGCAATTTAGTGAAATGACCTAGGATCGTCAGAATTGGTCAACATATTCCTTTTGACCGTACGCATGTACAATAGTTCGGTTTTTAAAATCAAAAAATATTTGGGGTCACTAGGGGTCAAAATGTAAATTTTCACTCCATTCACTCAAAATGCTACTTGTCCGAGAGGAAATGACCTATGATTATCAGAATTAGTCAAAAGGTTCCTCTCATCCATGTTCATATAGGGTCCTTCTCCACTAAAAGTGACATGTCACACGGGGTCACTAGAGGTCATTGAACTTTACAGGTGAAAATCTTAAAACATGCTACGATTTTGACGGGACTACCTTTTTCTTGTGCGCATTGATCAGCCAAGCAAAAAAGTCAATTACAAGTTTTGGGTCAGAGGTCAAGAAAAGGTCACTAGGGGTTCAACTGTATTTATTTACTCCATTTACCACTCGAAGGGGTTAACATGTAACACACCCGACTAATATTCGTGATCTCCGATCACAGGTCATGTCTAGTATGTTTTTATATTAGTCGAGAAACGACTAATATACTGTATTCGTCCTGTTTATATTAGTCGAGAAACGACTAATATACTGTATTTGTCCTGTTTCTTTCTTCTTATATTAGTCGAGAAACGACTAATATACTGTATTCGTCCTGTTTCTTTCTTCGTCTTCTTTCTTTTTCTGTCATGGGACCTATAGCTCCGTAACCGTTGAGCCGATTTTGACCATATTTGGTCATAAGAACCCTTATGTGCACCACTACTCAGGTTGAAAAGCATAAGGGGTCAAAGGTCACACAGGGGTCACTAGGGGTCAAAACGTGATTTTCACTTAAAACGCATTTCCAATTTAGTGAAATGACCTAGGATCGTCAAAATTGGTCCACATATTCCTTTTGACCGTACGCATGTACAAAAGAACGGTTTTTAAAATTAAAAATAATTTGGGGTCACTAGGGGTCAAAATGTAAATTTTACTCCATTCACTCAAAACCCTACTTGTCCGAGGGAAAATGACTGATGATACTCAGAATTAATCAAAAGATTTCTTTGATCAATGTTCATATAGGGTCCTTCCACACTAAAAGTGACATGTCAAACGAGGTCACTAGAGGTCATTGAACTTTACAGGGGAAAAATATAAGGCATGCTTCGATTTTGACCGGGTTTCTTTTATTTTGTGGGCATTGATAAGACAAGAACAAAAGTCAATCATACCGTTAAGATCAAAGGTCAAGAAAAGGTCACTAGGGGTCAAAATGTACATTTTCACCCCTCGCACTCAAAATACTACTTGTCCAAGAGATAATGACCTATGATTGTCAGAATTGGTCAAAAGATTCCTCTTATCCATGTCCATATAGGGTCCTTCTCCACTAAAAGTGACATGTCACACAAGGTCACTAGAGGTCATTGAACTATACAGGTGAAAATCCTAAGACATGCTCCGATTTTGACAGGACTACTTTTTTATTGTGCGCATTGATCAGCCAAGCAAAAAAGTCAATTACAAGTTTTGGGTCAGAGGTCAAAAAAAGGTCACTAGGGGTCAAAACGTGATTTTCACTCAAAACGCATTTGCAATTTAGTGAAATAACCTAGGATCGTCAGAATTGGTCAACATATTCCTTTTGACCGTACGCATGTACAATAGTTCGGTTTTTAAAATCAAAAAATATTTGGGGTCACTAGGGGTCAAAATGTAAATTTTCACTCCATTCATTCAAAATGCTACTTGTCCGAGAGGAAATGACCTATGATTGTCAGAATTAGTCAAAAGGTTCCTCTCATCCATGTTCACATAGGGTCCTTCTCCACTAAAAGTGACATGTCACACGGGGTCACTAGAGGTCATTGAACTTTACGGGTGAAAATCTTAAAACATGCTCCGATTTTGACGGGACTACCTTTTTCTTGTGCGCATTGATCAGCCAAGCAAAAAAGTCAATTACAAGTTTTGGGTCAGAGGTCAAGAAAAGGTCACTAGGGGTTCAACTGTATTTATTTACTCCATTTACCACTCGAAGGGGTTAACATGTAACACACCCGACTAATATTCGTGATCTCCGATCACAGTCCATGTCTAGTTCTTCTTTCTCCTGTCATGGGACCTATAGCTCCGTAACCATTGATCCGATTTTGACCATATTTGGTCATAAGAACCCTTATGTGCACCACTACTCAGGTTGTAAAGCATAAGGGGTCAAAGGTCACACAGGGGTCACTAGGGGTCAAAACGGGATTTTCACTTAAAACGCATTTCCAATTTAGTGAAATGACCTAGGATCGTCAAAATTGGTCCACATATTCCTTTTGACCGTACGCATGTACAAAAGAACGGTTTTTAAAATTAAAAATCATTTGGGGTCACTAGGGGTCAAAATGTAAATTTTACTCCATTCACTCAAAACCCTACTTGTCCGACGGAAAATGACTGATGATACTCAGAATTGGTCAAAAGATTCCTTGGATCAATGTTCATATAGGGTCCTTCCACACTAAAAGTGACATGTCAAACAGGGTCACTAGGGGTCATTGAACTTTACAGAGGGAAAATATAACGCATGCTCCGATTTTGACCGGGTTTCTTTTATTTTGTGGGCATTGATGAGACAAGAACAAAAGTCAACCATACCGTTAAGATCAAAGGTCAAGAAAAGGTCACTAGGGGTCAAAATGTACATTTTTACTCCTCGCACTCAAAATACTACTCGTCCAAGAGATAATGACCTATGATTGTCAGAATTAGTCAAAAGATTCCTCTTATCTATGTCCATATAGGGTCCTTCTCCACTAAAAGTGACATGTCACACGAGGTCACTAGAGGTCATTGAACTATACAGGTGAAAATCTAAAGACATGCTCTGATTTTAACGGGACTACTTTTTTCTTGTGCGCATTGATCAGCCAAGCAAAAAAGTCAATTACAAGTTTAGGGTCAGAGGTCAAGAAAAGGTCACTAGGGGTCAAAACGTGATTTTCACTTAAAACACATTTGCAATTTAGTGAAATGACCTAGGACCGTCAGAATTGGTCAACATATTCCTTTTGACCGTACGCATGTACAATAGTTGGGTTTTTAAAATCAAAAAATATTTGGGGTCACTAGGGGTCAAAATGTAAATTTTCACTCCATTCACTCAAAATGCTACTTGTCCGAGAGGAAATGACCTATGATTGTCAGAATTAGTCAAAAGATTCCTCTCATCCATGTTCATATAGGGTCCTTCTGCACTAAAAGTGACATGTCACACGGGGTCACTAGAGGTCATTGAACTTTACTGGTGAAAATCTTAAAACATGCTCCGATTTTGACAGGACTACCTTTTTCTTGTGCGCATTGATCAGCCAAGCAAAAAAGTCAATTACAAGTTTTGGGTCAGAGGTCAAGAAAAGGTCACTAGGGGTTCAACTGTATTTATTTACTCCATTTACCACTCGAAGGGGTTAACATGTAACACACCCGACTAATATTCGTGATCTCCGATCACAGTCCATGTCTAGTTTCCCTTTAATCGTTACTTTGAAAGGAAGAGACCATATATTTCTCCAATTGATTTCATGTGGGAATTTCAGTAGATGCTCGTAATATATCTGACTTGTATCTTTACCTTTATCATTATTGATATCATATTTAGATGCTTTGTTTAATATAATTTTCCATTTACATATGGGAAGCTTTTAATGATACCTTAGTAAGATACAAAGTCAATACATGTCCCATATGTGTGGTACGTGGCATAGGAAAACCCTTCACATGGTCATTTTCTAGCAACTTGCTTTTTTATTTAGCAGTCAGCTACATTATTCTACTGATTTCAGAACTGTTTAAAAATACCATCTAGAACTACAGTTATATTTTTTTAAAGACGGCCAGTTTATACGCAACAATAAAACATGAAACTGAAAATTCAAAGGTTAAAGTTCCGTACTGTTTGCAATGTTATTACCAATGTTAGATTCTTCACTTTCAAAATCTTTACATTGCATTGTTGGAATTCACAAGTGGTTTACATGGTCATATCTACATTTTAGTTCATTCACCTCAGATTTCTTGGCAAAAATTTGATAATTTAGGTTCAAAAAGTGCTAAAAGTAAACTTTTCATCTGGAATTTTACATAAAAAACTCCTAGGGACTAAAGATAAAGGTCTAATCCCTATCTTGGGACCAAAGTTGGAAAGTTGACTTGGAACTCATTTGTAAGGAATAATTTGGCTTGACACAGATATCTCAATATTAACATTAGCGACTTCCGACGGGTTTACCCATACCGCCACACATATTCAGCATAATTTTGAATATTAACAGCGGGTACAACGGATGCAGGTGGTGTTTTGTTAAAAAAAAGAAAAATGGGTTTTGACTTATTACTATATTTTATGATTATAGTTATGATAATATATTATGAAACTACTGTTGGTCTAGTAATTTATGGATAGTTTTGTAAGTAATTCAATACTATTCCGCTCGTAACACCATAACGAAATATCTAAGGTGAGGGATTTCTACTCATATTAAAATCTCAATTCCCATGGCGAGAATTATGGTCATCGTTGGGTGTGGGCACAACACTAAAATCGGTTTCAGCAAATGTGTCACCTCTTGCATATTGGCGGAGATGCAACGTTGACTTGATGGGGATGTACTGTTGTAAATTGTTATTTGCCATGTTAATAATTAGAGAATAATGACTGCGTAACAACTGTTTTCGTGAATTTGTTTTAAAATCAGAGGTTTTTGTTCTGGTCTGAGGAATTGTCCCGAGGGGCGCAGCCCCCGAGGGACAATTCCGAATGACCAGAACAAAACCCGAGGATTTCAAAACAAATTCACGAAAACAGTTGTTAAGCAGTCATTATTCTCATTCATTACTGAAAAATATGCATATTTTATCCAAATCGTTGATTTGTACCGATATAATCTTGCTAATAATTAATTAGTTTTCTGTTTATTTTGTCCACCCCTTCTTAGTTATTGAAACAGTCCAAGTCGGGTCATCCCCTCATTAACATTTTTATCATTCAACCAATCAGAAATAAGCTTTAATCGTGTTTCCTCATAACTCATTGAATATTCAGTTTAGGGGCGTGAGGCGTTTATTTGATTGGTCGGTCATTGAGCAAAACAATGGAACACTTTGGCGCAGTACTTTCAGGCAATTATTAGTAACCCGCGCTCGGCGTGCGCGTTCTCATCTAACGAATAATTTGATTGGAACGCACTTGGTACGCAGCTATCGCGATTATTCATGAAGTAATGAATGCCCAGTTAATCCTCTTAAATAGTGCGCTAGAGTACAGTCCTCAAAATAAGTAACTGATAAGGTAATGCTCTCAACCCCAACACTATAGCTCCTACGTAAAGGTATAAAGTTGTAACATAGCACGTGAAGATTGAATGAAAACTAACTCAGTTATTTGCTTAAAACCAAAACAAAGTGTTTTTTAAATTTTATTTTGACATTTCGTTCGCCACAACGCAGCCTCAATTAGCAACAGGCAGATTATTGATTAATTGGTAGCGACAACTCACGGGTCAATAGTAAGATCATGGACTTATGGTAAGATGAGGATTGGAGATGCTTCAATTGACCAATACAGCCAATACACATCATGGGTTTTGAACACGCAGGACAGCTGTACCTGTCACGCTGTCCTGCGTGTTCAAAACCCACGTGTGAAAATGTTGCGTTCTTAATTGATTACTAAATTTTCGTGAACAATATTTCAAATTAAAGAGAAGTGTTTTCTTTATAACTTCATAATTTAATATTTTTACGTTGGAGCTATTATAGTGATGGACTTTACATTTATTACGTGGTCAGTTACTTATTTTGAGGACTGTATAAACCACTGATCAATAAATCTTTCTGAAAAATAAAAGCTGAGAAGAATACCAAGATTAGGCCAAATATATATTTTGGTGTGTTATTTATGGAAAGAGGCACTCAAGAAACCGGAGCTTTACGATTTATAAACCATGTTTCTAAAGGTATAAGATAGACGAACTGGCCAAAATGTTTGGTCATGACATTTTGCGTCGGTCACCCTATCATTGTGATTTAACCCGGAAGAACTAATACTAAAATTAAACATCATCTTGCAAAGCACAACAAAACTTGCAATATCAATGACATTCAACAACAACAACAACAAATCGATGAAGGCATTGGAAGAAGTGTCCCCACCAGATTGGAAACATGCGTGTCGTCTGTTTAATACCAATATACCATGGAAATGCTGTAGTTTCCATATACAATCGAAAAAAATAACTATCCCTCTAACTTTAAACGGCATAGCGCATGCCCAAGATAATTCCATTTACCTTGTCTTACGGAATTTAATCAGTTTTTAAAACTAAAATATTTCTTTTCTATTTTTCTGTATTTTCACGATGCCACAACTCTGTGTAAAATAGGTTACATGATGTAATGGCTATGCCTATATTATTCGGCTTGATTTAAACATCAATGCTATGCATTGCCAGAGCTATTAGTTTCCAAAATAAACATGGAATTTAATGAAAACAATTAATATATCAAGCCGCACACAAAATTGTTATTCCTGATAAAAATCTTTTATCTTCATTTCAATTTCAATATTTCATTTTGTACATAATAGTTCTTGTATTGAAATTGTTGGATAAAAAATTACAATTCATGGTTGTGTCTAGAATTGATCAAAAGGAACCATCATACAAGGCCGCGTAGTCTCAAGCACTTTCAGGCCCCTGCTACTGAGATTCTCGGCGGCTGTGACTCCGATACAACGTGCAAGTGTGATAGAAACAAATCTTAACACAGACGGGACCAGCTAAATGCCGAGAACAGCATAGAGAAAGCCATTGACTTTCGGCAGCTCGTGCATTGTCCTGGTTCCCAATTTGAATACGATTTTTACATTTAAAATAAACAATCGGGTTCCAACCCGTCGGCAATAAATATGTTGAAAACACCATGTATACCGCCCTCTAAAAACCGTAGGACAATCCAGTTAGGGATCACGTCAAAACTCGATCGCCCGTTGACCGCCGGTTACGGCCGGTTCCGCCCGGTTCTCACAAAACGTGTCGTCTGTTATAATATACACACATAATGAGGTCAAATAGCTACACTCTGAAGAAGACGACCGGTTTATACTGCCTCGTCACACGCGTGAGCAATACAGTCTTGAAGTAATGGGTTTCAGTTGACAACCAGTACAATACAGCTAATTATTTTCGCTGGGGTTGGCTTTTTCAATCTGTTTATAGCTCAATTAACTTTTTAAAATCAATACCGAAAGTATATGAATGGTTTTTTTATGGAACGATTATAGAGAGCTATTATGACCGCAAAGTATAAACAGATTGATAGTGTAAATTGAATTGATCTGGTTACAGCATTAAGTCAACCGGCGGTTGTTCAGTGTTGCATGCGTGAATATTCATACCAGTAAAACATTTGACCTGAAAGAACCGGGCGGAACCGACCGTAACCGGCGGTCAACGGGCGGTCGAGTTTTGATGTCTTCCCTTAAGGTTGGTCCGGCAAAAACCCAGACAATCCAAGTGGGGCTACACAGGGCTTGGACACAGTTTCGTCCGGGCTTAGCCTCTCAACAAGCTCTTGCGTTGTAGTTTTCAATTCGCAAGCCAACGCATCACCAAACCTATCATTGTGACTTTATATCCAATTAAACTTGAGGATTGCGCACAGAAATAGTCATATACATATTCAGTTTTAAGCGGCCAATGCAACGTAGTCTAAATTTAACCGGAACTACCGCACATTGATTGAGGGCGTATCAGCTCATATTGGTCCTGTTTTATCAATCCAGTCACCCCTCCTTAGTTATTCCTCCATGGCACTGTCAAATAACTCCTCAACAGTTAATACATAACTCAACACTCTCACTCCCAAAAACGAGTATCGATTTGAAAAGATGAACTGATTGTCCAAAATACAAATCTCTTATTGATCAACATAATGTATCTAGGTAATTGTCCATCTTGCAAACAATTATACAACCTTTACTTACGTTTTTAAGAATTATTTGAGGATCTAAACTATTCTGATTCGCCTAGCATAATAATGCCTCTGCGCATTAACTTTGTATGAAGAGCGTAGAAGAAGATGTATCCCCTATCATTATTTACTTTACTTTGAAATCCTCATGAAATTACCCATCAGATGATATATAATTGTCAAAGGTTACTACGTAAGGTAATTATACCGGCTAGTGAATGTCTCCAATTTTTGTTTTATATATTTCAAGAATTTTCAGACATATTTTTAAGGATGTACCTTTCCATGATCTAAACTACATTTCTAAATTCCTCTAGTTACAAGCTTTCCAAAAATGTTTACATTTGCTATCATAGGTTGAAAACTTTTTTCTGTTATAGTCATTTTTATAAATCCGGTAAAATGAGGCTGATTATTCATGTTGACTGTGTAGCGAATAGGAAGAAAGCTGATGATCATGGTCTTATCCATAATTCATTAGTTGTTACAAATAGTTGACAAGTCTGTTAAACCACATACCTAAATACTACTAAATATCCTTCATAATGAGACCAGAATGGTGTTTTTAACATCAGGGGATGACTAGTTATTGTAAAAGTAACAAAGCATGGAATTATCCACATTGAGTTTGCACAGGCAGCACCCCTTCCGGCACCACCCCTGGTCCTCAAATTTCAAACAGCTGTATCTCCCTTTCTGTATTAGCTATACCAATGCAATTTTAAAGGCAGATAGCTTGTTATCAGGGCTTTAAAATGATTTTGTTGAGATATCTTTTGTGGTTTTAAAAATATTTAAGGAATATGACAGCATGACACTAAAAAGTGTAACAGCACCACCCTATTGGGACTCGGAAGCGAGTTCATAACGCGTGACCATATTTAAAGATAATCTCTATAATAGCCACTTTTGGATAAATGATTCTGATAAACATCAGTATGGATAATTCTAACAGCAAGTGGCTACATTCAGCTAAGACAAAATCATCATTAAAGTACTATGTACTATTGAAAAGCAAATCTGGCTTAGAAGATTACTTACTATGTAAATTAGATTTTACGGTGCAACGATGAAATTCAAAGGTCGGTCTAATACCTTACCACTCAACGGCCGTGCTCATTCATGAAAAGCTGATATAAATATTTACTGCCCATTATGCGATAAAGATATTGAAGATCTTATTTTTTTAATTTATTATGTAGTGCTTTAAATCATATAGTCGAGTTGCAGGCAACCTTAACCGTGACATGACTTACATCTGCGATTTTATTGCATTATATGTTAGCTTAGAGGACGTAGATTACAAATCCGCCGGATGCCAAAATTCTACTTTTGGGCAAAAAGAATTATGACCTCATTTGACATTTCTGCTTTTTCCAATTGTTTGAAATTTAAGTGTTTATCATTATTATGCATAAACATATCATGTATGGTATCAAATTAAAGCTGATAACCCATATAACACGTTGGTATAGGCTCCATGCCAAATATACGTAGCAGTAATCCATTAAAGGTCATTAAAGGTCATATAAAGTATTTGACCATGTACTTTTATACAACCAATTGAAATAGCGTGAATGATGTAGTTCCAATCTAAAATATGCTTCCATCTTATATTTTATCTCTTTATCGCCTTTATTCAGTGTCTGACATTCTTTTTTACTTATCCCATTTATTCAGTGTCTGACCTGTTGTCTAATATTGCATGCAGTGCTCTGGTTCCTACGTACATGTACATATACCTGTAACGCCAATGAATAGATTCCTAATGTTCCTAATAAGGGCAGTATTGTCTATGTTCTGTCATTCTGCAGATATTGATATGATCAACAGAGGGCTCCCTTTAGTCCACTAGTAATACAGTGATTGCACCCGTTAGTGACCGACCCGCCCCGTGTAAAAATCGAATATGAACATTCAATTGCGGTCAGGTAACTTGGACCCGACGGCAGTAATATAGTACTCGAGTCCGGACTCAAACTCGGACTCGAGACCGGTCATGGGCACTAGGGACTCGTGCATTGTGCCCGAGTCCTGTCCGAGTCCAGTCAATATTGGCTTATTTTGTTTGCAGTAATTAAATACATATTTAGTCATTCAATCTTCAACGGTTTAGAAATAATGTAATAAATCAGCACAGCTTTCTGGAAAGACAAAATAATTGTCTATCAACTGCTCAAACTAATCTTTTTCATTGATAAAGTTACTCCATTACCTGCCTCATCATACCCCATTTGAGGCTTACATTCGTTAGAAGTGTCCTCGTTTGTTAAGTCTATTGCCAATGGTTCCAAATTTAATTGGTCCGGAAAATCATCGGTCTAATCAATCAGTGGGGGCAGTGGTTGTGATGCGCCATCTTTCTCATCATCAGCAGATACAGGTGGTATTAAGTCTAGCAATGGATCTAAATAGTATAGACTGTTGAAATCCATTGTTGATACAGTTGAAATGTTCATGGATTTGATGTACTAGCTATTCAATGGTAAAGGTTGTATATCGTACAGCTGTTTGGAAGATCCCATGAATGCAATTACAATTTCCTCAGATCAACTCTGATATTTATAACAAAATTAGGTGGGGAGGGCGCTTTACAGTATCTCTTGGTTACCATAAAAACATATGTAAATTGTGTGTAAACATTTAAAACTACTCATTAAAAGCTTTTGTTTTAAATACATCTCATCTATTTTGGCGCCAAAAGTCGGCCATTTTATTTCAGTTCCCGCCATAAGCGGCCATTTTATAATTTCCCGCCAAAAGTCGGCCATTTTGGATGGCGCCCTTTGAGTTTGCCCACGTTGGGGGCGTCTTAACACTTTACCCTCCTTCTACTGACGGGGGATCAGCCCTAAGCAGTAATACGGAGTTTTTAAACGGGTTGGCCATTGATAGAAGTTGACCTATGGTGAACAATTCAGCACCACCCTACTACGGTCGGAAGACGTAGCTTGTCGTCCGCTTTGCCAGATATGATGATGTTTGTATTAAGAAATTCAAACTTTTAACTTCAATTTGTCATAGAAATGAGTGCTATATCATATTTTGTAAATAAAAAAGGTTCAAATTTCGAAAAAGAAATCACTTTATATTATACATTGATACAGGGTGAGTCAAAAAAAAGTGTACTCAACTTGAAGGAATTTTAAAAGGAAATTATATGACATTTGTCACCCAAATTATTGTAATGGTAAACAAGACCTTTGGTTAGAATTGGTTAAGAGAAACTCATTTTACGGTACCATCTTCGAAGGCTCAAATTCAATATCAGCAGGTATTATATTATCAATAACAAATTACAGTCCTGACAAAAGGTTCTAAAGTCTTCTACGGCAACGTATTGACAATTCATGTAGCGATTTGGGTCGAAAAGGGATCTCAAGGCGCGCCATCAGCAGCATGAAGACCAGAGCGAGACTATTTATTAACACCCGAAAATATGAGGCTGCGCACAAACATATTTCAACATGAAATAATTTATTTCAACATGAAACCCCCAAATTTGTATATGTTCCAAAGAAATAAATATTACATGATGAACGATGCAACCCTCATTTCAACAAAATGTCTCATAACGTGCGCAGCCATGCTCACTTGCTCAAGGTGTTATCAAATTGTAATCCAAAACTTAGTGTCACATTAGAACCCATTTTATAAATTATTCTGATATTAAATAATGATTTATGATAACTTCAAACCCTATGTGTTATAATCTTGACCGTTCCCTTAATATACTCTCATAAAATATTGACCATTCCCTTAACCATGATATTCACCCAGGCGTTAAATCAGAGTGGGATCAAGAGTTGGATAAATGTGGACACAATAGGATGGTGATGATCATCAACTAGGGTATATTGATATGTAAATTCGGGATGGATTAAGTTTGACTATTGACTAGAGAATACAGAGTTGAGAGTCATAACAAATGTAGCAATGGTATAATGATATCATTTCAAAACCAAGTGTAGAATTGTGTGACCTGTTGAATTATATAATTTCTCTCTTGGATGTTGTTGGGCTGGGTTAATTTAATAATTCCTCACTTTACCATCACTGAGTAGACATGTATATACAGCATGTACTCCGAATTAGGGTTTTAAGTTTCTGCAGACATCATGGTTTGACTTGATATATTTATTTATTTATTTATTTATTTATTTGAACATACGCTTTTAAAACAGCGGCACCCGTCTACCCGACGGTGCGTTTATATACAGAAAATCACAAGATTAATACACAATTAATACACAAATTACAAAGTTTTACCATGAGATAGATTACATATTTACAGACACAAAGTCAATCGTACAAAACTGATCTGAAATTATGTCAGGCACACGTGGAAAATGGCACTATACATGATTAAATGAACCTATTAATCGTGACTTTCCATGTTTCCGCAACCTTGATGTCACTGAGGTTCATAACATCATAATGAAATGTGCCAATCAAACTTGTTCCTTAGATTACATGCCAATCTGGATGATTAAAGAGAACATCGACATTGTTACGCCATACATCACTAGTATTGTAAACACATCTCTGACAACTGGCAGGTGTTTTCCCAGACAAACTTAAAAGTGCCATTGTAACACCAATCATTAAGAAGGCCTCTTTGGACTGTAATGATCTAAAGAACTACAGACCCATCTCTAATATAAACTTTCTGGGCAAAGTGATTGAGAGAGCAGCTATTACTCAGGTAAATGAGCACATGGCTAGAAATGATCTTAATGAAGTGTTTCAGTCAGCGTACAAAGCTAACTACAGCACTGAAACTGCGTTGCTCAGGGTAAAAAATGACATTGACAAAGCCTTAGATAGTAACAAAGCTGTTCTCTTAGTCATGCTTGACTTGTCTGCTGCCTTTGATACCATTGATCATGACATCCTTATTGACCGATTTGAGACAAACTTTGGTATCAAAGGCACAGCACTGGACTGGTTCCGGTCATACTTAACCGATCGTAGTTTTCGTGTGTGTGTTGATAGCCATATGTCTAATGCTTTCTATCTCAAATGTGGGGTTCCGCAGGGTTCAATCATTGGTCCCAAGGCCTTTAACCATGTACACCCAGGAAGTTGCCGCCAACATACGCCGCCACAAGTTACAGTTCCATATCTACATGTATGCTGACGACACACAACTTTATCTAACGTTCAATCCCAAAATTCCAGGTGACTGTGCCTGTGCTTGCTTCAAGCTATCTGCGTGCATAAACGAAATTCATTCTTGGATGACCGCATATATGCTTAAGCTCAATGAGACCAAGACTGAGTTCTTTATTGCTAGCACTCGGATGAACCTGTCTAGATTACGTGACACTACTCTTATTGTTGGTTCGGAAGAAATATCCCCATCCTCTACAATTAAAAACTTGGGTGTCACCTTTGATTCTTCCATGACCATGTCATCTTATGTCACTGCTATTTGTCGCACCATCAATTTCAGGTTATGGAACATATCCAGAATACGTAGATTTATTGACACTGACACTTGCAATCACACAATGCGTGCCCTTGTTCTTTCAAAACTTGATTATGCCAATTCCCTTCTTTCTGGATGTAGTAGTGCTGACAAGTCTCGCTTGCAGCGGCTTCAAAACAAGGCTGCGCGCATCATTTTTAAAGTCAACAGACGTCACTCATCTGCTCCACTACTTCATTCTCTGCACTGGCTACCAGTTGATAAAAGAATCAAGTTCAAAACCCTTCTGTACGTCTATAAATCCATCACTGGTTCTGCCCCCATATACATATCTGAGTATATTTCCATCTATGTTCCATCTAGACAAGGTCTACGATCTGCCATTGACAAAACCCGTCTTGTTGTGCCAGCCAGCCATAAACGCATTGGAGCTAACTCATTTGCTGTGGCTGGCCGAACACTATGGAATAGCACCCCATCTACATTAAGATCCAGCAACAGTATCATAACCTTCAAACATAATCTCAAGACTCATTTGTTTAGTAACTGATTATCTGTACATTTTAGGCTTTCTCATTCTTTCCATTCACTTTTGTATGTTGCCGGGGGTAAATTGTATTGTTTATGTTTTATCTTTTGTTAAGCGCTGTGATCATTTTTTGAACAGCGCTATATATAAACAACGCTATTATTATTATTATTATTATTATTATTATTATTATTATATAATTCAATCGTCATTGTTTGCGCATTTCGTCTCTAATCGTGCCTTCCATGCACGCTTGGAGAAGGACTTACAGAATTTGTCAAATACATGATAAAAGTCATTAACATTGTTTATATTACAAAATGTGGTGTATGTACTACCTAGCATTAATTTATATTTTACATCAAGATCGCTAGAGATAAATAGCACCCATACATCAATACCATTTAAGTTAGAGCCTTTTCTAGATTATTATATTCATTAGTTCTTATAGCATTAAGTGACATGCAAGTGAAAAGAAAGTGTTTTGTATCCTCAATACCATTATTACATAATTGACAGGTGCCATCATTATCAGGGGTCCATTTACTCACTTTGTACTCTAATGGTAGTGTATTTGAACGAATCTTGAATTTCAGACAAGCCCCGTGAAAATCAATGTTATCTAACAAGTATGTCTCCATGCCTGGAGTGTACTTAATACTCAAATAATCGGTAAGAGAGGATTTGGATTTAACATCTTCTTCCCATTCAATGTTAGATATATTATTGATCGCGCGTTTAACTGAATTGGCCCAATGAGGATTCAATGGAGCTCTACCAGACTTCGCTGAATCAATGATATCAATTAGGTCACACTTGTGCAAAATATTATGAATACAATACAAGAATTTGTATCGAAGTTTAATTGGCTCAATATCCAAACTTAGCATTGCGTTAATAAGTAATTTTGGCCAGCGATGTTGCTCCATGTCAATGATACGTGCGAAATATTTTGCTCTAAAGCCATCTTGAACTGTGGAAATTGGTGTCCATCCGAGTTCACCATAGAGTACAGCGCGAGGTGTGTTACGAGGTGCTTTCAAAATGTAACGTGCCATTTCAAGCTGAAGATTTTCAATTTTCTTTACATCTGCTTGACTACCAGGAAACCACACCGAACTTGCATAATTTATCGATGGAAGAGCTATTGTTTTCCATAGGACATCACCATAATGTACACGATTACCAGGAAACCACACCGAACCCTTTTTAACTACTTCCTGAATATGACCCTTTTTAACTTTTTAACTTCCTGAATATGTTACCCTTTTTAACTACTTCCTGAATATGACAATGAGCAGAGAGGTTGCGTGATATGTGAACACCTAAATACTTATATGAATCAACCTCAGATATATATTTGTCAAGAATCATACATGGCGCAAGAATTATAACTTGTATAAGCCGGGATGCTGTTGCACAGAAAATAAATGTGATTTTGTTGTGCTAGCAAGGACATAATGTATTCAGTCTTGACATTGTACTTGGGGTACAGTGACGTCGACCTTTGGAGATTTGTTTTTGAACATGCTTTATAATTAGAGCGGACCATGTTAGTACTGTTTTGTATTATTAATTTTGTAATAATTTATATTTCAAATGTGTAATTTGTATGACTTGAGAAAATAAGATATTTGGATTTACAATCCAAAATAATTGTTCCGCACAAGCAACAATATTTGATGATTAGAAGGAACAATTAAGCTCAAGCTACAGAATGTAGGCAAGCATAATTTCACAAACTATGTTACCTGAGTTTTCAAATAGTAGATTCCAAATAGTTTCTACATTGATATTATAAAAATGATGGGCATGACGGATGTATATAATTTTGAAATATGATAAAAGTTTACCACGAAACTTATTATTTATGTATTCATCCACGAATGCTTTAAAAATTAATCATTTGCACATGAGGAAAGATTATCACAACGTCTTTTGGTAATCTTTCTATTTATTATAGTGCCACCTTTTTTGGTTCCGTACCAAGCTTTTCCGATACTGCACCTATCCTTTTGCGTTACAATTTACTTTGGAAAGGGATGGATCCTTCGGACAGACGTATCTATCAATAATCCGTGAAGATAACCAACCAAGTTCTAGAACCAGAACAGAACTCTATACCACGGAATTAATGTTAAGAACTGAGATTAAATATTATAGAATAAGGATCCTATTTTGTTATATATATTAAATAAGATTTGTAACATTGTCATAAGGAAGACACAGAGAGAAGAAAGAGAGATAGAGGAGAAAGGAGACTTGTTACAAATAAATCTATATTATTTTACGGATAGTATACAATAGTTTTGCATTGTCAAATTGAATGAATAGACTACTAGATAAATTGAACCAAATTGATCACAAGGAAAATATCCCAGTGACACTTAGAAAGGCAATTATACAACAAGGCGGACCTGGGTTATTAAAATGTCTTTGCGAGTGTAGTCTTAACATACTTAAAGGCCCAACCAAAAAATCCAGATGTTAAACACATTACAAGTGTGGTCTCAGATACTACTGAAAAGCTCAGAGGGTCTAACTACATCAACTGTGTCTCTAAACATGGTCAAGGTTTGCATGAAATATTTATGTGTATGAAAAATGTCGCGACTGGCTAGGATTAGTGAAATTGTCATGCTCACAAGCTTTTAGTTTTCTTATTAGACATTATTAGAAATGTGTACATTTGTAAACATTTCATGATGTAAAAATGTGGGTTCTTCTGCATCGTGAACATTTGATGCTACGAAAAAAATAGTGCTTGCTTTAGAATAAGCCTATGTGTCCTTGTTGGGTAGTACTGCCCGGAGCACTGCATTACATAATGATATGGTGAACTGTCACTACAAATTACTCTGTAAACATCATGTTCTGGTGGACCATGGATATGTGCCACATGTCACTCCATTTCCATGGGAAACGGGGATTTTTTAGTTGGGGCTTTAAAGGCAATGTTAGTCTTTCTCACGCACAGAAGCAAAAGCTATCTCGTCACAAAGACAAGTTGCGTGGTCTCGCTAATCCAAATGTATCCCTTTCACGTAAAAAGAAATTTTTGTTTCAACAAGGAGGATTTGTTAGCGCTCTTATTGGACCAGTGATAGCCATTTTGGCGGGACTGTTGCTGAAATAACACCATGGAGTATGCAAAAAAGATGGTGCTCGTTTCCCCTGAAGTACTTAATGCAGTTAAAGATAGACCACCATCAGCTGAATCAGTAACGACTGTCACACTTGATCAAGAACTTAAACAATTTGTAGAAAGACAAGACATTTCTCCCTATGATAAAGTACAACGATACAATCAGATCCTTCAAAATAAAAGAACTACTTCAACAAAAGCGCAAATCGTCCAATATCATCACATGTGACGGAGAATAAAACGATGAGCAATGAAAATTATATCCACCCTTTGAGTCATGAAGATGGTAACCCAATCAAATTCAGAAAAAGGATACTACAATATTGTTGAACAATTTTCCTGTCTCTTTGGTAAAAAGGGTCAAACAATTTTAGATTTTAGATTGGAATCAGCAAGGTGAACTTGTCAAAGAAGGACAAACTATATCTGGGAGTCATATATCTGATTTGTTGTATGATACGCTTCAAGCAAATAAAGGAGGAGGTTTTGAACCACTAGGCAGGGATATATTCATAGAGGGTCTAGCCAAATTAAATGTACCCAAGCAACTAATTACAAATGTGAATCGGAGACATAAATTACATCAAATCAAACAACAAGGAGGAACACCACCTAGACGTAATGCAGAAGAACCTGTTGAAGCAATACACAGTAAAAAGCATAAGAAGAACAAAACGAAAAGGGCTACATCAAAAACATCAGTCAGACGTTTGGGCAAGTTACAGTGGGAAACATTTCAATAATTAGTTGGGTTTTTTTCCTTCCCTTTTCTTTTTTTATATATTATACTGTAGGTTGATCAAGGGACCACATGGGATCATTTGCCGTGGCATATCTTGAGAACAATTATGGAATATACAGATTCTGAAAACATGTTCATGTGTGTTTTGGTATGCACCAGTTGGAGGGACGCGTTGATCAATTTTGATCAACCCGAACAAAAGAGTTGTATGGATTGTATGCGTCCCTCCAATGTTGATAAAGTTTTAAATAATTTGAAGAAAAAAACCACAAGATTAAGTCATAAAAATAGCCATTGAAAATCGCAGCAACGGCTGTGATTGTAGCTGTATGATAGGAAGGCTTATTTTATAGATGTACACCAAATATTTACAAATTGTGCCAATTTATATAAATCTATAATTAAATGGATGATTTCTAAAATGGTGAGGAAATGCTTGTGTTTCCCATGGAGAATATAATCGATGGGAATGATTATGATGATAACCCCGATGAGAATTGTTTACAATCATGGGATGGTAGAATCAAAACATTTTAAAATCCATTTGGAATGAACGTTTTTTTAACCCCCTGTGAATGTGGATGACGTAAATATTGAAGACGATCTATATAGTATACATTTTAACAATTGTGAAAAAAGCAAGAGGAGGGTTTATAGAACATTTCCTAGGATATGATCATGATCCCATGAGTGTTGCTGAAAAAATATCAATAGCCCCCTGTAATACAAATAGGCACGTATTTTTACCAAATTATCCTGATATGCTTATCACAAAGGCCTTAGTAGATGAGATATGTTGGAAATATTTTTATTGTGCGATCAGTTGAATTTATGTTGAAGCTATTGTAATAGATAAAAAATAGTATATCATGTAATATGTATACGAGTGTATATACACGTTGTAAATAATGCACTCGAATAAACAAAAAGTGATTTGTCAATATTTTCATTTAATAATGCTCATACTTGTTACAAATAAAATACTGTTTAACTACATTTATATGAACAGAATTTTATTGTTGTTGTTGTTGTCATTTAATTACTAGAACTACAATATTTACACACTATACAAAAGCTGATTTACTACTATTTAATCATAGCTCTAACTACTTGCGAAGTTAAAAAGTCCACATCAATCAGGGATATATCGATATTAAATCGTTTTCTGATAAACCTGGCCACCCATAAATCATTAATATCATAATCTGGAGTGAAAATATTTTCCATACAGATATCTCTAAAGGCATGCTTAAGATAATACAAACAATATTGTCCACATACAGTAGACCAATCACCTTGTAATCTTTGTTTACTATAACTCCATGATTTATGTCTATCCAATTGTCAAGTTTATAATCATTAGGAGGTTTCTTAAGAACAAAAGAAATGACCATTCTTATTTCTGTCAAAATAAAACGCTACCCAATGTGAACCTGGTTTATTACTTGGGTCAGTATTTACAATATACCCACTAGGAAATTGAGTCACATTCTGGTTCATTATTTCATCCGATGCAAATACCCCGCGAAAATAATCTCGACCTAATTTGACGTAGCTGTTGCAAATTCGTAATTTACTGTTGGATTTACACGTTATAATCAAAGATGATATTTCGGGCTTTGTCAACTTCTAGAATGTTCTGGAATTCAGAGAAGACAATGACCATAACTGTTTCAGGCAAAGCGGTTCCCAATCTCATCTCTAATCTCAGATTCCGTTTCCTTACAAGGTTGAGATGACCTCCCTCGTTCAAGTCGGGTGTGATATCATTCATATGCATATGGTCGAATCCAACGAAAAGTGTACACGTGATGTTCAGGCCTATAATAAAATAATCTATATCTTGACTATTTTATTTTTGTGTCATACGTATCCGCCTCGATGAGACGCTTCGCGCCATATATAATATGACTAACTTCTATGCACAATTTGGCGTATGCGAGCAATAAACCTGCTATTTTCACCCTTTTTACAAAATAGTGCATTGACTTCATGTTGTATTCGGAGGTAACATGTATATGTAGGCAACATTCAATAATATACACGGTGCATATTGGCCCTAAATGATTTTATTTTACATACAAACAGTGCGCAATCATACAATCTGACTGGATATATTATTATATTTATATTTGGAGGGAAAAAATTAATATTCCCTTATTAAATGAAAATAGGAGGTGTTAATTTAAATAAAATGCATGGTGTATTCACACTGGTTTTGCCGAGAACATATTTTTTGTTGAAGTTAGAGTGAATGAATGTTATTTATATCCATAGATTACACGTTGATCGTCTTAAAGTGGGTACATTTAGTCATAATATCCATGAAATTTCGGCTTTATAATCAATTTTCTCATATTCCATTTTGTATTCGTAGGTAACCTATATATTAGTTAATGAGCATGGTACAATTCCTGTATTGTTTTTCGCTTTCATTCGCACCTAATATTATGTAAATATTTAGCAGGAATGTATAAGACGGGAATAATATCGTTTGGTGCGTAATATTGTTTTAAACCAGCTTGTCGATATGATGTATGCGTAGTTAACCAACTTCCTCTGGAATTGCAGAGAAGTGACTACTGAGGTACATAATATTGGCCATTATTGTAGTTGTATTTGAAAATGGAATTCATGTGTCACAAATATAAAATAACTTGCTTCATTTTTGCTCGGGCAGGTTGTGTAATGTCACCGAAACGTATTTTAAGTTAACAAGAAATTTAGTAAAACATTTCCCCTTTTTTTTAAAGGTGGGAGGTAATCAAGGGTAGGCCTAACTGATTTCAGTCTCAAATCAAGAATTGTTCATGAATAATGCTTCCGACATTCATTAATTAGTGTAATTGAACTAAGCAGTGGTTGATTTAAAAGAAAATCACAATGAAAGGCACATGCCCGACAATATCTCTGTCGTGGCAAAACCTATTAGATTAGTGTTTTTAAATCAAACAACATTGAATTTTTAAACATAAAATTCCTATTTTGTCTACATCTGACAACATATTTCATATTGGTGATTCTATGTCAAACGGAATCTGCCTCCGGTTGAAACTCGGTAAAAACTTACTATGTACGACTTTTAGAATGATACAAATTCCAAACAAGGAAATTATATCTTAATTCTAATCTGACAACTGGATATCTTGCTGTAAGTTGTATGTGCTTTATTCCGCGCGCTGTGGACTGAAATGCACGACATTTGAATATTCTAGACTTTGAACATGTTCGGCTCATAATATTAAACTTATATATATAATATAAAGTCTGATATGAAATTATTTCAAAGTATATATTAAATGAATTAAAAAGCGATCTGGCTTTCGTGTTTAAAACAGCTATTCAAAATGATAACTGCTAGAAGACTCACTTGCCTCCTTCATTTAGAGCAAATTGAGGAAGACAACCTGTTGTTTTATTGCTTAAAACAAATAACCTGACATTCAAGACTATGAATTACAGGCAAATCAAACTGTTTGCTAAAAGAAAACCGCTTGCTTTCTAATTAATGATGGCTCGAGGAAATGTTCAATAGTTGATTCGATCCAATACTTTGGATTCACACGGAAACTGAAACGTTCATTCTTAACATTCTAAAATGTCCTATAATAAACAAAGAGTAATTCTGTTCTACTAGATATTCATTCTCGTGACAAGAAAGAGATGAAGAACTAACTACACAAAGAATACAACAAGATCCACTAAACGTGTTAAGTAGAGATTACAAGGCTGAATAATCAGAGGTATCTTACTTAAAATGTTTCTATATGCTTAATATTTCATTATGTTTAGTTTTAATGATGAACATGCTTTTTACCAAATGAGATGAATAAGAATATTATACTAGCGAGTTAATTGATTGTTTAACTATACCTTTACGAAATTTTAACCCAGTACGATATGTATGTTGTCATCACCTTGCCTTGTATCAGATGTTAAATATTACACACTTCTGACTGTTTTGTAGAAGTTAAACGCACATTCTTAATAATTGAAAGTCAAGCAAGAAAGACACTTACAAAATTGGATGATCAGATACGTTAGCATACTAAAACATTTTCTGCCGTAATTATCATGTGTAAATTAATTTTAATCAACATTCCTTAA
Source organism: Ophiura sarsii (assembly GCA_035610835.1). Classification (NCBI taxonomy): domain Eukaryota; kingdom Metazoa; phylum Echinodermata; class Ophiuroidea; order Amphilepidida; family Ophiuridae; genus Ophiura; species Ophiura sarsii. The sequence goes on from CM069449.1 coordinate 32,170,441, forward strand.
CCAAATTAGATGATCAATAATACTAACAGTATAGGCCTAGTGAGTTTATTGATGTTTATGATGTTTTCTTTTATATCTTAGAAATAGGAACATAGTTTTATATAATTTTAATGTTTATTTGGTTAATCTTGCTTTTTATTCAAATGTTGAATATTACGCAATTCTGATTGTTTTGTAAAAGCAGTGCTGAGCGCACATTCTTATCTTATATTATCAACTTTTAACGTCAAGCAAGACACCTTTTTATTTTGCTGTACGATATTCACCCTCACACGCGATTCAGGGCATAAAAACTACGTCGAGTACAATTTTGCCTCTTAAACATATGTAAAATCAAAGAATCCAACCGTTCTTAGTCAACGAAGTTAAAGTTGAGAACAAATGTGTTACCTACGAATACTTTGATTATTGCAATATTAGCTACCGTGCTTTAAGTCTTAACATGTTTTTTCTCTTATAGGAATGCTTAAAATTGTTGCCTGATATTTTGTTCTTAATAAACCTATTCAAAATTACAACTGAGAGTTAGATATTGTATATTTTTTCAACATTAAATTAATATTCTAGTATCTATATAAAGTAAACTATTGGGGAATATGTCCATAATATTAGGATTTAAACATGTTTTAACATGTTTATTTAAAAACAAATATTGTTAACAACCCTGCATGATCATTTCACCCCCAAAATGCAGCATAAATTAAGTACAACATTAATTTATTACAGTTTTACTTCTCTTATACCTACGTATACATTAACTGTTACCTACGAATACAAAATGTCCACATTCCTCTATGTACTTAAGTTTCGGGCGCATGCTCAAAATTCTTAATTTTCCAGAAAGGGTCATTCCCCCTCTTTGAGGTACATGAAAACAAATGTTCATTAAAATCATCTTGGTGAAAGTATACAAAGTGACTCAACCTCATGTTTCAAAGTATTGAGAGCCTGAAAATGCTACCTAACTGTGTGAATCTAAAATGTAAAAAAAGATGAGTACCTGTACAAATATGTCCACTTTCTATCAGCATTAGCATCTTTTGAATACAATACAATCACAAATTTCAATGCAATATGTAAATAGGTGGAATAATCATCACTTAATCAAAATATGGTACTTGTATTTGTAGGTAACATTGAGAAGTGTACCTTCAACTTCATCATTCCGCCACGTGGTCAATTGGAGAGATTAGTGATGGCACTTTTTTTCCATACAAGCTTGATATGTTGACTTTGAGTGGGGAAAAGGAAAAAGAGATCGAAGCATTTTGAAACTGGACCCTAAAAATCTAGCCGTGTACACTTTTCGTTGGATTCGACCATATAGTGTATATCCATTGGGGTACTCATCGCGACTGATGTTAATGTTACCTGCATCTTTGTACATTTGATTGAGCCTTGAGAAAAGAGTCTGGTAGGCCTGTATGTAGCTTTGACCACCTGCTATTGTATACTTGGGGGTTTGTGGTTTGCTGTCGGGGATTTGTTGCCCATCGATGGTAAGGCTCAAATAGGTTAGAAGCTGACCATGAAACAGGTGTCCTTACTGTATGACATTGTTCCAGCCGGTACGGAGAAAGCTTTAGTGTCAACACGGGTGAGGGGGTACCGTGCATTCCCAACCTCCATAGCCTTAGCATGCCCCAAAGAGGTGCGAGAGCATCACCCACATACTGGGAAGTCTTTTTTTTTTTTTTTTTTTCATTCATTCATTTTATTTTTCATTCGTCTATATTCTATACATAGTCATATAACATAATAACAATATATCAAACATACTGGTATCATATATGAAAAACGTTACAAATATGAAAAAACATGACTACCAGCGAACAGCATGTACCAAAAATTACCATTTGCATGAAGATAGATGGCTAATGATCATCAATGGCACATGGCCTTCGCAGTTGAGTTGACAAACAAAGCAATATATAATATGGGCTGTCATATGTACATGTGTTTTACAAGAAGAATATAAAAAACTACTATTTACTCTGTGCTATGTAGGCTATTGCCAATCTTATGCCACATATTTTCACTGTGTCTCAAGATACTAATTCTCCATTTTAATTCGTATAGAAACCATTTAAATGCATCAACGTTTTTATTTTCAGTGATCTTCATATGTCTGGATCTATACAGAGTGAACGACGCCAGACTAAGCATTCTATTAAGCATTACATTCAATACATTTTGATTATCTGGTTTATAACCAAGCACAATGATTTTTAACGATATCTCTGGACATGGAATATTGTTAGAAATAATAAATCTTTTAAAATGAACCCAAAAGTTTTTTGACAAAGGACAGGCGATAAATGAATGTAGATAATCATCTGATGTGTTGCACTCAAATCAATTGGGTGAGTTCTCCTTGTTCCATTTATATAAGTTAGCTTTGGTAGCGATGATTCTATATAATAATTTGTAATTGAACTCTGCCAATTTTCTCTCTTTTTCAAGAATAGTTTTCATAGTCCAAATCTCGTCCCATTTTGGTGACGTAGACAGTTCCTGTGCCCATCTTTTCTGAATAATTGGCACGACTGTAAACTTTTTAACTACATAAACGTAAATATACCTTGATTGCCAATACATTATATTTACACGTTTTTTATTTACATATATACACAAGGTTCTTAAACGAGTACTTATTTCAATAGGCATATTGTTGGCGTTTAATAAAGCCAACCAATTCTTTGGAATTGATTTGAAAATAATAAAAAGCTCTGCAATCCAGTTGTGCTTATTTTTAAGCTTGTCAAGTATATATGTAATGGAAATGATACCATCATTATTTATAAGATCATTGATATATATTATATCACTATCAATCCAGTGTTTGAAATACAAGGTCTTATCATTGTGCATGATCAGGTCATTTCCCCATATAATATGACTTTTGACCCTTAATGAGTCGTTGATTGGTAAGTTTCTATAATCATTATCTAGATTATGCCATGCTTTTACCAGATCTGAATAAAATTTTGGTAGACCAATTAACGATGGAGCATTCTTTGCTTCCACAAAATTCATATTTAAGATTAAAAAGTTTGGACCATGAGCATTTAAATAGCGTTTAAAAAGGCATTTCCATTTACTATCATCATATAATCATTATCTAGATTATGCCATGCTTTTACCAGATCTGAATAAAATTTTGGTAGACCAATTAACGATGGAGCATTCTTTGCTTCCACAAAATTCATATTTAAGATTAAAAAGTTTGGACCATGAGCATTTAAATAGGGTTTAAAAAGGCATTTCCATTTACTATCATCATCATACATATATAACGTTTTAACCATGTACATTTCAAAGCTATACACTGAGATTTAAAATCACACATTTTTATTCCTCCCATATTGTAATTTCGAATGAGAGTCTTTCTCTTTATTTTCTCCGGTTTTTTATTCCATAAGAAATTGAAAATAATTGAGTTCACTTCATTCGTGAAGTTTTCAGGAACGGGTAGACAAGACATTAAACATGTTAAATTGGATATACCAAGACATTTTATAATAGTTGCTTTACCATACAGCGTTAGCTTTCTTCTATACCATGAGTTCAAGATTCGAATTAGTCGATCTTTTTTCTCTTGCCAAATGCTCTTGTAACATTCTATCATATTGTGTCCAAAATAAACACCAAAATACTTAACCTTTTCAGTTGGCCATTTTACAGAGTTATGTTTTACAAAGTGACCAAATGCTAAACTTTGAGTTTTTTCCACATTAATTTTTGGTCCTGCAAAAAATCCAAATGTATTAATGATTTTCAACATGCTATCAAGAGATTCTTTCGTTGAGCAGAAAAGAGTTGTATCGTCAGCAAATTGGCACATTTTTCTTCGTCATTGTCATCAATGACAATACCTGAGATAGTTTTATCTTGTCTTATGTTCAAAGCTAAGACTTCGGAGACTACAACAAACAAGAGTGCCGATAACGGGCAGCCCTGACGCAAACCTCTGCTCAACCTAAAGAACTTTGATTTCCAACCAAGATTTAAAACAGAACTCTCAATATTATTATACATTACTGTAATCCAATTGATAAACGATGGTCCAAAATTAAACTTCTGTAATGTTTGTACTATAAAGTTCCATTCGACGGTGTCGAAAGCTTTTTCGAAATCTACAAACAAAATCGCAGCCGATTTGTTCTCATTTATACATAAATTAATAACATCATCAATTAATCTTATATTTGTACCAATATATCTACCTTTTATGTAACCAGTTTGATCTGTATGTATGATTTTACTTATAACTTTCTTCAAACGATTTGCCAAAGATTTGTCAGTGTTCAATAGACTTATTGGGCGCCAGTTTTTTAATTGCAGTTTGTCGCCCTTTTTGTAAATTAAACTGATAATTGCTCTTCTTTGAGTGGATGACATGTGACCTTTTTCGAAGCAGCAATTTAATGAGTTAACCACTAAGCTACTTATACAATTCCAGAACACCTTATAAAATTCTGCTGGAATACCATCACAACCTGGACTTTTACCCGGTTTTAGTTGATCTACTGCTTCTTTGCATTCAATATTCGTCAATAAACCTTCACATTTACTTTGTTCCTCTTTGGAAAAAATATCAGTAAATGTTGTATTATTTAGATACCCTTTAATATTGTCACTATCAACATTAGCACTTGTATATAGATTTTTGTAAAACCTTTCTTCTTCCTTCATAATGTCTGATTGCTTAGTAAGCAAGGAATCGTCAGGTAGTTTGAGTTTTGTGATAGACTTTTTATTGCGTGAAACTTTTCGAGACCAAGAAAATACGCACTACTTTTTTCACCTTCTTCGTACCATCTTGTTCGAGATCTCACTATTTGCCCTTTTACTCTATTTTCATACATCTTGTCAAGTATACCGTTTACTCTATCAATTTCATTTACAACACTTACATCGGGAAAGCGGATAGCATTTAGACCTTTTAAATAAGACACTAAATTCTTCTCAACCTGACGTTTTTGTTGCTGTTTTGTCACACAATATCTAACCGAGAATTCTCTTATTTGGACCTTACAATATTCCCATAATAAGTGGTCATCATTTATAGATTCTGCTTTTTCATTGACACCATGGATGATATCTTGTATACCTTTTACATATGCAACATCATTTAAAACTGATGTATTTAATTTCCAATTACCTGGTCCTCTTTTCTCAGTATTGATTTGTAATTTCAAGGAAACAGCTTGGTGATCCGAGCGCACACTCGGTCTTATATCGCATGAATTGACAACATCTACAAGATTTTTACTTACAAGAATGAAATCGATTCTTGTTCTTACAAGTGGTGTTTTCTGCCTATATGTGTATTGTCTTTTTGATGGATTGAATGTCCTCCAAATATCTACAAGGTTACGTTTATTTATTTCTGCATTAAGATATTTTGCATCTTTATTGACACACATTATTCCACCTTCTTTGTCTTCTGCTTGATTCAAGCAGGTATTAAAGTCACCACCTAGAACAAGGGCGTGATCATCTGGAACATGTTGATCAATTTTCTTGAACATTTTTGTGTAAAAGTTATACCTTTCTTTCATATTTTTCGGAGCATATATATTCATAAGGGTAGTCTTTTGGTCATCAATAACCGTGTTTATCATCAACATTCTACCATTTTCATCAGAGTGTGTGTCGTTTACTTTTATATTTGAGGAGGATTTAATTAATATTGACACACCTCTGGCATTTGATGCACCACATGAGTGATATGAAACACCATCAGGCCAATCGCATATATCATGATTTACAATGAGTTCATTTGTGAAATGTGTTTCTTGCATAAACAGTATATTTCCATTTTGATTGCAAAACCAATTGAGGACCCTAGATCTAAAAGGGGGTTAAGTCACATTGAGAAAAATGGCAAAAACTGGGTTTCATTGTGTCCATGTGTGGACTTGACCCACTCGGGTTGTACCTCCCATGGACTCTTACATAGCTTTACGACATGACTTAACTGTAACATTTGAACAGATGGTGCAGAGACCCTCCTTGTAGTAGAAACTGATACTTAACTACAATTTCACAAGATTGTGACTTAACCCCCTTTTAGATCTAGGGTCCTCAATTGTAGATTTGCAGTCTTTTTGCACGGTCTTTGAGACCGTTAACATTAAGAGTTATAACATGTATCATGAGTAATAAGATAAGTAAGGACAATTTTTACTATAATAGATATACTGTTCATTCATTGTTCGTTTGTTTATTTCCTTGTGTCAAACTCACTGCTGTCTGTATCATAATCATAGGATGCGTTTCTGTTTGCCGAGTTCTCGCGTTGGCGTTTTCTGTCTGATGTGCGATTTGATTTTTTGCCCGACCTGAGCTTACGGCGATTGTTTTTTTGTTGGTTTGCGTGATTTTGAAGTTGCGCGATTTTCGTCGACTGTATCATCAACTGGGTCATTTACGATGGCAGGACGTTCATCTGCATCTGATTTTGCTTTTGACCGTGCGCTATCGTCGACTGTATTACTATCACTGGCAATAGCAGGGTTTTCATCCCCATCTGACCACACTGAGCGCGTGTCCTCCGGAGGATTTGTTGACGGTGCTTTGTGTTGAGTACCAGTTTTTGATGTGTTGGATTCGGCTGAGCGAGTTTCATCCGGGGTTTCATCATTCAGTGTACTGCGTTGATCAATATCGATACGTTGTTGATCTGCGATATAATTGCATCGGGGTCGCCCCGCTTGTGCCCTGCTTGGAAGCAATCGAAGCACAATGTGCATTGATTTGGGGTATGGCCAGTCTGATTACACACCGTACACAGCACAGACTGGTTCTGTTCTCTGTATCTTATACTAGCAGTAAACCCTGCTAGTGGGAGCTGTTTTGGTATTGGGTTATTTGGGTTGGGATCCATATACAGGAACCGGCGGCCAGTTTTAAATCTGGTGAGTTTGCCATGATCATCACGCGCTAACTCATTTCTAATCTGACCAATTACTGTTGAGTTCTTTTCTTTGCATATCGCCTCAAAGTCAGCAAGTATCTGCTCATTGGATACACTGAGGGGAATTCCTCCTATCATGACCTTTGTAGCCTCTCTACTATTTCCCATACTGGGAAGTTACTAAATGAGAATATATATAAAATGTATAGAACCCTCGATGAATGTCAATTGGGAATGACCCCACTGTATTTTTGGATATTGTACCAAACACTTCAAGCCCTAACATTCGTGCTAATGAATCATGAAATTCTATAGTTGCACCACGTGATAAATTTATCACAAATTTCCGTGATTGTGTTTTAACATACATATATTAATCTGTCGCTGTGCAGAACCATGTATAATATTACGTAGTTCTGTTATAATCTGATGCTCATCTTCGTAGTAACCAGGGGTGAATCCTACAGTGTGCACTCGATCAGTACTGTTACTCTTGTATTTGGGCTGTATCACCCGATATATTGTACCACATCCTATGATAATTTATTTCTACCAAACTCACTTCCCAATCACCATGATCACCCTGTAAGCGAAGAGGTGTGTGAAGCCTTGTATTATAGGTTGATAACTAGTTATTGGGGAAGTATTTCATAGAACTGTTACTAGATATAGTAACGTAAAATTGGGAGAGGGCTATGATGAAGGTCTTGATGATAATACGTTATTGAGTTTTATGATAACTTTAAAATGATAACATTGATATATATCATGGTGATACAATAATGTTAGACACCACTCATTGAATTTACTGGGATATCCTTTCCACGCAACAAAATATTCTGTTTTACCCTTTCGTTTCCTACGTTTCAACACTTTATCCACTATAAACATTGCATTATCATCTTTTTCAACTTTCTGCAATTCATCTTCATAAAATGTACCGTTTAGTTCTTCATCAAGGAGATCTTTGAGTCTGTATACTCGTGGGTTACGAGGCAATTGTTCAACAATTTTAAATATCTCATCCGTCCAGTTTGCTCTATAACCTTTTTCAAAAGTCATCTGCATTTTAGTGATGCAAACTTTATCACCTAATTGAAAATTAAAATTAGGGGGACGTTTCTGTTCTGTACCATATACTTTCTTTTTAACAAGCATCTGATTTGAACGTTAACGGTGGAAGGACTTTGACCTATGGTGCTATGATATGCATTGTTGTATGCATCAACCAGCTTAGGTAAAACATCTATATACTTTGATGTATATTTGCTCGTGAAATATTTGTACATCTTTGTTTTGAGAGTGCGATTGAATCTCTCCACTGTAGCACATTTGGTTTCATTCTTTGATGTGAAATGATGAATATCATTACTCTGCAACAATTTCTTAAAGTGTTTGTTAGTGAATTCAGTGCCACTATCTGTGTATAACTTGTTTGGTGTTCTACCAGAAGATGATAGTGTTTGTCTGCATGCTTTCACCACTGTTATTCCACTTTTGTTTTTCAATGTAATAACCCATGCATATGTTGATAGTACATCAATACAAGTCAACAACAAAGTGTAACCTTTGTTAAGATGTTTCAAAGAAGATAAGTCGACCAAATCAGCTTCCCATTGGGAATCCATTCCATAAACCCATATTTTATTGCGGCAATTTTTTTCTTCTTTTCAGGTTTGTGTAGGTATATGTATCTTGACTTCTTAACCATGTTTTTTATTTTTTGAATAGTGGGCTTCAACAGGGGCTTTTTAGTCTTTGCTGACTTGTACAAATCTCGGACTTAGACAAAATGGCGTCTGGCGAGTAAAACACATGTCACTTGGGGCTCCCGGAAATTCGGCAAAAGGCGAGTGAAAGAATGCACTGTTTGGCTTCCGTTTTGTACATGAATGTGATCACAACTTCTGTTTAACGTTTGGTCACTCTACTGACCGTCTCGGGACCATATTTATTGAGATTTTGAGGACAAATCTTTGGCGGTATTTTTGAAACTGCATAGCATAGGTGTGCTCATCAACACGTACAGCATTGTACAGTCGCCTACTCAGTGGACAGTGGTAGCGTATAACAACGTTGTTGTATTGCAGTGGAGTGTGCATGTACATTGTTCAATCGGTGAGTTTGCGTGTCACATCATGCCACCGCCGGTCACTCGGAGAATGACAACATCTGCAGATGACTCTTTCGAGACATTTGTGAGATCGACCCTGATGGAGATTAAAGAAGGTCAAGGCAAGCTCACCGAGAAACTTGAACATTTGGAAGAATCTATCAACTTCGAGGCTCAACGAGTTACCGAAGTTGTCAATAAGGCCGAGAAGACACAGAAAAGAGTAGAGAAGGTGGAGCAAGCTGTTGCAAATCATGAAACAATCCTGACTAGAATGACTGAGGCCGATAACAAGTTGGAGCGAATGAGTAGGCGGAATAACATCAGAATTGTTGGATTGAAAGAAAAGACAGAGGAAAAACCAATGGAGCTGGTCAGTAAACTATTACAAGAGAAGTTTGGGATGGAAGTCGAAATAGAAAGAGCCCACCGAAACGGATACAAACGAGATGCACCGTCGACATCCAGGCATATGCTAGTCAAATTATTACGCTTCCAAGACAAGCGCCAGATTCTTATCTGTCAACGCAAAAAGCTGGAAGGGTGTGATATCTATGTCACCGATGATCACACCAAAGCCGATCTGGAGGAGAAGAAGAAACACAGTGGAGAGGTGAAGTTTCTCTACGAGAGAGGCACAAAGCTGCACTTCTCTGCTGGAAAATGGCGGACCAGAGAAGGGAAACTGGCCCCTTTTTATGACAAAAAATGAGGTGACTTTTGCGTTAGCTGTCTACACATCATGGGTTTTTATTTCTAACACGCTGAGGATATCGTGGATTTTATGACTTTTGCTTTCTCCGGAGGACAGTAATGTTGGATTTCATTTCGAATTGGATCTTATGACTTTTGTGTTTTACCGGAGGATACCATCAACATTGGATTATATTTCAAACTGGATTTTATGACTCTTGCGTTCTCCAGAGGACCAATATTGGACTTCATTTCGAGAACCGTCAATCTCATGACTTTTGCGTTTTAACGGAGGATATTATAAACATTGGATTACTTTTCGAACTGGATTTTATGACTTTTGCGTTCTCTGGAGGACCAACATTGGATTTTATTTTCGAATGCAATGGACCTTATGACTTTTGCGTCTTACCGGAGGATATCATCAACATTGGATTATTTTTCGAACTGAATTTTATGACTTTTGCGTTTTCCGGAGGACCAATATTGGACTTCATTTCGAGAACCGTCGATCTCATGACTTTTGCGTTTTAACGGAGGATATTATAAACATTGGATTACTTTTCAAACTGGATTTTATGACTTTTGCGTTCTCCGGAGGACCAACATTGGATTTTATCTTCAAATGCAATGGATCTTTTGACTTTTGCGTTTCTACGGAGGATAATCAACGTTGGATTTTATCTCTAACTTGAGAAAGGTATATTTTGTTTGTAGTATAATCTGTTTTTAATGACATTTGAAACATCCATGTTTGTGCTAAAGCCAAATAGCCCGGAGCCTCTCACCGACATAGTGTTACTATTTTATTTATATACAAAATATGTATATATGTCTTTGGCAACTTTATTTACTATTTATATGCCATTGTACTATTTTAAGATATTCCAAATTTGAATCAATTCTGTGTACTTCTAATGTATTATATCTGATTACCAAAACCACATTTCATGTTTTAGAATTTCATGATAACAGCCAAGTTAAACAGTATTTTAGTCAAATTCCGCCACCACATGCACCAATTCATATTTATATTTCAGTGCGCAATATAGACAATTTGTTTTTGATGAGTTTTGAAATGCATCTAAGCACCGTGTTTCTCAATTGTATTGATTTTAGTTTTGCTAGGTACTACTGTATGATATACATGTTCAGATCGATTGACCCCTTTTTTTTAACCTGGTCTTTTTGCTGCATGCCACTGCCACCATTTCAATTAATCGTATTGATCAAGACCACATGTCGAATCACTGGTGCTTGAAGTTACCGGGCAGTAATCCTCTGTCCTATTTCATTTGTACGACCTCTGTGTTTACAATGTTTTCAGAGCAGGTTTGCGCTTTCAATTTGTCTGCGAGGTCACACATCATCTGTGTCCATTGGCATTTTAATTTATTCTATGAACATGTGCATCAGACAGCCTTCAATCGATTTGTGTATGTTTGTATATTTGAAATTCCAGGACTATAACTTCACAAATTCAATGCATTATATTTTCTATGCTCGGGTGATTTGTATTATTAATGACTGATTCAGTTCACATGTATTCAATGAACGCTCGTGGATTGGGGGATCATGGGAAACGTGTTCAGGTTTTTTCATGGTTACATAACAGACCAGCCGATATCTTTTTCTTACAGGAAACACACTCTACTGCCTTTTGTGAGAAAAAATGGAAGGATGATTGGGGAAATAATAATATTTTTTTCTCCCATGGCACATCAAATTCCACTGGGGTTGCTATTCTTTTATCTAACAATATGGATTTTAAGATAATGAAAGAACACCACGATGATGATGGGCGTGTTATTATTTTGGATGTTACCATTAATGATGATATTATGACCATTATTAACATTTATGGGCCCAATGTTGACGATCCAATCTTCTTTGATTCCATTAACATGATAATGAGGGATTTTACCTGTGAAACTATCGTTATTGGTGGCGATTTTAACTGCCTCCAAGATGTTACCATTGACAAAAAAGGTGGTCGCACTCAAACGCATGAGAACTCTCAAAGAAGCATTTACAGAACTATGGAGGAGTATGACCTAATTGACATTTGGAGAAAAAAGAACCCTAATGTTAAGCGGTACACGTGGCGTTCAAACACTAATCCTCCTATTATGTGTCGCCTTGATTATTTTTTAATTTCGTATAGTCTATATACTCAGATTGAACAATGTAATATTTCGCCTGGTTTTAAAACCGACCATTCTTCAATTGACGTTAAGATTGAATCCTCAAACGATTGTAGAGGAAGAGGTTTTTGGAAATTCAATGTATCCCTCCTGAATGACATTGAATATGTCAATAAGATCAAGAAATGTATCCATGAGGTCAATACTAATTGCAAGTACATGAATCCTGATATGCTATGGGATTTTTTGAAGTGTGAAATTAGAACAATCAGTATTGAATATTCCATTAATATCTCTAAAACAAGGAAAAAGGAGGAGAGCCGGTTGGTTTAAAATATTAATGATCTTGAATCGAGGTATTCCATTAACCCAACTAATGACTTGTCTGATGAAATAAAACAGCGTAATGCTGATTTAGAAACATTGTATAAGGTCAAAACAAAGGGATGTATTGTAAGATCTAGGGCTAACCACATTGAATTTGGTGAGAGGAACTCAAAATACTTCATCAATCTTGAGAAAAGAAATCAGAAGCGCAAGGTTATTAAAAAACTTATGTTGGAGAATGGTGACGTTCTCACGGATAGTGATGATATACTTAACGCAGAGAAGCACTTTTATGAACAGCTTTATACTTCATGTGAACCTGATGATTGTAACTTGAACGACTTGCTGGTGGACATTAATGCCACTAAACTTGACAATGAAGCCCAAATGAGTTGTGAAGGTAGACTTTCTATTAAAGAATGTAGTAGTGCTTTGCGAACGATGCCTAATAACAAAACCCCAGGTTCTGATGGTTTGCCAACTGAATTTTACAAATTTTTCTTTAATGATATCATTAAAAATTTAATCGATAGTTTCGATTTTTCTTTCCGTAATGGTAGGCTGTCTGCAGATCAAAGAAGAGGTATAATCAATCTCATTCCAAAACCTGATAAGGATCCTTCCTTTTTGAAAAACTGGCGGCCCATCTCACTTTTGAATACGGACTACAAGCTCCTCACGAAATGTATTGCCAATCGTTTAAAGATAGTGTTACCAGATATTATTCACAGTGATCAAACTGGCTTTCTTCCTGGAAGATACATTGGGGAAAATGTTCGTCTTGCGTTAGACATGATTGACGATTTAAACAAAAATGATCTACCTGGTCTCATGTTCTTGATTGATTTTCGTAAAGCTTTTGACAAAATTGAGTGGTCCTTTATTTTGAAGACACTTACTTTTTTTAATTTTGGACCAGATTTAATCAAATGGGTAAAGGTTATATACACTGATATCTCATCTTGTGTTATAAATAATGGTAACTCTTCAAGCTTTTTCAATTTAGGGTGCGGTGTCCGTCAAGGATGCCCTCTCAGTCCTTTGTTGTACATTATTTGTAGTGAAGTGTTAAGTTTACTTATTAAAAATGATAAGGATATTAATGGTATTATGGTTAATGATAACATTATCACCATCAGCGCTTATGCTGATGATACTGTTTTATATTTGAATGATGTCAACTCTTTGAGAAAATCAATTCAAATTCTCAATAGGTTTCAAAAGTATTCTGGTCTTGCAATTAACTTAGATAAATCGGAACTGCTTGCCCTAGGCTCGTTCAGAGACAACCCTCCAGATATAACTGACACTGGGCTGATATTTTGCAACAGTCACGTTAAATTACTTGGTATTATTTTTGATGCAAACTTGGATAATCTTTTTGAGTTGAATTTTGTTCCAAAAATTGAGAAGCTCAAGACCATTCTTGGAATTTGGTCAATGAGAGATATGACGCCAATTGGAAGAATTTCAATTATCAAGTCACTGGGTCTTTCTCAAATGATTTATTTGCTCTCAGTACTACCTAACCCGAACGATGTTTTTCTGAAAAACCTTGATACTATAGTATACAAATTTATCTGGTCGAATAAACCAGATAAAGTCAGCCGAAAAACAGTGATTGCTGGATATTATGATGGTGGTTTAAATATGATGCATATTCCATCCATGATCAAAGGGCTCAAGATTGCTTGGGTCAAAAGGTTATTAGATGATAAGAACAAAGGTAATTGGAAATGCTTCTATAAAAAAGAACTTGCTGCATTTGGGGGTAATCTAATATGGTACTGTAACCTTAATCCTAGTGACAATAGTCTAAAGAACATTAAGAACAAGTTCATATACGAGGTAATAACTGCTTGGTTTCACGTTGTCTATACTAATCATGACCAGAATTATCATCATGAAATTTTGTGGAATAACTCTAGAGTGAGAATCGCTAATAGAGTGTTATTTTGGAAGAACTGGTATGATAAAGGATTAAAGTGTTTTAAAGATATGCTGTCGTTCAATGGTGATATTTTGAATTTGACCCAATTTAAGCATAAATTCAATATGAACATAAATTTTCTTGACTATTTCTCTCTTGTGGATGCTATTCCCCAAGAATGGAAAAGGGCTGTCAAGACTGTTAAATTGGAAGATAATACCAATTCTCAAGAGAAATTTGTCCTAAAGATTACGAATGTTAAACAAGTCTGTAAATTAGTGCATAAGGAATGTACCCAGAGGATTATAAAAACACCTGTCAGTGAATTAAAATGGGCTGATCATTTCAATGAATGGGATTTGAATTGGCGAGATGTGTATTTAATTCCGCTGATCGCTACATTGTCTACCAGGATTCGTTATTTTCAGTACAAGATTCTTCACAGATATTTGGCGGTAAATAAACTACTGAAAAAAATGGGTATTGTTAATTCTGAGCTATGCACCTTCTGTAATCTAGAAATAGAAGACATTCAACATTTCTTTTGGAATTGCTCTAGATTAACAACCTTTTGGAACGAGTTTCAAAATTGTATCTTACGAAATTCCTTTGACCTTAATGCGAGAGATATAATTTTGGGTTTTGTGGACATTGATAAAATAAAATATAATTTCATCTTACTGTTTGCGAAATATTACATATACAATTGCAAATGGGACAATAGCAAACCTAATTATATGGTTTTTGTTAGAATAATGAAGACTTATAAAGATACCGAGAACTTTATTGCGGTTAAAAATAATACTGTAGATAAATGGAGAGATAGGTGGAATGGTGTGTATTTGTAATGTTCATGTATTTATTCTTCTGTTTTCAATGCATTAGGGAACGTGGCGAAATAAGAATAAGAACAGTGTATTCTATGTGGTACATATTTGTGTTTATTAATATATATGACTTATATAATGTGGTTATAATTTTGAAAGATTCTGAATTGAAGTATATGAATATGATTTAATAAACGACAGAACATAATGGTTCTGTGAAAGAGAAAAAAAGACTTGTACAAATCTCGTATAGGGGAGGATGGGGCAACTGGACCGGTTAAGCATATTTCATGATATAAAAGCTTAAATCTCGTGTAAATATTTATGGAATTGCTATGAAAATATCACCCATGTAACTGTTTACATATAACATATAATCAATGTTAAAAAATATCCAAACAAAAGGCCAATCACCACTAACTAAAAACTTTACTTGGCACGGTCCAGTTACCCCATCGTTGGGGCAACTGGTCCTATATGTTCCAACGGTTAGAATACACAGAAATCATTGATTGACAACACGGTAACTTAGCAGTATTTTCTTTACAAACTCATTTCCATATTATTTAACGTGTAAAAATGATACAGGTCTCACGAAACCCATGTTGTATACAGCTTTCGTGGTTAACGTGTAAAACGCAGTAATACTAATGGTGTACAAAGCAAGCGCAATTTTCGACTGCACGTTTATTAGATAAAACGGTATGAACCTAGTTAAATGGTTACATGGTTGTGGTATTCAGACGCCCCATACATTTGTCTATATATACCCCTTTCTTTAATGATTTTATTTACTTCATATAATCATCATTTAGTACTTATAATAAACCATCTTGATATTTAGCCAGCTTTTCATGTTACAGGGGAAGTTAGTCAATATGACAATGATGTCCCAACGGTTGTTATACACATAAATCATGATATTTCGTCATAGCAAATACCTTTACAGACACCATTCAAAATATAATAAAGATGTAATTCATAATACCGAGGTTTTAAACCATTCTAAAGCAATTTCATGTCATATTGTAATCCTTCAATATCAGAAATAGTGGTATTAGACCCGAAATGCCCCAAAATGTCTAAGAACTTGAAAGAATGTGAATTATTTCATATTCTATTCACATTTCAATACCGAGTCATGTTTTATTGACACTAACAACTCATTTTCAAAATGAATTTTAATATTTTGATTAAGTTTTTGAAGGCGGTCCAGTTGCCCCACACCCCTTCGGACCACTTACCCCAACAAATGACGTAGCACTTTGTCGAGATGAAACGTTATTAAAACACGCCTGTGACGTAATACATTTGACGCCAAAATGTTTTAAAACATACCACCATTTGTCATAATAATCAATAACTCCAATACATTTCAGAAAAAAAGGGAAAACTGCATTTTTGTTTTTAGCCATTACACAGATTTCTGTAGCCAGTGAGTATCTTTGAATTCGCAAATATTACGGCGTTCGGGTCCTACAAGTAGACGAGTGTCTTTAGATAAATAAGAAATGGTGTACTTTGTTATTTGCAAATTCATGAACTAATAACTCTACCAAATGAATACCCGTGATAATGATTTAAGTTGAAGCATTCTTTCAATGATAATATTGATCGGAAATCCAAACCACCAATGTCCCAAATTAGCAATATGCGCCATTTTACGGTCATTTCAACCACAACCTATGGTTTTAATCATATTTCGGAAAGTCCCTAAGCACACTACAATATAGCACCCATCAAATGCAATATGCACCTAGTATCTTAAGAGTCAGTTTGTGTAATTCTTTAGAATTGAAATATATTTTTCTCATAGCTTGTGTACTGGTAGGCCCTTGGGCACCAACAACCAGGGTGACTTTCAAAAAATAAAAAATCGACCTGTTGCCATGGTAACCCACCAAAAACCAATTTGGGCCATTTTGGACCATATTTGCCCTGAAATTTACTCAAAATTGTCTTATGTCAAGAACTCACCGTACCAAAACGGAATAATACTGGAACCTTCCAATATAATCATCTCAAAGGACAACTCTTCCCCTACTGACTGCATTATTTAAAGGTAAATATCTTACTTTTAAAGGTAAATGCTAAGTATTTAAAGGTTGCCTATTTTCAGTTTTGAAATAAAGGCGATTTTTGACCAAATGTATTGCCTTAAAAATAATTCCGCCAGGGGTGCCAGAAATGTGTCTTTGCTGGTGTGAGTAGTTAAATGTATTGCTCTTTCAAATCTGTAAAAAGTAGCTTGGGCAAATGATATTCCTAAGTACAGTGTTGCCAGGAACAACAGCCTTTTTGAAATCTGAGCATTTTGACTAAATAAGCCTTTTTAACCCTATTTGTTATAAAAGCATGTGTTTTTTCAATGATATTCAATTAAAACATATTCTAATAACCCAGTTACATTCTTGTGGTTGATTGCAAAGGGTAATCTGTAATAACAATTCGACCTGTTGCCATGGTAACAACCAAAAAACAATTTTGGCCATTTTGGACCAAAAAAACCTGGGCAAATGATATTCCTAAGTACAGTGTTGCCAGGAACAACAGCCATTTTTAAATCTACGCATTTTTATTAAATAAGGCTTTTGAACCTTTCATTATCAATATGTTGTGAACATGTTTACCATACATATACCTGTTATGTATATTCAGTATTATGTCTATACCTGTCTGTATATTCCAAAAACATTTTTTTCTGGCAACACTAGATACTACTTCGTTGCATCGCTTGTCTGCATGCTATATACTGTTCACAAGAAAGGTTGTAATTTCAGCTACTCACAATAGCAAACATTTTATTTTGCAACGCTGATTTTCATAGGTTTAGCTGGATGCTGCTGGATTTATGTACAGTGTATGTTTATGAAATTGGGTGTTATCCAGGCAACACCCTTTTCATATTACTCTTTGAAAACAACCACAAGAATGTAACCGAGGTAATAGAATATGTTTTGATTGAATAGCATTGAAAAAACACATGCTTTTATAACAAATATGGATGAAAAGGCATATTTAGTCAACTCAAAATGCTCAGATTTTAACAAGGCTGTTGCGCCTGGCATCACTGTACTTAGGAATATCATTTGCCCGAGCTACTGTTTACAGATTTGTAAGGGCAATACATGTAACTGCTACCGGAAGAGGGCTTTTTAAGGCAATACTTTTGGTCAAAAATCGCTTCTTTTTTCAAAACTGAAAATAGGCAACCTTTAAATACTTAGCATTTACCTTTAAGAGTAAGATGTGTGTTTGGTTGTTACCGTGGCAACAGGTCACATTTTCATTACAAATAACCCTTTGCAAACAACCACAATAATACAGAGTTATTAGAGTATGTTTTGATTGAATATCATTGAAAAACACATGCTTTATAACAGATAGGGTTCAAAAGCCTTATTTAGTAAAAATGCTTAGATTTAAAAATGGCTGTTGTTCCTGGCAACACTGTACTTAGGAATATCATTTGCCCAAGCTACTTTTTATAGATCTGCATGGGCAATACATCAAGCAAGGACATATTTCTTGCACCTCTGAAAAGGAGATTTTTAAGGCAATACTTTGGTCAAAAATCACCTTGATTTTCAAAACTGAAAATAGGCAACCTTTAAATACTTAGCATTTACCTTTAAGAATAAGATATTCACCCTTAAATGATGCAGTCAGTAGGGGAAGAGGTGTCCTTTGAGGTGATTTTTATTCTATGGTTCCAGTATTATTCTGTTTTTGGTATGGTCAGTTTTGACATAAGATAATTGTGAGTACATTTCAAGGCAAATTTGGTCCAAAATGGCCAAAATTGTTTTTTGGTTGTTACCACGGCAATACAGGTCGAATTGTTATTACAGATTACCCTTTGCAATCAACCAAAAAATAGTTTACTGAGTTATTAGAATATGTTTTGATTGAATATCATTGAAAAACACATGCTTTATAACAGATAGGGTTCAAAAGCCTTATTTAGTAAAAATGCTTAGATTTAAAAATGGCTGTTGTTTCTAGGAACACTGTATACTTAGGAATATCATTTGCCCAAGCTACCTTTTATCGATCTGAATGGGCAATACATCGAACTACTTACACCAGCAAGGACATATTTCTGGCACCCCTGAAAAGGAGATTTTTAAGGCAATACTTTTGGTCAAAAATCACCTTGATTTTCAAAACTGAAAATAGGCAACCTTTAAATACTTAGCATTTACTTTTAAGTATAAGATATTTACCCTTAAATGATGCAGTCAGTAGGGGAAGAGGAGTCCTTTGAGATGATAGTATTCTAAGGTTCCAGTATTATTCTGTTTTGGTATGGTCAGTTCTTGACATACGATAATTTTGAGTATATTTCAGGGCAAATTTGGTCCAAAATTGCCAAAATTGTTTTTGGGTTGTTACCATGGCAACAGGTCGAATTGTTACCAGTTTCAGTTTCAGTTTCAGTTTCGGATACATGTTGTCAGAGGCATGGACATTACTGTATACTGATGATGTACACATTGCAGAATAAAAATATTATAATAATATTACTACATACGGTGAGTTATAACATTAATAGTGGATAATCAAAAACAAACAAAAAAGACAAACAAAAGTGACAGGGAAATGACTGCACGAAATGTATAATTAAATATGGTGGTTGAAACATCATTCATAATATGATAAAAGGTAACCCTTGTATGTTTTGTTAAAACAATTTACGGATTTACATTTCTGAATGTCAGCATCAATGCCATTCCACTCCAGAGGCCCCTGTCTTCTAATGGTGTATCTAGCGAGATCGGTATTAAAATTATGAGGTCTATACAAGTTAGAAGATCTGGTTCCATAGGAGTGGATGGCAGTTGATTTCTTGAAATAATTTGAAAATAAATCAGGGAGCATATTATTTGTAAATTTATACATAAATATAGCCTTTTGAAGTCGATGAACATCGTAAATAGTGAGGGTCTTTAAGTTAGCAAACAGAGGGGCAGAATGTGCTAAATAATGTGAGTTTGAACAAAGACGAATGATTTTCTTTTGTTTAACATGAATTGAACGAAGATTACAATTATTGGAATCAGCCCAAACAATATTACAATACAGGATATGGGGAAGTACG
Organism: Ophiura sarsii; assembly: GCA_035610835.1. NCBI lineage: Eukaryota > Metazoa > Echinodermata > Ophiuroidea > Amphilepidida > Ophiuridae > Ophiura > Ophiura sarsii. The sequence continues at coordinate 32,190,498 of CM069449.1, forward strand.
AGGCTTGAATAGAGGGAAAACAAAATATGAGATGACAGAGAATGTTTTAACCTAAATAAGATTCCAGTATATTTTGAGACGAGATTAGTGATGTGGGCGTTGTGCTGATACCATGATAAAGATTCATCAACTATTATCCCAAGAAATTTGGTACTCAAAACCTTCATGATTGGGATATTTTCAATGTTGATGTCGGGATAATCATGAATACGTGAGTCATATCTATTTCTGAAGTACATGTAAGTAGTTTTGTTAATATTTAGGGATAACTTATTAGCATTTAACCATGTGGTGATTTGTATTAGTTCGTTTTTCGTAATATTAGCAAGCTCGGTGAGGCTTTTATGTGAGACGAGTAGGTTGGTATCATCAGCAAAAATTACGAATTTAAAGAAATTACTTGAAAATACAATATCATTTATATGGATAATAAACAAAAAGGGTCCCAATATAGAGCCTTGAGGAACACCACAGGTTAATTTTAAGTTAGAGGAGTAATGCAGATTGAAAACCGAATGCTGGGTTTTATCAGAAAGGTAACTTCTGAACCACTCCAAGGCAATCCCACGTACACCATAGTGCTTTAGTTTTGAAAGAAGAATGTCGTGATTTATTGTATCGAAAGCCTTGGAGAGATCCAGGAAGATACCTAGTGAATATTTTTTGTTATCGAGATCGGTTGCAATTTTATTGTAAGCTTCAAGGATGGCCATGAATGACGAGCGTTTGGAGCGGAAACCGAATTGACAATCATGCAGTAGGTTAAAACGCGAGATGAAATTATACAGTCTCTTATGCATTATGCGTTCAAGAATTTTCGAGAAAGCTGGGAGAACAGAGATGGGTCTATAGTTGCATGGATCCTGACGATCACCCTTTTTGAAAATCGGAACAACTTTGGCAATTTTAAGCTTCGCTGGAACGATACCCGAACTCAATGATAAATTGAAGATATGAGCAAGAGGTGTAGCAATAATATCAATGACAGATTTCATAATATCCGGTTTGATATCATCACAACCGCCACTAGTACCTGATTTTAATGCTTTACATACAGTAATGATTTCAGCATTATCAGTAGGTGACATATAAAGAGAACCACTTGGCGATTTAGCTTTATTCAAATAATGTTGGAATCCTGTATCAGAATGCGGAATTTTATTTGCAAGAGTAGAACCGATATTAACAAAATAAGAATTGAAATGATTTGCGATCTGATAGGGGTCACTGATGGCCATATCATTAATATTAAATGACGTTGGCAGTCTGGGCCTTTTTACCACGATTTAGGATACCATTTAATATCGTCCAGGTTCGCTTTGCATCATGTTTACATGCATTCAATTTCTCAGCATAATAAGTTTTCTTTGAATTACGAATCAGCGTGGTCAACATGTTGCGATACGTTATATAACGTTCTTTATTGATCTCAGTTGGACGACCAATATACTTTTTATAGAGCTTTTGCTTGCGATTTATTGATTTGATGATAGCTGATGTAATCCAGGGTTTACGACGGATTTTGTTTGAAGCAATTGGGATGGATTTGATTGGAAAATGTGTGTCATAGATATCAGTGAATTTCATAACAAATGCATCGTACGCCATATCACTAGAATTAATATCGGTAACAAAGCTCCAGTCAACAAGATTGATGTGATAATGAAAACTATGCAATTTATTCTGATTGAATGAACGCGTTTTCATAGACGGACCATTTTGATTGTTGGATCTCGGTTGCACCATTTTAGTGATTTGACATACAGGATAATGGTCAGTAAGATCATTTACAAATACACCAGACTTAATTGGGTAGTTGAGAACATTCGTAAAAATATTATCAAGTAATGTGGCTGATTTAGGAGTTATCCTGGTAGGTCTATCGATCAACGGATACATGCCAACATTAAGAAACATGTTTAGGAAATCATTTATAACGTTGACATTAGCATATTGCAATAAATCGAAATTAAAATCACCTGATATATAGCATTGTTTGTTTTCGTTGGTGATTTTAGTGAGGCATGCGTCAAGATCAGTATTAAATAAGTTGGCATCCGTCCGATGAGCACGATAGATATTACCAACAATAACATTTTTATCTGTGGTGTTTAAGATTTCAACAAATACAGACTCAGAATGGTCACGATTGAGAGATGAGTTAAGAATGAGATTTAGATCATTCCTTACACGATACGAAACAGAATTGTGAACATAAATAGCAGAACCACCACTTCTTCTGCCACGGCGAGGTGTGCTGACTAGCTCATAGTTATCAATTTCGACTACATTAGAACTGTCTTCATAAAACCAAGATTCAGAAATACATATTACAGTGAACGTATGATCCATACTTGATAAAAATGAGTGAATACTGTCAACATTTTTATTTAGACTACGAGAATTAATGTGTAGAATTGAAAACTCGCTGCTGCCTGATGAGCTAGTATACATATCATTGTCAAATATATAAGCACACTTATTATTAGAATTCATCAAATAATCGGACTCATTATTTATATTGTTGAAGTCATCTTCAAATTGGAATGGATTCAGTTTCAAACTAAGCAGTCTATTGTAATCAATAGTGTTATCAAAACAAAATAGTGCAAATCTAAATTCATCATCATCAACATAGTGGTTAAACGGGAATAATTTACCTGTGCATTTAAAGCAGAACCAATTTACATTTACATCAGTATATACACAACGAGTATGGTACAGAGAATGACATGCATTACATACAATTTTAGATTGGTTTAACAGAATGTTTTTTGAACACGTATTACATATTTTATCCATTTGCCAATGACACCATGTAACTCGAAAAGTATAAAGAAAAAACTAGAGGTGGGGAGATAGGGCGGGTAGTGGTGTGCTGACACGTGGGGTGAGGGTTTGAGAGTTACCGAAGACGATACACTCGAAAATTGACGTAAAAAGCAAAAAGTAAAAAAGTAATGGGGTTTGGGAAGTACGAATGAATAAATTAGATTTTAATGAGGGAATTAATAAAATTGGATTGAAGAAAAGAACAAGCTAAGGTTCTCAGTCAGTACAATGACTATGATCAGGGAAGGTAGGATTCATGAAGATGATGTTATGATACAATACAAGATTTAACAATGGTGAGAGTCCAGACTCAGTCGTAAAGTTATTTGGCTTTATACAGATTGTTATCTATGTAGAGTTTAACATCAATCCCAGTTGTCTTGATGAAGGCTCGTTTTCCTGCTGCGATTGCCTCGCGTCTAATAGGGAGAAGTTTTTGACGGGCTTGCTGCATCACAACTGGTAAATGAGGACTGATGCCATACCTTTCTGTAGATTTTCTCAGACGTGGTGCTGCACTTAGGACACGATCACGATCCCTCATCAATACGAATTTGGCGATGATTGGTTTAGAGCCTGTAGATGCTTTCGTAGGTAGGCGGTGGACATTTGCAAATAGAATAGAATTTGCATCTAATTCGAGCTCTTTCTTGACAAAGGATTTGATGACAACTTCAGCGTCTTCACCTGGTAATTCTTTGATGCCGTAGAATAGCAAATTAGCTCGTTTGCTGTAGAGTTCTGCCTGTATACGCTCGGTCTTCAATGCGTTTATCTCAGCTTTGACTTCACTTCTAAGTTGTGGTATAGTTTCATCCTTAATCGCCATCACATCTTTGTCCAAGGAGCCAACACTTAACGTGAGATCTGCAACATCCGTCTTAATATCCTTGATATCCGTTTTCAGAGTGTTCAACTGTAGAGAGATGGCGTTGAAGTTATGTTTGTTTTCCTCTCTCATGGAGTTTAGTATGGAACGTAATTCATCCATATTGATAGCGTTTAACAATGATCACGTAGAATAGTTTCAGCTGGAATATGTTTTCAATCAACCGAAGAGTATCCGTGGCACAGTTTTTAGCGTGAGTGTCAATATGTTACACGTATATGGCGATGAATAGGATATAACAATACGCCGAAGAGCGTCTCACTGTGCCATGGGCTTGTGCACTCACACGCGTGTGTATTATACAGTTTAAATCAAGCGGGTATCAGAATTCAGCATACACGTCAAATAAAACGGTGACGAAGCGAAGCAATCTTATGATGATTTTTAGCGAGTTTGAATATTTACAGACATACCAGTGAAATGTTGTTGATCAGTAGTATTACAGTATCATTACAGTTTATCCCATCGATGGTGGTGAATCTCATAGCAGTCATAAAACAGTCACATCTGTCTCAGTCTACACCCGTACGATAGCTACCGTGTTTCACTGTCCGCCATTTTCCCAGATTACAGATTACCCTTTGCAATCAACCACAAGAATGTAACTGAGTTATTAGAATATGGGTCATTCCATGAAGTTGGGTACACAAAGTGTGACATGGGGGTCAACATTTGAAATTCATTTTATTAGAATTCAAGTAACATTTTCAAGTGCTCTAATATGTCCCATTCCCCAAATAGTAAAAGAAATTCATGAATGTTGACCATTTTTAATGCCACAGTACATGTTCTGTTAGAATGTCTAATTCGTTTCACATGTAACATGGACACCAAACTCAAAATTGTAATTCACCCAGTTATGCAGTAAAAAGATGATATGGTTCACTTACATATCTTATTAAACAGGTAATTTGTATCCATAAACTTCTATTAAAAATTCAAAATGAAACCTGTGGACAATTTTTGTATAATCGTAACATATTTTGTAACCAATAGGCCTACTGTCTAAATGATGTATTTTTTATGATGAACACTTTTTATAATAAAAACATTGTTAATTAGGCGGAATTTTAATCCAATTTAAAGAAACAGTCTTCACTTGTTATATCCCACACCTTGGGTCAAGTTGATATAAAAAATATATGGTGGTTTGTATGAGAGATAGCGTTAATGGGCTATATTTGCCCAAGTTTCACATGTAACTGATTTGGTGTCCAGTTACAGCGTGAAGCATAAACATGTTCAGTAACTTATTTATGGCCAATGAAAATACATGTTTTGGTCATATATCAATCTAGTAATGATTTTATTGACATGGCATAACTTAAATTGTTATTTTCCCGGCAAAATATGGTCGTAAGATGTAAAATGTGATTATACATGAACTGGGGTTTCACATGTAACAAGTTTACATGGACACCAAAATATTAAATTCCAATACATTTGGTTATATTTAATTGTATGTATCCTAAAATGCTGTTTAATCTAACCAACATGGTATTAACTTTCTATTTTTGTTTAAAACACTATCACCAATCCATTATTTGAAAATCCTCATGCTATTTTGTGTTAAAATTAAGGTTTCACGTGTAACGGTGTGCATCGGATACCAAAACATAAATCGCCCCATATTTCCAAAATTGACAGTAGGATTCAAAACGTTTTTTTATGCATGTTATCTACCCATGAAAAGCATTGAGTAATAGTGATTTGGTGAAGATGGAGTTTCAAATATAGCAAGGATTCAAATTCATAAGTTTCACACTGTAACATTTTTGGCGGACACCAAATTTTGTGCCATACTTTGAAATGATCATATTATTTGGAATTTTGGAATTTCAATGCAAGTTGGATTTTAATTATTTTCTATTTCAAGAAGCCATGCTAAATTGATTTGAACTAAATAAATGTGATATCTATTATGGGTTTTACCATAAGTTTTTTGTATCACACTGTAACGCAATTTTGCGGACACCAAATGTTACACGTGAAACCATTTTCTTTCCATGCAGCTCACGATAAGCTAAAAATAAAAAGAGACAAATTGTGTTTAAAATATTTATGATTAGGCTCTAAACAATTAGTTTGATCAACTAAAAGGCCAATTTAAGTGTTCAGAAAATGTCCACAGCACTTTCCATGGCCCCCTTCAAAAGTGTCACACCAATTTACCCTAAAAGGTCTTATTTTTTGCATGTTTTTGCTCAAAATGACCATTAACACTATATCCAATCAATTTCAGTTTGGTATCATTTTAAAGCTATCTCAATACCCTACGATTTCAATTCAAAATAATTAAGGAAAATGTTTTGGTTTAACCAAAATAACTAATTACATCCATGGACATTGCATCATTTACATTGTGTACCCAACTTCATGGAATGACCCATATGTTTTAATTGAATATCATTGAAAAAACACATGCTTTTATAAAAAAAATAGGGTTAAAAGGCTTATTTAGTCAAAATGCTCAGATTTCAAAAAGGCTGTTGTTCCTGGCAACACTGTACTTTTTAACTACTCACACCAGCAAACACAAATTGCTGGCACCCCTGACAGAATTAAATTTAAGGCAATACATTTGGTCAAAAATCGCCTTTATTTCAAAACTGAAAATAGGCAACCTTTAAATACTTGGCATTTACATTTAGGAGTAAGATATTTACCTTTAAATGATGCAGTCAGTAGGGGAAGAGTTGTCCTTTGAGATGATTGTATTGGAAGGTTCCAGTATTATTCCGTTTTGGTATAGTGAGTTCTTGACATAAGACAATTTTGAGTAAATTTCAGGGCAAATATGGTCCAAAATGGCCCAAATTGGTTTTTGGTGGGTTACCATGGCAACAGGTCGATTTTTTATTTTTTGAAAGTCACCCTGGTTGTTAGTGCCCAAGGGCCTACCAATACACAAGCTATGAGAAAAATCCATTTTATGAAGGATAGAATCAATTCTAAAAAATTACACAAACTGACTCTTAAGACGACTGTACTGTATGTATATATTTACTGTTACATATCTGTCAATCATATAAAGTACATTAAACATGATCTAAACCCATCTTCATATATCGCCCATACTATCTGTGAATTTTCAATCAGTCACTCAAGGAGTTAGCTTCAAAGATATGGAGAAAAATCACATGTGTTAATATCCTAAAGTTCCAACTGTTTTGGATTGTAGAAGGTAAAGATATATAAGTATCAACAAAAGTCGTATTGTTCAAAAGAAAGCAGTAGGCCCATACAATTACAAAATCCCTCATTTCGGACCACTTGCCCCACGGTTGAGTTGCCCCATATTCCCCTACTTCCAAAACTTGATGGATGCTTAGGGTCATAGTAAATCCTATGCAAAAAATGATTTAACCTTTCAACATTAGACATTCTTCTCCTTCTTAAATCAAATCTTAAATGAGTACTTTTTTACAACACCATACACATATATAAATAAATATACAAACATACTTTGGTTTTCATGATCAAATGTTTTATTTGTTGTGTTCAATTTGTTTTCTTCTTTTCTTCTTCTTCTTCACTATACATCCATGCGGCAAATGTAAATAATAATATGACTTTTGCACACAAGAGTTTCACACTATACCATTTCATATGACGTTTCTCGAGGATTATAGTTCAATCTACATCGTAAAATGTGATGATTTCTTTTGCAATCTTCATGAGTTCATTCTTCACATCATTGTCTTTGAGTTTGTAGTGACACATGTCATTGGTAAACACCCGCAATGTCAATGCTCTGAAACATAACTTATGACGATTTCCAGCGCATTTTCACACACAGTTCTAAATCCTCTGGTCAGATCATCTTCAGCAATTAGCAATGTTTTGTAGTCAGAATGTTCTCTGATGTGATGAATTATATCCTCAAGCTGCCTCATTTCGTCGCCATTTAGATGTTGGCTTTCGAGTCCGTTCTCACTCAGATAAATGTCTATGCATTTACAGATTTCTTCTCCTTTATGTACAGTTCCATCACAGTCATTCATGTTTGCATTCTCTTCTCCAACATAAGCAATTTCATTCTTACCGACAGTACAGCCATCACAATGTACTCTGGTACTCTGCTGTTCGCCTCCAAACTGTTCCATTCAGTCAGTCTCCAGAAACTTTCTAGTTTATTCAAATACTGCTGAAAGTCTATGACACGACCATCCAAAAACAGATTCTTTGCCGCCTCAAAGAAAACCAGTTTGAGAGTAAATTTGTCAACACGTTCTGTTGCTAGTTCATACAGTAAAGCCGCCAATGACTGATCTTTAGTATAGGCTCAATATAAAAATGGGACCACTTCAGCTTTGGAAAATTATGAAAATAAATTGTTTCAAATCTGCTTACTTTGATTGTTTTTGATGACCCAATATGCTAAAGTTACTAGAACAATAATGTTTGCGAACACCACTGCTCACATTTTTACGCACGAAACCATGTAATTCAGGTGTTTTACTCGGTGAACGGCGTTATCTAGTGTCATATTGCATTCCCTAACTAAGTCTGAATATGATATAAAAATTATTGTTTTTTTGTCGTTGAGAGGTCTCCCCATAACAATATTTGACAAGCTATGCGAGAGAAGAATGAATTTCATTTTTTAGCCTCAACAAATCTCTTGCTATGAATCAACGCTTTTGACAACTATGTGCTTTCAATTTTGTACCTTTTTCCAAAACTTGTTTTGTCAATTTTACTCTAGTAGAAGAATATTCCCTTCTGTAATGTATCAATTGTTATATTTTCTTTAAGCCCACCATTGAAATTGTATGTCATTATATAAAGATAATTTTATATGCTATTTTTAATGGTATTATTCTTGGATAACGCCGTTCACGTGTATGATAGTTATGGGATTGAAACAAAGATAAAACAATTGAAACTGACATAAATCATGTAGCTGTTGCAGAAACTTTATTTGTTTAATAAATTTTAATACTAACAAATGATTTAAACCATACATTTGGACTGAATTTCCCAATATTGACCGTCAAACAGTGGTCAAATATTTAATTTTCACTTTAAATGTTTTATATAGGTTGCATTTTCGTTTAAAAGGGATATGTACCATTACATTAACTATTGTATCAAATTACAGGATAACGCCGTTCACGATAACGCCTTTTACGTTTTCATCCCTTTTCGGACCTTCTGCAAGCCATATGGTTGCATTTCTATTTTTTTCGACACAAATGGTGAGAAAAACATTGGACCTATAACATATTACCTTTTATACGGTAACAGAATACCTACTTTACCGAGAAATATCGATCACGGAGTTCACAAGCTTAAAACAGTCGTTTGAAATACTGAACTTCAACATTTTTTATAACCCAAATGATGTGCCAGAGACTTTCGAGGTGATATAATGTTAATAGCGTGGTGGGTTTGCTAGGGGATTGTTCATAAACGATTGCAAATTTAGTACATTCAGTTTATGTTGGAACGCTATCTGTGCGAATATCGGAAATTACATACATTTCGTGGAAAGTTCATTTGATATTAAAAGTGCACGTTAAGATTAATGTAGGCAGAACCGAATGCATTTATATTTTGGTTTGATACGTTTGCTACATTTACTCGTACCAAAATATTACAAAAACTTGAATTGAGAATTAAATTCAGCAGCATAAAATTGAGACATCGAGCTGTGGAAACAGTGTTTTGGTGGTTTTGAGGGCCTTTCAGTACAAATATGAACCTGATAATGTCATTCAAAGTATGACAAACCATGGTGTTCTGAGTAGAACTCATCGAGTTTTACCATAATATTAATAAACATTTGTGATATACTTGCAGTAAGATTTCCCGGATCAAAGAATGATAAAAACCCAAGTGGTCCCATTTTTGTGGAATGGCCCATATGTGCTGTGTCTATGAAGGATGATCGTACTGACATCCCATACAACGTTGTTTCATTACATGTAGCGATTTAAAGACATTTTCTATGCTATCGGCATATACCCCAACAGTCGCTGCAAATCTTGAATCGTCATTTTAATTTATAGTCAGCTGAGCCGTTTAGCTTTCAATGGCTGTATACATGGTATATGTCTCTAGGCTTTGCAAAATATATATGAAATGTATGAACTCAAACTTCCAGGTATATATTACTATTTTTCAAGAGGGCGCTCTTATCTCATCTCTTAGCAACAACACAAACATATCAGATCAGGATCCTCCCTCTAATGTCGGGTCACTTCACCTGTATTGACCCCCAGGGTGAGGGAGCTCTTCACTCAATTCCTGTATTCAGTGGAGTAATTTGTTGAATAATTATGCAATTTGACATCCATTGTGTATTTTTATCAGCGAAATACAATTATTTGGGATATAAAATCCCATATCTCTACATGCTACTTCCCAGTCTTGAATCTTTGTAATTACATCGTCGTCTATGAGAGTTCCTTTTTCGTAGGGAAATGTTGGGGCGTTGAAGAAATTACAGGATGCTGCTACAAGAGAACAGTTTCAACTTGAATTGTCAAATTTGAAGCAATCCCTTGCTCCAGTGCTCAGCTACTTGCTTGAGAACATGGGGAGGTCACAATCTGAATGTGCCAATATCAACACTATTTCGTGCTCAAAAGAACATCTTTGTTGTCTGTTCAATGAAGTGTTACATAGATCACTACAGTGTAGTGTGATGATCTATTGATTTTTAAGCACAAAATAGTGTTGATTTTGGCACTTTCAGATTGCGACCCCCCCCCCCCCCCCCCCCCCCATGTTCGCAAGCATGTGGCTGAACACTGGAACAAGGGATTGCTTCAAATTGGATATCATTGTAAAGATGAACACATCAGCCATTAAATAACATAACATAACATAATTACATTTATAAAGCGCTATCAACACTGTTTCTAAGCGCTGTACAACAAAAAGTACACTATAAAACATGAGCAGGAAAATATACAACAGCTCATTGATTGAAAACCACAACAATAAAAAAGAAATAAAAATCGAGTAAAAATGGCAACCCCAAAAGCAATTATAACACCAACATACAAATACATCATAACCAGAACAAGAGTAAAAAAAACATTAAACAGAGTCATACTGAAAAAAGTCATGGTGAAGACATTTCGTTTGAGTAAATCAGTTCAATTTGAAGAAAAAAATTACATGATATATTACACTAAATGAACATATCCCGAAATATTGCAAATTGTGATTGAAAAACATTTCCAAACTTTTTTGAGCAGTTTATTTGTGAGGGAATATTTCATTCATTTATGTATTTATTTATGTATGTGGACATACACTTTTGGAACGGTGACACGAGTCTTCTCTAGTGATGCGTCCCTAAAACATATTACACAATATTATCAAATGTATAAATATTAAAGTCAGAATATATACAAATATTTACATGATAACATAGAGTCATACAAGGTAAATCCTACGTGCGGTCCATGATGCACGTATTGAATGTGATTTGCAAAACACATCAAATATTTGAAAGGGTAAACATCACGTACTGTACAGTATTAACATCATTTGAAAGATCTAGCATAAGACACATTTTCATAACCAGTTAAATTACCAGATGTAAAGATTCTCCAAAATTCATCTAAATTATGGAGTGATAGTTGATTTTCAAGTTTACGGAATTCATCAACTCTGATATGATCTAAAGCACTACATATAAAAAAAAAATAAAAAAAATAAGATCTTCAATATATTTATCGCATAATGGGCAGTAAACATGGTAAATAGTTACATCAGCTTTTCATGAATGAGCACGGTCGTTGAGTGGTAAGGTATTAGACCGACCTTAGAATTTCATCGTTGCACCGTACAATCTAATTTACATAGTAAGTAATCTTCTAAGCCAGATTTGCTTTTCAATAGTACATAGTACTTTAATGATGATTTTGTCTTAGCTGAATGTAGCCACTTGCTGTTAGAATTATCCATACTGATGTTTATCAAAATCGTTGATCCAAAAGTGACTATTATAGAGATTATCTCTAATAATATGGTCACGCGTTATGAACTCGCTTCCCAATAGGGTGGTGCTGTTACACTTGTTAGTGTCATGCTGTCATATTCCTCTAATATTTTTAAAACCACAAAAGATATCTCAACAAATTTGGTATCATTTTAAAGCCCTAATAACAAGCTATCTGCCTTAAAAATGGCATTGGTATAGCTAATACAGAAATGGAGATACAGCTGTTTGAAATTTGGGGACCAGGGGTGCCGCCGGAAGGGGTGCCACCGGAAGGGGTGCCGCCTGTACAAACTCAATGGGGATAATCTCATGCGTTGTTACTTTTTCAATAACTAGTCATCCCCTGATGTTGAAAACACCATTCTGGTCTCATTTTAAAGCACATTTAGTAGTATTTAGGTATGTGGTTCAACAGACTTGTCAACTATTTGTAACAACTAATTAATTATGGATAAGACCATGATCATCAGCTTTCTTCCTATTCGCTACACAGTCGACATGAATAATCAGCCTCATTTTACCGGATTTATAAAAATGACTATAACAGAAAAAGTTGTCAACCTATGATAGTAAATGTAAACATTTTTGGAAAGCTTGTGACTAGAGGAATTCAGAAATGCACTTTAGATCATGGAAGGGTACATCCTTAAAAAATATGTCTGAAAATTCTTGAAATAGATAAAACAAAAATTGGAGATATTCACTAGCCGGTATAATTACCTTACGTAGTAACCTTTGACAATTATATATCATCTGATGGGTAATTTCATGAGGATTTCAAAGTAAAGTAAATCATGATAGGGGATACATCTTCTTCTACGCTCTTCATACAAAAATTAATGCGCAGAGGCATTATTATACTAGGCGAATCAGAATAATTTAGATCCTCAAATAATTCTTTAAAACGTAAGTAAATGTTGTATAATTGTTTGCAAGACGGACGATTACATAGATACATTATGTTGATCAATAAGAGATTTGTATTTTGGACAATCAGTTCATTTTTTCAAATCGATACTAGTTTCTGGGAGTGAGAGTGTTGAGTTATGTATTAACTGTTGAGGAGTTATTTGACAGTGCTTGAGACTACGCGGCCTTTTATGATGGTTCCTTTTGATCAATTCTAATCCGAGCACACATAGAGCGTGTTTCTGCTGGGCAAGTTACCGGTAATAAACGCTAAGTAGAAACAGGCAGAACCGGGCAATAATCGGTATTTTTGGTAATCCCAAAAACCTTCACAAAGCAGGTTTGGAACCAGCAATAATCGGCAATAATCGGCAATAAACCCAGCAGAAACAGAAAGGTGATTCTTAGCGGTTTGCGCCGCGAACCATGTCACGCTGGGTTATACATATTATTGTGAAGCAATCTTTTTCAGGTGCTGTGCATTGTTTGGTTTTACATAAGGTCAAATGTTGTGGCCCATCGACTAGGATCGATAAACTTACCGGTAACTTTTCGCGAGCAGAAACAGGGGTGGGGGGGGGGGGGGGGGGGGGGGATTAAAAACTGACCGATGAAACTTAACGTTTATTACCGGTAACTTTTTGCAGTGTCCCAGCAGAAACACGCTCATTAGTCCATAGGGCGAAGGCATGAAATCCCTTCGGTTATAGATTTTCGTAGTCAACCCTTCGGTATTGAGCAAAACCTTTATAAATGTATTAGTGTATGTATATCGAATAAAGAAAAAAAATGTTCCCACGTTTTTGATTGCTCCTTAACGAGAAATCGATAAATTAGCATAATCATGTGAAAAACAAGAAATCCCTTTAAAAAAGTGTGTCATTCAAAATGAAAGGTATAACAAACTGATTGTATACTAACAACTAACTCATGCAAACATTGTTTTATGTAAAGTAAATGTTGCTAACTAAATGCTGTGATATTTTTTACCGTGCACTTGATGAAATAATGCTCAAATACAGTGCAGTTGATGAATTAATGGCTAATTTACTTCCATAAACACATTTTTCTGATTCAGTTATGGTTGTCTAAACTTGTCATTTTAGTTTCAATATATCTACACATGGTGCTCTTTACAAGTGAATGAGTTGGTATTAATTTTGCATCATATTGATGAAATAATGCTCAAATACAGTGCAGTTGATGAAATAATGACTAATTTACTTCCATAAACACATTTTTCTGATTCAGTTATGGTTGTCTACATGTAAACTTGTAATTTTAGTTTCAATATATCTACACATGGTGCTCTTTACAAGTGAATGAGTTAGTATTAATTTTGCATCATATAGTCAGTATACAATCAACTTGGCCAGGATTTTACACAATATTTGCATTCAACATCAATGTTACCAAAGTCTCATTCTGTGTGTTTACATTGCAGTTTCATTCATTTTAACTGTTATAAAATGACAGCATTGTCATCTCACCCCTTCAAACTAAACCCTGTCTTAAACGTCACTGACATCTGGCATACAAGTAGAGGTAAACACAGTAAAGAGATGGTAAATTCATATTGATTATGCAATGTATGATGTTGTTATAGTTACACAAAACGCAATTAGAAAAAGGAGTCTGGAGACAAATATACAATATTTATACTTTTTTGTATAAATCCAGCCAGATTTTCAAGCATCACCTCTACATTGTTTGGTACCAGATAGGTGAAAATTGTGTAAATCTCATATTAAATATATGCGCAATAGGAATTCAAGCTAAATTGTGAATGGGTGCACATTATATAGATGCATTCAAAATAACAAATTCCTATTAAACATAGAAATAATCATTTTCATACAATTTCGCATAAAATGAGAACTAATGATTTAAGAATGCCCTTTAACTTTTAATTGACACAAGTGTGTTACCCTGAGTTACAAACAAGTATTTTAATGGAGAAGAAAAACAGTTGGTTACACAAAAGTGGCATATTTAAATGCATCAGTCATCAGTCATTGTTTGAAATATTTTCACATAGATACTTCTGTTATTCGCTGCAATACTGGGCAATGTTTTTACTCTTTGGAGAAGTTTGATATTTAACAAATAATAACAAGTTTTGAAAAATAAGTAAACAAAATAGTAACATTTAAAAAAATAATCACAAAATAAAATAAAATGGAAAATATATAAAAAAACACCCATCATGTTCACAGAAATTGGGGGAAAGTTGGGTTATGTATGTGTGGTCTAACTGTTGCTCATCTGAATATTTGTAGGAAAAGACTCTGAATGATCCATTTCAAATTGTAAATCATATTACATAATTCCTCAGGTAACAGTAAAAATATGAAGAAGAAAAAATCATCATTGTGCAACTTTTACATTAAAGTCATGCCAGTTCACATTTAAAGAACAAAATTGGTTTATAAATACCTTGGGAATGGCTTAAAATATTGTGTGCTACATCCAGGAAATGATACAATTAAACCCGGCCTCACATTTATCTGACCCAGTGATTGATGATCAATGTTATCCACAATGTACAACTAATTTACTAAACACAATTGATTAAATTCCATGTTTTGTAGGCGGTTGCATCTAATCCCTCAACTGATTTGACAATCTTGACAAATTGCTTCTTCATGTCTACCAATCTTAATTCGCCAGAGGCCTAACATCCACCACATCGGAACATAACATATTAAAGGATTGTTCACACCTGGTCATTTGTCTTGACATCTACATTCCGTGTACGGAATCTTGTATAGTTCCTGTAACATTTCCCATGGTATTGTACTTCAATGGACACGCAGTCTTTGTTGTCGAGTTTTCATCTTGTTTCAGCTTTGCCGCTTGCAATACAACCCACACTCGGTTAATAGTGCATAATTACTCAACTTGGCTTTTCTTCTGGTCCCTTTCAAAGTTTTCTCGTAAAGAACTTTTCGACAAATGATGCAAATATCTGGGAGAACATGGGGAGACCTTGCTGCTTTAGTATCGATACCTGCTGTAGACCGTAGCCCTGCACGCACTCTCTTGTTTGGTTGGTCACCTGCACTGTCATCGCAAGATCCTGAAATGAGAAAAGGGAACATTTCATAAATATATATACACATCATCACTATGTACAGACATGATGAATTATACAGTGTGCACATAACACAAAGAATATCCCCAAATAATTTGTCTATGGGGGATGGCCTAGCTAATTATCCCCCAATGTTATGCATGATAACATTCTCACCATAATAGAAATGTCTGTTTAAAACCAAATTATTAGCTAATTTTAGGCATTTTTTACAATTAAAAAAGTTTGCAGACGCTTTGCGCACATTTCCCCACAATTTTGTTTGTTGGGAAAGCGCACATTTTTTCACCCACATTTTTTCTTTTCCCTCATTTCCCCCCTAACATGTTGATGCTGGTGCAAGCCTGTGTTGTGGGTACACATTAACATTTTAGACATTTCAAATTGGGCATGAGTCGTGGACAAATACAAACACCTGACAAGCCTGTGTCGTGGGTGGGTATTCATTAATATTATACACATTTCAAATTAGGCATGAGATGTGGACCAATAACAAAATCCTGGCAAGCCTGTGTCATAATTAACATTATAGAAATTTTAAATTGATGACGAGTCGTGGACCAATAAAACAACCTGACTAGCCTGCGTCATGGGTACACAGTAACATTATACATACAAATTTCAAATTGCACTGGGCATCGTGAACAAATAAAACCCCAATTGACCAGGCCTGTGATGTGGCTCGTGGGTACATGTAAACACATTTTTAGATTGGGCGTGAGTCGTGGACAAAATAATAAAACAAAAAATTGACCAGGCCTGTGAAGTGGCTCGTGTATATAAACACATACAAGTTTTAAATTGGGCGTGAGTAGTGGACAAAATAATAACAACAAAAATTGACCAGGCCTGTGAAATGGCTCTCGTGTACATGTAATTAACACATACAATTTTGAAATTGGGCGTGAGTCGGGGTCAAAATAATAACACAAAGAATTGACCAGGCCTGTGACGTGGCTCGTGGGTACACCCCAACACAGTACATTTTGAAATTGGGCATGAGTCGGGGCCAAAATAATAATGCAAAGAATTGACCAGGCCTGTGACGAGGCTCGGCGTGGGTACATGTAAACACAGTACAAATTTAAAATTGGGTGTGAGTCGTGGACAAAATAATAACACAACGAATTGACCAGGCCTGTGATGTGGCTCGTGGGTACATGTAAGCACATTTTTAAATTGGGCATGAGTCGTGGACAAAATAATAACACAAAGAATTGACCAGGCCTGTGACGTGGCTCGTGGGTACATGTAACAGTAAACACAGTACATTTTAAAATTGGGCGTGAGTCGGGGACAAAATAATAATGCTAAGAATTGACCAGGCCTGTGACGTGACGTGGCTTGTGTGTACATGTAAACACAGTACATTTTAAAATCGGGCGTGAGTCGGGGACAAAACAATAACACAAAGAATTGACCAGACCTGTGGACAAATAAGAAACAAAGAATTTTGTTTTCAATTTGAAATTAGAAATGGCCTAGGCTATGCAGATATTTCCAGTGATTTTACCTTTGTCATGATTAATGATGGTGTAGCAATTCCAGTGTGTATTGGGACCTACATTCTTAGTAAGTTATTTACTTCTTTGGTCCAGAAACTTTTTCCACAAAATTATGAGTGAAACCAAGGCAAGACCAAGCCCGGCCAAACCCAAAGGCCAATCATAAATTATTTTACTGAATGTTTCATTTGTTTGTAAGACTGACTCAGTGTTAACATTGAGCTAGTAACCTTACTTATAATATATCAACAATGTGAAAGTACTTCGGACAACAGTAAGGCTTCAGACTAAGTATAGTCGTGGGTCTTAATTAATTTAAAAACAATTTGTTAATAAGCTTACTTCACCATCATTACACTGACACTCGCAGAACAGAAGACTTAAAAGTATTGTCTTAGATTTTCAATAGATTTGGTACTTACTCTTAGTTTCAATTGATGATGAGGCTACATCCTCTTTCTCCCTTTTCTTCTTAGCTCGTTCTATCTTGGTGTTATCTGTGAACTTCTGGTAACATTTACGATGAAATCCACCACATTTGGGAAGTTCCGATGGAAGCTGCCCTCGCTGCTACACTACTCTCTCGGTGGGCCGTGGGACGTAAAAAACCATTGGCAATTTTGCCATGTTCTGAATTATGATTCTTCCAAAAAATGTCTCTGGAAGAAAACTTAGACCATGTAGTGTCTGTGAATGTCTTGATAACATCTTCATTCACTGTACTGTAGGAAAGTGCATAAAACACAGATTTTAGGGGTATTTCTGTGCCTGCAGGCCTTGTGTGAGCTGCCACTTTGTTGTCACTGTACAAGGCTGCAGTGACCTTTGATGACCTTTTAGATTTCAAGCTCTCTGATTGGTTGATTCTCTAATTTATTCTATTTAGAACCTTGACCAAGAATAGCAAAATTAGCTTCATATTTTACTAAATTGTGTTAATTGGAGCAATGTAAAATGTGGGAACAATGTAGATTATGAAATACTTATATATTTAGTTGATTTTAGTGAGGTAACTATGTAGTACCATGGGGTGGACTACGAAACAACACCATATGATGCTTGGCCCTATTGTCTACATAGCTTCAACTGAAAATACCGGCTTCAAGAAATCGACAAATGCCACAAGGAATTCAGAATTCAAACAGAGATTAGTGTGTGTTCTATGCTTGCATTGCCGAGATACACATAAATCGACCCATATTTCAACCTATTACATACTAGTATGCAGCCAAATATTGACAGCTTTTAATCAGTGGTTGAAAAATCATATATTCGCCATAGAAAGTACAAGCATGAATTGTAATTTGTTTCCAACTATTTCAATACAAGAACTATTTTGTACAAAATGAAATATTGAAATTGAATTGAAGATAAAAGATTTTTATCAGGAATGACAATTGTGTGTGCGGCTTGATATATTAATTGTTTTTTTATTAAAGTCCATGTTTATTTGGGAAACTAATAGCTCTGGCAATGCATAGCATTGATGTTTATATCAAGCCAAATAATATAGGCATTGCCATTACATCATGTAACCTATTTTACACAGAGTTGTGGCATCGTGAAAATACAGAAAAATATGAAAGAGCTATTTTAGTTTAAAAAACTGATTAAATTCAGTAAGACAAAATGCTCCCTTCCATTTCTAAAAAAAATGGTGAATTGAATTATCTTGCGCATGCGCTATGCCGTTTAAATTTAGAGGGATATTTACTTTTTTTTCGATTGTATATGGAAAATACAGCATTTCCATGGTATATTGGTATTAAACAGATGATTTAACTTACTTCCCATTCCTGAAAAATGTCATTAAAAGTGTTGGACCTGTCCACACTTAGGGAAAGGTAATGAACTCATTTCCGAATAAATCAATATAACTTCGATCCTGCAACAGGCCAGATAGAAAAGAAACTGTATGCCTAAATCATTTTTTTCCGGATCGCAGGCCGACTCCACGTGATTCTTGATTTACACTCACCTATGACCTAGCGAGTGACGACACGTTTTTAATATTACGGAGGACCATTCACGTCAGAATTTTACAGTAAAGTATATGTTAACACTTGGCATATGCGCCAATTAATTGTAAGGGGACGATGCTGATTAATGTGGATATTTACCTCGCTAGTTGCTATTCTGGTGTTACTCGCCAGTTATGCTCTAAGAAGTACATCGTTAGTAAGTTATGCTACAGTTAGAGCATAACTACTAGAGAGGTAGCTTACCTCCCTATTAAGTTACCCGTCATTGGTGCACTCGGCCGTATATGATTTAATACCTTTACGTAGGAGCTATAGTGTTGGGGTTGAGAGCATTACCTGATCAGTTACTTATTTTGAGGACTGTACTCTAGCGCAATATTTAAGAGGATTAACTGGGTATTATTAACATGGCAAATAACAATTTACAACAGTACATCCCCATCAAGTCAACCTTGCACCTCCGCCAATATGCAAGAGGTGACACATTTGCTGAAACTGATTATAGTGTTGTGCCCACACCCAACGATGACCATAATTCTCACCATGGGAATTGAGATTTTAATATGAGTAGAAATCCCTCATTTTTCTCGACACCTTAGATATTTCGTTATGGTGTTACGAGCGGAATAGTATTGCATTACTTACAAAACTATCCATGAGTTACTAGACCAACATAACTATAATCATAAACAATAGTAGTAAGTCAAAACCAATTTTTGTTTTTTTTAACAAAACACCACCTGCATCCCAAGCTTCCCATATAAATGGAAAATTATATTAAACAAAGCATCTAAATATGATATCAATAATATTAAAGGTAAAGATACAAGTCAGATAGATTACGAGCATCTACTGAAATTCCCACATGAAATCAATTGGAGAAATATATGGTCTCTTCCTTTCAAAAAAATGATATATTTCAAATTAAAGCAGCTACATCGTTTTATTACGAGTAACTCGTTAGCAACTATTGAACATATGTTTTGGCTATGCCTATAATAAATAGTTTTTGGAAAAAAATTGCATCGTGGATAAATGATACACTGAAAATCAACATAAAAGTTGATTGTAATGATGTCTTTTAAGTTAAAGTTTTACCAAAGCAGCCTAGCATGCATTCATTTCACTCCTGGAAATGATAGTTTGGTCAAAATTAGTCAAATTGTTAAAAATGAAATGAACGGCGTATTTCACAGTACTCTTATGAACCTGGTTCCCTACCCTCCCGAAGCACCAATTTGTTAAATAATAAGTTTGTTAATTAAATTACTTTAATTAGTTAATTAATTAATTAATTACTTTATATTAATTTTCTTTGTTGATATAGAATGTACAGGCCTTCTATATATTTTAAAATGACACCAAATCACGATTAATGGAATAAAATATATGTTTTGCTATATACGTTGGTCTCATAATGTATAGGTTGTGTCATATTTCGCGTTGGGATATCCTGATATCCCAATCCTGATAGTCCGTTACAGTAACTACTGTAAAAACATAACTATTTCACTACAGTTTTACTGTGTCTGTGTTAAAACATGGAACATTTGTTATTAGCTTTATTCCGTTATAGCGCCCTCAACGGAATAAAGCGCAATAACATTGAAAAAAAGTGTGTATGTTGGATTTCAATATTTATGGTTTAAGAATATAAGATATCCAATATTTATTGTTTCAGACGTTGGTTCATAATGTATGCCGACCCTTAAATAAAGTTAACGTAGATTTTCCACACACAGACCGTCCATTAATACACTTAACATTCAGATTGCCTTTATATGAGCCATCCCTTAATACACTTAACATTCAGATTGCCTTTATATGAGCCATCCCTTAATACACTTAACATAGATTTCCCTCATACAGGCCGTCCCTATAAAAAAATATCGTAGATGTCCATCTCAGACCGTACCTTAATAAACTTGACGTAGATTTCCATCACAGTCCGTCCCTTAACCAACTTACCACAGAGTTCCCTCATACAGGCCGTTCCTTATATATGATGAAAATTACCAAATTTGGAATGAAAAAAAATATGAATATTTTTACTGTATAACCCTAACTCTATTTCACCACACGGCAACAGAATTTTTTTCCGACACCCAAAATTCACCAGAAAGGTCACCCCGATCCCCCGGGATTTGAACCACGGACCTCCAGCATTAGGGCCCAGATCCTAGCCACTACACCACAGCTCCCAGTCGACACTCGGCGAGTATATTCGCCTCCGAGTCGTTATATAGCATGGGTCCGTTTTGTAGCCAAAAAACCTGCACGCCGGGTTATAGAAACACTTTTTCCGCACAGTTGTCGTATGGTGTAGTAGAGTTAGGGTTATATATGATGAAAATTACCAAATTTGGAATGAAAAAAAGAAAGAGTATTTTTACTGTATAAATATGATGAAAATTACAAAATTTGGAATGAAAAACAAAATGAATATTTTTACTGTATAAATCCCTAACTCTATTTCACCACACGGCAACAGAATTTTTTTCCGACACCCAAAATTCACCAGAAAGGTCACCCTGATCCCCCCGGGATTTGAACCACGGACCTCCAGCATCAGGGCCCAGATCCTAGCCACTACACCACGGCTCCCAGTCGACACTCGGCGAGTATATTCGCCTCGTTATATAGCATGGGTCCGTTTTGTAGCCAAAAAACCTGCACGCCGGGTTATAGAAACACTTTTTCCGCACAGTTGCCGTATGGTGTAGTAGAGTTAGGGTTAAAGGTATATTATGTGATATTTTCCATGGGACGCCCTCAATCCTCGAAGAAGAAAAAAATGGAAGCAGATTTACTTTTCTGATCATAAATTATAAATATAGGTCAAGTTACAGAGCGATACGATTCCTAATAACCTCAAAATCATGGTTTAAATAGTGAATCTACACTGAAAATATTATTTCTTCATTTGTTGAAGAAAATTCGTCAAACGGATAAATAAACAATTGTAATGCAGGAAACTTGTCAAGTTACGAGTCTGTTACTGTGGTCTACGAATCAAACAAGATATGATTGTCACGTGCAAGATGGAATAGGCACAGTGTGGCATGTTAACTAAGCTGTTATGATGAATTCGTATTCAAGAAGATAAAAAAGACAGTAAATAGATTTCACAATTTATTCATCATGATTATTTCTTGAACCAATAATGACAATAACAGTATATATATACAATAACGATACACAATGTTTCATATGACCAGATCATACATACAGTTATACAATAATATTATCCCAATGAATTGTACACCCAGAGCTCTTGCGCACGCGTTCGTATACTTCGTTGTGCTGCATACATGTAAACACTCACGGTACCGTCGTCATCAAGTTCGCGAAAGTTCGATCTATTTGTAATGTTGTTCCTCCTTGTTGTGGGACCTCCTAGTGTTGTTATTTCTGTGGGACGGTTATCGCCGATAGTTGCTCCAACAGTTAGTTGTTACAGTTCTAGTTGTTACAGTACTAGTTGTTACAGTTCTAGTTGTTTTACAGTACTAGATGTTAGATAAACCATTATCTTTTATTTACGGCTGTATAGAAAACATACAGTGAATTTTATGAATACCAGTCCTAATTATATGTGAGAGTTATGTACATGTAGCATATAATTATCAAATAACTCATTTTAAAACATTACTCAATTATATGGAACGAACACAATTAATGATAATAAGTTATGAAACACACAAGACTAGATAACTTAAGATCCTAGTAAATTAACTATCACTGGTTGAATTGTGTATCATATAAAATGCATTACACAATGATTATAAATAAACAATGTTGAGGAACCAACCTTTCATGTTGTGTATCATAAAAATGCATTACACAGTTATAAACCAACATTGGTTAATGAATTTTGAGTATCATTATGCATTACATACAGTAGTTACAATTAAACACTGGTTGATGCAACTCTGGTTGTGTATCATTAAAATGCATTACACAATTAAAAACAACGTACATAATTGAAAACACAAATCATATTTTGTTTCTTATCAAAATTGATATTGCATTAAATAAACAAATCTTTGTTTCTTCCAATGTACAAAAACAACATAATTGAAAACACAAATCAAGTTTTGTTTCATATCAAAATTGTTATCACATTGAATACAAAATCTCTGCTTCATTGAGTACAAAATATTATACAATAAGAATTTACTTACACATGAATCCTTTGTAAATAAACTTTACATTAATCTCTCTGGCAGTGGCATATAAACACAAACTCCAGACTAAATCACCATAGATTTATTTAGTTGCATTCTCTCATCTGTAACATTGTTTCACCATGAATTAATCTGCATTATTAATTTCCAGCAGTGTAGTCACAGAGTGAGGAACTACCAAAACCTTATAGGTCTTAACCCCTTGATGGTCATAAGATGACTGCACCAAATATCATGTCATAAGAATAAAAAATGATATCATAGCCATATTGCGATTGGCTGAAACTCAAATATAAATAAGCTATGATTGGATAAACTAGAGTTACTTAAAAACAAATTGGTAGAGTTAACACATCACAATAATGTTGACTGTTTAGCGTGCATGGTTGGTTATAAGATCTACCCTTGAAGTCCTTAAAATAGATCAGTATAGGACACTACACATGTTTAACCTTTTATATGCGACATTTAACTCCCCCCTTTAAGGAAAATGTTGCAAACATTTTTCACTTAACTTAAAGTTTGACTCATGGATATGTACTATCTAGTTTTCCTATACACAATCTTACCTTTTCACCTCTCATCCTGAGACTATGTGCACTTAAAAGTAGTAGAAAGATATGTATACTTACACTAACTATAATTCTACTCAGTTGACCTACTTAGATAATCTGCCCCAACGTTGTCTTTGCCTTTTATGGCTACCATCCTGTATCTATAGGGCTGTAATGCCAGCGCCCATCTCATGATACGGCCATTGGCTACCTTGGAACGTTGCATGCACAATAACGGCTGATGATCGGTCTCCAAAATGAATTCACGCCCGTAAAGATAAGGTTCAAACTTCTGCGTACCCCAAACTACTGCTAGACTTTCTTTCTCCATCACCGAGTAGTTTCGTTGTGCTTTGTTGAGCTTCTTGCTGGCGTAAGCAATAGGAAATTTCTCTCCGTCAAATTCCTGAAGTAAAACTGCACCAATTCCAATTTCAGGTGTTTCTTACCAGGTTGACCTTTATGGTGACTGGTTTTATTTGTGGAACCCAATCCCCAACCACCTCTAGCATCAATGTATTGTGACGCAAAGACTGCCATTTCTTTAACATCTTTAGGATGTCTTTCTTTGATAAAAATGGCCATGTCTTTACTACATGAAGTAATAAACTGTTCCCTTAATAGCAAATCAACAATGCCTTTAAAATTCTTCTGAGATTCAGACAAATCAATCCACCTATCCAAATAATCACTAATTCGGGCAAGGAATTGATTGGCACTTTCATTTGATTCAGGTTTTGCTGATCTCATTTTCTCTCTGAAACCATCTTCAGTAAGATGATATGCCTTTAGTAGTTCAGGCTTTAGAATGTCATAATTATTTGCATCTGTGGGTGAAAGCCTATTATAAGTGCTAACACCTTTGCCCTGTATAAGATACGAATCATTGGAATTGCGATACAAATTAAAAACAATGCAAAACTAATTCGATTGATTTGACAACCCTACCATTGCTTACTTGACAAAAAAACATCGTCAGTTAGACTAGAAGTGCCGAGGTATTGCTTGCATTACAAATTGCATGACAACTTAATTTGAGCAGTACGAATTAAAATGCAATAAACGATACAAGTTTGCAATGCAACCATGGTTAGCGGGGTTTCCTGCGATGTCTTGCAGGATTCGCATTTCTTTCCTCGCGGCCGCCATTGCAATTGTGAGCCGGCGGCCAGCAGGCAGAAGTCACATTATTTACACCGTATTTTAAGGTATTGTAACTGATTATTGTAATTTTGCCTGTGGTCACGGTAAAATATAGTGCATGAAAGATGAATTATTTAGGGCGCCCGGCCGAGATGATTTATGTTCCATGGTTGTATGTTGTGGTGTGCTGTTTACCGTCTGCTGAGATCTGCAATGTAAGCTTACCGAGATGCTTGAAGTTGTAGTTATACTGGCAGACTATCTCAGCATACTAGGTACAGCACAACACATATACAGCCACGTGACATAAAACATCTCGGCCTGGCGCCCTGCATGATTCATCTTGCATGCACTCTATTTTACATACAAGATAAATTACAATAATCAGTTACAAAACAATACAAAAAACGATGTAAATAATGTGACAAATTAATGTTTGCCACATGACAAATTACACTGCTATCATGACAAATAAATGTTTGTCAAATGACAAATTACACTGCAGCATGACAAATTAAAGTTTGTCACATGACAAATTACACTGCTAGCATGACAAATACATGTTGTTGCAATACAAATTAATTGTGTTGCAATACAAATTATTTTTGTTGCAATACAAATTAATTTGGTTGCATTACAATTATTTTTTTTTAATTTGTCAAATAAGACACCTTTTCATGACAAATTATAATTTGTCATGTCATGCTGCATGACAAATTATTTAGTTGGAAAGACAAATATTTAATTTGTCATATAAGACAGTCTGCATGACAAATATGTTTTTGTCAAATGACAAAGTAATGTTGTCAGTGTAGAGTAAAATTTGAAAAAAAGATTGTACCGCTCGGTACAATCTATTTTATTTTTCAAACCATGATTTTGAAGTTTTTAGGAATCGTATCGATCTGTAACTTAGAAGATCGTTATGATTTATGATCAAAAATGCAAATCTGCAAGAAAATCTGCTTTCATAGTAAAAATGAATGATAGAGGGCGCTACTTGGATATAATATGCCTTTAATTAACTTAACGTAGATTTCCCTCATTCAGACCGTCCCTTTTATCAAATGATCGTAGATTTCCATCATACAGACCGTCCCTTAAATTTAAAAAATAGATTGTACCGCTCGGTACAATCTATTTTATATTTCAAACCATGATTTTGAAGTAATTAGGAATCGTATCGATCTGTAACTTAGAAGATCGTTATGACTTATGATCAAAAATGCAAATCTGCAAGAAAATCTGCTTTCATAGTAAAAATGAATGATAGAGGGCGCTACTTGGATATAATATGCCTTTAATTAACTTAACGTATATTTCCCTCATTCAGACCGTCCCTTTTATAAAATGATCGTATATTTCCATCACAGACCGTCCCTTAATCTTAACATATATTTCCCTCATACAGACCGCCACTTTTATAAACTGATCGTAGACGTCCATCGCAGACCGTCCCTTAATACTAAAATCAAAATCTATATCAAAAGTGGACCCCAGTTTTAAAACCTCCTATGTGTATTTTCGGCAGTGCTTATACAATAGTTTGCCATTAAGTTTGCCAAATCAAATAAAGCTATTGACATGGTAATTATTTTATATTTCTTCCACATCTTTCGGTTATCAAAAACTTCCTTGACACAATGGTGTTTGGGGAGCTGCATTGAAAAATGGTGGATGTTACAATCTAAGTGCGGATAGGTGTGCGCTAGAAATTGGCAGCACCCTAGTTGATGCGACCTGATTCTGATGATTCACCAGCAGCGAAATTACAGCGCTTTGATCACTTTGGAAAGGCGCTATATAAATACTAATTATTATATTATATTTATCTCTCTTTCATATACATGTAGCTACATTACATACATCAATCAAAGCTATGTTAGAAATGTTAAACATTGCTGTCTTGTAGGTTGAACCGAAAATGCACATAGGAGGTTCTGAAAGTGAGGCCCATTTTTACATTAGGTTTTGATTTTAGAGGTGAAATTATATGGAGTTAACCATGTCCAACGGGGGTGTGTGTACTGTAACACACGTGTTTTACTAAAAATAGCCAAAAATGAAAGCTACAGTATCAAACTTTATACTTTGTTCAATTTGAAACACTTTTATTCTCCATACCTTTTTTTTGTCATACTTCCAAATAATACAAATATATTAGGGTTCACTCGGGTAGCTCGGGTAGGCTTATCAAACAATGTGTTTTAGTCCTTAAAGGTAGATGTTCTGATTGCTGGTCCAAATTCCAATTTTACACGAAAAACCATCCTTAAAATTGTCACATTCCAAAGTTTGAGTCGCATGGTT
Source organism: Ophiura sarsii (assembly GCA_035610835.1). Taxonomy (NCBI): domain Eukaryota; kingdom Metazoa; phylum Echinodermata; class Ophiuroidea; order Amphilepidida; family Ophiuridae; genus Ophiura; species Ophiura sarsii. Next base: position 32,217,866 of record CM069449.1, read on the forward strand.
CCAATGGTTCTTATTTTAGAAGCATTTCTGGCCCTAAGATTTTACAGATATAATGAGAAAAATATGTGGATTCTTCTGATATCAAAACATCTTGATGTGTTAAACAAATCATAGCCAGAAATGTGATCAGAACATACACCTTTAATTAACCTTGCCTTATATCTATGATTCTTTTTACTGGCCAAAAAGTTTTCTCAGTTAGGTCAACTGTTATTTTTGTAATACAGTCTTACACGAACCCTTCTAAGAAAAACAAGTTTTCCATACCTGTTTTCCGATGGACATTTACCGCAAAAAATGGGGATCAATTTAAAATGTAAACAATAAATTGTTTCGTATTTGTCATAACTTTAATGTTCCAAAAGTAATGATTGTTGTCCATTTAAGTGAAAAATACGTCAGTATTATCTATCATACGTACACGGAATATGGTGATATAAAAAAATCAAGTTAAATTGAATACAGACCCAACTATTTATTTATTTATTTATTTATTTATTTATTTATTAGTATATATATAAATTTAGAGGCATAGACCTTCCGGAATGTTATCGCTACTCTGAGTTTCATGGACAATCCCATACGGTCATTTTGTCCAATCATCGCCTGATGATTGGACAAAATGACCGTATGGGATTGTCCATGAAACTCAGAGTAGCGATAATATTCCGGAAGGTCTATACCTCTGAATTATTATAAGCTCTACCGTTTACGGTATTGAGCACTTTGTTCAATAGCTAGTCTAACCAGAAACGGTTGTCAATACATATTAGTATGTATATATATATATTAATTTTTTTATTTATTTATTTTTTTATTTTTTTATTTATTTATCTTTGTTTTAAAATATTATCGGCACAAAAGTCCTGGCCTTTGCAGCAACGAGTATTTCTGTCATGCCCTTGATAATTCATTGAAGAGTCATCCTTGATCGCGGGACACGCAGTTCCATCCGTATCACATGCAAAATTAAACACTGCGGTCTCCGATGAATAGTCAGAAGTCGCCTGAAAATGAAAACAATATGCGTTGTTAAAGCCGAAGGTCGGGATGGGGTAGGTTTAATTTTGGGGAAAATACTAAGATTTTCGAGAAAAAAATTGAAGCGGAATTATTCGAAGAACAATTAAATTATCTGTGAAAATCAATTCTAAATTTTGACAATTTATCATTTATCATACCAACTATAACAGGGGGTATAGATAAATTCGTCGCCGGTATAAGCTTTGTATTTAATATAACCCTTTTATCTCTATCTTGTGTCGCCAATTCGTCTCATGTTGATTATCCTTCATTGTAAAATAATAATCTAACTACAGTAGACCGAGAACATTTTCTTTGTGGGAGTAGTGTCACAGATAAGATAGGGGATCAGCAATGTTCTATACCAAGCAGCGCATACATACCAAGAATATTAAAATGAACTAAAACAATCTTACCACAACAGAGGTAGAACGACAGGTCACACAGGAATGTGTTACATAATTTACCAATCAAGCTCATGGGGACAGACCACAACATCAACCAAAAATAGCAGGGTATTGAAAAGGGACATTTGAAATAAAAACACTTTCCCAGAGCCCAGCCGCCTCGGGCCGAGGCAAGCTGACGGAGCCAGGGCATCCGCTACCCGGGCTTTCCACCCAGCGTTCGCGTTAAGTGGTTGCCCGGTTGCCCGGGACACCCACAATTAGCACCGGGCAACAAACATGTACTTATTTGGTTGCCCGGTGGGCAACCAATCGGGCAACCAATTTTTTTACAAGAAGTGAAACACTTAACACATGCATTTAAATATTTTACAGAACGGGCAACCAAAAAATCCGCCGGGCAACCATAATTTCCTGCTTGGTTGCCCGGCGGGCAACCAGATTTTTTTCCTTAATTCGGACGCTGTAAATTCAACCTTGATGCCCCTTTCCCGGAAATATCAACAATCTCATATACAGTCACAGGCCAATCCCTCGCCGCCCCCTCCCAAAAAAGAACATTAAAAACCATAGTTTGTAGTTACGCAGCAGGCGCGTGAAGATCGAGATGGCTGGTTTGTGCGCGCATGACGGTCTGAAAATGGTTTCTATTATACTCTCTTTGGATCTGAGAAATAGAAAATGTCGTAAGTTGTATCATGTTAAATTTCGTTAAAAATATGTTTAAAGGCGTACTTCCCGACATCATTCCCGGCTCATGCTGCCACAACCTCACCTTAGCCTAATTAATACAGCGGTATGCTGCATAAAACTACCATAACGGACTTATTACTTGACATGGCGGGGACGTATAAAAAACGTCCGGGCGGGGCATTCAACGACTTTGTTTTCGGAACGGAGCGGATTTTGATGAAAATGGGGTCTTAAGAACTGAATAGGCCACTTATTACTTGAAACCCCGGCTTTGAGACATGGCGGGGCCGACGTATAAAAAACGTCCGGGTGGGGAGGGGCACTCAACGTATTTTGTTTCGGAACGGAGCGGATTTTGATGAAAATGGGGTCTTAAGAACTGAATAGGCCACTTATTACTTGAAACCCCGGCTTCGAGACATGGCGGGGCCGACGTATAAAAAACGTCTGGGTAGGGAGGGGCACTGAACGTATTTTGTTTCGGGACGGAGCGGTTTTTAATGAAAATGGGGTCTTAAGAACTGAATAGGTTTTAAGAATTGTTTTTTTCTTAAGCTATTTGGGGCTTTGAAACGCAAATCTTCACGATTTTTTAATTTGCCATAAAATGGTGCGGCATATATACTTACCCCTCTGCAATGTCAGTCAGGGGACTAACGATTTGTATATTTGAACCGGTCCCCAATTTGTTTAAGAAGGATGTTAACACTTTCCACGTGGCTATTTTAACTTTTACGGCATATAGGCCTACAAACAGATTTCGCAGAAACCTTTGCCAACTTACAAGTTCAACTTATCGACTTCCAAATTCCATCTGAGAATTACTGAACTAATAATACTACCACTAGGCAAATTTATACCTTTTTAATGCATTTCTCATGGCGATTCCAATATTGATGAATTTTAATAGGCCTAATTGCGACATTTTTGAAACCTTTTGTGAAATGTTGGAATGTCGTGTGCAGACACTTGCTGCGTGGAAAGTGTTATGCTTTACTGTATTAACCCTAACTCTACCCCCCACTTTTTTCAGAATTTTTTCTTCAACGTGGAAAATCGACCAAAATATCCCCCCGATCCCCCCCGGGATCTGATCCAGGGACCTCCAGCACGTTGAGCTTCCAATCCCCCGCTACACCACGGCTTCAAAGCACAGTCTGGGCAGTGTATTGCCCAGACTGTATGGAGTTGGGTCCATTTTTTCAGCGAAAAACTTCCACGCCGGGTGGTACCAACGTGACCAGTCGTGGTATAGTGTGGTATATGGCAGTGTTAGGGTTAATGGGGGACTTAAGGAATTTTTTTAAAAATTTTGTGAGTGCTGTAATTATTGACATCAAATGCATATAAAAGTATACAATGGACTTGGGTCAGAGAATCCATTTTTGACATCATTTTGACCAAAAATGTTGACTTTTTTGGCACTTTTTAGTCAAAATTTCAAAAAATACAATTTAGGTGAAAAAAGAGAGAATCGTCCCTAGATTAGTGACATAACATTAGAATCAAGCAATTTTGGGCATTTTTTACTCAAACATAATTTTGTTAGCTTGTTCCCAAAAAAAAATGGGTAAAAAAAGTGAATTTCTAGATTTTCTAAAAAAATCAACATTTTGGTTCAAAATTGAAGCTAAATTTGGATTCTCTGATCCATTTCCTTTCCAAAAATGTATACTTTTGTATGCATTTGATTAATAGTTCAATAATTACAGCACTCACAAAAATCAAAAAATCAAATCAAAAACTTCCTTGAGTAACCACCCGCATTTAAGTTCCAATTAACCAAATGAATCCTTTGATTTGTCAATTGTACTGTATTGAAACAATGTTTCTTTTTCCCAATCGCATGTTTTTCAAGTCCAAGTCCGTGTCCGTGCATCAGCATTAGGGTCGTCGACGTGTTTTCCATGGGAGACATAGCAAAAATTAAAAGGGGAGATGTCGCAACATTTATGATTCCTAAAAACTTTGCCGAGGAAACATGGGTTAGTTTACATCCATCAAGGAAAGCATGTTTATCGCTTCGAGCACTTCTGATTTTGTAATTTGTTCCCATGAGCATTAAATTAGTCTTAATTGCACTTAACGATAATTTATTACATTTAAACCAGTTACATACTTCTTGCAGTTCTCTGTTTACCGTGTCGTACAATATATTAATGCCATTATTGGAATAAAATACAGTTGTATCATCAGCGAACAAGATAAAATTTAATATTTTTGATGTACAAAAAATATCATTCATATAAATAATAAGTGGTCCCAAAATAGAGCCCCACAAGGACATTTTCATATGATGATGTAGTATTATTATAAGATACATACTGCTTTCTGTTTGATAAATAACTGGTAAACAAATCATGTGAAACACCATGAAACCCATAATGATACAACTTATTAAGTAAAATACTGTGGTTTATAGTATCGAACGCCTTCGACAAATCCATACAAATTCCTAGCGTGTACATATCATTGTCAATGGCATGATTTAAATTTATAACAAAACCATGAAGACAATGGTAATTGTTTAAAAGATGTACAATAATTTCAATGGAATGGAGAACATTTCACTCAATATAATCGTAATTGATTTGTCCTCGTCTTAGCCAAACATTCAATGTCAACACAGTATTACTCTTGGGGAATACGCTACCCCCCCCCCCCCCCCCCCTCACTCCCCGATAATCAGAATTATAAACAAACATACATTATATAAAACCTCAGACTAGCAATGTCCACGACTTAAAGATCATTGGGCGCCTACACGTTTCATCTAGTAACGTGGCTACAAAAATACTGGAGCTGGGGATTTCAAGCGACAGCGTACCTACCATTCACGATTTACACCAACCTAGACGTGCTAGTGATCGATAGTTTTTGATCGAAAAGTAGATACGCAATCGCTTGAAATCCCCAAACTCAACCGGAAACGTGGCAATATTCATGATGTAGGAGTGATTCACAGAACGAGATGTATAGTGGCGGGGTTAGTGGCACCATGGTGGCACGCTACAACGCATAACCGGCGATGGATGGGCGTGTCATGGGTAGTGGATAGGGTATGTGGTGGGGGGAGGGGATAGAGTTGATTCATGTCTAATATTTATTCCGTTGCAAGTCACGTCATTGAGGAACACCTCTTCACCATGCTATCGATGGTCAGAGGACCCTTTCAGCTAACTATTTTAAATAGGACCAAAGAACCGCCGCTTACTATCATTGTAACAATGACAATATCTTTATAGTCTTTAAGAGGTTTTTGAATATACTCACGTAACAGACTCTTGTGGGGCAGTCAACCATAAGAGGACCGCAACGTTGAGCTGGCCGGTTATAATCATCTGTTAGTTCACAATTCCTGCACTTTATAGCTATATATTTCAAAATGAAACATGTTATGCATTATACAAGCTGTCTTTAGCCCTGCAACAATGGTGCGAATAGAGCTAACGTACGTGTGCCCGCCGTTTTTGGAAATTGGGTGTACGTTCAGGCATGAAAGTACTATACCTGGAAGCTGATCATCTTTCTGACCGGGCTTTCTGATAAAAGTCAGATTCATATTTTCCGCTCGACATTTATTACTCAAGTGGGTTATAAAGCCAATACACCCAGCAGGCGTCTTAACTAAAATGTGAAGTCAGTGATACTGTAGATCGATACTGCTGACAGAAACTAAGCTCAAAATGAACATGCTATTAAGGAAATCGCCTAGTGGAATGTTACATTCTTGAAAATGGGCATAATTCACAAATGTATATACGTCTGACCCGGTCACTACATGCTTTTTTTTTACTATCTGCGACAAAACCTTGCACAATTTCGTCTAAATTATGTATGTGCATCATACTAATGTCATGGTGAGCCTGAAATTGCCATAACAAAGTTATAAACATGAAGTTTGTATGTGGCAATAACACTATGAGATAACAAATAAACACAAACATGTATTATCATCCTACACATGTCACCAAAGTATGGTGAAATTTGCTTTTTTAATTTGTAGTTATGATTGTTAAACCAATCAGAGGCTCTATATGGTATCCAGGGCAACCTCAGTCGAATTGTATGCATATTTTGAAACTTATCAACAAGGGCTTCAATATGGTATATAACATAAACATGATCAATGTGTCACCATTAGGGAACATTAAGTAAATCGATCTCTAAGTTAAGGGCCAAGCAATATCCCCTTTAATAGAGAGATGATGTAGTCGTCGCCACTCTTTTTCGGTCGGTGATTTCAAAATGCATGCTCATTATCAGGAAAAGATTGGTACTTCCTATTTATTTGAGAATTTATTTTATGTTCAACGTACGTTCAGCTGCCACTTCTGATGGTTCATCACATGGCTCCAGTGGACCACGTCCACGTCCTCTTCCATGTCCAGCCCGTTCTTAAAAATAAAGAACATTTAAAGTAAAACTACAATAAAGATTCTGCATTTTGCAGCATTTTCATGGGCTCATCTAAGAAGGAATTTATAATAAGTCTTACGTAAACCTATGTGTAGGTGACTACTACCATCTCTTGTTGGTTATAACAATATTTCTGTGAAATATGGACATTTGATGGACATTTGCGAAAGACATAGTGTATGCATCCAAATAATGAAGCAAAACGATATGGAAGCTTAGATTAATATTGTTCAACCTCCACACAAATACACGTTATCATAATGAACTTCTGTTCCCAAATTGATACGGAATGACCTACTGCATTCTCGTGAGCATAGGAATGGCTATGCAAATGAACTTTTGCAATGTAAGATAGTTGGACAATCTTCGTATTTCATGTGAAATCCAATGACCTTTGAGCAGAGGATATTTGATCGATGAAGTCTGGAGCATGAGTGACACTGTGTGTGTGTATTTGAGGTTCATAATGTATGTCATAATATATCAATCTGTATGCGTCCCAAGAAGAGACAAATGGCTTACAGGAGTCTCACCTGCCCTCAATAGGTGAAGATGTGCCTGATATTCTTCTATCAGAGGTCCAGGAAGCCATCAAGAAGTTAAAAAGTCAAAAGGCACCTGGTCTAGACGATGTTCCAAGTGAGCTCCTGAAGCAATCTGATGATTCTGTAGCTGTTATTATGCAAAAGCTATGCAATACTGTGTGGAAGACAAGAGTATGGCCAGAGGATTGGAAGAGATCAGTTTTCCTAACACTTCCAGAGAAAGGGGATGCTAGTGAGTGTAAAAATCACCGCACTATCGCTCTGATATTACATGCTCGCAGAATCCTGCTACACATCATCGACGAACGCTCAGACCTCATCTTGAACGGGAACTTCCTGCTGAGCAAGCTGGTTTCCGGAAAGGCCGCGGCACAAGAGATCAGATAGTCAATGTACGTCACATAATGGAAAAATGTTTGTGTGAGATATTCCGCATTGTGGACAGCACTGCAAGAAATGGGAATCTCTTACCACCTCGTCCACCTAATTCGCAATCTGTATGATGGTCAAACTGCCTGTGTGCGCACTGAGAAAGGAAATAGTGACTGGTTTGCTCTAGGTCAGGGAGTCCGTCAAGGGTGCATACCTTCACCAGCACTCTTCAACCTTTATGCAGAGTCTATAATGAGACGTGCATTGGATGATTGGCCAGGGGGGCTGTCAGTAGGCGGATACCAAATACACAATCTACGTTATGCTGATGACACCACCCTGTTTGCAACAAATATGGAAGAGATGGTGGAACACCTGAAGAAAGTCAAGGTGGAGAGTGAGCAGCTTGGCCTACGTCTAAATGTCATCAAGACCAAGATCATGTCCATAAGCAAAGATGGTGTTTCATAATTGATGGTAATGAGATGGAATCGGTCTCGAAATTCAACTTTCTTGGATCCCTGATCACAAAAGAGAGCGGTTGCAGCCAAGAGATTAGACACCGTTTAGCAATGGCTAGATCAGCAATGATCAACCTAAGCAAGATCTGGGCTGACAGAGGAATAACCAGAGCAACAAAAACCAGGCTTGTCCAAGCCCTTGTATTTCCAATTGCCATGTATGCATGTGAGACGTGGACCCTAACCAAAGCTGACAAAAACATAATAGCTGCTTTCGAGATGTGGTGTTGGGGGCGTATGCTTCGTATCGTATGGACAATGAGAAGGACCAATGCCAGTACTATTGAAGAAATAGGGGTGTCTAAACGACTTCTTCATACTATCAACACCGAAATGCTGAGCTACTTCGGCCATATCTCACGTCGCAAGGGTAACAGCCTAGAGAAGATGATCATGCAAGGCATGATTGAAGGGAAGCGCAAGAGAGGCAGACCTCGTTCCCGGTGGATTGACTAAATAATATTGATTACTGGACACCCTCTCAGTGATTGTTACTCCTTTGCTGAAAATCGTTATTTGTGGCGTAGTATCTGTAAGGTCACGAGCTGTCAGTCATGACAGGACCGAACCAACCAATATATCAATATCGTCTATCACTTCCACTCCATTAAATGTTATGTACATATTCTGCGAAAAGGATCGCTGGAGAGACTGTCTACGTTTTACAAGGACTATACATGTACATAATATTATATTAACATTTATTAAAATGTATTAAAACTTTAGATTACTTCAATGAATATCGTTCGTTATTATTGTTCACAAGGTATCAATGTTTCATAGTATAATAGTATGACATGATACATTTTGAAATAACGTCAGGTGTTAAACCCATTTGATGTGATGTTATACATATTGTCATGATTTTGTCATAGAAGTACAGAATTGTAAGGAAACAATCTACAAGATCAAAAAGTAGAAAAACCAAACCAAAACATTCTGTTTTCATCTTCATATTATTACAAATTGTCACTGCAGGTTTAACTAAAACCTGAGTAAAATTAGTGTATGATGTTATAATGTTCAGAGGTAACATCATTTTTATACACTTCTTTCTGATTTGATAAACTCACATTAATGATCATAAAATGTTTACTTTACTTAATTCTGTTGTGATGTGCCGGTATGTCAGAACAGCGACGATTTTATTCATTACGTTCCGTTTGCCTGTACATTTTGAGCCTAAGTTTGACAGGTTGAATTGTTCATGACGTTAGTATTAACGTGTGCACATGGTGTGAATGGTGTGAACAATCTGGACTAATTGTCTAGACGACCCAAAAGTCAAGCACTCCAGCGATGTACCTTGCCACATGTGTGGGCCAATGTTTAATCTAAAATCTGCTCTATATCGTAACTTCTCTAAAAAATTGAACTTTTGATAGAACTTTGAAAAGTCTCGTGTTGGGCTCTAAAGTTCCACCCAATAATTACATCCATCCAACACCGTTGATCGCATGCTGGGGGACGTTGAGTGTAGCAGCGGTAGAACTTGTAGCAATCACTGCAGGCGCTGCTGTCTCGTGGGGATTTTCAGCCAGATTTGGGCTAGTTTTAAAACTAAAAATTGTTCTTCGGATAATATGTGCTTTTTTGAATTTTCAACTTTTGTTTTTACAATTATGAAATAGCACTAGTTTTTATAACAAAGTTTAAAGTTGGAATTTCTTAACACATTAACATTTTTCAAAAGTAATATATAGGGCTTCTAGTTACATCCAGACTTAAGCGCCTTGAGCCATACTTAGGACAGCGGTGGCAATGGTAGCAAGCACGATGGCAAAACACAGGTAGTGTGAAATAAATCAGAAAAATGGTATAGGAGGGGATGATTTAATACCACCGATAAAGCATCAAAGCCGTGGTAAAAAAAGTTGGAAAACATACAGGGAACGGAACCGTAATGTATCGCAGAGTAACGTCAGTCCGGTAGTACGCCATTGATATAATTATTCAGACCAGCTGCTTTGATGGATCGGGTTTCGCAATAGGATTCCCTCATCAATCAAAGTTTGTGTACGTTAATGTTGACCAATCAGGCTACGACTTATATCATCGTCGTTGCTTATTATTATTTGTTATTGGCCAATCACGAGGCGTGTATGATATGTTTTGTACTAATCATTTATAAATGAGACTTAAAATCAGTTGTTGTATGTGTGATCTTTATCACCCAACTAGTCTAGCCTAGCACATTCACGCTCACCAGACCTGACACACGGAAGGTACCCTTTTAAAGGACAACAGGCTGCTTCTCCGACGCCCTTCGCCTACTCATGCTAATACGCACTCGGGAAAATCTACCTGCATGCTTCGCTGATCGCTGACCTATGACCTAACGTAATGATAGCAAACAGATTTAGGGATTTAGGACTACCAACCTACAAAAATATACTCTCAGTACAACAGGATCATAACAAATTATCCTTGATTGAGCGTTGCCCTTTGACCCTATGTGACGTAGTAATAGCAAATAGGTTTATCTAGCCTCAAAGGATGCTCCCTGTTTACACAGGGTCAGGGAAATAAAGACTTAGGGTTGACCCACTGCGGTTTGACCGATTGAAAGAAAAGTTGGCTTGGTGGTGACCTATTGACCCTTCATGATGGGGAATAAGCTAATTACTCTCTTTTGCCTTGAAATAATGTTAACAGCGGGTTTGTATTACGCGCATCACACAACCATTAAAATGTTTTAAACCCATGTAAAGATTGTTTAAGTATAACTATTATAAAAATGTAATCTAAAAGAATTGTTTGCAAATCCTAAAAGGTTTTGTGTACCCGTCCGCTTAGACTTCAAAAATAAATGTAAGTATAAATAGAGTACTTACCTTCTAGGGATACATGTGTACTCTCTGTGCATGCCAGGGTCAGCACTGCAAGCATGAATACACTAACTACACTATTCATTGTCGTCAAACGGTTGCAGCTGTATCTGTAAAAAAATGTACATAATATTCTCTCGGTTATCATCAGGGGCGTAGCCAGCCTTGCTTGCCATGGCGGAGTATGAGTATTTTAGCCACACCTGGAAATAGCACCCGCCCGCCTGCACATAGCGAGTAACTTTTGCATCGGGCGGGTGAAGACACAAAAGTACCCGCCCAACTGTAGTGGGTAATTTGTTCAAACTCATAGTGTAAGCGTGTTACACTGGGTGGTAAAATGTCTGTTAGGCAGGTGCATTTTGTGACTAAGTTATGCTGCCCCATCATATTTTAGCATTGCTAGAAATTCAAGTAATTGACTGTTAAATTGATAAATATTGCGCAATCAAGTACTGAATACCATTATTTTCATCGACATAGCGCCAGGCCCCTGCCACTCTATTGTTCGAATCGCCGAAAGCATCGACGTACATGAATATACAATGAATAATCATATCAATGAATATACGTCATTTGTGAGGTCGAAAATGAAAAGTACCAGACCATAGTGGACACGAACGGCCGTAATCTTTGAATCTCTTCGTTGATTTCAATGTTATGTCGGAGTTTTTTACCTAATTTCATACTGACACGACCTGAGTGATAATCAAACGGTCCCCGAACGATGTCCTGGCGCTGTTGAAGTCAGAAATATCATCGTTCCCTACAGTCCGAGCGTTCCCACATCGAATTTCACCTAGAATATTCGTCACACGAACCTATGTCCGCCATCTTCTGAATATCGAAAAATGCCCTCTGGAGAGTCAAGGGGACAACATTTTTTTCTACGCATGCGTCCGATCGCTTTGGATTTGTCCACTAAAATTTTGGACACATGCCTAATGAGTATGTGCTGCATGGCAAGTGACACAACTTCTTGTAATGCGCTAATCAACCGTAGATCTAACCCCCGGGCTCCGGCCAGTTTGGGGTGGAAAAGTTCACGGAAAAGATTCAGGCGTTGACGGTTTTTCAATGGTATATCACAGATAGGCAAAGTGGGTATATCCAGTGACAGTTGTATATCCCCTTGGTATATAATATTTATTTTGACTAAAGCAGCCGACAATGCATTGATTGATGATAACATCCAGAAGTGGTTTGATGTGATAATAATGCCGCCATGAGGATCGAGCCGTGTAGCGAGGGGCCACGCCGAACTATGATCGAGAGTGACCAATAACGCGCCGCAATGCGGACCACTGGCGCGCGGCGGGCAGGCACATCCAACATGCGCGAATCAGTGGCGTAGCCAGCTTTAAACAGGGCCATAGGGAGGGGGAGGGGTGGACTTATCAGACAGTAGTAAAAAGTCCGAGTTGTATACCGACGAAAGGCATGATGTACAGTCAATAAAACTATGGTGGTAGTGCCCACATGTTGTTGGCCGTGGCGAATATAGGCCCTACACTTACTTGCAACAGAGTGACGTGGAATCCGGGGGCCGACTATACGACCGTAACAGAGCGACAGTAGAATCCGGTGTTTAATTTTTTTTAAATTTAGTGTATTGTTAATAGTCCCGGTTCTGAGCACTTCTCTAGCCCGCCCGGCCTGTGGGCCTAAATGAGACATCGTGCACTTTGCGCCGTGCATATGCTATAACCATCTAATGATTGGAAGCGGTAGCAGCATAAAGTATTATGAGAAAATGTGTACATATCTCCTAAGATTAGATTCGGAGTCTACCATCGGACCGGGCTTTCAGTTGACCTACGCATAGGAGCATCGTCGAAGTGAGAATGTCCCCTGTAACCTTTTTCAAGATCTTTGGCACTGAAATTAAAATTTTGGTTCATTATAGAGGGAATCCACTTTACTCATACGTGCCCGTAATCACCCTTCAAAGGTACAAGACTTAATCGCGTCTATCAATAGTTGTCTGATTGCCTTTCCACATATACGGTATTTCGAAATGAATATTGCGTCTCCCAATTCGTTTATTAAAGCTAGCTAAATTTGGTACAAGAACTAACTTTCTTGAAATGAAGTTGTACCCACTACCAAAGATTTTCTAGAAATTCATCGGTTGTACAGATTTAAAAAAATGGTAATCATGGTAGATTTAACATTGGTATAAACGGTCTCCTTTCTCATGTTGTACGATTGGCTATGCCTGTTTTGGAAATGTGTTTGCTTTGTGTATATCCAAATAGCTTACAGTTGTATATTAGCCTAGCTATAACAAGCTATAAAAATGACATCTCTGAATGTATTTTAAACAAAGTGTGCAAAGGAGAAATGGTTGGGCACACTGGTAAAATGGTTTTACAACAAGTGTTGCTATCATTATCAAAGTGAACTCAACTTCAATCACTTATCATCGAGCAATAATATATTGTTTTACGCATTTAAATGTGTTTAGATTATAAAGTTAAATAAATCCAGAGATAAATGATAGATTGAAAAGTAGATTAAAAAAAGAATAGAAAAAAACTATAAAAGCGTTACATACATCCACAATCAAGTTTAATTTGTTTTAAAAAAAAAATAGAAAACAACAACGAACACACGGAGATTCGAACCCGTGATTGCCGATTGCAAACGATATGGCCAACGTATGCACGCCACAGAGATCGACGAGTGTAATTGTGTCAGTTTTATCATTTAACCATTGATTCTTTTATTTATAACGAACGGATTTTTATCGTGCCATTTTGGACATTTTAAACCATATTTATATGTTACTCTCGCACAAAATGTGTTTGTAATATGATTATACTCCTTATTTTGGAAAGAATGGTAAAAACGTTGACATTTCGAACACAATAAATGGCATCTTGTATACTGTTTATACGGTCGCTCGACTGAACGTTGTGTGACCTGTTGCATTGCATTATTCATGTTACGATCTGTTTATGTATGCTTTTGTTATACTTCTCAATCGCTCATCGCCAACTCTGTACAAGAAACTTCATGCGCTGTCCCAACGCTGTCATTAGAGAACAATAGAAAAGTCCCTTCGACTCTCCAGAGGGCGTTATCTGCGACCTTTGACTGGGTTCACGGGGGTAATCATATTAATGAGCAAATATGCAAATGAGCTAAGTGTCCCCTCCTATTATATATCCTTCTTGATAGCGCTGGAAAGTTCGTATGATACTTATCGACAAATTTAAACCGTTATTGTAGGCCTACTGTAAACTTCCGATGGATACGGATGTTCTCGTCAATCAATAATTATAATGAGTGCAACTCACTAAAAACTACAAAAATAAAGAAACAAACCTTTATTTTGTTATTTCACGCATATCTTTCTCAGTCATAAAAAGAATTTTACAGAATTTATAGAATCCTAAATAACACACATTTAAACATGAGATAATTAACAAATACAAGACAAGACACAGGACCGACAGATTAATCGTCGGTGGGGTATTATTACATAGTGAGGTATGGTCAGTAGTATTACATAGTGAGGTATGGTCAATAGTATTACATAGTGAGGTATGGTCAGTAGTATTACATAGTAAGGTATGGTCAGTAGTATTACATAGTAAGGTATGGTCAGTAGTATTACATAGTAAGGTATGGTCAGTAGTATTACATAGTGAGGTATGGTCAGTAGTATTACATAGTGAGGTATGGTCAGTAGTATTACATAGTGAGGTATGGTCAGTAGTATTACATAGTAAGGTATGGTCAGTAGTATTACATAGTAAGGTATGGTCAGTAGTATTACATAGTAAGGTATGGTCAGTAGTATTACATAGTGAGGTATGGTCAGTAGTATTACATAGTGAGGTATAGTCAGTAGTATTACATAGAGAGGTATGGTCAGTAGTATTACATAGTGAGGTATGGTCAATAGTATTACATAGTGAGGTATGGTCAGTAGTATTACATAGTGAGGTATGGTCAGTAGTATTACATAGTGAGGTATGGTCAGTAGTATTACATAGTGAGGTATGGTCAGTAGTATTACATAGTGAGGTATGGTCAGTAGTATTACATAGTGAGGTATGGTCAGTAGTATTACATAGTGAGGTATGGTCAGTAGTATTACATAGTGAGGTAGTATGGTCAGTAGTATTACATAGTGAGGCATGGTCAGTAGTATTACATAGTGAGGTATGGTCAGTAGTATTACATAGTGAGGTATGGTCAGTAGTATTACATAGTGAGGTATGGTCAGTAGTATTACATAGTGAGGTATGGTCAGTAGTATTACATAGTGAGGTATGGTCAGTAGTATTACATAGTGAGGTAGTATGGTCAGTAGTATTAAATAGTGAGGTATGGTCAGTAGTATTACATAGTGAGGTATGGTCAGTAGTATTACATAGTAAGGTATGGTCAGTAGTATTACATAGTGAGGTAGTATGGTCAATAGTATTAAATAGTGAGGTATGGTCAATAGTATTACATAGTGAGGTATGGTCAGTAGTATTACATAGTGAGGTATGGTCAGTAGTATTATATAGTAAGGTATGGTCAGTAGTATTACATAGTGAGGTATGGTCAGTAGTATTACATAGTAAGGTATGGTCAGTAGTATTACATAGTGAGGTATGGTCAGTAGTTTTACATAGTGAGGTATGGTCAGTAGTATTACATAGTTAGGTATGGTCAGTAGTATTACATAGTGAGGTATGGTCAGTAGTATTACATAGTGAGGTATAGTCAGTAGTATTACATAGTGAGGTATGGTCAGTAGTATTAAATAGTGAGGTATGGTCAGTAGTTTTACATAGTGAGGTATGGTCAGTAGTATTACATAGTGAGGTAGTATGGTCAGTAGTATTAAATAGTGAGGTATGGTCAGTAGTTTTACATAGTGAGGTATGGTCAGTAGTATTATATAGTGATGTATGGTCAGTAGTATTACATAGTAAGCTATGGTCAGTAGTATTGCATAGTGAGGTATGGTCAGTAGTATTACATAGTGAGGTATGGTCAGTAGTATTACATAGTGAGGTATGGTCAGTAGTATTACATAGTGAGGCATGGTCAGTCACTGTAGTATTCTGGAACGGGCATGTGTGGCGCAGTGGGTAGAGCACTGGATTCATGATTTAAAGGTTGTGGATTCGAGTCCCGCTGTGGTCAACATGTTGCGCTCTTGAGTAAGGCACTTTACCGCAATTACTCCTCTCTACCCAGATGTATTTAAATGGGTACCGGCATTTTTCAGTGCTGGGAAGGTAACAGACTCGCTGTGGAGGAGGTGTAGCCGCGAGCCCCACATAGCAACATTATAAAAAGGAGTGAGTCTGGCCCTATCGCTTTGAAAGAGAGATGGGCACTCCGCTCCTAGTATTACAGGATCGAACGCCATTACCTTCTGGAACTGAACATTTTAGATTCAACTTGTTGTGCCATCGGCATTTACATGCCAATGGCACAGATAAGTTAACATAAAAGTTACTCGTAAAAACAGACTTTCATTTCAATGCTACTTTGAAAGAGGATCCTAATATGTATGGGTTTGCTATACTTTCTGTTAATATATCGCAAATGTGGGTGATCAGAACAGAGGTCACGAAATAAATTGGTTGCAGTAAAATGTTGGCTATCGCCTTTTCAATTATCTGGCAACAATTAATTTTGAGTTTCCTGTAACGGCCCTCGTCTAAAAATGAAAATTGCAAAATATTTAATTATTTGATTTGATTTAATTAATCGGTATCTTTTAATTATACAATAACAGAATAATCACACATCTTGTACATTTTCTGACGTGGATCACCTCCCGGGTGAATAAACAAACGACATGATTATAATAATTCATAATGGATAAAATGCAAGCATGAGTAAAACCAGTGAAACACCAGTGCCAGTCAAACGGGCAAAATAATAAAAATAAAAATAATGATAATAATAAATATTAATTAATAACGGGAAATAAATTGGTTGCAGTCAATCAAATGTTACCTTTACAATAATTCACTGTCCTGTTAACCGCCCTCGTCCAACATTGAAAATGGCAAAATATTTAGATATTTGATTTAATGTAATTATTTTGTATATTTTCCTTATACAATGACAGTTTAATAAACACTTGTAAATTACCTGTATTGTGAGTAAAACAAGTAAAACGCCAGTGCCATTCAAACGGTGGAAAAAATAGAAATAAATAATACTAATTAATAATTAATAAAGTAATTAAAACTCACCTCGTCCCTTTTTTTAACCCTCCAACAGGAAACTCAAAATCGATTGTGAACGGCCTTATAAAACGGTATGTAACAATACGGTGATTTGCAGTGAGAGCTCTACTATAATGTAGAGAGGTTGTACGTTATTGAATCGATTGACTCCCAACCACAGATTTGAACTAGTGTCATTCACCCTAATCAAATTCTAAAATGCCAAAGAAAATTCGAAAAGTAGACATACCAGCTGTTGGTTATATAATAGATAACGACGTGAATAACACGTTGTCATCAATTGTTTATGTGCGGTGGTGCGATGTACCATTATATTCATTTTGCATTTGAAGTCATTAATATGCCTCACGGTATTTTATATTTTATGTTTTACTTGCCTGGATTTTATTTTCTAGATCCAGGTGCAGCCCCGTGTACCAGGCGCCAAATAGTTCGTAATTGTTATCGTATTGGGAGTGGGGGAGGCGGGACAGAGAGTTTGGAGGGGTGTCAATTTCAAATATTTACACACATTTTGTCTGTCTTATAATGAATTTTGACTATCAGGAAAGACTTTCGTGAACTCATAATCTACTGTGACTGTATTTTCTGTTAAAAAAACCAATCACAGAACTTTACTAAATCTTTACGGAAATTTGTTTCCAAGTTAAAGAATTGTTCAACGTATTTGTTTACGATTTTCTTCAAAAATCATGTCGTAGGGGTGTGTTCACTTGTGTAGTGCAAAGTTGCGGACCATAAAAGACGTTAACACGGTGTCAAACCATGGAATTCTACTTACGAACGAAAAAAAAACACTCAGAAAATAAACTGTCTTGGTATCAAGACAACTTATTTCCAAATCTGATTTTGAAGTAATTTGGAAATGTATTGCACTGTAACTTATGATAATATTATAGTTTCATGGTTATAAATGTAATTTGGAAATGCATTTATCATTTACTTGAAACTTGAATTTGAACATAATGCACATATCAGTAGTATGACACACTATACGATCCCGGGAGAGATGCGTCATGGGTGCGTCATTTACCACCACATTCTTGACGCAGTGTACGCCATGGGCAGCCTTTTGTCCGTCACAATATTGACGAAAAAATAATTAATAATTAGTAAAGTTATTAAAATTCACCTCGTCCCTTTTTTAAACCTCCAACAGGAAACTCAAAGTCGACTGTGTTGGGCCGCAGGACCTTGTCATAGTGATATGTACCACTACATTTACCACCACATTATTGACGCAGGGTACGTCATAGGCAGCCTTTTGTCCGTCACAATATGAACGAATAAATGATTACTAATTTATAAAGTTTTTAAAAAATTCACTTTGTCCCTTTTTGGCGACCCGCTACGGCGGGAGCCTTTACAGATGGGTTTTGTCCTTTTGGGAAACTAGCATCTTATCCACTGTTTACGTCTCACACGTATGTCACAATGCACAAAATGTAGCCTCTTTCTTTAGGCATACAAACCAGCAATGATTGTTTTGACCTTTTTGCAGTTAAACCAGTTTAAACAGTGTTAACCGGGTTTTGATCATCATGTTTTGCAAATTGACATAATTCTTGGGAAACAGTAATGAATAGAGACAAATAATAAAAGCTGCTGTATGCCAATTGATACAATCCTTACAGTGATTGAGCAAGATAATCTTATCATCAAATACTAAATCATTATGGCAGCTTTTTCACAGTAGGTTGGTTTCCTTTCATTGTAAGCCTTTTTCAACCAATGGTGTTTGTTTAAAAATAAATACTGGTTGTTTACATTCCAGCTTAAGAATTTCTGGGACCACAGAGGCCTGTTCAAACAGCCACTAGACTCGAGAATAGTTATTCCCCAACTTAAAAATATAAACTGTTAACCCAGAGTGTCTGTCCAGACGACAAACTTAGCCTCGAGTATAGCGATAGCTTCGAAGTTAACTCGAATGCAAGAAACCCTTTTAGCTTTCCAATAAAGGACAAACAAAAAATGCACATTTATTTTGATTGTATTTTAATGCATTTTTAAGTTCAATGAACATCTTGACTGTCTGAAAATAGAATTATATGGCAATGATGTAATGTAAATATGATAAAAAGTACAGGATTGTCACACCCCTGAATAATTTTATAAAGATATTTTATTCTGGTGGTGTCTGAGACGATTATAACTTTAGTCATAATCGTCTCAGGGTGGTGTATTATTTATTTAGACCATTATTTGTACTACAAATAAAGTAAATAAAGTAAAAATACTTACAAAATCATAAACAAGTGTTTTGTCCAACAACATGAATTCATGTATCTGCACATGCACATAATTTCAGGGCATTGTAAAGAAATATGAGAGAATCATGACTCTATAACATGACTTAATTTAAAATAGACTTCTCTGTGAATTCAATGGGGAGGAACTCATGACAAGGTGGACTCCCTGTGTTGGTACTTTCACTAAATTCCAAATGTAACTAAAGGGTCATTAATTAGGCTATTATTCTGTATAGTGAACTAAAGATTGAAGCATTTTCCCATAATCACCAAAACTTCACCCTAAACTGGCCCTGTTAGTGTTAATCTGACGACCATCACCCTTGATCATGCTATTTCTTTGAACCATGACCCATGGATTTTCATTTTGAAAAAAAAAACCATTAAAAAGCAGCTGATGCGCTCATTCGTATGAAAATATAATCACACAAATAAAAAAAAATAAAAAAATCCTGTTCTACGGGCGTAACCCATTTTTCGGAAATTGGTTTAAATTAAGAAGTTTTACATGCAACGAATACTGCCCAATAATGTTTTAGGGCTTGTCAATACCATTTTCAAGATGGAAAAGAACAAAAAAGCTGAACCAACCAACTGTTGGGCATATTTTTTTGGTGCCTAATCTTCAGTTGTAAGATGAATTCATATTATAATAAAAAAGGACATTTTGTGATGGGAAGTGCTGTAAAACAAGGGGGAAATATTTGGCAATTGTGGGAAGACCTTAAACATGTTAAACGAAATTTAGTGGCAAACTGAAACCAGATTTTCCCAACGTGTAGTGTTAGATTTTACCCAAATAGACCTATTTATTAAAAACCCATCTAGCTATTATGTTTGGATACATCAAAACATCTAAATTTACTTTTATGTAAGTACATGTATATACAACATTACAATTTTCTAATAAGAAACATACATGCTATACCGGCCATATTTTCCTACCTGTATGTCTTGCTACGTTTCCTCCACGAGTCAAGGCTATACTAATTGCTGTCAATTGTTAGGTGCTCCTACTTTTTAATTCGTATACCAACATTTCCCACAGTCCACCACCCTTCCATTTCTTAATCACTGCTCATTCTGCTATGAAAACACCAGCCATATTATAATACGCCTTCCGGGCGGCTATCACTATTATTTATTTGGGTCGCCAATTCCTTTTTAAAGGATTTGTTTTATTTAAGCCTCCAGCAGGAAACTCAAAAGTGATGAACAAAACGATATTAACAATACGGTAGTTTGCAGTGGGCTCTGCTATAAAGAGATTTGCGTGGTTGAATCGATAGACTACCAACCACAGATTTGAACTTGTGCCATTCACCTTTATCAAATTCAAAAGTGCAAAAGAAAATTCGAGAAGTAGAGCTATCAGCTGTGGGTTGTATATTAAATAGATGTGCGACGTACCATTTATTCATGCATTCGAAGTCATAAAATGCCTCACGGTATTTTATATTACATGTTTTGCTTGCCTGGATATTGTTTCTAGATCTAGGTGCAGCCCCATGTAGCCGGCGCCAAATAAATCGTAAATATTAGCTAGGCCTAAAGCAATATTATCTGATCTTTTCAAATATTTCCATATATTTTCTCAGGGTAGGGTTGGTTTGTCAACACCGGGGAAGATCCCCCGTGAATCTTAAAGTAGTTTCATGTTAGTATTTATTAGACTCGTGTATTATTATATTTAGATGAAACGTGTTTCAAGAGTTGTTTGAAGTTGAAAAAAGTCGAAAATGGTAAAGCAATTGCAAAATAATGTTTACGAAAATAATTTCAGACGAGTGAAATTGATATGTTTAATGATTATAATGTGAATATTAAAATAAAATAAATAACGCTAAACTTCAATCACTTAAGATAAACCCCTTCGACATAAACAACATTGATGATGATACTTTTTGTTGGTTTCTTCTCTAAACATAAATATATTCACAGTTACAATACTAGAAACGCAAATAACTTCTTTGCTGATAATATTTAATCAAAATTCGTTCGCCATTCTGTAATCTATAATGGACCTCAAATCTGCTCTAAACTAGTTGCACTAAATTTAAAAACCCTTTAAAAACATGTATGAACAGAAATTGATCTTAAAGTATCTCTGATGTTTGTTTTCTTTTTGTTTCTCTTTTTTCTTTTTTCTTTTTTTACTTATTAATTTTGATAATCGGGCTACATGTACTGTCATCTTACTGATTTCATAGTGTAAACCACCCCCCCCCCCCCCCCCCCAAATTCCTCATTTATTACCATAACATCAAAATCACAAATAACATCAAATTACATCAAAAATCAGTAAGAAACCATCAAATATTTTACAACAACAGAAAAACGAAACGGTTATGGGGGAGAAGGCTGAAAGGCCAAAAAGGCCTGTAAAGTGCCATCCCCTGCCCTGAAGCCCTTGGACAATAAAACAGAAAAAAACCAATACAGCCACATTTAAAACCTAAATATGAAACCAACAATATACCGGACAAGACAAAGGACAATGCTCAACAACAAAAATCATCAAATAACCATAAAGTGAAATTGAAATAGTGCTCTATCGTAACTTGAAATAAGTTTGTGCTTGAATTACGAAACTGTTTTACTGAATTTGAAATTTTGTATGAATTTTCGAGAGAGTTCCAAAGATGGGGGCCACTAGTGCGAATAGAGTGATCCGAGAATATTCT
Organism: Ophiura sarsii; assembly: GCA_035610835.1. Lineage (NCBI taxonomy): Eukaryota > Metazoa > Echinodermata > Ophiuroidea > Amphilepidida > Ophiuridae > Ophiura > Ophiura sarsii. Next base: position 32,239,822 of record CM069449.1, read on the forward strand.
CTTATTTTTGGTTAGATTGAAATTAGTACTATGTCTTGTCGAATAGTTGTGGATGTCAGAACGTTTTTTGAAGTAGTCTTTAAATGAAGAAGGTAACTCATTTACCGTGTATTTATACATAAATGTACCCAATTCAAGAGTATTCATAGCTGTGATTGTTAGCATATTAAATTTAGCAAAAGTTGATCCAGTGAGACTTCTATAGTGACTACACGAAGTAGTTCTTATTGCCCATTTTTGAAGTTTAACAAGCTTGTCCAGGTAGGATTTACAAGTGTTTCCCCAAATAAGTACACCATAATTTAAATAAAGGCAAGATAAGGGTACAGTAAAGAGTATGTAATATACGGATTGGAACAAAGTGCTTAAGTGACATTGTCCCTAAAAATCAAGTTTTTGTTGGCAGACATACAAATATGAATTTCCATTATACTTTGGTCATTGATAGACCTTTGGTCAATAAACACTAAAATGGAACTTTTTTTTGTTTTTGCCTTCGTTGCCATGACAACGACACATATTAAAATTTTCATGGTTTTTAACAAAAAAAATTCAATTTTTCAGAAATTAAAAACTGCTAATTTACACATATCATTTTGAACAAACAATACAACCAGGATTTTATTTTCATTCAAAAATATAACCATACATGTCTCAACTTTCATTCCATGCAACAACAAAAACTTGTGCAAATTGTATTATGGGATATACCATTATTTGAAAAAGGGGTGTTTTTCATAATAAATCGTGTGAAAAAAATACACCTTCGTAAATTAATCACAACTAGCAAAGTGGTGTTTTTTTTTGCATTCACCTTCTACAAATGAAAGCTTGAGGGATGTCTGAATAATAATATATAAAAATATCCATGGGTAATTCATACCTGTTGGAACAGTGTTGCCAGAAAGTGTTGACTTTTTCCAAAGAAAATCGGTATTACATGGTATGAAAATACACGTTTAATTTCAGCAAACTATTTAATAAATCATCCTGTTATGTCTAAAATAGAGAACAACTATTTTTGGATCAGGGATAATGTTGCTCATGTTTCAAAGTGCATATTAAAAAAAGTGTTGCCAGGTAGGTTGAGTTTTAACTTTATTCATGGCAGAACAGAATCGTATTAAATAAACAGAATTCTTCTTAAATCTGCTTTTGACAGCTACATCCATTTACTGTATCACTATATGTGATGTTTATTTACATTCATGTGTGAATAACAAAAGGATTTTGGAAAGGTATTAACTTCTAGTTTCAGAATATGGCTGATAGCAAATTCAAAGCGGTAGCTTTATATGAGTTTTCAGCCATTTTCAAAATGGCCGCCAAAATGCCAACATAAAGCACACTAATAAACTTATGATGAATTTTGGAAACTCTGTTGGATGTAAATAACACAGTCTTGTATGTATTACACCACTAGACACTCATATTTAGAACTTTTGCTTTGTTAACACATCAAAATCCAAGATGGCCGCCAAAATGGCCGCCAAAAATGGTAAATTCCATATATTGGCATATATAAACCAACACGTATGATCAGAGTATAGTTCTAACAATGGGATGTATATGTTAGACTATTAGAAACTCATAACTCGTATTTTTGCATTGTTAACATACTTTAAAACCAAAATGGCCGCCAAATTGATGGCCAAAAATGATCAAAAATTGTCAAAATTCCATAAAATAGCATAATATCAACCATAATGCATGATGAAAATATAATTTTAATGATGGGATGTATGTATTGGACTACTAGTAACGCATATACAGTATTCTTGCTTTGTTAACTTAGTACAAAATCCAAAATGGCTGCCAAAATGGCCCCCAAAGTGGTTCCCGAAGTGGCTGCAAATATTTTCAAATTCCATAAAATGGGATAATATCAACCTAAATGTATGATGAAAATATAGTTTTAATGATGGGATGTATGTATTAGACCGCCACGAACTCATATCTAGTATTTTTGCTTTGTTAACATACTTAAAAATCCAAAATGGCCCCCAAAATGGGTCCCAAAATGACTGAACAAATTGTTGGAATTCCATAAAATTGGCTAATATCCCCCAAAATGTATGATGAAAGTATAGTTTTAACATTGGGGTGTATGTATTAGACCACTAATAACTCATATCCACTATTATTTGTATTGTAATAACATACTTTAAATCCAAGATGGCCACCAAAATGGCCGCTGTAAATGTAAAAATAGTCTATATACATGAGTGTATGATAATCCAAAATAGATATTGTGAGAGTGTATATTACATCAAATCCACCAAATAGATGTTCTAAACTGGTAAGCTATTGCTTTCAGAAATAAGGCCCACATCTGTGACAATTTTGATTCCAATCACTTTCCAAAATGGCAGCCAGAATGGTTCAGTTGATGTTGAATGACCTAAAACAATTGTTTTGTATTGTAAATGAACAAACAATTGTTTTGTATTGTAAATGAACAAACAATTGTTTTGTATTGTAAATGAACAAACAATTGTTTTGTATTGTAAATGAACAAACAATTGTTTTGTATTGTAAATGAACAAACAATTGTTTTGTATTGTAAATGAACAAACAATTGTTTTGTATTGTAAATGAACAAACAATTGTTTTGTATTGTAAATGACCGGTACTATGTAATACCAATACCCCCAAATTGAATGGGACAGCATTCACTGTCTATGATAAAGCCTAGGGGCTGTAGATCTAGTTTTAGTATTCTAAAATATCCAAGATGGCTGTAAAAGGTTAAAATAGCTGAAAAACAGTGTTAGTTTATAATACATTATATATGATCACATTATTATATCTACAGCTTTTAAGCCATCCAGTTAATGTGTTTGTATATGTGACAAGGATGATTGAATTGTATAGACTCCATTTTGACAATGTCATGTTATTAAGATGGGCATTATAATGAACATTTCATTAAAATTATCTCCAAATGGCCAAAATAATTACCACGGGTGGCCACCAATTGATAATAATATATATGACCAGAATAAAATATGGAGTCTATACCATTTAATCATACTTTGTTACCTACAGATACGTTTACTTGGTGGATTAAAATCTATATATATATAATCTTTTGGTCATATCTAATGTAACACTAGCAATAAAACTAATACTGTTTTTCAGTTATTTTAACATTTTGCAGACATCTTGGATACTTTAAAATACTCAAACTAGATCTACAGCCCCTAAACTTGATCATAGACATATGTTAAATGCTGTCTTATTAGATTTGGGGGTATTAATATTACATAAAATGGTCATCTAAACAATTGTTTTAGGTAGTTTAACATACACTTAACCATTCTGGCAGCCATTTTGGAAAGTGATACAGAATCAAAATTGTCAAAGAGATGAGCCTTATATCTAAAAGAAAAAGCTTAGCAGTTTTAGAACATACTATTTTGTGAATGTGATGTAATACGGTATACACTCTTACAATGTCTATTGTGGATTATCATTCACTCGTGTAGACTATTTTAACATTTACAGCGGCCGTTTTGGGGGCCATCTTGGATTTAATGTACATTTACAATGCAAATATACTGGATATGAGTTACGAGTGGTCTAATAAATACATCCCGATGTTAAAACTATACTTTCTTCATACATTTTGGTTGATATTATACCATTTTATGGAATTTCGACAATTTGTTCAGTTATTTTGGGATCCATTTGGTGGCCATTTTGGATTTTTAAGTATGCTAACAAAGCAAAAATACGAGATATGAGTTACTAGTGGTCTAATACATACATCCCATCATTAAAACTGTATTACATCTTACATTTAGGTTGATATTATCCCATTTTATGGAATTTGACAATTTTTGCAGCCACTTCGGGAACCATTTTTGGGCCACTTTGGCAGCCATTTTGGATTTTGAACTATGTTAACAAAGCATGAATACTGGATATGAGTTACTAGTGGTCTAACACATACATCCCATCGTTAAAAATATATTTTCATCATACATTTCGGTTGATATTATGCTATTTCATGGAATTCTGATCACTTTTTACCATTTTTTGGCCATTCATTTGGAGGCCATTTAATACTGTACTCAACATGGCATAATGTTGCAATACTGCTAATTTGAGGTCAAAAAGAGAACTCTGGCAAATTTAACAAGTACATTTCATATAATTTTATTGCAAACATTCACAAAACAAGTAATATCTTCAATATATCTCCTAATCAACGCTTATATATATGTAATTCACTGTTTAATTGTCCGTTTTTCGATAATAGGCATTTTAAGATTTTTCAAAAATACCTATCTTTCTGGAAACACTGCTGCCATGTTGAAAGATTACCCACACTTTTCTCATTGAAATTCAATTGAGCAACATTGTTACTCTCTACATGCAAAATATCTTTGAAAAAAAGTGCCACTTTCAGGGTTAACGGTGATTAGATTTGGCTAATAATTGATAGTTTGTAAAAGGGACGAAACACCCCTATTTGGAAACATGGTATAGTCCAATTGCAAATACCAAGATTTTTTTTAAAATATGGATTAGTTTGACTGTGGACTGCCCTTTCATATTTAAAAACAAGAATTTGTAAAAAGTATTTTGTATGCTACAAATGTGGGATCCAAGTTGAGCTAAAATTAGCATTTAAAACAGCAAAAAATGAGAAAAATCATCAAATTAATGGAATTGCCCGTTACCATGGTAACATACATGTGACACCAATTTTTTTTCCATATTTGTTGACTTTGACCATAGGTCCATCCATGCACAAGGTATGAAGAAAATTCATATTTTTCAGTCTGCCACATTTTTCAACATTTCCTTGATTCTTACTGAATATGGTTCAATATTTCTAGCAATTATTTTAGACACGCAATCAATGTGATGTTTCCATGTAAGGCAATCATAGATTAACACACCTAGGAATTTAGTTTGTTTGTTTTACACCCTTTACAGTGTTTCATGCTGCGATCTCAACCGTACACAAATGAACAGAATAGTATGGACTACTTTATAATGAAAATTAAAGCAAATAGATTGAGAAATTCTTTAAATTGTAATCATATCATCCATTATGATTTTATTAACTTGCTGCGATGATTTTTCACGGAAAATACAGTCAAGAATGATGTATGAGTCCAGAAAAGTCCTTTAAAAAATCACATAATATTACTTTATACATTTCCCGGAAAAGAAAGGTCTTACCTGAATTAGAAATACCTTCTTGCGCAGACTATTGAAGTCGAAAACGAATCAACGCACAAACCTTTTGACGCTACAAATCCGACAGCGACCAGGAAATTGTGTTTCAATCAAATGTCCCTCGACTCCCTGCTAATGAATAACTTTGTCTCCCCTCTGCATTATATTTGGTGAGTGCCGGTTCACTCATTTTTAATGCTATGTTTTAATGATCATCGTGCTTTATTATGTCGGTTTTATTTTAAAGAGTAGTTGTATTTTATTGCTTGGTATGCTTGTATCTGCGGGTTTTTTTTAAACGCCTAGAGGCCTTTGTTGGTATTTCTGCGCTATACAAGAGCCTATTGATATATTATTATTATATTATTATTATTATTATAAAGATCTATAGGCCTTGCATACGTCAGTCTATCGTTACCAAAATACGTTATATAAGAGGAAAGAGTAAGGAGAGGCAATCGAATAAAAAGTATATAAATATCAGTATTTCAAATAGCTAATTTTCATTGAAAATGCCCAGTCAGTGAATCACTAATATTGCGGAAAATCAAACAATTTAGGAATATCCAAGCAGTTAACCAGTTTGGGAGATTCCATATGATAGTTAACTAATTATCTGAACTTATTTACATGAAACCTGTAGAAAATCTGTGCATGTGCAGACGGCAGATTATTTTGAACTGGGCAAAAAATGGCTAAAATCATGAAATTTACCAGATAAAAGCTTACTGTGCCTTCAAATTCTAATCAGAAATAATGAAAAATGCTTAAATCAATGTGTCAAAATATTGTGATAGTCAACATGAAGATATACATGAATGCATCAATCAAAGATGGCTGCCACAACCTCTCTAATTACTGTTATCTTTATAACTACTAGATATGTATTGTATAAGTAATCGTCACATAATTTCAATGGTTTGAGGTAATTTTATGACTAGCTCCTTTTGAAATCCCCACCATTATTGCTTTACATCCCACAACAATGTATTTAATTATAATCCCTCCATTATTTTTTATCCTTTGTTGTTTTTTAAAGTATATAATTGCGGCTTTCGCTAAATAAAAGCGTATTTGAGATGGTCCCTCCTTGTTTCTTTTAAGGAATTCAGATCTAAAAAAGAGTGTCAAACATAGATATATTTTTCTGCATAGCTTCATGTTTTCAAAGTCAAAGTACAGGCTTAATTGTTACTACTATACGTCAAACCTTCCTTGTGGAGGTAGCTGAGCTCTTTTCTTGACATCATTCACCCTGGTGACTTGATTAGAGTCTGGTTTTGATGTCAATATCGTGTTTTCATGACACCATATAATAATTACGAAGTACACATGAGGTAGGTTGTGTATAGCAAGGCTACGTTTAATACTTATTTGTATACACTTGAGGTAGTGTATCTTACAAATAATGATTACAGATTTATTTTGCTGGCGTTCGCGCAATGCATTGTGGGACGACTTTATAATCTTCCTTGGAGCGTGCCGTCCCAGGCACGGATCCAACCATTGAGAGGGGAGGGGCCCAGTCCAGTTCACTGTTCGAAGTATGGTGTGAAGTACTGTTTTCCGCGCTAGCGCAGACAGAAGTTGTCTGAGAGGATGCGCTTTTTCCCCTATTAGCCCGAAATACGTGAAAAAGTAACTTAACAACCCCCGAAGTAGTGGGCCATACTTCACTCAGTCGTATTTGATACAGAAAAATGATATCGTAATTATCTTAAAAAATCAGTGCGGGTGCCAAAAATGTACTACGCACTGTTTAACACAGCTGCATATTGTTAGTCACGTATACCATGGGGAAAAACGGAGTCATAATACTTTTGGTTGCTACACTGTAAAAGGATTGGGCAAAATATGCCATATATTTTGCCCAACGTTGTTGACATAGTAATCCCTACAAACTGTTCGGTAAATTTAACCAAAACCGTTGGACTCATGATTTTGCCCAAACGTTGGGCATACATGTAGCTACTTATTCAACAAATGGGACAATTTAATTATGTAATATTTGGGCATTTGTATTACCATATGTTGGTCATTTTTGTAAACCAACTGTTGGTTGGTTTCTGAACTGTTGAGCAGTTTCAAGGGCCAACAATTGGTCGACAAATAATGTTGGGTATTTTTATGAACCAACTGTTGTGCGACTTATGAACCAACTGCTGGTTGATTTGTAAACATATTGGGCATTTTATTGGGTGATTCTTAACACAACCAATGTCATAAGTAACATTTTGGGCTTCTAGTTCAAACTGGATATTATGCAAGGAAGGAACCATACCAAGTATAGAGCCTTGGGCCATGCCTGAGAGAGCGATAGTAGGGTAGTAGGTGGTGTGAAATAAATCTGAAAAATTGTGTAGGAGGGGTAGATTTATTACCCTCGATAAGCTTGCAAATCAGGGGTTAGGAAAGTCTCAGAAATTTAAGGGATGGAATCGTAATGGTATTTATAAACACACGTCGCCCAATAAGACTTTGCCCAATAAGATTTTACTCAATCTTTTTGAAGTGTAGTATTTTACCATAAGTCTATGATTTTACTCAGCAAGGTTCACGTTCGGCCACGATAAGAGGTTGCATGACTACATACATGTCAATGACATGCATCATGCAGCTGTGTTAGATATCGCGTACCTTTTTTTACACCAAAACTGCTTTTTTATGATATCTACAATATTACTTTCATGCTACAATTGCATCGGACGGAAAATACTGGGTACCCATTGTTAGCTTTTTAGTATTTAGGTTTATAAAATGGGCTATTCAATTTATCAATGGTACACCCCCTATTGAAGGCATGGGAATCCAATCTTTTTTGACACTTTTTGACCGTGGGAATTCCCAAGAAAAAAATCCAACATCTGAAAGGGTATAAAAGGCATGGAAATTCCCACAAATAAAAACACTTTTTATAGTTATATAGTTATAGTTTATTCTCACCAAACCGCAGCTAAAAGCTGAATTACATGGTTATTACATTGGTATAAAAACAACAAATTGCACATAGAAATGTATACAAAGATAACATCAAAATTGAACATTAAAAATGCTAAAAGAGATTAAAGGGTATCAAAAAATAAATAAATAATTAAAGGTTGTACATAATAAGTCGCCTAAAAAGCTAATATTGCACTGTGGGTGACATATAAAAAATTAAAAAAAACAGTAATTTTAAATGACACAGGAAATGAATCACAAACCTACACAAGAGTCAGATTATCACTCCCCCACTCTCTAGCAAGCATATTTACTGCTGCTGATTCGGGAGATTAGTAAGGAAAGGGATGGGGCTTTTCCCATATCTTTTTTCCCATATCTTTTATATTTGCTAGTGTGTCTCAAATTCATCCTGTGGGTCTTATTGTTGCTAGGGAACCAGTCAGAATACCTTTCAGAGTCACAACATTTCTGGGCAAACTGAAGAGATAATTGTCTTATCTTCTAAGTTTAAGAGTGTAAACTGGTCCAAATCATCTGTGTAGGATTGATATTGAGTGCCTAGAATGATACGGCATGCCAGTTTCTGCAGGCGTTCAAGTTGACAGGCCGATTTTTACCGATACTACAATGCCAGACAGGGGCGCCATATTCACATGTTGGGCGAACGTAACCAACATACACAGATACCAAGTCTTCAGTTGGCACTCCGAAACGTTTTAGGCGACTCAGCATGTACAACTTCTTGCTGCATTTAGACACCATGTTATTAACTTGGGACTGCCAGCCAAGATCGGATTGAACGGCAAGGCCTAGAAGCTTGGTCTCAGTCACCACCTCAAGCTCATTACCAGCAATTTAGAGGTCGGGGGAAGTGGGGGATCTCTCTTAAAGCAGACCTGCATGACCTTACACTTCCCCGGGTTGAGCATGAGGTGGTTGCCTTTCGCCCAAGCATCCAGGTCCCGCACATCCGACTCGATCTAGCTAGGTTGATTCGCCTGGCGGACTTCTGCTAGCGTGAGATCATCCACATACTTGAAGCTATTGGTCAGAGACTCTTCAGAAGCGTTATTGATAATACTAATAAAGGATATTGGGCCAAACTTGGTGCCCCGGGGGACACCACAAGTGAGTGTTTCCATTCGGATAAAGCAGAGTGGTATTGCACACGTTGGCGGCGAGCAGTAAGAAAGCTTGCAATCCAGGTTATGATTTCACTTCTGGCACCAAGCTCGCAGAGTCTCTGGATAGCTAGAGTATGGTCGACACAATCGAACGCTTTTGAGAAGTCCGTCACAACCAGGGTTCCTACATTACTTCCCTTATCAGTACCTTTGAAAAAGATATCAAGAATTTCGATTAGACTATGAGATGTCGAAGAACCTTTGATACTACCATATTGGTTACGGTCTATTGAACTAGAAATATCTTCAAGTGTCCACTTGGAAACAAAACCTTCACACATTTAGCCAGAAGAGATGTCAATGAAATTGGCCTAAGTTTAGATATTGATGCAAGGGTTTCCTTTGGGATGGGGGAAATTGTTGCATCTTTCCATACTTGGGGAACCACACTTTCTATCAGAGATGAGTTAAAGATAAATATGTTACGGGAATGCCAAACTCACAAGCAAACTCCTTAATCAACCTCCCTGGAAGCCCATCAGGGCCAGCTGCTTTCTTAGCGTTCAGTTTCCTGAGAGCGTCATACATTTCCCAAACCTGTCTCTGAGGAGGTGGTTTTGCAGGTAGGAAGGCAAGCAGCTCCTGGAGGTTGATTGGGGGTCTACTTTGTGAGACAGAGGCAAATTTCTCATTAATAGCCTCAGCAATTGCTTTTTAATTATTCTGCATCAATACCGGGGACCGAAAAAATTGGGCGCCGTTGATTTTTGTTTGTGATCAACTGAATACCTTTATGACAGCCTGATGGATCAGTAGTTTTGAGGTTCTGAAGGCGATCCCTGTAGAATGATTTCTTGACATGACCTATGGCACGTATGACCTTGTTGCGAAGAAAACGCCAAAGAGATTGTTTATTCTCTGCAAAAGCTACTTGGCGCTTCTTTATCAAGTCCTTGATCGCTGAGGTGATCCAAGATTTGTCATCAGAGTGAAACTTGATCACTTTAGGTGGAAAGTGAGTTTCCATCGCTTCTAGGACAGTTTAATAAAACTTGTCAGCCTTGTCAGTTGTACTGGGTGCATTCAGATCATTCCATTGATGACTGGTTATCCATCTACCAAATTCATAAATATGTGATTTTAGAAGTGGGCGGACAGGGTTTTTTGGACTTTATCCTGTTTTTTACACACAAGTGGGGACCAATATAAAGTGAAGTGATCACTTCTACCTATAGGTAAACTGACACTGGGAGATGCATACTTGTTTGGCAGGTTTGTTATGATCAAATCAAGAATAGCATTACCACGGGTAGGTTTATCTATATACAACTTGCATTAATGAATGAGCCCTTGAAATGGGTCTGGTATCAGTCCTGTTAAAGTCACCTAGCACAACAACACCAAGATCGGGGTTTTGTGCCTTCAGTTTATCAAGAGTGTTAATGATATGATTAATCAGCACATCTTGGAAGTGTGATTTCGGTGGAATATAAACTGCGCAGATCACAAATCCAGAAACTTTCCTTGGTAAACGTTGAGGGCGGGCACGAAGCCACATGCATTCAAAGTCAGTATCTTCTGGAACAGTCACATTAGGCAAGATGTCGTCCCTAATGTAAACTGCTACTCCGCCTCCTTTTTTGACAATCTGGGTTTGGTAAGAAGGTTGAAACCATTGACTGCTAAGAATTAATTTGGTATTTCTTCAGGCTGCCATGTTTCTGTGATAACTGCAATGTCAACAGGGCTAACATGGGTATGATTAAGTACCACTTCCAGTTCGTCAAGTTTATTCATAATTGAGCGGGAATTTGTGAGAAAAAGTCCAGGAAGAGAGGTCACGTTGGTACTAACGGTATGCTGATAAGTTTGAGGTTGCAGATGAGTAAGTACAGAGAGAGAATGGCGTCCATAATTGGGTTCAACAGCTGATCTATTTCTGGTGATAACTTGGATAGGGCGTTGGATTTTTTTACCGGCCCGTTTGCCTCGGCGGAAAGATGTTTTCAATATACCAAGTCTGTCTAGATTATATTTCACATTGGGTAACAGTTTCAAGCCTTTGGTTGCCATTGACTTCAAGGTTTCAGAGGTATATACATATTACACTTGTTCTCGAAAAGGTTCATTCCCCGGTTCACTCATCGTAATACCCGTAGGCCGATGTGAATTTCACAGTTACACACAGGGCTGACACTAACGCGAAAAATGTCTATGTAGCTCTGGGGCGATATCAACCGTGATTTCGTAATAATGTCAGCCGTATGTAAGTGTATACCAGTACATATTAACTTACAACGACAAGAAACGATGGCGAGACGAGACATAAATTGGTTGAAATTGCACTCGTAGTAAAATTCTAGATGAAAATTGTAGAAACGGAAGGTACAGCACACACTGGTAATAATAAATAGGATTTCTGCACCAAAATGTTAGGTGTAATTTTTTCATTTTGCAAACACCATATTTCCGATGTCAATACACTTTTTAGTACTACCAAACAATGGTGTACACGTCTATTAGCCTGTTACTGTAAAATATTTGGTTAAACAATACTCTTGACTCATAATTATAGAAAACAAAAGCAAACTTAATCTATAAACTTGAAAAAAGGTATTGTTTCGAAACAACCAAAACTGTGACACATCTTAGAAAAGACTAAAGCTGCGAATATACTCCATTTACATATAATACGCTCCAACGCTGCCCTCTGGCCGTTGGGCCATAGCGTTGGGCCAGCGCTGTTATCATAATGTTTACGCTCAGTGCAACGCTATCAAGCTAACCTGATTTGAACATGAGCGTTGGATGTAGCGTTCACCGCTCTCTCAAAAAGCGTTGATTAATCAAATTATCGGAAAACGCTTTGCTGATCAAGAGTTGCTTCAACCTTTTCGTAAGCTGTGGACTGGGGTGCGCATGTGTGAGAGCGCAAGCGTTGGAGCGTAGGTGGAGTATGTTCGCAGCTTTACTTCATTCCACTCGGCACAACTGCAAAATGCTACGTCATAAATCCAGGCACATAACTAAGATTTTTGCCATGGGCAAATTTTGTTGAAGTTGGATCTTTTTACCAGGGTGAGAATTGGGGGGGGGGGGGGGGGGGGGGGGTGGGTGGTTGGCCAAAGTGGACCTGTTTACAGAAATATGGACCTTCAGTCAACTAAAGCCTGTTTACGTTCATAAAAATCAGTGTTCGGACCATCTTGGGGAATTTGAATACATCGTAGCCATAGGAGGGGTGTGGGCGAGGGCGATTGCCCTCAAAATTAGAGTCATGTCAGTTAAGATTTGCCACTGTCGGTTGAGGTTGTGATTTTGTCGGTTGAGGTTGAAGGTTTTTCTCACACGGTTGGTAAAAATAACAGTGAAATTGTGGAATATATTATTGCAATACACCAACTTATTCACTATGTTATTGATGTATGCATAGGACATTCACACACCTCAAATCTATCATACTGATTTTGATTGTGTTTTTTTTTTCAGGATCCAAACAACAAGACTAGTTCAAGATCAAGTTCACGATCCTGTGTTGATTTATGACAAACACAATTTTTTTTTTTTTTTTAAACATTTTAGTAAAATGGGTTATAATTGTTTTAATTTGTTTTGTTTCATTTCCATATTTTATCAAATAACATTAAAAACAATGAGACACTTCAAAAGTTCATTCACCATCTTATTTTAATAATACCACACTAGGATTATTATAGTAGGCCCTACATCCGTTAAATATTTACATTATCCCATATTCTCGACCTCTTTTTAATAGTGTGTTAAATTCTACTTGCAAGAATGGATTTTCAGATTTTATTTTAATTTCCACCCCTGTTATTGATGATCGTGAGCCACTTATCTTAAGGCTATTGATATTTGGTGGTACAGGGTACCCCGCTGATTGAGTCATGATGTCCGTAACTTATCACAACAACAACAAAATGACTATATATCTTCAGTAATATGTTATAATTATGCTATGTTATTTTGTGTAAATGATTAAGAAAATAAAAGCACAAGTGCTCCATGCACTGTGGAAAGGTAAAACAATCAATAAAATAATACCCTGTTCTGCAATTGTTTAAAACAGTTTAACACCGTAATTCTCATGGCTGTGAATCCGTTTAGGCCCTGGTGCACATCGGTGGTATGCTCGTCAGGTCCAGGAATAGCCACAGAAAGCTTGTGATGACATGGCAACATCTTCAGCATTCAGCAATTATTCTTTAAAAACCTCATTTTTTTAAAATTCAGTGGAAACTCATTAACAAAAAATCTGGTGCTCAGGATAACGCACAGCGGCTTTCAAGAATCGTGGGCAAAAACAAACAAACAATACACGCACGGTCAAGGTTTTACATTGTATTTGGCTTGAAATGTACCGTCATGAATTATTATATAAACATGCATTACATTTGAAGAATCCAGCCTATGAGATGATGACATCATTTACGTCACGCAATTATGTGGATAAGTATTAGAGGTCGTCCATAATGTTTGCCATTTACAGATACGTACTAAGCGTAAGCGTACGTAGCTACGAAAATCAATTTGGATTATCGCAACTTAACCGGCGGGAATCTTTGCGAGAATGGATTCTCCGATTCTCGTTGAATTTTCGACCCTGCTAAGCGGACATAATTTAAATGGCCATCTTGAGAGGCAGGCATTTTTTTTTATCAAGCCATGACATTACATCATGTGTTATCATATTCGATGGTTGGCGTTGAATTATAGAGGTGATTTTCTCATTTTAGAAATCAATCCTAGCCAAAAGTTCGTAACTTTAGATGTACAATTATCCAAGTCATTCAAAAATAATATTCACCGGATGTTTAACGCAATAGTTCGCGTGTATGTCTTGTTTTTCTACGAGAAGTTCTTCTGACTGTCGATGTTTCGTGTGTAGGCCGCCATATCATGATATTGGATATTGTTTGTGCAATCTCGATCCCATATTTTATAGGACAATTGTCGTATTTAATATCACGCGTCATTGAAACCATGCAGCGATCAAACGGCGCTTTTCAATTCGATTGTCATAGGTTGTTTTTTTGATAAACCTGGTTTTTTGATCGAAAAAACAGTTTTTCGAATTCGATTGTCATAGTTTTTGAATTCTCTGTCGATAAACCTGGTTTTTCAAAAACTATGAAATCGAATTCGAAAAACCAGGTTAATCAAAAAAAACTATGACAATCGAATTGAAAACCAAGTATGACAATCGAATTCGAAAAAACAGGTTTTTCAAATTCAATTGTCATAGTTTTTGAAAAACCTGGTTTTTCGATCGAAAAACCAGGTTTCTCGGTCGATAAACCTGGTTTTTCAAAAACTATGACAATGGTTTATCAAAAAATACTATGACTATCGAATTGAAAAACCAAGTTTATCGGCGAAAAACCTGGTTTCTCGGTCGATAAACCAGGTTTTTTAAAAACTATGACTATGACTATGTATCGATTTGATTGTCATAGTTTTTGATAAACCAGGTTTATCAGCCGAAAACCAAGTTTATCAAAAAACTATGACAATCGAATTGATAAACCTTGTTTTTCGATTTGAAACACTTGGTTTTTCGGTCGAAAAACCAGGTTTATCGACGAAAAAACAGGGTTTTCTGTTCTATTGTGCAATATACTTGCCATAGGCGTCGTAGTACGCGTTCCTTGCGCAGCGGTGCATCAGGGATTTTTGTCAGGCTAATCAAGCTATCTGCCCGGCCCGTGATACAAGGGAGAACGGCACAGGCTTATGGCAGGCCCAATGTCCAGTAACTCGAAAAACCAAGTTTTTCGCCGAAAAACTTGGTTTATCGATTGAAAATCCAAGTTTTTCAAATGAAAAACCAAGTTTTTCTCGAAAAACTTGGTTTATCAATTGAAAAACCAAGTTTTTCGACAGCTAGGCGAAAAACTTGGTTTTTCAAATGAAAAACCAAGATTATCGATTTGAAAAACCAAGTTTTTCGCCTAGCTGTCGAAAAACTTGGTTTTTCAATTGATAAACCAAGTTTTTCGAGAAAAACTTGGTTTTTCATTTGAAAAACTTGGATTTTCAATTGATAAACCAAGTTTTTCGAATTGTTGGATATTACACTTAGATAAACTTGGTTTTTCAATCGAGAAACCAAGTTTTTCAACGCCTAATGTCCATTAATTCGAAAAACTTGGTTTATCATTTTGAAAAACTTGGTTTTTCGATCGAAAAACTTGGTTTTTCAACGCGGAATGTAAAATAATTCGAAAAACTTGGATTATCAATTGAAAGACCAAGTTTTTCGACGCCTAATGTCCATTAATTCGAAAAAACTTGGTTTATCATTTGAAAAACCAAGTTTTTCTTTTATCAATTGAAAAACCAAGTTTTTCAAGTGAAAATCCAAGTTTTTCTCGAAAAACTTGGATTATCAATTGAAAAACCAAGATTTTCGACGCCTAATGTCCAATAATTCGAAAAACTTGGTTTATCATTTGAAAAACCAAGTTTCGACGCCTAATGTCCAATAATTCCAAAAACTTGGTTTATCATTTTGAAAAACCAAGTTTTTCGATCGAAAAACTTGGTTTATCGATTGAAAATCCAAGTTTTTCAAGAGAAAAACCAAGTTTTTCTCGAAAAACTTGGATTATCAATTGAAAAACCAAGTTTTTCGACGCCTAATGTCCATTAATTCGATAAACTTGGTTTATCATTTTGAAAAAACAAGTTTTTCGATCGAAAAACTTGGTTTTTCAACGCGGAATGTAAAATAATTCGAAAAACTTGGTTTATCAATTGAAAAACCAAGTTTTTCGACGCCAAATGTCCAATAATTCGAAAAACTTGGATTATCATTTGAAAAACCAAGTTTTTCGACGCCTAATGTCCATTAATTCGAAAAACTTGGTTTATCATTTTGAAAAACTTGGTTTATCGATCGAAAAACTTGTTTTTTCAACGCGGAAAGTCGACACCTAATGTCTAATAATTTGAAAAACTTGGTTTATCTTTTGAAAAACCAAGATTATCGATTTGAAAAACCAAGATTTTCACCTAGGCGTCGAAAAACTTGGTTTTTCAATTGATAAACCAAGTGTTTCTAATTATTTTACGTTCCGCGTCGAAAAACTTGGTTTTTCAATTGATAAACCAAGTTTTTCAAATTATTGGACATTACACTTTGATAAACTTGGTTTTTCGATCGAAAAACCAAGATTTTCTCCAGCCAACTGAAAATCTTGGTTTTTCGAATCGATAAACTTGGTTTTTCATTTGAAAAACCAAGTTTTTCGCCTAGCTGTCCGAAAAACTTGGTTTTTCAATTGATAAACCAAGTTTTTCGAGAAAAACTTGGTTTTTCAATCGATAAACCAAGTTTTTCGAGAAAAACTTGGATTTTCAATCGATAAACCAAGTTTTTCGGCGAAAAACTTGGTTTTTCGAGTTACTGGACATTGGGCCTGCCATACAGGCTTGGGCTGGGGGAACCGTACTAGAAGCATTTTTCTAGATGGGCAAAAGGTTTAAGAAGTCCTTTCTTAGTTCCCTCTCCATAACAGCGTTATCCATGGTTATCTTCCTTCGTGCTCCTATTTAAGAACTCATGCCGTCTCTATTTTAATCGTAAATACGCATCGTCGTGATGAAAGAGTTCCCAACTAAAGGATATATTTAATCGAAATGAATAGGGCAGGCTGTGTATGCCATATGGGAATGTGCCCCCCCCCCCCCCCCCCCCCCCATGATTTTCGGGGGAAATAAAAGGGGAACAGAAAGTGAGAAGGAAAGGGAGGAAAAGAAGGAAAAAAGAAAGGGAAAATGAAAGAAGGGGGAACGAAAGGAAGACTAATTGAAAAGAAAGAACAAATTAATGTTTTGGAAGATTTGTAATTGTAAACCAAACATTTGCGCTAAGGAAGAGCGTATGTTTGTGTTTGCAAAATTTGGTTAACCATGTCGGAACCGGTCCACGGAAACTCATGTCATCTCAAGTATTGATTTTTTCTGTGATAAAATAAGCAAATTTCGACGCCCCTTGGGTTTTATTGACATGAATCCTTATAGTAAACAATTTACAATTATGACAATGGTAGTGGGAGGAGTAGTTTTTTGATCGATTGGGAGCAATTGGATCCAAATGCTCTCTTTGAGATGACATGAGTTTCCGTGGACTGGTTCCGACATGCTGCAGTCGATACGGCCCATTACTATAGCAGAATCGATGACGTGGATTTGTGTGCCAGGTTAAGCGGCGGCGGTGAAGGCGGGAGGGGAGGGGCCGGGGGTGGGTATGCAGAACTTGAATTCAAAATCTTCTGAAAATATTATTTATGTAAACTCTACGCGGCGGCGGCTGCGACGAAAGACCGGGAGGGAGGGAGGGAGGGAGGGAGGGAGGGGGGGGGGGGGGGGGGGGGGGCGGGCGGGGTGCAGAAGTTAGCAGAACTTAAATTCAAAATCTTTTAAAAAGATTGTTTCAGTAAATTCCACGCGGCGGTGAACGGAGAGGGTGCGGGCTTGCTGAAGTATACATAACTTGAATTCAAAATCTCTTTAAACAATTGTGTCTATCAACTCCACGTGTCTTAGAATCAAGAAGGGGGGGGGGGGGTTACGGAAGAATGCAAAACTTAAATTCAACCTTAAAGATTTGGTACAGATCATTAGTGTCAATTCCACGTGTCTTAGAATAAAAAAATGTCTTTTTAAATACTATTTAGATCATGTTAGACCCCGCGCCGTTCGGAGAGGGGGTTTACGGAAGTATGCAAAACTTAAATTCAACCTTAAAGATTTGGTAAAGATCATTAGTGTCAACTCCACGTGTCTTAGAATAAAAAAAATGTCTTTTTAAATACTATTTAGATCATGTTAGACCCCGCGCCGTTCGGAGAGGGGGTTTATGGAAGTATGCAAAACTTAAATTCAACCTTAAAGATTTGGTAAAGACCATTAGTGTCAACTCCACGTGTCTTAGAATAAAAAAATGTCTTTTTAAATACTATTTAGATCATGTTAGACCCCGTGCCGTTCGGAGAGGGGGTTTACGGAAGTATGCAAAACTTAAATTCAACCTTAAAGATTTGGTAAAGATCATTAGTGTCAACTAACTCCACGTGTCTTAGAATAAAAAATGTCTTTTTAAATACTATTTAGATCATGTTAGACCCCGCTGTTCGGAGAGGGGGTTTACGGAAGTATGCAAAACTTACATTCAAATTTGTTTTTTTGTTCTCATTAGAGCGTAATACGTTTTTCTCCGAATTTTGTTCCTACTAGCGAATAAATATACATGTTAAACTTTAAATCGTTTAAAGCAATCAATTATGTCTATGGCACGTGTCCGAGAAGCGCCAATGTCGCACAATATTGTATTAAAAGACAGTGGGGTGGAGAAGATGTGCTTTTATACACAGCTCTATGGAATAAAATCGGAAACTCCACCCCAATGTAAAAAAGAAGTATAAGCCAGTGCTAATTATCCAATACCACTTCTTTACACATTTAAATGTCCCTAAAAATTAACGTCTGGCCAATGTAGAAAGCTTTGGATTACTCATGATGTGCAATGCACATCATGTACTCGTCAAAATGAGAATTAATACTGTTTTTGAACAAGCATAACTATATAATAACAGTTTAACATAGAAAATAATACCATATTATAGTAGTTGACAAGAGATGGTGAGTATCTTCAGTCTGATAAATCCGATAAGTATATGATCTAAAATTCCAATGAAAGGGTATTATGTAAAAGGATGATGAAACAACAATGGACCTAATCTCATGGGGTTTCATGATGAAAAACATTAACGAACTTGGAAATGATGGGTACTAATCATTTTTGGACAGTCTGAAGACCCGTTACTACTATGTACACTTTTATGAAACAGGCCTCGTATAGAAGAGAAAAAACATGCGAGGATGTATTTGTCCTGGTATTTAAGGTGAAATCATATGTATTGAGGACGTCTGAAAAATCAGAGCATATCCCCACGGATGGCCTAATAGCAGATAACACAGTTCCAATTTACATAGCCCATCGTCAGACATGTGGTGGCAAGAAAATATACAAATCCTTCAAAATAAATGACCAATTACCACTAAAACGTCCTAATTCACACTTATGACAAAATGAGCCCAAAAGGCACCCAAAAGGCACCCAAAAAGTACCGAAAGTAGCCCAAAAAGCCCCGGGAAATGACTGCTATTATTATTTTTAGAGACTTACTTATCCATAATTATTCCTAATCATCCCATAACATAAGAGATGGTGTGCACATGTTTTACATGCCGAGTACTCCCATTTTATCAATTTCAATACCATTAAAAAATCAAAACAAGATGGCCGCCAAAAGTAGCCCAAAAAGCACCCAAGACACCACTTAGAAAATTCCCACCCAGAATTTTTAGAATATGCACAAAATTTTGATTAAAATATGAAATTTGTGGAGATTGTTTATAAAATGCCCGAAGGGACGAAAATTTGAACATAAGCCTATGTACCGGGTGTCCCTAAGCCTATGTACCGGGTGTCCCTAAAAAAAAATGTGCACAATTTTGCGCAACTTGTTGACCATGAAGTCCTAAAGTTTGGTGTAATATGTTTATACACACGGAAAGGAAAAACCCTCAGCTTTCAGATGCCGTTTATTTTATACTCCTATAAGATACAACTTCCACTTGAACGATTGCCCTTAACCAGTGTTATGCAAAATAACATTTCTGTATTGAGATTGAATAGGTTTAAATAATAGAATGAATGCCTGTGTATCCAAGCAGAACTGAACATATAAAGATGTGTATTACATGATTCGAACCACTCCTTTTGACGAGGTTTCACAACATTTTTATTGGGCCTACATTTTCAAAACAAGACAGACGTCCATATGGCTGGGTGCGGCCTCAATTTCATGGTCTTAAAATATCACGAAACGAGAAGTCCACCAGAAGAGTCACCAGAGAGTTTGCCATTCATTTCTCAAACACTTGCATACCATCTAGGAATACACCTGTATAAAAAGGAGTATTGGAAATGCTTAGTAGATGGTATGGTACAATCACCAATATGAATAAAGAACATTCTGGAAGACCAAGATATGAAAAGTGGCAGGACACAGTAACACATTGATAACGTGAGGCGTGCACTTCAGAGGGATCCCAGATGCTCTTAGAAACCCCCTTACCACATTATTCCAAGGACATCATTTTTGTTCCTCAGCCTCTTTTAAACAATTCTGGTCAAATGCCCACCTCATTGTTTCAAGACGATTGATTCCCATGGATAGACCAATGTTAGTATCGTTTTGACGCTCATAATCATTCATTCTGTAAAAGTGGCACAACATCGATTTTTGGTAGCTTTGATAAATTGGGTATATCTCAGGATTGACAAATCCAAATCAGATAAAATAAACGGCATCTGAAAGCTGAGTGTGTTTTCCTTTCCATGTGTATAAACATATTACACCAAACTTTAGGGCTTCATGGTCAACAAGTTGCAAAAACATGTGCACACTTTTTTTAAGGACACCCTGTACTATTTGGTCACGCATGCTAATCATCAGTATGATAGTTGACTAGCCACTCCGGCCTTAAGGCCCTGTCACACCATAGCGTATGGCCTGAACGTGGCATGAACGTATGCCGACGTATTCAAAAAAATAGCTCGAAAATTGTCAGAGTCCAAGAACGTCCAAGAACGTCCAACTTCCCAACGAATTGCGTAGGAAAAGTCGACAACGGTGATGGAATGGACGTACCATAGCGTATTAAACGTATACATAGCGTATGACTAACGTATTGATAACGTATCACTAACTTATAACAAACTTATGACAGCGTATCACAGCGTATGCGATTGGCGAGCGTATACCAACGTATGCTTAACGTATTCGAAGCGTATGTTTGCCGTGTTCGACGTATCCTCAGCGTATCCTCGGCGTAAAACGAACACGTGACTTATGCCGCTGCAGAAATTGAGTTTCGTACACGGCGGGACAAGTGTTGGCAGTTCAAGTAAACGCAGCCTAGATGATAACTATTAAAATATATAGAAGGGTAAATATATAGGTCCAGCCTATAACTTACGACGAGTAACGTACCTCTAACGTATGTCAGCGTATGTCAACGTATGTCTAACGTATGTCAGCGTTTGTAAACGTATGTCTAACGTACCACGAACCTATCGGGAACTTATGCAGAACGTAAGTTAAGCACACGTTGAGTACGTCGAGAAATTTTGAACCTGCTCAATAATTTTTCGCGGGCTCGACGTGTTCCAAATTTTCACAACGTATCACAGCGTGCTCTTAACGTAAACGACGTATCCCAACTTACCCCTCACTTGTATCAGCGTACTCCAACGTACGCCAACGTATTTTTCGATATCTCGCATACGTTGTCATACGTTCAGGCGATACGCCATGATGTGACAGGGCTACCGTACAGCTAGCGTATGTACCGTACAGCTAGCGAGCATTCGGCGTTTTGGGAACTTATGGAGGGTTTGAGTATATAAATGGGTCCCTTGAGTATCTCATCCTTACTTCTTCATGGTCTGTCGTGCTGAACACATCAACCCATCATCATACGCTACGAATACGCTACGCTTAGTTAAGTATACGTTAAGCATACGTTAGTCATACGCTCGCATACGCTGTGATACGCTGTCATAAGTATGTTATAAGTTAGTGATACGCTATTAATACGTTAGTCAAACGCTATGTATACGTCCAATACGCTATGGATACGCTATGGATACGTGACAGGCCTTACACGATCACCCGGCATAAGGTGAATACGTGAGAGTACGTCGAAACTCGTTGGATTTACGTCAGGCATACGTTAGACATACGGCACATACACGTTATCAACTCGTTATCACTACGTTGGCTGTACGTTTCCCCGTCAGCCTACGTTCACCAACTTACGAGTAACGTACCACTAACGTATGTCAGCGTATGTCAACGTATATTTAACGTACCTTAAACTTACCGGGAACTTATGCAGAACGTATTAAGCACACGTTGAGTACGTCGAAAAATTTTGAGCATGCTCAATATTTTTTTCGCGGGCTAGACGTGTACCAAATTGTCACAGCGTATCACAGCGTGCTCTTAACGTAAACGACGTATCCCCAACGTACCCCTAACTTATATCAGCGTACACCAACGTACATCAACGTATGTTTCGATATTTCGCATTCGTTGGCATATGTTGAGGCGATACGTTATGGTGTGACAGGGCCTTTACATCAACATCAATACTACATTATTTGATATAGCCTTGTAACATATCTAGTTAAAGGCCCTGTCACACCATAGCGTATGGCCTGAACGTGGCCTGAACGTATGCCGACGTATTCAAAAAATAGCTCAACAATTGTCAGAGTCCAAGAACGTCCAAGAACATCCAACTTCCAAACGAATTGCGTCGACATCGGTGATTAACGTATTCGTAGCGTATGTCTGCCGTGCTCGACGTGTCCTCAGCGTATCCTCGGCGTACAACGAACACGTGACTTATGCCGTTGCAGAAATTGAGTTTCGTACACGGCGGGACAAGTGTTGCCAGTTCAAGTAAACGCAGTCTAGATGATAACTATTGAAATATCTAGAAGGGTAAATCTATATGTCCAACCTATAACTTACGACGAGTAACGTTACCTCTAACGTATGTCAGCGTATGTTTAACGTATGTCAGCATTTGTAAGGGCGATTCTACAGTAACACGCGTTACATTTAAGCGCGCCATTCTTTATTCTCCACTCTATAACTGTAAAAGTAATTTGAATGAAGTTTTCATCTTTTGTATTGTAATACCCAAGACTTAAGGCTAGATCCTCATGCTAACACCAATATGAAATATTTGCTCATGTTAATGTAAGACCGCTCCAAATATCGGTAACACGCGTTACGAAAAAAGACGCACTAAAAAAAATCCCAACTTTGTTTTGCTTGTGTATTTCAACTAACCAACCTATATACAATCAATTGGTCACTACTGTAAGCAAGTACCTTTACAAGGTTTATAAAACTAGAATAATAACAAGAATTAAAGTTCTCACTTTTTTGTAAAATGCAAAATAGTCGGTAACACGTGTTACGGTAACACGCGTTACACTTTGTCCAGCCATAATTAACTAGCCTTAGATTCTTTATTATATTTCTAAATTAAAATTAATTTTGACTTTGGCAATTGAACTAACATATTAACCATAAATAGTGATAAATAACACTTGAAAAATTGAGGTTTTAGCACGTTTTCCTGAATATGAGTTTGGTAACACGCGTTACGACATTTTGTGGTGGTTATGAATTTATCTAATTGTTTACTATTTTTAAATAGGGCCTAACTAGTAGAATTAAAATTATAAGTGGCGTAAATTAAAACCAAATCAATAAAGTAAATATTTTCAAAAAAGTGTTGCGCCGGTAACATGTGTTACCATTTTTGGGGTTAGAAAAGTAGAATCTGTTCATAGTAAACATTAGCCAAATGTTGTAACAATTTTTTCCTGAACCTTTGCATGAGCTTTGAACAATATAGAGATAAAAATAAATCTTTTGGAGCAATTTTCAGTTTTTTTGCTCCGTCACATTTTTATGGAATCGCCCGTAAACGTATGTCTAACGTACCACGAACCTATCGGGAACTTATGCAGAACGTAAGTTAAGCACACGTTGAGTACGTCGAGAAATTTTGAACCTGCTCAATAATTTCTCGCGGACTCGACGTGTTCCAAATTTTCACAGCGTATCACAGCGTGCTCTTAACGTATACGACGTATCCCCAACTTACCCCTAACTTGTATCAGCGTACACCAACGTATTTTTCGATATTTCGCATACGTTGTCATACGTTCAGGCGATACGCCGTGGTGTAACAGCGCCTTAAAGGCCCTGTCACACCGTAGCGTATCGCCTGAACGCATGCCGATGTATACAAAAAATAGCTCGAAAATTGTCATAGAGCCCAAGAACGTCCAACTTCCCAACGAATTGCAATATTTTGGTTTTTATCAATGCTAGATAGCTATATATTTTCAGCCGACGTACATCAACGTATACCAAATTACGAGTAACGTACTTCTAACGTATGTCAGCGTATGTCAACGTAAGTCTAACGTACCACGAACGTACAGGGAACTTATGCAGAACGTATTAAGCACACGTTGAGTACGCCGAGAAATTTTGAACATGCTCAATCATTTTTCGCGGGCTCGACGTGTTCCAAATTTTCACAGCGTATCACAGCGTGCTCTTAACGTATACGACGTATCCCCAACTTACCCCTAACTTGTATCAGCGTACACCAACGTATTTTTCGATATTTCGCATACGTTGTCATACGTTCAGGCGATACGCCGTGGTGTAACAGCGCCTTAAAGGCCCTGTCACACCGTAGCGTATCGCCTGAACGCATGCCGACGTATACAAAAAAATAGCTCGAAAATTATCATAGAGCCCAAGAACGTCCAACTTCCCAACGAATTGCAATATTTTGGTTTTTATCAATGCTAGATAGCTATATATTTTCAGCCAACGACATCAACGTATACCAACTTACGAGTAACGTACTTCTAACGTATGTCAGCGTATGTCAACGTAAGTCTAACGTACCACGAACGTACAGGGAACTTATGCAGAACGTATTAAGCACACGTTGAGTACGCCGAGAAATTTTGAATATGCTCAATCATTTTTCGCGGGCTCGATGTGTTCCAAATTTTCACAGCGTATCACAGCGTGCTCTTAACGTAAACGACGTATCCCCAACTTACCCCTAACTTATATCAGCGTACACCAACGTACACCAACGTATTTTTTATATTTTCGTATACGTTGGCATACGTTCAGGCGATACGCCATGGTGTGACAGGGCCTTAAGCTTACCCTACGATTATAGCCAGGCTCTCTTTTTGTGACGGAGACACTCACAATTGTTATCGCAGTCACGCCTTTTACACGGGGCTGGCATAGAAGGCATCCATGCAGATATGCGCAACTGGAATCGTACCGGCCTGGGTGCGGGAGGAGGTTCTCAGAAAGAAAGAGCGAGGTCTCGGTTTAGAATTACCGCCTAGGAATAACATATGCAGTTAACACTCGCAATGTTCCCGTTTTTTACGGCGATTTATTTTTCAAGAGAGAATGACCGATATGCTTCCTTCCGGAACAAAGCGAAAAGTTGTAGCCTCTCTTTCATATTTATCTTGTATATATAAAAGCGACAGAGTAGAACAATTACATTGAAGGCACTCATGTTATGGTTGGCTAGTCCAAATAGTTGAACCTGTCTATCCATAATGATGGTGATATTTGTTTTGTTCCTTAATCCATTTTATAACATTTTCCCATAGTTTTAATATGGTCGGGCATTCACAAAATAGGCGTAGTTCGTTACAAAAGTGCATACATTTGAGTCCTATCTTTTCCAAAAACGAGTTTACGCCTAAAACTCTATGAGTAAGGCGAAATTGGAACCATCTTAATTTTGTATCAACGGTACATTTGAATGGTATAAGAAAAATAACCGACATTTTTTTTCAAACCATATGATATGTCTAACTTACAAGTGCGTGTATTGCAGGCAACTCATCATTCCATACAGTCTGTTTTTGCAGTATTATTTTCCCAAATTGATCATATTATAATGATATGTCTACGATATTAACCCTAGTCTAACCATGATGAAAAATGCTCAAATAGATCTTCTATTTTAGAGTTATATTACTACCACTGATTGTGCTCAAAGCGACAACGTAGGGGGAGCGGGTTACCAACATATGAGTCATAATAGACCAACGTTAAACAAATTGTCAACATTTTTATCTTTGAAAGGGGGTTTTAGTTCCCCCAAAATGGTCCAGGTGATCAAGTAGTATTACAACGAATATCTTGGATAGAATAGGGTTTATGGTTAATCGAAGTTCATTCATTATTTATTTGAGTATACAGAAATATATACCTGGGTAAACTTAATTATCACCTATTAAGTAAAATACCCATCCATACTACTTTTTATTATTCGTTATAGTCTTAATTATATAATATAGATTTTTACTTATTCTTAAGATAAATATTACATAGTTATCACCTTACAATTCACAGAGGGCGGGTGGGAGTAGTTACTCGATGATTACAATGTAAGCATGCGTGACCACAAAACAATAGGCTTATAAGGTCGTTACTTACTTCTTTATATATTCTGGGTCTAAAGGGGTCTGCGCGTAAGGTTTTAAGAGTAGAAAGGGTCCGGAATCGACCGTTTTCATGAAAAAGGGTACGTTTTACAAAATCCTGCTGATAATTTTGCTCGTTCAGGGGTCAACATGGAGTGAAGAATATCCTGCTCAGAAACCTCTCATATTATGGTTAATGTTGTTTATTAATGGTCACGCATGATTAGCATCAACATGATAGCTGACTAGCCACCCTTGGTCTTACACCAACATCTACAGCAACACTACATTATTTGACACAGCCTTGTAACATAATCGAGTTAATAAGCATACCTTACACGGTTCATAGCCAGACCTTGTGTTTGTTTGTGATGGAGACACTAACAGTTCAACGATGTAACAATACAATTTACTCTGGGTGTTATAATGTAGATTTCGAACCTTTTTTTTTTATTGAAAACGATATTGTGTGACCAAATCTAACCACCAAAATCATCAATCCAAAATTCAAAATGCATTTGAAAGTGAAGCTTGCACACATTTATATGCAATCCACAATACTTTCCCATTAAATGATTCTGCTCCTATATTGTATTTGAGCACTTTATCTAGTGATAGTTTCGTCTAAAGTTATACTTTCCCATTATACATATTGCCAGAAACAAATCGTTAAAATTGTGTCCAAATCATTTGACGCACCCTGTAGTCTCTGCATTATTCGATACAGACTGATCACATAATGAAGTATCGTTTTAAATGTATACATATTAAAATGATATCTACAATATCCATTTCTATTTATTCTTAACATATCTGTTTAATACCCACATACACAAATAGTACTACATTTATTACAGACAACTACATGTACTTATTTCATACAGTCTGTCTTTGAAGCGTTATTTTCAAAAATTAAAATAATATGTCTACGAGTACATTAACCCTAGCCTATTCAGGATGAGGAGAAGATTTCTTTTCTGTCTCGATAAACGTTCCAATAAATCGTCACATTTAGAGTTATCTTACTATATACCACCGCTTGTGCTTCTATTAAATGCTCAAAGCGACGAAGTAGTGGGAGCGGTTTACCAAAATGAGTGAAAACATGATCAACATTCGTTAAAAAAGTCTCAACATTTAGCTCCGAAAATGGGCCGAGTGAGAGCGCTGTTGGTTCATAATTTACATGTCAATGGAAAGATGAGATTAACATAACTAGATTCTAAACGAATCAAAAGAAATCGTGTTTGATTACAACATATTTAAACAAATAAGTAAGGAGTTTCATTGTAACGAGTACCTTGGATAGAATAGGGTTTATTGTTAGGGAACAGTTCCATTTGTACGCGATAAAAATTGCGAGAATGTTCCGTGCCCCGATGAGTTTTTTATCAGGCCCCGATGAGATTTTTAGCGCGTACAGTTGCGAATAGCAAAGGATTATTTATCGAGTAGCGTATTACCGCTTGTTTAAATATAACGAAAGATAAGTGGTCGGTATGTAAATAGAGCTTCGGGTTATTTATTCTAGTTGTAAGGTACAAATTCAGCAATTCATGTTTTTAGAGATAATGTTATTGATGAAATTTATATTTTGGGAGCATACCCCAGGGTATGGCAGAGGCCTCGGGTCGGGCCCCGATGTCTATTTTATCGGGGCCTGATGTCTATTTTAGCGCGTATCAACTTGAAAAACATCGGGTCCAAAACATATCAGGCCCCGGTACAGTCGCGATAAATGTATCGCGTATAAATTGAACTGCATGCTCTCTTAATCGAAATTCAGTCATTATTGATTGGATATAATGTTACAATTAATTATCTCCTAAAATCCTCATCCATACTATTTTGTATTGTTCGTTATAGTCTTAATTGTACACTGCTATCGATATCCATATTGACATTACGTTTATATCGTCTACAAAGTATTATCCCAAACCAACAAGCCTGTTATTTGTGAAATGGCGAGTTTTACAAAATATAACAGTTTTAAGTTTGCCTTCTCCTATTCCTTTCCACTCTTAATTACTGTCATGTCTTATAGTGTGTTAAAAAGGTTAATAGTTGAATCATTTGCCGTTGACAACAAACAAAATCAACAATATTATTGCCGTTCCCAGTGACCGCGTCAGACCGCGTTAGCGACTATTCTTTACATTAGCAAAATTAACACATCGCAAAATGTTTCATCCGATTTTTGGACTTTCGAAGTAAATACGTGAATAGATAACTAACATGAGTTTGCAGAAAAATCGCTTAGGCAAATATTATGGTCAATCGTAGCACATCAATAAGGTATAATGAGTGCTATATTTTGGCGTTTTCGTGGTGGTGTAATCTGAAATTTGTTGACTTCATGTTGGTTGTTGTCAACGACATATGACGTCATTCCGGTGTCACCTTTACAGAGAGAGTCAACATATTAAAGAGTTACATTATTTAATTGATAGAATAATTACCGCTAAGCGTATAATCGATAGGCCACGACATGTTGACCTTTCGTTATACCAACAAACGGTGCCCACTTGAAAAAGACTGCCGCCGTAGTTCGAATGGAATTCGTCGTAAACGCAGAGCCACAATGCGTAGAATAACTAAGCAGGAAGATGTATCGGGTTGTATTGGGTTGCTATTTCTACTAGGCAAGTTATCATTAATTACCGTAATCATACCTGGTTTGTGCAGGTGTTTGCCGTTAGAAGACTTAACGGTAATTAGCGTTGTGGCTGTTTCTTCTGGGCAACTTAACATTGTGTTGGACAACTTCACGTTTATGGTGGACAACTTAACGTTGTGTTGGACATGTGTTGGACAACTTAACGTATTGTTGGCCATGTGTTGGACAACTTAACGTTGTGTTGGACAACTTAACGTTGTGTTGGACAACTTAACGTTATGTTGGACAACTTAACGTTGTGTTGGACAACTTAACGTTGTGTTGGACAACTTAACGTTGTGTTGGACAACTTAACGTTGTGTTGGACAACTTAACGTTGTGTTGGACAACTTAACGTTGTGTTGGACAACTTAACGTTGTGTTGGACAACTTAACGTTGTGTTGGACAACTTAACGTTGTGTTGGCCATGTGTTGGACAACTTAACGTTGTGTTGGACAACTTAACGTTGTGTTGGACAACTTAACGTTGTGTTGGACAACTTAACGTTGTGTTGGACAACTTAACGTTGTGTTGGACAACTTAACGTTGTGTTGGACAACTTAACGTTGTGTTGGACAACTTAACGTTGTGTTGGACAACTTAACGTTGTGTTGGACAACTTAACGTTGTGTTGGACAACTTAACGTTGTGTTGGACAACTTAACGTTGTGTTGGACAACTTAACGTTGTGTTGGCCATGTGTTGGACAACTTAACGTTGTGTTGGACAACTTAACGTTGTGTTGAACAACTTAACGTTGTGTTGGACAACTTAACGTTGTGTTGGACAACTTAACGTTGTGTTGGACAACTTAACGTTGTGTTGGACAACTTAACGTTGTGTTGGACAACTTAACGTTGTGTTGGACAACTTAACGTTGTGTTGGACAACTTAACGTTGTGTTGGACAACTTAACGTTGTGTTGGACATGTGTTGGACAACTTAACGTTGTGTTGGACATGTGTTGGACAACTTAACGTAGTGTTGGACAATTTAACGTTAATGACCGAGTGGTAACTTGGATAATGTGTTGGACAACTTAACGTATTGTTGGCCATGTGTTGGACAACTTAACGTTGTGTTGGACAACTTAACGTTGTGTTGGACAACTTAACGTTGTGTTGGACATGTGTTGGACAACTTAACGTTGTGTTGGACATGTGTTGGACAACTTAACGTAGTGTTGGACAATTTAACGTTAATGACCGAGTGGTAACTTGGATGTCTATTAGGCAACATCACTTACTTACATCGTGCTATATTTATAATGGTGAATTTGTCTAGTTCACTATCTTCTTTATAGTTCTTGCTACTTTTGTTTTTATATTTTGTCCCTGATGAGGGGTGGTATATCCATTTGAACAAATAGGTCTTTATTGATACGTCATATTTTTGTTTTAAAGTTACCCAGTACAAACACGCACTAAAACTTAAAAGTTGCCCAGTAGAAACACGTTCTATGTCTGTTTTGTTTTTGAAATAAATCATTCAAATCGAGACCTGAAGATTTTGACCCACTCCGTACATATCACCGCTGCTGAATCAGTCTCCATGTATTACTCAAAATATCATAGTATTCTGTAAAAAAAAATTGTTGACAGACAAAAACTTAGACAAGTATATCCGCCAGCTTGACATGCGAGGTACATCACCACCCAGCCACGGGGACAGGCCGGGCTTCCCAGGCTGGAAAATCGGAGACCATACCTGGGGTTTAGTGGTGCATGAGATGGAACTTGTGTCCGAGCATGCCCAGTGCTGCTGGTCGGGTTGTGTGTGGTGTAGTAGGGTAAGGGTTAAGATCAAAAGCTGTTTCTATTATGAAATATAAAGGGTTCAACAAAAGAAAGTATACAACTTTGTTTATGTCATTTTGAGTAACTTTCAATTTGTTTTTGACCAAACAGGCTAGATAGGTATTTAGATGAATCTTTGAGGCATTATTTGATACCAAATTTGCCCCCTAACAACAAAGATAAACCATGATTAGCACCATTTAAAGGAAAATATCCCATTTTCAAAAGTCGCATTTCCAATACACAGCACGAGAAGATTTGGTAAATCTGTCCATGTTCTCCCCATCCATTAACATTCCTTTACATTCAAATCCTTCACCCATGCATCAGTTTACATTTAAATTAGCCCGCGCATTGAGGGATTTGCGCGGTGATCAGTACGGGATAAATACGGCTTGTGTGTGTGTTAACAATTGGCCCTTTCTTCTCGTGCTGTGTATTGAAAATGCGACTTTTGAAAATGGGATATTTTCCTTTAAATGGTGCTAATCATGGTTTATCTTTGTTGTAAGGTGTCAAATTTGGTATCAAATTATGCCTAAAAGATTCCTCTAAATGCCTATCTAGCCTGTTTGGACAAGAATAAATTGAAAATTACTCAAAATGACATTAACAAAGTTGTATACTTTCTTTTGTTGCAAAATGCGTATGTATTATAGTCATGTGAATAAATAGAACAAAACTCAAGATGATATGATTAACCCTTATACTTGCATTTTAGTTTTGGTATTGCGCAATTACACTATGTACAATCACGTACAATCCAGTGGCAATATTCTGCTAAATTTGCATCATCTATGATATATAATACTTATAAAAAATATTATTTAAATTCAGGTCTACTCGTAAATAGAAGACTGTTGACGATTTAAGTGCCATTTTGACGAAATTTGGTGATTTTGAAGTCGTATGGGGTCAGAAGCATTTGGGTTAATTTCCCCCTAACCAGCGTGGAGGGGTCACGTGGTGTCAACATTTAAGAACGATTGAATTCACATTTTATATACATCAACAGATACAGTTTGCTTGTGTGACCCAGAGGTCAAGGGGTCAAATTTTCAGTTTTGAAAAAACATCAACATTTATTTCGATCTAGCTCATGATTATAGGAAGAAGTACTCAAGTCTCGAAATCGATTATTGATATAATTTGCCACAAATGATCCTCTTTTGGTTATGACTGCTTCCACCAATTTATAGCATTTGAGAAATTTCAAACACTTTGAACGCTTATTTCTCGAAACTAGTAACTAGTAATTAAAGGTGTATGTTCACATCAAGATATTTTGATATCAGAAGAATCCCCCGATTTTGCTCTCATGTCTGTAAAATCTTAGGGGCCAGACATGTTCCATTTAGAAATATGTTGGCTTAAATGTGGTGATTTACTGACAATGATGGTTAACCATTGGAGTTATGCAACTAAAATCGGGCCAGCAATCAGAACATCTACCTTTACGACTGTGGAAGATGCACTCGAAAGTACATTTTCGACTACAGATCGAATAAATTGAATTACAGAGTGGATGGTTTTGTATCTGCTTATAGTGATCTGATATAGTTCCCTATCATGCCTGTAGGTGATGTAGGCTTCGATAAACAATTACATTGAATTACATGTTGGGCACTAATGGATGGGATATATGTTGGTCAAATAGTGTTGAATACTTATCTCTTTAAGTTTTACTTTAACTATGAAAAGTGACCATGAAGGTTAAAGATACGAGATAGTTATGTTTTACCAAATCAAGTGTGTTGATATTAGGCGTCGCTGCTGGACCGGGAAAGCTATTTTCCCCGGGGTTTTCACGTCTCAGAGCAATACAAATACACATTCCCGTCAGGAGCATAAGCAGTATGAGCCCGACCACTCCAATAAGGATCCCACCGATTTCTCCACCAGAGAGAGCGGCTTTGTCACGTGGTTAATCGGCCGTCGAGTCTGCGTCTGGGTGAGAAAATGTTGTTTAATTGTCATAGTTTGGGGTATAAGTATTATATAGTGTGAATATTTATAGAACAACTGTCTTAGGTTATTTAAAGGGGCATTGAGAGATGTATTGATAAACTAAAATGAGCAAATAATGTAAATATAATCATCAACATAGCCCAAATCCAAAATGTCATGCAAGTCCGACTCATGCCAAATAAGCAAATAACGGCACTTTCAGGTTGAGAATTGCCGCGAAAGTCCGTGAGTAAAACGATAGCGTAACTTCCGAATTCAGCACCTAGTTTCGATATGATCATATCGAAACTAATTTTATATGATAAACGGTTAATGTTGGTAAACTGTTTTAGATTGTAATTAGTATATGCCTTTGATGCAAGAAAACTGATTTCCAGGATAATTCAGGACGCACTCTCATACGTATATCTCAATGCTCCTTTAACATCAATTTTAACCATCCGATGTCCATTTTGAAACGTGATGAATAATCAAATCTGTCACGGAGGTGTGCCGTATATTTAAAAGCATTAGTTTGGCAATTTAGTACATTTTTGGTTGGTAAAAGTGATGCAATATACTATACAGGGTGTATCAGAAAGAACTGTACCGTGTTTCTAAAATACATAAAAAATACAAAATGATTATTGTTTTAAATTTAAACACCTGCAATATAAAGGTGAACATGTTTCCTATATTATATGTTAATTTCATTGAGATATCTCTTTTTGTTCTCGTGTGGCAAGACATAATCGAAAATCGAAGAAAAACGTGTTTTCAATGTTAATCAATCTTTTCTACCATTTACCCAACATTTCAAACGATGTAGCCCACACCACATGCAATATTAAAAAACTCCCGACAAAAATAAGGAAAGTTAAAACTACTCAAGTAGAACATATCCTGATATAATATTTGCGGATTAAAAATCAAAATGTATCTCCAAATTTCTCCCGCAAAAGTATGCAAATAATAAATAGTTATACAAGTGATGTGAAAAGTTGAGATATGGCAACCAAAAATAAACCCTGTCCTATGGACGGATGAATATCTCAGGTAGGGTTAGTAATTTCAAAGATTTTAAAATTGATTATTTCGACCAAAATTGAAATCTACCATCTTTACCTTAAAGTCTGTATTTTCTATCAGAAATGTCCGATTTTCAAAATTTAAAAATATTATGAAAGCTGGGCGTTTGCGCAAGATATGTGAAAATGGTTTGAACAATATAAATCGAAGTCATTCCGTAATAAATCATATTGTATCGGTACATTTCTTTCTGATACACCCTGTATTGGCTATGTTTACATTTACGGCGACCATTTTGACGGCCATATTTGAATTCAAGTATGTTAATAGAGCAATAGTACTGGGTATGTGTTTCTAGTGCTCCAATACATACATTATATCTAAGATAACACGTAAGGTTGTACCTGTAAGGTTATACGTCTAAGATAACATCTTACACGTCGCAGGTAAGCAAATACACTTTACGTTAACATTGTTAATGGAATAAAGCGAACATATTATCTTAGGCGTCTAAGATGCATCATAGACGTTAAACTTCTACGTGTAACCTTACACATACAACGTGTAACCCCCCCCCCCCCCCCCCCCCCCCCAGGTTCTACATGTACCCGTTTACTTACGCATACTACGTGTTACCCTTGACGTATTATCTTACACGATTTGTATATACTGTGGTCACTCATAATTTCGAACAACATATTGCAGAACCGCTTATAGTACTAACAATTAACTTTGACAACATCCTGAATATGTTTCAGGAACTCTAAAGGGGAGTTTTAAAGTTGGTTTAGTTTAGAGTCAGGTGGAACACGAAAACTCCCTTAAATACCAGTAGCAGTGTGTCATGATCATTATTTCAGAATTAAATGACCCATTTGATTTCTTTTAGTTACATAATAGGTGGCATTCTGTTATACCCTACACACCTACATCGGTAGTATGCATCGTTCTTAAAAATCATGCACTATGCATACCTCTGTGAAGGGTATACTAGAATTACTCCTAATAGGTATGTTATTGAATACATACCACGTGTAAAGGTACCAGCGTAGTCAACAATCAAACCAGATGACGAAGCATACTGTACTAGAGCAGTCACAGCACGGTCTATATTATCAGCTGTTGTAGTTGAATCAGAATCCATAGTCACATTATACTCGACAATAATGCTTCCAGGCGAAAAGGAAATTATCACAATAGCGAGAACACCTTGCTGTGGTCCTATGAATTGGTTGAACTATACATAATTTGACAAATATAAAAAACAAGAAGCAGTGTCGTAGCTAGGGTTTTTATATATGGGGGCAGCAAGATTTGTCTGACTAATTTTGGTTATGATTGAGGTACATTTCGGTTTTAAACGAGCTTCTATCAAAAACATTCAATTTTTGTGGCACATGCGCTCAAACAATAATAAATTGCCATCTTTATTTCTTTGACCGTCATAATTCCATGATTCCCCTTAAATAGATGAGCAGACAGTACCAATCTCAACCGACGATCGAACCCATCACACCCCCACCCCCCTCCGCGAGTGACAAGAAAAGATATACATATTAATAGACATGATGGTGTCGAACCAACTCTGATTCCAATTATTTTATTTCTTAAGACACATACCAACGGCATGAGGTATCCGAGTAATGCCTCTCGTGCTGGAGATCCTGGAACATTTAGATCTGGAGTGAAGACTGCAGGCACTCCATCAATGGACATGATGGTCAATTGTCCTTGTATGGTCGATGTTGGCACTCCATTTGTCAAACTAAATGCTGAAGAAGAAAAAAATGTGTCCTTCTATAATTGATGTGTGCACTCTATCTGTCAACACTAAACGCTTACGAATATAATAACAACGGTGTTTTAATAGTTTTTCGTTCTTGACATCCTTTTCATTTTTTACGAAGGCTAAATTCGTTACAAACCTATTTGGCACTGAACTCCAATGAAACCCGGTGGGCACAGACAGATTCCAGTCCCTGTACAATATCCTCCATGTTGACATTGAGGAACACATAGTGCTGAAAATAATCAAACCAACTTTTGATTTAGAGAATATAGTTCGACTAGTTGCTTTGTTATATTCGGTGGTCTTATGTGTCGACAGTACCATAATAATTATGGTAACGTCAAATATTATTTTAGAGTCGTGAATAACAGAGACATAGCCAAAGGGGAGCCCTCCTCCCAATATTAGATTCGTGTCGGTCGAGATAGACACTGTTGGGTTTTGTATACCTGTTTTTTTGCGCGCGGTTTTGGTAAAACACATGTCCTAACCCCCCCCCCCCCCCCCCCCCCCCCCCCCCCCCCCCCCCTCTCCCCACATGCTACTCAACTATTGGTCAACTGTATTCATAAATCAAACAGGAACAAATCGGCAAGTCCGCCGATATGCTAATATGGTAATACCTATTTGGCTGCTTTCGTACAAGACGCAGGGCCACTCAGCGTAATATGCACAACACCGGGTAAGGCAAGCTTGAACATCATAACGCTATGACCAAGCGCATTAAAGGTATGAATTAAACCCCGCCCAAATCAATAGTTTCAATAACTCAAATAACTTCAATAACTTATTTTGGAAGCACTAGTCCGTATAGCTCATACGTACGTGATGTTTACGTAAGATGTATACGATACTCGCCAACGTAATATTTTGCATTACAAGCGCACAAACAATGAACTGTTGGCTTACTTACTTAAGTTTGATATAAGCATATTGGTCTCAGTTCAATTTGTAGTGGTGTTTTTGCACGCATTATGATTAAAAATATAACACGGGCGTCTATTATGTAATATAAGTCTTATGTACATGTCACTCAGTTAAGGTCCATTAATACTCGCGTCGTTGCGCATCGGCTGACGTCGACGAGAAAAAATGACATTGTTTCAACTTGTGCGTCAATAAAACCGTCGACGTCGGGCGAAGAGCAACGACAAGAACATGAACGAATCTGTATGCGTTATGATCCATACGGACCGTATAGTCTTACGTCAGTTATGCGATATGATCTACACTGACTTGTTCGGCAATGCAGCCTTAGTCTTTTATTAAGGCTCTGTCGAGGGTGCCAACTAACCGTTACAATTTTGTTGCATGTATTGGGGATCAACAAGCAAAGTACATTGCTTCAGTATTGTTACGCGGCATACATTTATCAAATATCCACAACCCCACATTTCATTTCCCATTCGTTAATTAAGAGAAACTGTTCCAGATACGTTAGTTGTATAACTTGGACATGCAATCAAAGTTACTTAAACTTTATTCTCACCAGGTGTGGTTACGGAAGACATTTTGCTTGTGTATCTCAAATAGTTGGTACCAATTGTTGATTTTGAATTAACTATCATAAGCACACCAGGCCATGGACCTTTTGTGATTAGATTTACATCATCAACTTACAATATAGTACTACTTACTTGTCTCACATTGAGAACCCGTAAACCCTGGTAAACACTGACAAGTAGTGCCAATGCAGAATCCTCCATTTTCACACGGAGGACAAAGTGCTAAAGAACAAAACATGTCAATGATAATGATGTTATTGATCAAACCATAATACTGTATACTATAGTCAATTTATGACAAGAAATATCATTAAACACAGGCGAATTCATGTTATTTTACGGACGGTTATTTTTTTCTATTGTAAAAACGGTTTGTATGGACTAATACATAATTACATAGGCCCTTAATTGATAACTTTAAGATTTAAAGATGAGAAACACCATCAAAATAAAGCAAGTTTTGTCAAAATTTAATACATTATCATCTTAGCATGAATCACTAAAACAATGTTGTCCTATATTTTAAAAAAGCATGTCACGAATTGCGAATCCCCTTGGTAGTGAAATTCATCTAAATGGGGTCAAACGATACATTGTTTTATGAATGAGGTTTTATTGCACACTAGGAGATTAATTGCTTGCGTTTCTCAAATAGTTGGTACCATTAATTGATTTTGAATTAAATATCATAAACACACCCCGCCAGGGAACGTTTGTGATTAGATTTACAACGTCAGCATAGTATTATACTTACATGTCTCGCATTGGTAACCTGTGTACCCCGGTAGACATTGACAAGTATCGGCAATGCAGAATCCTCCATTTTCACACGGAGGACAAAGTGCTAAAGAACAACACATGGCAATGATGATGATGTTATTGTTCAAACCATTATTGGTGTATACTATAGTCAATGTATGACAAGAAATATCATCAAAAACCGGCGAACTTATGTTATTTTATGGACGGTTATATTTTATATTGTAAAACCGGTTTGTATGGAGAAATACATAATTGCTTAGGCCCTTAATTGATAACTTTAAAATTCAAAGAAAAGTAAAACCATTAAAATAAAACAAGAAGTGTCAACATTTACTCAATTATTATCTTAGCATGTTTTACCAAAACAATGATGCCCTATATTTAGAAAAAAGAGCGTGTTACGAATTAAAATAGGGAGATTCACCTTGGTTCCAAAGGTCACATATTGGTTATTAGCAATCCCATGAGTCATCTCAAATCCCATTACCCGTATATTATTGTCACCCACCAAGTTTAGTCGAGATTGAATTCTGACTTTTCATATGAGAGAGAGAGAGGGCCATAAGTTCTGAAAAAAATAATTCGAAGGTCATGTTGGATTTGACCATATAAATAGAAGAATTCTTACATGTCTGGCACTGGTCTCCTGTGAAGCCCGGTTGACACCAACATGTACCGCTAGATTCCATACACAAGCCTCCATTTTCACATGAGGGGGGACAAATTGCTAAACAAACAGCACATAATGTATATATGTCAATGATGACGATTCTATTAATCAATCCATAGTGTTGATATAGACACTTTATGTCAAGAAATAACAGACAACAAACATCGACGATTTCATGTAATTTTAGATATTTTCTCTTGTCATACCAGTTTTTATATATGGACTAGTATATAATTAATAATAGGCCCTTTATTAACGATTATTGTTTTAATCTAAAACAGATTAAACAACAGAGTAAGAATAGAAGATAAAAGACGCGGTCGATGGATAAAAAGCACACCTTTGGACACAATTTAGTAACAACTTAGCATGAATCACCGAAAATCGATATCTTATCTTAAAAGAACGCCAGTAGCGAAAAAACAACCACCAATTGAATTCACTTTCTGTTACAGGTTTACAATATAAACATAACTTACATGTCTCGCACTGGTCCCCTGTGTACCCTCGTGGACATTGACAAGTAGTGGAATTGAAGCAGAATCCTCCATTTTCACATGACGGAGGACAAAGTGCTAAACAAACAACATAAAAAAATGGTAATGATGATATTAATCAAACCCTATAGTCAATTTATGCCAAGGAATATCCACGAACATCGGAGATTTCAAGACATGGTAATGCTGGTTTTATCTAGTTCCGGGACAGCATCACCAAATGTATTATGTTCCCACTCCCTTAATACTTTTGGACCTGTTATTTTGACATTTCGCCGGTAATAAATAATCTAAGATTTTGTCTACTGCTGACTATGTGGTCTACTTTCAAGGTTATGAAGGTTACTCTATGACCTTGGGGCATAAGTATGTCCTTTGAAGTAGTTATGATCTTTGCAGTCTTTTAATTGGACCACAAAGTGGGAAATAACACATTCTTAGATGATTTATTACCGTCGAAATGACAAATCACAGGTCCAAAAGTGTTATTGGGGGTGGACCCTCAGGAATAGCCTCCGTAAAACTGCCATAACTTCTTCATTATTCAGTTAATCTATATTAAAATATTCCTTTTTTTGCAGACAAGGGTTCAATAAATCCAACCATGATCATGAAATTGACCATTTTTGAGAAAATAATAAAGAAACACGTTTTTTGACCCATTTTAGGTTATGAAAAGATAACTTTTTTTTCTCACCAAAATAAGAAAAAAAATGTTGATATAATATACATGTTTAGTTGTGGTGTTATACCAGTGCAACTTTATGGATTTAATCAGATTTTATAATGAAACTTAACCACGTACATTCGTATAACAGGATATTGAACTTTTTGGATATAGACAATGAAAATTTACCACTGGTACCTGTATTTATTGAAACACCAATATACATTTATGTAAAGGAAATGAGTCATATAATCCATTTTTGTATCAGATTTCACTAAAAATGCTGATTTTTAGAATGTTGACGAAACAAAATCATTTCTGTGGCTCAACATTTTTCGGACAACTTAAGAAAATCAGTTTGTAAAAAGCCGAAATTGCCACAAAATCATATTTGAGATAAAAAAATAAATCACTCTTTGGTTCCAAATTTAAAAAAAAAAGCACCTAATGGTTTCAGGTCACATATAAGTCATGGGTTGATTTAATGATATTTCGATAATGGATAATACACATAAAAGTTGTACGACGCACTATGAGACCCCTGGGAAGGTAGCGTCATGGATTCGTCATTTAAAACCACATCCTTGACGCAGGGTACGTTATGGGTCCGCCACAATATTGACGGATGGGTGTGTCAAATTGCTAGTCACTTTACCTGGGTGCGTCACAGCAAATACGAATCATTATGCGTACAGCAATTACGAACATGATATTTTATACATATTATATGTAGGTCCTACTCACTACAAACAAGGCTTTATTTTTTAGATATGCAACTCCCGAAGTAAAAAAATCACTATTCCGATTATCTCACCGCGTGTCCAGTGCAAATATTGCATGAGTAAAATCACCCGATCCCCATTGTGACCTTTTAAATACCCATACTAGAATTACCCCGGGGATGGTACTCACATAATGGGATTGGTATGTGCCTCTATTGATAAAAACAAAATCTGTCTCAAATATACAATTTTAGGTAAAAAAGTCCCCCCTGAATCATAAAGTAGTTACATTTTCATTAGCCACATGTATTATTATATGAAGAGCTATGTTCCAAAAGGGATCAACTCCATATAAGTGAAATAGGAGAAAAGCAACGTGTTTTTTTAAAGTTAAGGATGTTGCACTTCTTTGATTATCCTAATTTTCTGCCATATGAAAGATACAGCACGTGTTAGCTTAAAACAGGTTTGATTTCATTTTTTTTGATTTTCACTGTATTTCCTATGTCATTCTTTGTTTTCGGAAACTAGTGGAGTTGATCCCTTTTGGAACATAATGTTTCGACCAATTTTCAAAAACCACTTTACTAAACAATCGTTATTTTCAATTAAGGTACACCTGAAAGACATTATCAAATCACATTGAAACAGAAAACCGCATTCAAATACCTCTTCAACTTTTTAAATTATGAAATTTTGTCTTTATCTTGAAAGCAACATGGTCTCCTTGTTAAACTGCACTATAATATGCAGTTTACAATTCGTCTTAATCTGTAGGTATAGTGCAGTTTAAGATCCAGATTAGATTTATTCCGTTAGCGCCCTCAACAGAATAAATCGCAATTTACACTGACGGTGACAGTATACGTACAAATATAAAATACGTACAGTATACGTATTTTATATTTGACACCGTTGAAATGATATTGATACATAATTATATGCCAAAAGACTCAGCTATTAATATTGGATATCCTACAATCTTAAACTTTAAATATTGGATATCCTATATTCTTAAACAATAAATATCGGATATCCAACATTCTTAAACTATTTTGTCAGTTGAGGGCGCTAACGGAATAAATGTAATCTGGATATTAAACTGCACTATACCTACAGATTAAGACGAATTGTAAACTGCATAAATAGTGCAGTTTAACAAAGAGACCAGGTTGCAAAACTGAAAATTTGGACAATTTGGCACATTTTTTGAAATAACAACACATTCTGTTTGTGTGCTATTTTAACAACAATTATCCTATACATTATATATTGCATTTCATTAAGGACATTCCTATCAATGTTTTCCCATGATAAAAGAACCATATTTTTACCATATTGGCTTACAAAATAGTGAATAATATTTAAATGTCCGGAAACTTTCGGAAATTACCGGACATTTCCGGAAATTAAGATGTAGAACAAAGTTTAAAAGATGTATTTCGTATAAACTCTCTTTCATGTTCTGCACCTAACTCAATTTCGACAAAAAGTGGAGTTAATCCCTTTTGGAATAGAGCTCTTCATGCAACAAACATCAAATCAAATAGCGACACGGCACAAACAGGAAACGAATAGATAACTGCGGAA
The DNA here is from genome assembly GCA_035610835.1 of Ophiura sarsii. Lineage (NCBI taxonomy): Eukaryota > Metazoa > Echinodermata > Ophiuroidea > Amphilepidida > Ophiuridae > Ophiura > Ophiura sarsii. The sequence continues at coordinate 32,281,881 of CM069449.1, forward strand.
ATGTGTTTCGAAGGATTATTTAAAAGTTTCATAATTTCGGAAATGGTAAAGTAATTGTGAAATAATTACGAAAATAACTTCAAACGAGTGAAATTAAAATGTGTAATGTAGTTGGCCAACTTCTCTTTTAATCATTGTTCGTTTTGTTTATCTACAGCGATTTGAAAACATGTTACACTTTTTAAAAAGTATGTTCATATATCATGTATATTGCAATCCCGTACAGTCAACAATGATGTATGATGGTGAGGGTGCGTCATTTGAGCCATCCATGGTCCGTCAGAATCAACCAATGGCGCGTCACAGCATTGATTAAGGGTACCGACATTGTGTGGCAAAGGTCCATTACATTAGTGACACACGGCTGCGCCATGGTACGCGAGAAAGTGACGCACCTTAGTAAAGTGACGCACCGTTCCCGGGGGTAGTATAGTGCGTCTCGTAGCGTAACCCCCTGGCGGAGTCGCTTAGGGTTCTGACTACCATACTGTAAACGGACCCACAATCAAGGAAGGAAAGAAAGGAAAAGGTTGGCACACTTTGTCCTAATTACGGAAAAACCCGCCCCTCTCCCCGATGGCAATGTTTATATGAGTCACGTTACCAGAAGCCTTGGCAGTTCCCCCAACATTGAGTGATGGGGTGTGGGGAAGGATTTAAGAAAGGGGAATTTGTTTTGCTTTCTGTTGAACAGTGCTATGTCCCTAGTCTAATCTCAGCTGCGAGCACTGGGATAGTTGTAATAAGTTGCGTCAAGTGTGCCAACTGTTATTTTCCTTGATTGCAGGTTTGAATTGCAGATGCGATTGAAATGGTTGATTGCATGTTTTTTTTGTTTTTTGTCCCATTTATACACTAGGGATTATTTCCATTGTGAAAATGTCAAGTACAAATATTTTGAGGATAGATTTTAATCACTTGAACATTGTGAAATGGGTTGTTTATAATACTCTCTACCGATTTACCGAAAACAAACAATCTGTCCCATCTTTTTTCATCAAGATATGTCTCACCTTTAGACAGACATAAAACTCCTTGTGATTTCATAGAAATGCCTCGAAGCGTAAAGTTATACTACAGTCCTCCAAAAGTAACTTACCAGGGAATAAAAACGTATCGTACCTACGTAAACATGAGATTAAACGTGAATATTTACTGACAATTCACACAGCTATATGTGACCAAAACCAAAACAACTTGGTATATTTTGTATTTTACCATTTGGTTGTACCCACAGCCTTATGGTATATCAATAGGCAGAGTATTGTTAATTGGTAGCGACAACTACGAGCTTGCGACAAGTCACCGGTCGGTATTAAAATGCAGCACATACAAATACTTGACACCCTATCCTGTGTTTTTGATAACTTAAGTGTGAAAATGACGACAAAATAACCAGTTATTTGTTTTGGTTTTGGACAAATAGCTGTGTTAATATTCAATCAATTTTCGCGGGTAATATCTCATAATAAAGAGGAGAAATTTCAATGTAATTCAATATACTAACGCGGGAGCTATAGTTTTTGAGTCTATAACCTATTTAGGACTAATTATAATGCAAATATAGCTATAAACCTCATAGAGGCGCATACTTAGCATGCTTAGTGCCTAGAGCCCTATTGGTCGCAGAAGAACAACACCCCATCCTCGCATGGTCTGTTGCTCTTAAATACTTAAAATTTAAACTGGACATGGGTTGTTAGTACAAATGAAAACTATTGAACAGTTCTTACATGTCTGGCATTGGTCTCCTGTGTAGCCTACTGGACACCAACAACTATTTTCGGATACCAAGCAGAAACCTCCATTGTCGCATGCATTGGGGCAAGGTTCTGAACAGAAATACAAAGAAAATACAAACGAAAAAGAACTATGACAACAATAATGATGGTATTTCAGGTTTATGTTTCGATCACTTTATCTCAATTTCGCACATTCGCATATTTTGATATCAGATAAAACCTCATATCTTTTGCACGTAAATCCAATACAAGAGTTCTGAAAATCGACAAAAATATGACGTCATAATTATTGCTTCGGGACAAAATTGCGCGGTATCCACCCCCGCCCCCCCCCCCCCCCCCCCCCCCCCCCCCCCCTACACTTTCCTTATAACTGGTTTCGGGCTTGCTATTATTCTCATTTATTGAAATTCCCGTTGGAAATGGAGCTCGCTTGCGGGCGATAATTTCCCCCACAATGCCTTACATGTTATTTCCACTTCTTACCCAATACCTGACAATTTAGTCGCACAGAAGGCGTGACGAAGCCGCGTCGTGGCGAGCCCCGGAAAAATGAATCTTAAAGAGTTCGTCACCAAGAAAGCCGACTGACTGATGGTTGGAACAACTCGGTAGAATTAAAGTAGGGGATGGGCCGCTGATTAGAACAGCTTGGATGAGGCCTATAATAATATCAGCTTGGTTGATACTAACAGTGATAGACACCGGGAGAGGGCGTATGTTACGTCTTGCCAACACCTGGTTGATTACGCCACTGCCTTAAATTCTTGTTATTGAATTTAATATTTTTAAAACTGCTTGGAAGTGCCATTTATATATATTATACGAGAATATCTCCATGTAAAAGGGTTATCCCTGTTTTGGATAAGCTTCCACCTGCCGGGTATATTAAATGTAGTAGATATTTTCAGAAATAATGCTGGACGCATTCTTTGTATTTAAGATCGTGATTTTCAAATTTCTTACCATCATTATCTTTGATCCAGACTACTGACGTGCTGATTTTAACATTGGAAGATACAAGCGATAATTCAAATGATTCCTCTGGTTCGACATCAAGATCTTCCATTGTATTTATAATGATCGGGTCTGATTTATCGGAATCTAAAGAAAATAGTCAAAAACATAAGTAAATTAATATTTGATGCGATCTGTGAACCCCTCCCCCCCCCCCCCCCCCCCCCCCCCCCCCCCCCCCTCGGCCACATTAGGGGACCTTTCAAATTGGATATATTTATATCATATGAAAGCTGAAACTGCACTGATTGCAGAACTGTTTTGATAATTTGTCTACGATCCCTACAAAAAGTTATGACTGAATGATGATTATGATGTCATAACAAGCTACAAAATAAACAAAAATAGAAAAGTGATTTAAGTAAGTTTTTGAAGAAGAAAGCTCATAAAAGATGATGGCACAAAATATTGGAATTGAATTGTCTAGACACCTTTTTTTTTTAGACTTTTTTTTTAGATTTTTTGATTTTACCCATGATCCCTTGTCTTGACTTTTTTTGTTTTTCCTTATCCGCGGATATAAGTTGGGCTCTCCAATGCAGTTTTCAATTGTATAGACAAAACCATAATGAAATCAATACATTACTAGACACTTAGTCCAAATTATTGTTCTCAACCTAATTAGTAAAGCACGACCCCGTGGATCAAGTTTAATAACTAATACAATTGGGCGTAAGGTCATTAAATTTGTTCAATACATCGACCAATACGACCTTCAGAAAGTAAAGTTCCACTGCATAGATCCTTGGAATAAAGAGACACATCCAAGATAGATCGAAGAGTTTGATTTTAAATAATATTACATGCCTTTTATCAGTTAGTAAGATCGAATAAAAAAATACGAATTTTTAAATTCGTGCGGCGAATTCATGGAGGCCGCGATTTTTAAAATTACGTCATTATAGTTGCTGCTAATAACTCCTTTTCTTGAATGGAGTGCCCAGTTTATCATTAAATAAACTAAATTTGACTTGAACTCGATTCCAGATGATATTTTGTGCGTTCAATTGACCCCGAAAAACAAATGACATTATTTTTAATGACAAAACCACCTCTCACACGAACGAATTTGTTACTTTTTTGGGCTTTAAAATCACTTTTTACCTCTTTTTTCCTTTGCTTGCCGTAGGTGAAAAGTTTGTAAATACATTAAACTATCGGATTCACAAGTTTAAACATACCCCAAATTAATAGAATTTCCCCGCAGCAATAAAACACTTCAATTGCTATATACTTAACTGTGTACATCCGGGACACTAATACACTTTTAAAACAAAATGGCGGCCCCCATAGTCGGACACGAATTTAAAAATTCGCATATTTTAATTCGATCTTACTGACTGTTTATTGGAGTTGTATGACAATTTTGGTTTTGCAAACTAACTAATTTTACTCCACTTAATGTGTCATTAAATGATTAAAAAACTATGCTTTTCATTGTATCTTCAAACATCTTGGTATACTTGCCGCCATTTTTTAAAAATGACTAGTATTTAAGACTTCTATTGACCAAATCTCAGCCCAGAAAATACTTGGAGATGTGATTTAAGGGGCAACACCCAGGTTTTTAGGATAAAGGTGACCATTTACAAAAATGGCTGCCAGTATACCTAGATGGCTGAAGAGAAAAAAAGAAAAACTATTTGTTTAAATATTTTATGACATATTAACCCTCGTCTTACTGAGCCTTTCTGTAACACGGCTTACTCAGAGAGGGAAATGCAAAGAATGCTTATTGTGGTACCATGGTATAGCTAGAAGTGTTCTCTCATCTTTCCATACATATCAAGTACAAACATCTCACGCACGACGTGGCCTACCTCAAAATGCCGTTGTAAGATTTTGTTTCGTGAAATATATACCAACATTTAAATAGTGAAATATAGACCAACATTCAATTGTTCGCTAAAAAATTCCAAATATCAGAATTTCACTAGTTTTTTTGCTTATAGGTATAATATAAGAGAATATAATAAATATAATCAAGACTATTCTATTAATATATTTCTTTTAGAAACGCGATTTTTAAATATTATAAGGTGGCAACCTAAACCTTAGACGTTGACGGCCTCCTCAACACCGGGTAAGGTGATACCCTCAATTTGTCACGATGAGAGCAAAGGTTGTATAAGAGCTAACCTAAAAGGAATAAACATGGTTTCCAAGAATCTACCTATAATGTTCACTTGGGAACTTTTTGCGACATCTAAGGACATTTACTACAACGTCTCTAGTGTATTTGTCCTATAATCTTACCAGTTTCAAAATGTACCGGCAAGTTGTTGATGTCAGTGAAATCCCCGGGTGATTGTGCATCTATTCCGGTGGTCTGCAACTCTACAGAATAAACAAAACGTTATCGATAAAAAAGTCAAACAATTGTACTTTAGTTCCAAAATAATGGTATACCAGTATCGTGCAATACTGGAACGTAAAAGCTGTCGGTATCGGACGATATTGGTACGATTTTACTATTCCGATATCAGTCTATACTGGTATACCATTATATGGGACCTAAAGTACATTTTTGTATTTATATTTTTACATTGTATAGGTGTCAGTATCGTATCGGACGATATTGGTACGATTTTACTATTCCGGTATCAGTCTATACTGGTATACCATTATATGGGACCTAAAATACATTTTTTTATTTATATTTTTACATTTTATAGGTGTCAGTATCAACCGATAATGGGTGCTCCAGTATCGAACGATACTAATACAGTCCAGCATCTGTGATCTGAGATACGCTTTTTTTTCCTCCAAAAAGTCGGTATAAAATTATATTTATCTTAAATCCATTCTGTAGCATCTCATCTCATCTCATCTCATCCGAGATGCATCACCAGACCGATTGGCTACTAACCCGGTGACTCACTGATCCTTGACGGGATCCAAGTGTCACGAAACCCAGTACCTTTTATAGCAATTTCAAGAACGTTCATTGCGGCGAATACGTCTTGCAGAAGACCATGAAACCGACCGATACAAACAAATCACCTGCCACTATTTAGTAATACAATATGAATATGTGATCGAAATCAGATTTCTCTCATTAAATATCTTGAAATCACCCCACAAGAGGTAGCTTACCAACTGTACCAGGATCGGTCAAATCTCCAGCTCGACATATTTGGATTGTAACGTCACCTCCCTCTGTGGTGTCATAGTGACTCTTTTCAAAGGTATACATGCCAGAAGACTGAACACTCGGTTCTGTAATTGAATAGGGACCGGAAACTATTAATAACCGCTGATATCTATGGATATACGATGTAAAAAAGCATCTTCAAAGGCCCATTAAGTTTTATTAAAAACCCACAAAAAAAAAAAAAAAATCATGTACAGTCAGAGTTTAAAGGGGCAGAGAGAGATTTCTCAAAAAATATATTTTCATCTTGTTAAGATAGATGATATACATAGAAACCCTCTCATGTAAGATTTCTTCAAATCAAAACAGTACAAATGAATAATAAAGATATATAAGTGCTTTTCACTTTTTTAGTGTATTTTGGTTAAAAATCACCTCCAATTGTATCAGGGAGGTCATGACTAAGCATCACGTAACAAGCCATGGGTGGTCTTCAAGGTTATTTTTAAAAAACATGAAACAAATAAGTAAGAAGCCATCTGTGGAATTCTATATGATCACATCGAAACTCAAAACGCTATAAAATCCATGAATTTCACATGAAATACTGCAAATTAAGCTCAATAATTTTGGGTGGTAATTAGTACGTATATAAGCATTACGAATATGTGAAAAACCCAATTTCTGGAGAAAAAAATGAGGGCTCCCTCCATGAAGGATCTCTTAATGCCCCTTTAATTGAAAAAGAAGAGGGTCGACATCTTTTGGTTTAAGAAGTACAATGAAATCAATGCAATCTCATGATTATGCATTTATGACAATATGGATGAGGTCAAGATTGAGCCGGGTGTACCATTCAGCTTGCCGATCGGAAGCCACTTTTAAATTAAAATTTGATCAGCATAGCCTTGGTGGCGCTATACCGATAAAGCGTGATTATAGCAGACGATGGTGGACACGGACGGCCGTTAATTTTGAATTTACGTTGCTTTCAATGTAACAATGGATTTTGATTATATGACCCCATGAAATTCATCACACGTTGGAAATTATTTCATCCTAAAACCCGCTGGCATCCAACTCCAGTATCAGTATCATTTTTGACAGCAAGCTGTGTGAAAATCTACCGCTAGAGCAGCGCCACCAATTCTATGGTGACCAAGGGCGCAGATCCCCCCTCCCCCCACTTCCTGACACAATATCAAATGTCCCCCCCCCCCCCCACTTTTTGTGGTGATACATCAATCAAGGTTGGCGATCTAGTGAAAAAATGGCAAGTGTCCCCCCCCCCCCCCCCCCCCCCCCACTTTCAAGATTGGATCTGCGCCCTTGATGGTGACCAAACATGACGTCAGCGCCGGTCACGGACGCATTCCGGACTATTACCCTTATTTATGTTAATATGCAAAAGGACGTACGTCAGTATAGGACTTTCCTATCCCAAAATTAATACAATCCCCGATTGAGTTAGGCGATTTAGTTATAATGCTCAAACACCTGTGATAAATTAATTTAGGTGCAAAGATTTATTGTTTTGTTCAAATTTGGCGTATTGAAACAAACGAGCATATTGTTCATAACTAGTTTTGTTGATAATCATTATTTAGACTATTATAATTTTATCATTAACCAAACACAAACAAACACTGTGTTGATAAATTCATACTCGACATTAAAGGTATATTATTTGATCTTTTCCATGGGACGCCCTCAATCCTCAAGTGGAAGCAGATTTTCTCGCCGATTTACATTTCTGATCATAAATCATGAATATAGTCTAAGTTACAGAGCGATACGATTCCTAATTACTTCAATATCACGTTTTTCAAGAGTGAAAAAAAAATCTTTTTTCAACCCCTAAAAGACATGATTTTGAAGTAATTAGGAAACGTATCGCTCTGTAACTCAGGATATATCTATGATTTATGATCAGAAATGTAAATCTGCAAGAAAATCTACTTTCTAAACAAAATCATGGATAGAGGGCGCCCCTGGAAAAGATTATACAATATGCCTTAAAGGGCGCAGGTTGAGATGCTGATGTCCATTATAGAGTCATTTAATTTCCTCCACTTTTTTCCATCTCCCCCCTCCATTTCAACATTTTTTCTTCTAATCTCTGTTTCCCTATGTCTTGTCTATGTGTTTTCTCCAAATGATAGGAGCCCCTCTCCACGACCCGCCACCAATTTAAAGGTGACATTAGTTAAGGTTACTCCATGATTCATTTTGCTACCTCGTACATTCTTGATTTATACTCATCAGCCCTTTTATGGCAAAAGAATGTATCTTATATGTAGTTTCTAACAGTATACTTCCTTTTAACATGATCAAAGTTAGCTTTTTTCTCCATAAATCATGTAGTGGTAAAAAGCAGTATATTACTTTTACAAGTTGCAACCTTTTCCTAAGTGAGGATTATTGAACCAAGTTAACACAATCCATGTTAAAAGGAAGTATATCATTGGGAAAGTACATCCTTTTGCCATAAAAGGGCTGTCAAATTCTAAATACACTTACCTGAATCAAGAATGATGATTGAAGCCTCGGTTGGTTCGATTAATCTTGTTCCATCGCTTGATGAAGACATGATAATCTTGATAGCCTCTGGTCCCTCATCCACAAAATCGGTATAGATGACGATGGACTCGGTTTTTGTTTCAGAGACATCATCCATGAACTCAACAGTCAAATCACTAAAACCTTTATAATCTGTACCATCTACTGCTGTTATATCTTCCGTTCTTAGAGCTGCAATAATTTTGAAGTTATTGATATTCTCACTAACTCGGGTCAAGTCAAGTTATCAAAAGTTGTGACGTAAGTCCAAGTTAAAGGTATATTATGTGATCTTTCCAGGGAACGCCCTCAACATCGAAAAAAAAATTGAAAGAAGATTTTATTGCAGATTTACATTTCTAATCATAAATCGTACAAACTGAAAATTTGAATTTGAATTCAAGTTACAGGGCGATACGATTCTTAATTACTTCAAAATCATAATTTTAGAGTGAAAATAAACTGTCGGATAATCCGACATTTTATTATTTTCACTCTAAATTCACTCTAAAACCATGATTTTGAGGTAATTAGGAATCGTATCGCTCTGTAACTTGGAATGTATGTATGATTTATGATCAGAAATGTAAATCTGCAAGAAAATCTACTTTCTAAAAAAAATAATGAATAGAGGGCGCTCTCTGGAAAAGATCACATAATATGCCTTTAAGTCAAGTTATCAAGTTCATAGGGATATCCCTATTTACATGATTAGCTTTCACCTCGTCGAGATGTAAACTGTGTTTCAGATTTTCAGAAATAAAACATTTCAGTTCCATGAATTTGAAAACACGGTTTAAGCAACAATTCATTTAAATGTAGAATAGGCCGGTCGCGATCCGTTGCACAGGGCAACATGCACAACATTTAGTGACTCAAGTCGTCACAACACCGGATGATACAACCATACACGTTTTATTTTTGAATGTAAATGTATGATACAGGCTGTCTCAAAATGGTTGGTGCCCCGATTGATGCCAAAGTTCAGTATGTGTTGTCATCATTAAAATCAATGAGATTAGATCCGTTGTTAATCATCATATTTGATATACTGTGCTCTTTCATTAGAATTTTATATTATAAATATCGGATTTATTTAACTGAAGTTACACTCCATTGTCCATTGCGTAAGACATGGCATTTCATCTTTTTGGCAAAGTGCACCAAAAAATGTACGTGTAAACAGCTTGTCTGAAAGAAACAAATACATTTTCTTAATCTCTTGTCTACTACTTTTGTTCCTTTCTATTTTAAACTGTTGTTGTATTATATGGTTGTTCAAATCGTTAATAAATAGCAATTTCAGTTTAAAGAGAAGAAATGGATCGTCACGCATGAACGATCCCAAGCTTTGTTTCTAGTTTTTAGGCTTAACTTGAAGGACATTTAAATAGGTTAAGACGTGGAAATGGGAATTTAGCGGTGGCTTAATTAGACTTCTTTTCATATTGGAGATGCAATCTCTTACAAACTTTATAAAAATGATATAGTCCCTTACTGTCTAACCTCATCAACTTCATTCCCCAATGTGAAAATAAAACCTAAGCCACTGCAAATCCACCAAATACTACTTCATTATCTATTTAGAAGTCCCTAAACAATAATTGTAAAATAAAACAATACATATGGTCACTCAAGTGTGACGCACTTCTTTTATCCTTAAATTAAGTGAAGAATTATTAATGATTTGAACAACCATAACTAATAACAGTAATACAACAGAAAGAAACACAGGATTATATTAATTGTCAAAAAGGTGAAACGACCATGTCTTTCATAATGGAGTGTATCTTGAGTTTGATAAATCCGATATTCATGATCTAAAAATATAATGAAAAGGTACAGTATGACAAAGATGATGAAAGAAACACAGAACTCATTCCATTGATTTTGAGGATGATTTTCTATTTAATGAACTTTGGGTATCGATGTGTTTTATTGTTTACAATTTTTCTAATTATATCTAAAACGAGTTATAGATACAGTCTATAACGGTTTAATTTGTCAAAACTCTGCCAAAAAGGGCTCAATGGTATTTTTACCACCAGAGCGAACACACATAAAGGATGAGTCAACCTTTAGGCAATAGGCATTTTCATGACTAATTAGTTGTGTACAGCATGGATTTACAGCATGGACTAAATCCATGCTGCACTCTTCAGATGATGGCCTCCAGAAGAGTGCAGCATAGAAATAGTGATAATATAATAGTGTACATACACAGTGATTGAATAGTTTACCTGGCACAGATTTATTTATAAACGTACTCCTGCTCACCACACACCATGACACTAGCCTAAGAAATGACGTACACATCATACTGCAATACTGGACATTGTGTCATTGCGTGGATTTGGCATAGCTTTTAGTTTACTAGTAAAGCATCTCTCGCTGTACACTGTATCATAGTAAGGATCCATTATCAGATTTATAACAAAGTTTGACCAAGTTTGGTTGAAATCAACCCATACATCGAAGAGGAGTAGCATTTTCCAAAAGTGTTTGCCAGATTAGAAAATAGACAGAAATGTGCCATAACCTACACAAGATGCTTGATTCGCTTTGCTGCCAAGTTTAAGCAGATATAAAATACTCAGTTTTATTTGGAAATGTACTCACTAACAGACTGTCCAATGGCGAGCGGCCCTAGTCTCTCAATCTTGTAAGTCGCGGTATTTGAACTTTCATCGGTAACGTAAATACTCCAAGACAGCTTAAACGAACCTGCAATATAAATAGTTATACGAGGACAAAAGACAATTAACACCAAATACGCATTCTAGGGTAAGGGAGCTTTTCAATATTATGATACATGGGTACACCCTCGTTTGTTTGTTTAAAATCATGTGTGCGTTCAACTTCAAACTTAGTAGTCATCATCATGCTCATGCCTTCAGTATTGTTTTAGATAATTTTTCGCAAAAAGAATTGTGCAAGTCTGGTGTTTGGATATTTTGTTGGCGAAATAAGGCGCTGTGTGTTTATTTATGACGTCATATGAGTAATATACGAGATACTTTCCTCTTTATCAATGGAAAGACGAAATCAATAGCCATACATGTAAAGTGGCAACACATACAATGCACCCACTCTATGTAGTAGAACATGTAAAATAACATGAGATATTAATACAGTATCACATGATTAGTATCATGTCAGAGTATACTGTAGTACTCACCAGAGCACAGTATCTCGAGCATGATTATATTTATTCCGTCTTGGAGCCCTCAACGGGATAACATAGTGCTAAAATACTACATTGTTTACTTACACTCGTTCTCACTATATACGGAGAATTCATTTGCTAATTTAATATCTCAGAATTTTGGTACCAATTATTGAATTTAGATTAGCTAAAATCAAAGCGCCTGGTCCGGGACTGTGTTGTGTTAGATATATACACCTGGTTTATCGGCTGATAAACCTGGTTCATCAAATTCGATGAACCGTATCCGTATGCCAATTGCGGTTAACTTTCTAGTAATGCCTAACATCTCCGACTTTTAATATGTGGACCACCTGGCCGGAATTCGCTAAATATCATAATAGTTTTCGGAAGATACGTCGTACCTTTAAGGCAATCCATCGTCATTCCGTAAGTAAACCTGAAAGGATTCACTTCTCGCATGCAGCCTCCGAATATAGTATTTATATTTCGTCCAAGCAATGAAAGAATACTTACACACAAACTGATATGTCAAACTAAAGCCGTCGGGGCTTGTGCTACCAAGATCAGCTGTGAACATAAACCAAACTGGACCGGTCAACTCCAACATAAATGGTAAATCATTGCTGGTAATGAACTCCAATCTGTTTGAATTTGGCTCTCCAATTCCATAATGAAGAAAATCGTAATCATTACCCAAGTTGAAAGCATTGAAGTATATTAAAACCGATCCTATGAAGTCTATGACATACAGGCACCGTGAGAGACTTGGATAATCCCCTGGGAAATTAGGGCTCGTTATTGTCCCCGATTCGGCAGTAAATACACCTCCACACGGTGGACCTTGCAAATAAATGATTAGGAGAAGTTGTTTCATATCACTTTATTGAGCCTCATAACATAACATATCGATACTCAATAACGGAAGCATATTAACCCCAGATCAGTCCTCCCTTTACATACCAGTCTTCCATGGGAAATCAGAATATGTTGGGCTATTATTATTTGTTATTATTTATAACTTTCGCATGAGGGCGCTTTTTTCAAAATGGCCGGCAAAATCCAATATAGTACATTATAGTCGGTTCAATATGATAAAAGCATAAATAAAATGACTAGATATATGTTTTTGACCAATGCAAATAATTTCCAGCATTTGTATGTTGCATAATGTACATCAAATTCAAGATGCGGACAATGGCCGTTAAAAGTGGTTAAATTGAGAACATTTATATAATAATGCCGGCTGAAACATAAGATAAAAGTATATATAAACTGATTAGATACATGTTTTGTCCATTGAACATTAATTTCCAGCATTTTTATTTTGCTCACGTGCATCACTGGCTGCCGTGCTCATAGACTTCTCTAAGGCTTTTGACTCAGTAGGCCTACACCGTGATCGCATGTTCGACATCCTCTATATACAGTGTCTATATATATGGTATCCCTGACACCATTGTCAAGGCAATACAATTAATGTATGACAACGCTTCAGCTATTGTCATATCGCCCGATGGGGAGACGAAACCTTTCAAGATTTTAGCTGGTGTCCTTTGGCACCCTTCATCTTTATAACAATCTTGACTACGTAATGCGATGTGCCCTGACAGACATCCATGATGAAACAGGTAAGCTGCTGGAGCCTAGGAGGAGTAGACGCTATCCTGAAATTCGTCTTCACGATCTTGATGATTCCGCAGACGATATAGCTCTCCTAGCAACATCAATCAGTAAAGCGGAATCACTGTTACAGAGTGTCGAGGCAGCATAAAATGCATTTGGCCTACATTTGAATGAAGGAAAACAAAAAGCCTCCTTATTAATATTGCCACCTCAGCCAGTGTAAAGACCATCAAAGGAGTAAGAGCTGGAAAACGTCTCCAATTTCAAATACTTGGGGGCCTATGTTCTAGACATTATCTCGACCAGGATACAACTGAAAAACTAGTTCACCCTTATGTCACCTCGCGTTTAGATCATTGCCATTCCCTTCTCTACGATCTCCCAGACCAGAATCATGAAGCTGCAAAGAATCCAGAATAATGCGGCAAGACACGTACTAAGAAATATGACAGCATATCTGAGATCTTGAGCGGTCCTCACTGGCTTTCCATCCGCCAAAGAATAACATTCAAGATCAACCTGCTTACTTAATGTAAAGTGTCTCAATGGACTTGCGCCTTCATATTTGTCGGACCTTATCACTCGGTACACTTCTAGTCGGTCATTCCGCTCTTCTTCCCAGAACTTAATCAAACCCCCTTCACTTCGACTACACACTGCCTACGGACGCCGCTCCTTCATAGAAGCCGCTCATATAGAATGGAACAATGTACCTATGCATGTCAGGACTGCATCTTCTATGGACATTTTCACGAAATAAAATGAAAACTCATATTTTTACGCAGTAGTTATTGTCTATGTAGATATTAAATAGGAGACAATTGTATCGGACTCTTTTATATATACATGTACATGTTGATGCTTTTTAACCATACTTATACTGCCTTTTGTGTGCTAAATTGCTCTTTTTATTATGTTTTGTGCAATAGTAATGCTGCTACTTTAGTATTTTTGACCTTGTTTACGGGCGCTTAATAAGAACTGTTTATTATTATTATTATTATTATTATTATTTGACACAGCTCAGGAATTCCAATGCAGGAAAGCACAAGCATGGGTTGCCTGCAATAAACTGCAGAAGATCTGGAAGTCTGATCTCGAAAGAACAACAAAAATCATATTATTCAAAGCCTGCGTAGAAAGCATTTTGTTGTACGGCTCTTAAACATGGACCATCAGTAGGAAAATTGAAGACCGAATAAACGGATACTATACTCAACTGTTACGTAGAATATTCAACATCATTTGGAGGGATCACATCCCAAACAGTGTGGTATATGGCGATATCCCCCTATAACATCAATAATCAGGCAGCGCCGTTTATGTTTTGCTGGCCACTGCATACGAACAACCAACCAGCCAATCTCCCGTCTAATTTGCTGGACTCCTCCTGGTGCGAAAGCCAACAGAGGCAGAAGACCCATTCAGTATCCTGATACCGTCAAGAACGATATGGGTTTAGATCCGCCAGAGACCAGACAGAGATCGGCCCACGGCTGTTTGATCCCACATAATTTGTCCGTTTTATTCTGAGAACACCGTAACTTGCTGGCCCGGTTCTGGTTTTAACTTATTCAAGTACCTGAATATACTGGTCATCTTTTGTAGACATTTCCAGAACATTTTGTTGGTCCATTTCCGAGAAATAGTGCTTTGCATATTATTATTTACTATAATAGCGCCCTCATCGGCCACATTTCCCATAGAGTTACATGTAAAATGTGTATAAAGTAGAAAATGCCGATAATTTAAAAATGGCTCGAACAATTTTCGTGAAATTTTCACCGTATACTCGTATTCATTAGCACTACCTAAATCAGGTCAAACCCTAACTGGGCCACTGTGTTATCTTTTTTTATTCTATAATTTTAATTATAAATCGGACAGTCAAACAGCCGTGCCGGCCAACTCATGAATGACAGGAAAGTCTGGGCGTAATAGATTCACTATTTCTCGCTAGTCAATATTCCGTTCTTACTCTCGAGTTTTGTTCTCAAATATACATCAAGTTACACCAGTGTGGTGAACATTTACAATGTTGATCTGTAATACTCTGTAAAGTAAGTTACTTTACACCAGCAGGACCCATCGATACAAAACAACCTCTTAAATGTTAACTACGACTTACCACAATATGAATCTTCAATGTCGTCATAATCTCCTACGGTTAAAAATTCACTGTTAGTGCAAACTGCAAATGAGGGTCCATAGCGTTGATATCCGTCATTGCAACTGACTGTAAGTTTAATCCCATGGTCGATTGTCACAGTGGCAGGAAATATTGCACCGTTTGCTGGTGCGGCAATATTTACACATGGTCCGCCTATGGAAATAAAAGGATTTCAGACAAAGCATTACTACTTTAGATATCAAGGGCCGTATTCTCGTACTAAACATGATTTTACCTTAAAACCGTGTCTAACTGAACTCATGTCTAAATTAAACGCCAGCTTATAGTCTGGGAGCATGTCACACATGATTTCAACCCATACAGTACAGAAGGTTTGACCCCCTCAAGTTACTTAGGTCATGTAAGACATTATTTTGTGATCAGAATGACCCCCACAGCTGGGTCTACGTCCAAGACCCACATGGAGGTAATACAGGGTTAAATTGCAAAAATGCTCAGATTATGGTTTTATGTATATCAAACTGTTCCTGATATAATAAGGATCAAAAAAGCAAATGGTTGTATTTCCAACCGATGCTTAGTCTCTGAGAAATAGGGCAAGAAGGTCAAAGGTCAATTGTTTCCAAAACAATACTTTGTACAGGGGGAGAATTCTGAAAAATGCTCCGATTTTGATCAGAATGGTCTCAAATTGTAACAAAATCCGATATTAAACTCCACAAATCACGCCCCCAGAGTGATTGTACGTTGTGATTGTGTGGCCCAAACAAGTTACATTACATATCGACCGAATTCCAAAAATACATGCGTATTTTTAAGATTACACATCTGCTTTCACCGGTCGTACAATTGGTGTGCGCAGACCCGTAACTAAGGGGTCAAATGTACCTTTTTTTGGTACCAATGTACTTTTTTTTTACTAATGTACCTTTGTTTGTGTTAAAACGCCTCCCACCCACCCCAATTTTCCGAAAAACGCCCCAATTCCCATTTTTAAAGCGTTTTTGGGGCCGTTTTGGACTAAAACATGTTCTCCCCCCCCCCCCCCCCCCCCCTCCCCCCCTCTACTATACTTGGCATGGTATATGGTACTGTTGAGGCCGACTGTATCATATTAACTAAGATAAAGTGCTCAACAAAAGAAAGTCGTACACTTTGTTTAGATCAATTAAAGTTACTTTTGATTGTTTCTTTACCAAACAAGCTAGATAGACATTTGGATGAATATTTTAGGCACATTTTGATACCAAACATAACACCTAGCAACAAAGATAAACTATGATTAGCGCCATTTAAAGAAAATTAGTCACTTTTCAAAAGTCACATTTTCAATTACCACACGGGAGGAAAAGGGGTGTGTGCGAGGTTCACCCGGTGTGTGACACTGTTATTAACCAAGATTGACTGGAACGGCAGGCAATAGACCACACTGTGCAGACGTGTACACTACCCTGCGCTGGGCGTACACTTAGTGAGCGGGATATTTGATTCAGAACATAAAGGGCATTATGTGCTTGTTAACAATTGGTGTTTTCTTCCGCGTACATGTATTAAAAATGTGACTTTTGAAAAGTGACTACTTTTCTATAAATGGTACTAATTATGGGTTATCTTTGTTGTTAGATGTTATGTTTGGTATCAAAATGTGCCTAAAGGATTCATCTAAATGTCTATCTAGCCTGTTTGGTAAAAAAATAATCGAAAGTTACTTTAAATGACCTACGTCAAAAAAACCTTTCTTTTGTTGAGCACTTTAGGTTTTGTGTTGTTTTTCTTGTTCATGCGTTGGCGACATGATATCCCGAGCATACATATCCAGTCACTAGAAATCATTGCATGGAACACCAGATAATAAAGATTGTTTTCAATTTCGTCGACAAAACACTTGCAAAATATTTATGTTATGTTGCTACCCCTTAAGTGAAGAAGATTTATTGTGCAGTCCAGCATGCTTAGCACACTACTGCCGTGACTACAGTGCCAACAGGGTACCCCCAACCCCATATAAAACTCGCCCATTGCTTGTGTGGTGGATTTCGATCACGACAGGAGCATGCGCAGATGCGATTTTTGTGTAAGTGGTCTGTGATTTTGTCAATATTATATTTTCACTGCGATTTGTTTGTCAATCTGCATTAAATGCAAAAAGTAACAATGCCCCCGGCTGGACTCGAACCACCAACCTTTCGGTTAACAGCCGAACGCGCTAACCAATTGCGCCACGGAGGTGATTAGTTACTAGGCTGTTTTGGTTTGTCATGTTCACCCGTACACTTCCCCGTACACTTTCTTGCAAAGTCGGGCATCGTTTTTTCTCAAATGTTGCTTGCATATTGCCGTTGCTGTCGCCTTTAATACATGTGCTGTCATGAACTTGGAACCAACGTTTACTTTAAACTGTCTATTTTCAATAAAAAAATATTCCAATACGGGAAAAAATCAGAAAAGCTCACAGACAACAAATAAGAACATCATTTTACTCGACCTAGAATTTCAATCAACGTATTTCAATCATCAGGAAAACCCGATGATGCGAGTGACGTCATTTAATGAGCTCATTAGCATAATTTATGTCCGTGAAATGTACAATAGAGTTTTATTAGTGCCAACCCCATCTCCCCAAACAAACAATTCAAAACATGAGTTAACGTTATTAACAACTACAGGTTGACTAACCTCCACCCTATAATAAGAATAGTACAGATAGGCGTAACTAAAACGTGCAAAAGTTGTATCAAAAAATGAAGGGAGTTCAAGAAAACAAGCGAGGACTAAAGTGAATTGCAGCAAGACCCTCGTTTAGCAATAATTATTGTATGCCTTTCATTGCAATGTCATATCAATGGGTAGACCTGAATTCCCTTGCTGCCTCCTGTCACGTTCAACTATTCCGTTGTTAGGACTAAACATAACAATTGATAGAAGCATTGTTGCAAATTTCTGAACCAAAGCCTGCACTATTTTTTTAAGAGTTGGTTAGCGATAACAACCATGTGGATGTGCTTGCATAAACACAGGGCATAGATACCTGGTATCATATAGTGCAGGAGTTCAATCTCACACGAGGCCTCAGCCAGTATGGAGGTCACGCTGCGTGTCAGATTTTGTTATACGCAAGAAAACAATGGAGTATCAGTGACTGCAATATTTGCTAGAAATAGCTTCGGAAAATGGTCTATTTGGGCATCTCAAAAACTGAGAAACGTGTTAAAAATCATGTAGAATTTTAGAGGAGGGTCATTAACATCTGCAGAACGGTAAAATGTATAGTATTAAACACGTTTTGTGACCAAATTCATGTCGTAAAATGTAGGAAAATTCACGTTTTGAAAATCCGTGGTCTTCGAAATTACAGGAATCCTAACTCATTCTAAACCTCACCAAATCATGAAATGAACCCTCGTCTACAAAAAGTCCGTGTTCGTATTGCTCTATCTGCTTGGAGATAGCGAAGACCACGCAAACATCATAGCTTCATACAACGGAATGAAATCCGCCATAGAGATTACATAGCGAAAATCGTAGAGAGTTGCACTGCAGTCCTCTGTGTAGGGAGTGTTGACAAAAGCAAGGTTCTTTGGCTATTGTGTTTGTGCATGTTTGTGACGACTGACCCCGTTTAACGATCTTCATAGCTTTCATATAGGGCTTGGGTGACCTAACTATTGACTGGCCTAAGTTAATAGTCTGGGCACTACCAAAACCCTATTGTATATTTCACGGACATAAATTATGCTAATGAGCTCATTAAATGACGTCACTCACATCATCGGGTTTTGCCGATGATTGAAATACGTTGATTGAAATTCTAGGTCGAGTAAAATGATGTTCTTATTTGTTGTCTGTGAGCTTTTCTGATTTTTTTCCCGTATTGGAGTATTTTTTTATTGAAAATAGACAGTTCAAATTAAACGTTGGTTCCAAGTTCAAGTAACAGCACATGTATTAAAGGCGACAGCAAAGGCAATATGCAAGCAACATTTGAGAAAAAACGATGCCCGACTTTGCAAGAAAGTGTACGGGGAAGTGTACGAGTGAACATGACAAACCAAAACATCCTAGTAATAATCATCTCCGTGGCGCAATTGGTTAGCGCGTTCGGCTGTTAACCGAAAGGTTGGTGGTTCGCGTCCAGCCGGGGGCGTTGTTACTTTTTGCATTTAATGCAGATCGACAAATCACAATAAAAATATAATATTGACAAAATCACAGACCACTTACACAAAAATCGCATCTGCGCATGCTCCTGTCGCGATCGAAATCTACCACGCAAGCAATGAGAGAGTTTTCATAGTGCTGGGAGCCTGTGACATAACATTTTCCCACCGTTCCAAATGGTTTAACGTATTCATTTCATAGGTATATACCTATTGTATTTATATTGTAAAGCGCTTGGAGATCTTACGTATCAAGCGCTTGTGTATTATTATTATTATTATTATTATATATTTAAGTTGTGTTGCATATAATTTGTATGCAATTGTTCCAGTGCTTGGATTCCAGTCGACTACATTTCGATAGTAATAATGTTCACAGTTTGTTGCATATCATCAGTGATTGGTCACTACCATTATAATTTGATCAGTGAGTGGTCACTATCATGAGAATGTAGGGAGGACTCAACCTGAAGCGCCACAATTACCAAACACGAAGTTGTGCTCAAAATTGTCCCCCCTGTATTTAAACCATCGAAAGAATGTGTACTCACATATTAACACAGACGTTAATTTGTAGTTGTAAAATTTACCTGGCAACAATTTGCTTCGGTAACTCTTCAATGCTTCACTTGTCAAATCACTATAGATTTTGGTAACCGTTCGCTAACTTTCATGAATATAGGTCATTTTCAGGGCGTTGTTATATGAACTAAATAAACTATTACATTTCATAGGAATATTGCAAAGTCAATCTTTACAGTTAATTCTAATTTTAACCACACTACTTCTGCATCGGATTCGATTTGATGAGAATACAACTGTAAGTCTTATCCTCTACACTATCTTAATGTAAAAGGGTAAACAAGTATAGCCCCGCCCACCCCACCCCACCCCCCAAAAATAATAATAATAGTAATTTTAAAAATTTAAAAATTTAAAAAATAAAAATAATAAAAAAAAAATAAAAAAAATAAAAAAAATAAAATTAAATAAGAATCCACAATTACTATTAGAGGTACACGCATTGATATGTTGGAGGCTGCGTCCTCAATTATGATTAAAACTGGGATTTGTATAATTGTGTTTACAATTGTATTACATGTATGAACTTGCACTTATAAGGATTAAGAAACATCAGCCCTCTTTGTACAACAAAACATCAATTCAAATATTTTGATCTACGGCTATATCAGAATTTCAAACTAGTAGTTGGGGAGCAAAGAGGTTTGCCGGTCCCGGTCCGACGCTGATACGGGGAGTTTTAAGTTTTATATACCAACATGTTCTTTGAATTTGGTAAAATTAAAAACCTAAGTGTACATATGATTTTTGAAAATGTTTAGGATGCGACGTCATTCGGTGGAATAGAGAGCCCTGCCCACACTTGTCAGGGGGGGGGGGGGGGGGGGCAAAGGTATTTTTTCCCGGTGAGCACCAGTTCGACCCAGTTGGGGGGGGGGGGGGGGGGGGTTGAGGTCACAAAAAATCGCACGGTCCAAAATAAATCGCACACTCAAAAAGTCGCGCAGTACAAAACACACCACAGTTTCGGCCAATCCTCCGGGTTTTCATCAGTTTTCTCTATAACATTTTTCTTTATTTAGCCGAAGTCCTGCTACAAAAAAAAATTGACCCGCCAAATTTCCCCTTTTGTGCACGCTACTGCCTTTTCCTTTCCTTTTCCCTTTCCTTCCCTTTTTTCCCTTTCCTTTCCTTCCTTTTCTCCCTTTCTTTCCCTTCCCGATTTTCCACTGCCTTCCCGATTTCCCGGTCAAATTATTTTTCGGGGGGGGGGGGCACTCTGCCCCCCCCCCCCCCCTTGCACTCCCCTTGCACCCCCCTGGCTACGCTACTGGCCCTGCCAGCCGCTCTATTTTTTCTGTAACCTTAGGGTCGAACTGGTGTTTACAGGGATAAATACCCTTCCCCCCCTGACAAGTGACCCCAGATACTGTTTCTATTGGATAATTACCCGGCACTTATTGATTTGTAATATGTGCTATTAAATGATGGTGCTACAATTGGAGTATGCGTGTAGATAATTGATATGTTTAAATTGATTGCTTGACGTAAAACAACCACCAGTTTTAAAATAGGAAAATAATTTGAGCTAATGTTAATGAAAAACACAAGTTTGATTACTCTATATATCTAAACGTAGCAGGGTTAAACAAAAGGCAACGTAGAGTTTATACCCTATAGAAACTTAAGATGATACTGCATGTTAAAGCCGACCTACCACCTTGGTTACAATGTCTTATGTTTAAACTCAGTAAATTCTGTCATTTATCGAAGAGGTTTACGACCAGTTCGTCTGTGATGAACTACCCCCACCAAAGTAGAACGCCAGCCTTAACATTTTTAAAAGATGCTACACTAAGATGGGCAGGTTGTTGTATTGATTAATTAATACTCATCTCGGCCATAATTTATATTTATGTTTTAAATTTGAATTTAAACCTACACATAATTCTAAATGAACTACTACTTACCTAAAACTGGTGCCGGGACTGCCATCTTTCTCTTTATTGCTCAGCCGATAAGAGTGTCGTTTAAATTTTAAGTATAATTTCAAGTACATAAGGAAAGCTGACAGTATTATTTATAGATCTCGCCGCGTCGTGACGCACCCGCCGTGCCTATTGTCTTTTATAACGCGGTACGCTTTGCCAATTAGGACTAATGTGTTTGGTATTGATTTGCGATTTACGATCTCCAATATAAACATGGACATTGAGAGGGTTTACCGCAGTACGACTGGCATGGGTTTACTGCGGTGCGACGCACTACTCACTGCATTGTACAAATTATACCAGCATAGTCAACCAATACTCCAAATAACATTACAATTGCCTTGATCGGATCGATGCAGTGTGTGCCTATACGACTAGGCAGGGTTAACTCGGTTTACTGCGGTGCGACGCATTACTCACTCCCCTGATGAAGATTAACTGCTTCTGTAGTGTAACATACCAGCATTGTCAACCAATTACTATGTCCAGACTCCAAATAAACATCGCATTGATCGATCGCTGCAGCTGCAGGGTGCCTATTGAATGGGTAATTCTTGGCTCAATGGGATGACCGATAATACAATCACTTGATAATGATCATGGTAGTATAATAAAAATAGTGTCATAACAATCATACACTAATGCAATTGGCCTAACTGTTAACCGTTATAATTGGAACAACAATTTTGTCAACGCGAAGTTGTCGTGTCGAAGCAATGGTGAGTCGGTTATTCCATGGTTTAACCACACTCTTAGAAGGTCAGGATCAAATATGAGACGAAAAGGATCAATTTTGATCCAGAAGCGGTATCACATATGAGCTTACCCTTTCCGGATCAAAGTGATCCGACAAGCAGGATCAAAAAGTTTGATCCGAAATGGGATCAAATATTTCTGTCAAATGATACTGAAACGGATCAAAATAATGATCCTGCTTGTCGGATCACTTTGATCCGGACAGGGTAAGCTCATATATCAAAAGAAATAAAATAATTGTAAAATAAACAAATAAATGAAATAAATAATGACAATAAAAGAAAAAGATAAATATTTAACTTTCAATCGAAAGCTTCAATTAACGCATTGAAATTGAATTGGCACGGTCACTCTTAAAATAATGTAATGCGATATTGAAAATAAAGATACAAATTTGAAAAAGATTAAAAGAAAGAGTACAATTAAGTACGTTTATAATTATCCAAATATCAAAATAAATAAAATAAATTGAATATAAAATAAATAAATTCCATGATTTTATTTAATCATGAACATTATTTATTTCATTTATTTGTTTATTTTACAATTATTTTATTTCTTTTGATATTTTAAGTGGTGTATGATTTTATTTTATTTTATTTTATTAGGTACTCAAAACATCATATAGAGACACACATGTAAAACATTGCACAAACCTATTTTTAAAACATGTAGACATAATAAAATATAAATAAAAACCCTTTAAAGGGGAAGTGCTAGTACAAATGAAAGACTTTGATATTTTTTAGGAAAGCATTTGGTAGAATAATGACATGTAATTGGGTAATCAGAGATTGGCACAAGAGCAGGCAGTGGACGTATTGCCAAATTTGGGCATGATATCAAGTAATGATTATGAAGACAAATTTGCAGTAGTTGTCCGTATATATGTGAAAATCAGACACAATTAGGCAAGATATCAAAATTGAGCTTGTAATTGATTATTGTAGTAGAGATCTTCCGCTTAACAATGGTACTCTTTTTTTTAAGAGGAGTTATATAATTTTTCAGTTAGTCTTTATGAAAACTCCAAACTGAGATATCATCCTTTAAAGATGTACTTATATGTACTAACGATGTACTTTTATTTTTATTTTTTTATTTTTTATTTTTTGGTTTGAATTTTTAATCTGAAACTTTCACATTAATGTTATAAACACTCTGAAAATTAATTAGTTACAAGAATCACTTCCAATTAGGGTTTGGGCTATTTCTCAGTTTGGAGCTCTGCCCAATTCGTGAATTAAAAAGAAATTTGGAAGAAATGAAACGGTCATTTGATCTTGTTGTGTGCATTCATTGGCGGCGTAGCTACAGGTAACCCAGCACCAAGGGTCATCGGGGGGGGGGGGGGGGGGGGGGGGGTGCAATTAACAATTCAGGGAAGTTAAAGGGTTTTATATACTTATCTCCAATTTCAGGGCGTTTCTCGTCGTGGGGGAATCAATACCAATTCTAATCACCTGCAGCAGAGGCTTTGTCCCAGGACCTACCAGGGCCCTTAGGTATGGTGGGCCCTGGACCCCACGCCACTCTCGTGCCCCCGGGATGACAAGCCTCCTGGCTACGCCCACATGTCGCAAACAGTCCATGAAACCAATTGACTTCAAAACTCATAAAACGAACGCCAATTTTGTATTTATTTAATTAAGCCTACCCAAAGAATGGAAATTAACTACCCAGTATGATTTGTTTGTGCAGTTATAAACGATATCTCCATCTTTGGCAAACACGAGAGTAAACATTTTAGAACCACCCTCTCCATAGGCTTTATTGGTATAAGTGTTGTAAAAATCAACACAGATTGTCAGAGGTATATTTGCTCAATAGTGAATTAAAAAAGTACAATAGTTTTTAAACGGCTTTCGTTGAATAACAGACATAAGGGACGCACCATTTGATTTTCAGGGGGGGGGGGCATGGAAGTTGGGGTCGATTGGATTTTTTTTTTGGCCATCGAAGTAGGCGGAATTAATTTTTTTTTTTATTTCTTTTTAGCAAAGGCGGCACAGTTGTTGTTTTTAGGTTTTACTGTTTTTCTTTACATTGAATTGGGTTAGTCATCTTTTTTTCTTTTCCTGGTTGGTGGGCAAAGTTTTTTTTCTTCCTGGATAGTGGGCAAAGTGTTTTTTTAAACTTCCATGCAACGCCCCCCCCCCCCCCCCCCCCCCCCCCCCACCCCCTGAGTATCTAATGGTGTGTTCCTAATGTAGTCCAGGCTAGGAACAATGGTAATTTGCATGAACCTTGTTCTATGATATATACGGTGTTTTTTTGCTTTTTCTAGTCAATATGTAGGTGCTGAACCAGAATCCAGTGGGTGCCAGTTGTAAAACCTTGAGCGTTTTCAGGAATTGCTAAAATGAAAAATGGCTGCCATTATACCATAACATAGGTGTTTTATCCATATGATTGATTGTTTTGAACACTGTTACTTGTGAATTGTAATGGTTTCACTGTTGTTATATAAGATAGAAACAAGTGTGAGTATATCATATACATGAAATATTCACGGAACATTATGAAATCCAAGATGGCCACCATAGTGTTAGCTCTGTCCGTTTATGTTTTACAAACTAATGAGGGATACAGTAAAATAGGACACTTGCATAGACGGTCATTAGTTCAAATCTTGCTCCAGACGACATTCCTGGATGGATGACAATGACAATACCTTGGATCAATATTTGTTTAACAGGTGATTTGTGTACTATTGTATATAGATATGGAGGATGATTTGAACTATAGTCGATTCGCAGACATTGGCCGATTTTAGCGATATACCATTTCAGTAAAGAGGTAACAGAAGCAAAAGATGGGGAGGCACTCGAATTTAATCGTAATATGCAAGGGTAATACCGTGGCTTCGTGTGCATGTACTACTGTGATCATGGTGATGCAGTCACCACTATGTACCTAGTGACAGGGAACTTGCGGTTGGATTATCGGCATAACGATAAAGAAAATGTATTGTTATTCAGATCAATTGATAAAGGTATTCAGGCGGTCTCATAGCCAGAAATACTTAACGTAACGTTTATAATCCGTATCTTGGTTGATATAACTGTTTTTCCATTTAATTAGGACAAGTGGTTTTGTACCTAGGTATATAAAAAAATAATTATTGAATTATTTTCCGGTTTATTCTCGCAAAAAATACGTAGAACTGTTATTTTCATTTTAATGTTGCCTTTATTCCACGTGCATAATAAAAACGTAAAATAATAAAAAGTATCCACTAAATTATGAATAGGTAAAATGACATACATAATATTTTTCTTTCGAATCCTGTAACGGTCGATGATGGTCGATTTGTTTTTATTGTGGTAACCGCTTCCAAAAGGATAACACATTTGAAGCTGCTGGATTAAGTTTTTGGTTGTCGTGATTGTAAAGCTATTTGATCAGCCCTATTCATAAAGCCACACTATCATGAATAGCATTTGATTATGGAGCGCAAATAATCATGATAATAACATCTATAAAAGTACCGCTGTTTCATCATTGGTCAAAATGGGTTCCTCTAACGCCCAATGGACGAGGTCCAAAATCGATACTGATGCGCCAGAGTTTATGAATCTACTATAGTCTCTCTTTTTCTATAGTGAAACAAGCACCATTACAATGTACAATAACAAGCAAGTACGTAATTTGTATTACTTTCGCAGCATGCAACGTCTACACCCCTCAGTATAGAAACATTTTATGAAGGGGGAACATGTTATGTATCACCAAGATGGTGTTTGGAATGGTATCTGGTCAGATCTCTTTATTGAGACCAGCTACATGCGATATGGGAAAGGATTGACTATCTGGTATCATTGGCTCTACACTGAATGAATCCACTCTTGCCATATGGGCCTTGTCCCACAGCATCTTTGGACAATTAAGGAATGATCTCGAGGAAATGCAAGATGGTCAAAGTTCAGAGCGTGGTTACTTGTTCAACACGTGTCAAGGCAGATGCTGCCGACAGAATCAAAATACGTGAGGCATTATCGACATGCATTGACATATTTGACGACGAGTCACACCCTATATAGGGGTTGTAAACATCTCTTCAGGACAGGTTTTCGATGATACGACTGTAAATGCTGACGATTCTCTCAAGATTGGTAATAAGCAGTGGGTGGAATATAAAAGACAGTGGCCAAAGGGGCTTCACAGCAGACTAAAGAAGAACATTAAATCGATGTCTAAAGCCTCAACGTTGAAGTCCATTGTTGGTGACACACCCCAGGCAGTGAATACCGAGATGATATATGGACGTGTTATTTGAATAATGGCATCATCTAGAGAGACTGTTCTATACCAAGACTCTATTCTCTTATGAACTAGCCTCTTACCCATCGACCTTGTTTGACGAGAATGGTGATTTGCGATAAACTAGTAAGTCAGTGCTGAAAACCAAAATAAAGGTCGAGCTTAGCCAAAGAAACAGAAGTTAGCCTGAAGTTATCATTCTGGATGGTTGTGCTATACTGTGGACTGTTCCTTGGCCTGCATCTCCAGCGAAGGTGTCTACATTCGTTGATGCTGCAGTAACCAGCATAATATATCACATGAGCGTTTCACAAGTTCTGCATGTGGTATTCGCCCAATATTATGAGTAGGCCTACAGTATGTAGTCATGCTGTAGAACAACAAGCGCAACGGGTTTCAGTCGTGTGTTCAAACTCACTAGTGAATCTCCACTTCCCAAGCAATCCATCTGTTTAAATGTGACTGCCAGAGTACAGATCATCGAACATATTGTTGCGAAACTATGTTCTGTGGAAATCCCTGAGGGTAAGCAAGTCGTCATAACTGGTGCTAACCCACATCCAATAGAAGTTGGCGTTGGTGCAAAGCAAGCAGCAGTGACACATGAGGAAGCAGATGTTATCATGGTATACCATATGATAAATGAGGCTGTTGTTGGACACTCACCAATCAAAGTTGTGTCTGATGACACCGATGTGCTCATCATTCTTGCCCATCATCTATATGCACATACAAACAACATGCCAGATAGAGTTCAGTTGATGTTCAATGAGGTCGTCAAGAAACATCATCGAGTCATGCCCAACCTTCTCGGAGCCCATGGCCATGCACCGAAGGGCTGTGATACTGTCTCCTACTACACTGGTATAGGTAAGACTACTGTATTGAAGACACTAGAGATATTCACTGAACCTCTCAAGTTGAGAGATCGGTCTGTCTCTCTGGATGACGTGATAGCTTCATGCTTGAAATATGTAGCCACGCTGTATGGAAGTACATTTGAAGGCTCTCTAAAACAACATGCGTGCAGACATTTTCAAGAAAACTAGGTGGCAAAAGGCATGTACCACCAAAGTTGGGCAGCCTGCCTCCTACAATGGCCGCATTCAGACCCCACTGTTAACGTGCAGACGTGCTCATTATCAGACAACCTTGTGGAAGGCCGCTGGTATGTCATCCCCTCTAGAGCAAGACCCATTGCATAATGGTTTGGAGAAGAAAGGGTCTATACTGTAACCAGTGTATCTCATGGACGGCAACTCAATTGCACTAGATGAGGTCCTCAATCTAACTAGCTGTGGCTGCAAAACTGGTTGTAGATCCGCACACTGTTGTTGCGTCAAATTCTCTTTACCATACATAGAATTCTGCAAATGCATGGGTAGTGTACACTGTGAAAACCCCATGAAAGCAGAGTCACAAGACGGTAACAATGACAGCGATGGTGACAATAAATGATGAATAATCCTCGGCACGTGGAAATATGTCGCATTTGCAGTCAAGTACTCTTTTAATTGGATAACAGATAGCAATGTTTGGTTTTATTTTCTATTCTTACATATTGGGCGTGGTTTAAAATGTCAACCCATAATATCCATCAATTTCATTGGTTCTGTGGTTAGTTTTGTTGGATACGCCCTATAGATTACCAGACCGGTAATCTATGGATCTGGGCGGGGCTTAATTCACACCTTTGATGATGCCGGAACTACATTTAAAAAACCCCAGCCGTGTCAATAAATGTAAACATAGCCTCGTCAATAAATGTAAACAAAGTCGAGAGTAAGCTTATTTTACAAACTGATACGTATTTATTTCTTCAATACAAAAATAAGGTTACATTCATGTAATTAAATGTAAAGATAGAGATCCCTTTAATGAATTAACGTTAATTAGACATGTAAAAGAAAGAAGGAAAAATAAAATATTCGAGGGACCCTAAGCCTATTTTTCGTCTGATTTACTTGAGTCTCGTATCGTAGTCGTAGCCATTGGTTATTTAAATATGGAAGAAGCAAATTTTGATATTGGAGAGGTGGACGAGTTGTTGAAACACGTAGACATGGTAGAAGAACCAGAACCGGTAGAGTGGGATAATGAATTACCAGATGAAGTGATTTGGAATTTCTTATCGGAAATTGAAGGGAAGGTGGATGCTAGCATTGCTGCTAGTGCTAGCGTGACGATCGAGCCACCGCCGACACCCGCCCCCGACAAGAAATCACCGTTCGTGAAGCTGAGTGATGCGGAATTGAGGAAGATAGAGGAGGGGAAGGACGAAAAAACAACCAAAAGCGCCACGAGCTGGGGCGTCAATCGCCTTAAAAGTAAGGAAACATTTTAAAGTGTATTTATCAAATTAAAATATTCAAAAGCCCCCCTCTTTTGGCGTACGCAAACAGACCAGAAATAGGAACTACTTTTCTTGCGCATTTTTGTAACGTAAACATTGAACAGCTGATCGTAACATTTCAAAACAAACAAGAAACATTTTAAAATACGACATCATGGCTTTATTATTAGTAGTAATCTATGCTGTGACGGGACCACTTTTTTTTTAAAACTTCAAAACTGTCATTTAAAGGGTTATTTTTTAATGATTGTAGGGCCTAAAAATATAATATATGTAATGATGAAAAAACGAACCTTGTTCTGCAGGCCTGATTGATCAGTCTCTTTAGAAGCAATTTGTACATATTATTTTCCCTCTTCTCCTAAGGTTTATCGTAAATATAGGTAAAAAATCAATTTGTTATCCTTTTCTGGTGCATTTTGGGATCGCAAAGTACCAAATGTGTACACTTTGCGATCCCACAATGCCTCGGAAAAGTATAATCGATTGATTTTTACCTATATTTGCGATAAACTTTATTGCATTGCATGTATTTATCCATTTACTGGTTTAGGGTGAAAAATTGTTCTCAGTCTCTTTCTTAGTCTTTTATACACGGTGTTCATTTTTTTATTAAATCTTGCAGGCTGGTTGAAAGCACGCGATATGAGTGAAGACTTTGAACATCTAGCTGCTCAAGACTTAGCAGATGTGCTTCGCAAGTTCTACGCAGAAGTGAGAAAATTGGATGGGAAAGAGTATTCTAAGAACGCTCTCTGTGGACTTCGATCTGCCATACATAGACGTATCACATCTGCACCATTCAATCGACCCATCAATATTATGCGAGGTCAAGAGTTTAAGGCGGCCAATAATATGTTGATTGGCGTTCTTAAGTCTCTAAAACGCGAGGGAAAAGACTTCACAAGGTCTTATACGCCAATCAGTGAAGGTGATATTGGACGCCTGATGGCATCGGGTGTATTTGGCATGGACACACCAGACAAACTGTTAAAGTTAGTTTGGTTTAGTACACAATTCTACTTGTGTCGCAGAGGTGGCGAGGGTTTATCAAATTTACGCACCGATTCGTTTGAATTCAAGGTTGATTCTACTGGAAGAGAGTTTGTGCAGATGACCTACAATGAGGCAAGCAAAAATCATCCAGGTGGGTTCAAAAACACCAATGACCCCAGTAAGAAGATGTACGCAACAGGTGGCACTCTTTGCCCTGTGATGGCGCTGAAGAAATATCTGCAGAAGGTCAATCCTGTAAGTACCGCATTGTACCAGAGGCCAATAAATCCTCTCGTAAAGGTTGAAATCCTGGATGATGGATATTGGTACACCGGAGAGCAGCTGGGTATTAACAAGCTCAGAGGTATGATGGCAACGCTCTCAAACGAGGCTAAACTGAGCATACGTTACACGAATCACTGTATCCGCGCAACTGTGATCACAAACTTGATCAATTGTGGATTCGATCCTGTCACAATCAGTAGATTAAGTGGCCACCGCAATCCAGCTAGTGTGTTGTCCTACTGCAATGACACCAGTGAAAATGTGAAGCGTAACATGGCAGATGCCCTCAACTCTACGCTGGTGAGAAATCCATCGCAAGCAATTGAACCGCCATCCAGACAGCAACAGCCGCCGTCCAGACAGCAACAGCGTCATCCATGTCTACAAATTCAAGCACCGCAGCATCAAGGTCGTCTACCAGTACCAGTGATTCAACGTCGTGAATGGCCGCCTGCGGCGACCATTCACGACTCAAAATATGGTACAGCCTATGCATTATATGGCAGCCTTCTATACCAAAACA